>JARGCV010000269.1:630000-1255000 GCA_034064705.1 Bothrops alternatus | reverse complement strand
GAAGACTGCTATCATGTCCCCCCTCGTCCTTCTCTTCATTAAACAAGACACACCCAATCCCAGCCATTTTTAATGTCCTTTTCAATCCAGCCAGCCTCATGATAGATACGCTGAATGCTTGTTAAACAGAGATCAAACCTTAGAGGGAAGGAGAATTTTTCTGGCAGTGAGAACAATTAATCAATGAACTAGCTTGCGTCCCGGAATTGTGGATGCTCCATCACTAGAGGTTTTGAAAAACAGATGGGACAACGCTTTGACCAGGATGATATAATAAGGTCTCCTGCCTCGAGCATGGAGTTGGAATAGATGATCTCTGGGGGTACCTTCCCAATGCTATGATTCTATATTCTGTGTTTTATGAACGTCAGCTAAATGTGCACCGTGCTCAGATGTAACCCTGGTTTCCCAATTTTGAATCTTTAGGGTATTTCACATTCCAGCTGTTGCTCTTTGGTCATTGTTCAGTCATCAGCAAGTGGCCGGACCATATTTTTAAGGGCCGTGATTTACAGAATTACAAAACACACAAAGATACACTTCCTAGTTGCCCGGAGAGTGAGGTGTTTTTTTAATTGCATCCATGTTTGAACTGGAGGATGTGGGTGCTTAATGCAGCCGCTATCTGCATACCATTTAAGAAAGAACTTTACACAATGTCGCTCTATTAACTGGTGCCTGTTATCTTTGATAGCAAGGTGTCTTGAGCTGCAATTTGAAACCTTAGAAACACTGTTGGGGTCTCTGATGTTGACCCCAATGTGCTATCTGGAAATCTATTCTTAAAAATACGGATGAAGAATATTAAAGTGAAACGAAGCTTTGCGTAGTTAATATCAGAGTGCAATTTGAGCACAGGAAGTCCTTATGTACGTATATAAACAGGATAACCCGTGTTAAAACAACAATAGAAAAAAAAGCTGGTTGAGCTACACCTTACACTGATCTTCAAATCCCTCTGTTAACCATCGGTTGTTGTATTTAGAACGTAGGAAGTCCACAAACGGTTTCCAGTCTCTTATAAAACTGTCCAGTCCAGGGGTAGGCAACCTTGGCTCTTTTATGACTCGTGGACTTCAACTTGTGGAATTGCACACAATTCATTACCCTACTTGGTAATTTCATCAGCGCCACAGATGTGGGGAAGTTTGGACTTTTGGTTGGTAAGGGTTGAGTAGATAAATGTCTCAATAAGTGTGTTGCTTAAAAGAGGAGAAAGCTAGGTATCATTTTAAGTGAGTGACAACTTTTTGGTTATTACTCTCTCTCTCTGTTTGTCTCTCTCTCTCTTTTTTAAATTTGTAGATTTCTGCTGGTGCTGATTTGTTTAATTTTCAGTGTTCTGTCTACTACAGAACATTATGCAGAATTTGCCACCGGAACGCTTTTTTGGATGGTAAGTGATCTACTTTGAAATATTTAGATAAATTGCAAATAGGGCAGACAAGCTGAGACCTTTCTATGAAAAAGTGAACAAATGAAAAGGCCAGATTTATTTATTATATACCATAAACTGCTATTTTGACATGCTCTGGTGCTGGAGAAAATGTCAGTGAATCCCCACAGCTTATTTGCTATTCACAGAATCCAGTTTATTTACATCAGGGGTTCTGAACCTTGGCAACTTTAAGACTTGTGGACTTCAACTCCCAGAATTCCTCAGCCAGCTTTGCTGGCTGAGTAATTCTGGGAGTTGAAGTCCACAAGTCTTAAAGTTGCCAAGGTTCAGAACCCCTGATTTACATCCTTACCAATCTCCTCCTCCTCCTTCTCCTCCTCCTCCATCACTACCACACCTCCTCCAACTCCTAATTGGGAAGGTTTTGGAACTTGGATACTGGTCAGTGTTGATTTGTTTGAAATACGCCAAAAGGCAGCCATCTTGATTTGTGCCCCTTGACCGAGTCACATTCTTATTTTAACACCTTTAATGATGGCACACCGGATAACCTCAGAAGAACAATACAATAATAATTACTTTTATGATTTTTTTTTACATTTCCAGTTGATAAGCTGACTTTCACTTTTCGATCAGTCATTATAATTTTTAATGACTTTGAAGTACAGTCTCGGACATTGTCACTAGGACATCAGAGAAATGTCATTCAAGCAAACTATATTGATTATTCATACAAAGCCATCTTGATTGTGCCCCTTGGCCAAATCACATCCTGATTTTAACAGCTCAGTGATGGCACACCGGATAACCTCAGAAGAACAATACAATTACATGCTTTTCTCATTACATAATGAATAAGCAGAGAGAAAAAACAAACACGTCAAGTATCGCCATGTGCTAAATGTTCCTATTCGATGTAATTCTTCTTGGTGGGAAACTCTTCCCCCCCACACCTCCCCAGGGCTTCTAAAATTTCCATTGTTTTCTCAGGATGGCTGGTGTGGCTCTAGGAATTGTTGGGAGACAGGTGTGTCCCCCAAAGTGCCAAGAACAGGTGTGGAAGTTGGTGTCTTGGGGCTGGCAAGGAAGAAAGGGGCTGGCCCTGGCATTGTGCCACTTTTTAAAAATATAAAATGCTTTCTGCCTGTTTGATGTAAATGCCTATTTTAAAAGAATGCTTTTTTAAAAAATATATCATTGTTTCTGATTTTAGGAAATTGTCTTGGTGGTCTTTTTTGGTGCTGAATACATGGTGAGGCTCTGGTCTGCAGGTTGCAGAAGCAAGTACGTTGGCATCAAAGGGCGAATACGTTTTGCCAGGAAACCCATATCGATAATAGGTGAGCTTTATTTTGAAATAACTTTCCAGTTGTCTAATGCAGAGTTTCTTAACCTCAGCAACAGCAAGATGTGTAGACTTCAACTCCCAGAATTCCTTAGCCATTATATTGGCTGGGAAATCGGGGTGTTGAAGAACACAAATGTCAGCAAGAGAATTTTGCGAATTGAAGTCCACAAATGCTGGCAAGTGTATCAAGAACTGCAAAGACATTCAAACAATCAAAAATGGAATGGAATGGAATACAGAATAATAGAGAATAGAGTAGAGTAGAGTAGAATAGAATAGAATAGAATAGAATAGAATAGAATAGAATAGAATAGAATAGAATAGAATAGAATAGAATAGAATAGAATAGAATAGAATAGAATAGAATATAGAGTGGAGTGGAATAGAATAGAACAGAATAGAAAATATGGAATGGAATGGAATAGAAATATAGAATTGAATATAGAATTGAAATAAAGAATAGAGTGGAGTGGAGTGGAGTGGAGTGGAGTGGAGTGGAGTGGAATAGAATAGAATAAGAATAGAATAGAATAGAATAGAATAGAATAGAATAGAATAGAATAGAATAGAATAGAATAGAATAGAATAGAATAGAATAGAATAGAACAGAATAAGGAATAGAATAGAATAGAGTAGAGCAGAGCAGAGCAGAACAGAACAACAGAACAGAACAGAACAGAACAGAACAGAACAGAACAGAACAGAACAGAATAGAATAGAATAGAATAGAATAGAATAGAATAGAATAGAGCTGGAAGGGACTTTGGAGGTGGTCTAGTCTTGCTTCTCCTCTATCTATCATTAAGAATTTTCCAGAAGGCCTAAGAAAGTTTTCTTCTTCTATCAATTCTTCCCTGCTTGTGCAATGTGGAGATTATTCCTGTTGCCCACGGTTTAATGCTATTGCTTTCTTTCCAAGATGTGCAGACAATCATAAAGTCAGATGCATTTATGAAGGCCATGTTCTGGCAATGCAATAAATAATAAAATACTGCACGGGACTAGCTGAGGTAGTATCTCTAAGCTGGGATGGCTAATTTAAAACTCGGGCAAGAAAACAGCTTTACATAGTATCAAGGTCTGTTTTGCAGACGGCTTCTTTTCGTAAATAGTGTTGAGCAGATACTGAAATAGTTCATATGTTTTATCAACAGATCTCATAGTGGTGGTAGCCTCAATTATTGTTCTGAGTGTGGGATCAAATGGCCAGGTGTTTGCTACCTCTGCAATAAGGTATGTTGAACAGTTTTGGTCAATTATTTAAAAATATCCCACTTTTCCACTTTGCACCCTGCCTGTATGCACATATTTCTTATTGCCACCACCATAATTGTTGTGATTTTTTTTTAATGTATGTAAAACATTCAAAGAACAGATTAGTGGTGCCTTGGAATGACAGATAAGAGATAAGCTATTCATACCCCTCTGAGACAGGTAGAAAGAAGATCAACAGCAATTAAAAAGCCCTACGTAATGTCCTTATATATGAAGAAGAGATAAGATAATACTGATTCATTTCCCAAAATTCTGTAACCTTGCAATAAACCGATCTGTACGGACTCTAAAAAATGTTGCTTCCTTGGATGTCCAATCTCTTCTTGAAAATCTCCAGTGTTGGAGCATTCACCGCTTCTGGAGGCAGGTTGTTTCACTGGTTAATTGTTCTAACTGTCAGGAAGTTTCTCCTTAGTTCTAGATTGCTTCTCCTCTTGGTGAGTTTCCATCCGTTGCTTCTTGTCCGGCCTTCAGGGGCTGTAGGAGGCGTATAGAACAAGAGAAACAAGGATGGTTTGCAGAGAATATGTAATAGTAGATTAGGTAAACTGGATTTAATTGTATTTTTAATCTTAGGCCTTAATTTCTTTGGCTTACTCTTTTTGACTCCTGTTCTGTATTTTACATCAGGTTGTAGAATACCTAAAAATAATAATAATAATGTGATGGATATGTATCAGCACAAGTGCCAGTCTCTCCGATCATTCCTAATTCCAGACTGTGTTTTCTCTTCCAATGCCTCTTTTAAGGGGAATCCGGTTTCTGCAGATCCTTCGCATGCTTCATGTAGACCGGCAAGGTGGGACGTGGAGACTCTTGGGCTCTGTGGTCTTCATACATCGTCAGGTACCGTATGTGAGCAGAATATTACATATATAGATATATAATATTATAGTAAGTGTGTGGCGATGGGGAGGCTACATACCTTCACGTTTGGTGGACATGCAGAAAAATCAAAGCCTTCTGGAGGAAGATATGGTGGACACTCCAAACCATTTTCAAAAAGCGTATTGAATTTCTACCTCAGGTTTTTTTTGTTAGGGATCATAAAAGATTGCACTACCTCAGAGACGAGCTTATTTCTGAACTTGATCACAGCAGCCAGATTGTTGGTGGGACAATACTGGAAGAATCCAGAAATACCACCTATGGAAGAATGGACTTTGAAAGTAATAAATTTGGCGGAAATGGCGAAAATATCGGCATATTTGAAAGATCGCTCAAATGAACAATATTTGACAGACTGGAAACAGTGGATAGACTATATACAAGAGAAACACCAATCAAATAAAATGTATCTGGCGTATAGTTGAAGCTCGACGTGAAGAGTGAAGAATGTTTACCAAACCAGACGTTTACAAAGACTAATACCTAATGTTGTATTTTATGTTATATGATGATTGCTTCTTAATATGATCTTATGCTTAATGTTGTTTGCTTTAATATTGAAAAAGCGGATTGAATTTCTACCTCAGGTTATTGAATTTCTACCTCAGGATCTTTTGTTAGGGATTATAAAAGATTGCACTATTACTGAGACAAAGTTAATTCTGAAGCGCGAATGAACAATATGTGATAGACTAGATATAGTAGATAGACCATATATAAGAGAAACACCAATCAAATAAAATGTATCAGGTGTATAGTCGAGGTTTGACGTGAGGAGCGAAGAATGTTTACCAAACCAGACATTTACAAAGACTAATACCTCATGCTGTATTTTCAGGTCTTATGAGGACAGCTTCTTAATATGATCCCAGGTTTAATGTTGATTGCTTTAATATTGGAAAAACGTACTGAATTTCTACCTCAGGTTATTGAATTTCTACCTCAGGATCTTTTGCTAGGGATCTTAAAAGATTGCACTACTACTGAGACGAATTTACTTCCGAAGCTCGAATGAACAGTATGTGATAGACTAGAAACAGTAGTTAGAACATATATAAGAGGAATGTTTACTAAACCAGATGTTCACAAAGATTAATCCTTAGTGTTGTACTGTAGGTTATATGATGATTGCCTTCTAATATGATCTTATGTTTGATGTTGATTGTTTCAATAAAAGAATTTTTTATAAAAAAAATATTATAGTAAGTGTCTAATAGAGTACCTGGTCTACTACTATGATTGCTTTTGCCTGTCAGCCCCAGTCTAGGAGCGTTTTGCAGGCTCAAGTCGCTACTGCGATAAACTATTCCTGTGAATTTAGGTTTTTGCTTACAAAGAGTTAAAGGGAGACTAGTATAGCTATTACGAGCTATTTGGCTCTCATCAGCCAGCCATACCCTTCTGAGATTCGAACCTGGGCTGCTTGCACGTTAGGCAGCTGAATTAACCTCTAGGCCACAGGTTCTCCTCACCTCTGTCCGCTCAAACCAGGGAGGATACATAGTAAGTGTCTAATAGAGCACCTGGTCTACTGCTATGATTGCTCGAAATAGCTGTTGCTGTTATGTCCAAGCTTGCAAGCTCTAAGCAATCCATGGTTGTTTTTCTTAGGAACTCATAACTACCCTGTACATCGGCTTCTTGGGCCTGATCTTCTCATCCTATTTTGTCTACCTTGCCGAGAAAGATGCAGTGGATGAAGAGGGGCAAACTGGATTCTCCAGCTACGCGGATGCTCTCTGGTGGGGAGTGGTAAGCCTTACTCTCTGGATACCCTGGGAAGATGTTATTCGCATCAGAGTCTCAAAGGAGGTGTGGCAGGCGTGTGGTCCCCGGAAACCTGATTAATCAAGAGGGAGGTTTTTACGAAGATGAGAGCCAGTTTGATGGGAAATAGGAATTTTAAGTAGTATACTATTTTATTTTATTCTTATTATCATTCTTCTTCTTTCTCTGTTTAGTTTTATTTATTCCTTAAGAAAGGTAAAAGTATTGGGTTGGTTTACATGAGAAAAAATAGATTTAAATATTTAAATATCATTAACTCTGAGAAAATCCTAACCAGTAAAAAATGTTTGGAACACTGTGGGAAAAACAAATGTAAACAAGAACTGTAAACAGGATCTATGATGAGACAACCAGAATGACTAGATAGAAAAGGAATACTACAGTATATTGTTGGGATTATTATTTGTAGAAATATTAGAAAACTTTTATACTTAATTATCATTTATTAAAACAGTAAGAATTATATTAACTTAAGGTTGGTAAAAGAGAACACGATGGGGAAAAGTGGAAATCATGTAAAGTTATCATGTAGATTATAGATTATAGAATTTAACTGTTAGTGAATGTTTGCTAAATGTAAACCCAGACAACGCACTGTCTACCGAATACTAAGGTGATTCTGTTAAAAATTAATAAAACATATTTTTTTTAAAAAAGAGAGCCAGTTTAATTTAGTGATTAAGGAATCAGCCTAGAAACTGGAGTTCCAGGTCTTATCCGGCCCCGTGATTCTCTGATTTTTTAGCTCAGCTGAGAGCTCTCCTTCGCAACGTGGCCAGTATAGTTTCACTTTGGAACTGAATAGCTGCAGTGTACGGTACCAAGAAATTATTCTCCCTAAATAAAAAGTCGGCAGCCGATCCTTTTAAAATTGAAAAGTAAAGGAGCAGTCCACAGTAAATACTCTATCTATCATGTCAGCAGTGTATGAAGGTAAAATGTTTCCAAAAATCATTTCAGTTCTACACTGAAGTAGGAATTAAGATTCCATTACGTAAGGATGAGTCTATATAGTCCACATTTGGCAGCCATTAGTAGCCACTGGTAAACCAAATCCTAATGCATTTATATTCCAGGCAAATGATACTCTTTTTTCTTCTCTGCTGTGTAGGTGACGGTGACCACTATTGGGTACGGGGATAAAGTGCCCCAGACATGGATTGGCAAGACAATCGCCTCCTGCTTTTCCGTGTTTGCAATCTCGTTCTTTGCTCTGCCCGCGGTGAGTATATGAGTATTAGGTAGGAGCCAGCCGTGTGCTGCAGCTGCTTAGCAAGCCAATGCAGTCCTAAGTTGCATCAACAAAGGAAGAGTTTCAAGATCATGTTGTCATGATCCGACAGATGAAACTCATCAAATTTGCAGACGACACCAAGCTGGCAGGAATAGCCAACACTCCAGAAGACAGGCTTAGGGTACAGGAGGAGCTGGACAGACTCGAACACTGGGTGCTATCTAACAAAATGAAATTCAAGGGTGAAAAAAGTAAGGTTCTACATTTAGGCAAGAAAAACCAAATGTACAGGTATAATATAGGAGGGTACCTTGCTCAATAGTAGTAGCTGTGAGAGGGATCTCGGAGTCCTAATGGACAATCATTTAAATATGAGCCAGCCGTGTGCTGCAGCTGCCAAAAAGGTGTACACAGTGCTAGGCTGCATTAACAGAGTGATAGAATCAAGATCAGGTGAAGTGTTAATACCACTTTACAATGCCTTGGTAAGGCCACACTTGGAATACGGCGTCCAGTTTTGGTCACCACAATGTAAAAAAGATGCTGAGACTCTAGAAAGAGTACAGAGAAGAGCAACAAAGATGATTAGGGGACTGGAGGCTAAAACATATAAGGAAAGGCTGCTGGAATTTGGCATGTCCAGTTTTATGAAGAGAAGGACGAGGGGGGACAGGATAGCAGTCTTTCAGTATCTCAGGGGCTGCCCCAAAGAAGAGGGAGTCAAGCTATTCTCCAAAGCCCCTGAAGGCAGGACAAGAAGCAACGGGTGGAAACGAATCAAGGAGAGAAGCAACCTAGAACTAAGGAGAAACTTCCTGACAGTGAAGACAATTAACCAGTGGAACCACCTGCCTCCAGCGGTGAATGCTCCAACACTGGACGTTTTTAAGAAGAGACTGGACAGCCATTTGTCTGAAATGGTGTAGGGTTTCCTGCTTGAGCAGGGGGTTGGACTAGATGACCTCCAAGGTCCCTTCCAACTTTATCATTATTATTATTACTCTTCCCCAACTTGGAATTGCATTGACACACATGATGTGATAGTGCTGCTTTAGACCACACTTCTGTTGCAGTGATCAATGCATTCCCAGCACAGTTCCAATCACACAGCCTTCTTTTTCCCAATGTGGGAGTCAGCCTTCCATGTGGGAGTCATTCTTGTCAATAATGATAAAGGAACAACCAGAAAGGGCATGTCAGGGGTTAAAGGCTTTTAAAAATGTCTTTCCTTTGGTTTCCAGGGAATCCTGGGATCAGGATTTGCCCTGAAAGTCCAACAGAAACAGCGCCAGAAACATTTCAACAGACAGATTCCTGCAGCGGCCTCTCTAATTCAGGTAAATACGGAATCATAAAATTGGGGAAAAAAACAACAACTGAATGGTAAGAAGGAACTGAAAGAGAAACGGCGGCGAAGCTGAGCTTGAAGTGGTCGTTTCCATCTGTGGCCATCCTGGTAGCAGGGGGTGAGAGAAGAAGGTTCCGGAGAAATGGTCGGGTAACGCCTCTTTTTACGTCCCCCTAGACTTTGTGGAGGAGCTACGCAGCAGAGAAACCTCAGGGCTGCCCTGCCACCTGGAGGATCTACGTCAGCTCAGCTCAGATCCCAAAGAAAACAGCAGCACCAGCCAGCCCAAATCTCAGAAAACAGGTCAGAAAAACAGGGTTGGTTGGTTTGCTTGTTTGTTTAGTTCAGCGGTTCTCAACCTTTTCTGGGGCTCGACCCCGGTCCGCATCACGCCAAAAAAAAAAATGGCAGGCCCGCATCGCGATAGGAAAAAAAAATGGCCAACCAAAAAAAAAATGGCTGACCAAAAAAAATGGCAGGCCTGCACCGCGCATGCGCGGCACGACGGCCCGCATCGCGATAGGAAAAAAATGGCTGACCAAAAAAAATGGCCGACCCAAAAAAAATGGCGGGCCTGCACCGCGCATGCGCGGCACGACGGCCCGCATCACGATAGTAAAAAAATGGCTGACCTAAAAAAAATGGCCGACCCAAAAAAAAATGGCGGGCCTGCACCGCGCATGCGCGGCACTACGGCCCGCATCGCGATAGGAAAAAAAATGGCCGACCCAAAAAAAATGGCCGACCCAAAAAAAAATGGCAGACTGCGGTGCTTGGCGACCCCCGTGAAATGGTCATTCGACCCCAAATGGGGTTGCGACCCACAGGTTGAGAACCGCTGGTTTAGTTAATTCCATTTATAAAGCATTTTTCCTCAGGCGAAAAAACTCCCAATGTTTTATCCTCACAACTCCGTACAGTACTCCTTCGACTTAACAAGAGTGACCATTCAGAGTTACAACAGCGCAGGGGGAAAAAAGCGACTTATGACCGTTTTTCACACTTACGACCGTGGCAGCATCCCCCTCCCTTCTGGTCACGTGATCAAAATTCAGACACTGAATTCAGGCATGCCTTTATGGCCGTCGCAGTTTCCCACACGGTCATTTGTCGATGGGGGGAGCCAGAGTCGCTTCACGATCCTGTTCCTCACATCTGCAGTGACTCGCTTAACAATGCGGCAAGAAAAGTAATCCAAAACGGCAGAAGTCAGTTAACAGCTCTCGCTTAGTAATGGAGAGTTTGGGGGCAAGTCGAGGACTGCCTGTGTGAGCTGCTCGTCTACGGACATAATTTTACAGAGCAGCTTCCCAAAGCAAAGACTGAATTTTATTGGAATGCCAAGTATTTGAATAATGGTGAGGCACCTTTAGAGAGCTCTAAATCCGTGTTTCTCAACCTTGACCATTTTAAGGCATGTGGACTTCAACTCCCAGAATTCCACAGCCAGCATTGCTGGCTGTGGAATTCTGGGAGTTGAAGTCCACATGCCTTAAAATGGCGAAGGTTGAAAAACACTGGCTAAATCACAACAGATTTGGGCCTTGGCATTTGACGATGTAATGTAACAGTTTCCAAATTCTGTAATCGGCCTGATTTTTGTCCTGCACGTGGCGGAGGATCAAATTGGAGTGTTCTGTTTTGTTTCAGAGTAAAAGATACAAGAGGAAAGGAAAAACTGGGCGGGATAATGGCTCAACCTCTGTAAATCTCGGAGACACAGCGTTGCCCGTTCCTCAGATTACTTACGACTTCAGCGAAGGTCAAGAAGACAAGAAAGAGTTGAATCTCTACCTCGATGAACCGGGAGGTAAATCCTCGGCTCTCCCTTTTGGGCCTGATACATTTTGAGTTGGTACTTCCTGGATTCAGAAGAGATACAGCTGCTTTAAGGAATGGGAGACTTAACACTGCCAGAAATATCCTGACGTGTGGATGTGTTGCACATTAAACCAAAGGGGGAGACCTCCAATGACACCGCCACGGTCATCATTTTAATTATTTGGACCATCTCTTATGGACCACCTGGGGTGTGGCATGCTTTTGCATGCCCCAAAGTGTTTTCTCAATTGAATAATAATAATAATAAAGTTGGAAGGGGCCTTGGAGGTCATCTAGTCCAACCCCCTGCTCAGGCAGGAAACCCTAGACCATTTCAGACAAATGGCTGTCCAGTCTCTTCTTGAAAACTTCCAGTGTTGGAGCATTCACCGCTTCTGGAGGCAGGTGGTTCCACTGGTTAATTGTTCTCACTGTCAGGAAGTTTCTTCTTAGTTACAGGTTGCTTCTTGTCCTGCCTTCAGTTGCTTTGGAGAACAGCTTGACTCCCTCTTCTTTGGGGCAGCCCCTGAGATATTGGAAGACTGCTATCATGAACTCCCCTTCCCCTTGTTTAATTACCTTCAACATCCTGACCCCTTCCCCCAAAGGAACACACCACCAGATTGAGAGACAGAGATTAAGATTGAGAGAGAGAGAGAGAGAGAGAGAGAGAGAGAGAGAGAGATAAAGAGAGAGAGAGAGATAAAGAGAGAGAGAGAGAATTGAGAGAGATTGAGGTAGAGATAGAGATAGTTAGATAGATAGATAGAAAGATAGATAGAAAGAGAGAGAGAGAGAGGTAGAGAGAGAGAGATAGTTAGATAGATAGATAGATAGAAAGAGAGAGAGAGGTAGAGAGAGATAAAGAGAGAGAGAGAGATAAAGAGAGAGAGAGAGAGAGAATTGAGAGAGATTGAGGTAGAGATAGAGATAGTTAGATAGATAGATAGAAAGATAGATAGAAAGAGAGAGAGAGAGGTAGAGAGAGAGAGAGAGAGAGAGAGAGAGGTAGAGAGAGAGAGAGAGAGAGATAGATAGATAGATAGATAGATAGATAGATAGATAGATAGATAGATAGATAGAAAGAGAGAGAGAGGTAGAGAGAGATAAAGAGAGAGAGAGAGATAAAGAGAGAGAGAGAGAGAGAATTGAGAGAGATTGAGGTAGAGATAGATAGATAGATAGAAAGATAGATAGAAGAGAGAGAGAGAGAGAGAGAGAGAGAGAGAGAGAGAGAGAGAGAGAGAGAGAGAGAGAGAGAGAGAGAGAGAGAGAGAGAGAGATATCTACCTACTGCAAAAAGAAAATATAACTGGCCGTACAAATTTTGAACTTTCCTGATAAAAGAGTTTATTTTCCCCCCAACTGAAGGACACCTTGAAAATTCTCACAGAGGTTGCTCACCTTGTTATAGTTGGGATTGTTTTTAGAACAATGGGATAATCTTCCCACCTAGGATCAATTCAGAAACAGCTAAGTTCTGCAAGGGGCGCTTTTTTTTTGAACACAGTGCATCCTTCTTCCTCCATTAGGTCTGACATGGATGTTCAAGCAATCAGGTAGGCTGTGGGGGGGGGAGCCACTGTGAATGTGCGAGTCATGTTAAGCCTAAAAATCTCAGGGATGCAGACCTTAGCTTAATAAAAATATATATTTATCCCTTGATAGAATATCCAACTCTTTCCTTTATCTGTATTCAATACTTTTAAGGCATCCAAACAAGAGAACACTAAGAATCAAAATATACTATGTAAATACCATTGTATTGATATCCTATATTAAAACTGATAAGATGAGGCAATGGATTAAGCTTTAATAGTTTGTTAAAAAACTGAGTTAATTGCACATTGACAGTTTATGGATATATCTTTTGTTTCTTCAGATGTCACTTATTTGATTACTATTCTCTATATTCTTTTCTGATGATATTAGCACATATTTTTATTCCATTTAAACAACTTCTGGTGGTTATATTTCACTAATATAATTCTGTCTGTATCTATCTATCATCTATATTTTTATTATCTATCATCTACATCTATCTATTATCTATATCTGTCTGTCTATCATCCATCATCCATATATTCTTCCTATCTTTTATCCATCCATCCATCTAAATGTCTGTCTGTCTATCCATCCATCCATCCATCCATCTAAATGTCTGTCTATCTATTTATATCTTTCCATCTATCCATCTTCCGACAGAGATATAATAAGACGGAATGCTTGATGTTTGTAGACGGTATATATTTTTTCATTAGACTTTCTTGATGTTTAATTAAACACTGCAGGAGGCCTTAAGTATAACTTAACCATGTTAATCAAGGACTACCTATACCAACATTTCGGTTCCTAAAGCTTCAGCTGATAAACTCTACACTAGAACTCCCAAAAGAAAATCCTTGCCCTACCCGTTGAACTGATTTTAAAACAAATGCCTCAGTCACTGAGGACTGAGATAGTGTGTGTGGGGGGGGGGGGAGGTAGCAACAGAAGAAGATAACCGTAGCTCAAAGTTGACCTTGGTGCTCTCTGAGCTTGGTTGTTGGCTTGCAGACATTTCATCACCTGCCTAGGTAACATCACCAGCGCGAGGAAGTGTGGGGATCGCTCCCATTGATCTGCAGTTGCTTGTGTATATAGAGTCAAAGAGGACATGTTGAAGAATTTGGCCTCGTTGGCTGAACTGACGTACGTTCCCTTTCCCATCCTCACCTTCTCAATTTAGTCAAGAAACATCTGGAAGGCAACAGTGGTGGGATGTCGAGAGCCGGCAGTTTCACCGAGGAGGCAGATCTGACAGCCGAAGAGGCTCTTCTGCCTGCTGTAACTGATGTCTCACAGTAAGTCCAGCTGTTGGCATTTTCTCCTTAGGAGGCTTTCAATCCAGGGGTCTTCAAACTTGAACTTTGATCACAAGACCCGGGGTGTGTGTGTGTGTGCAGCAAAGGTCGTAGCTGTGTAAAACGGCCATAAGTCACTTTCTTCAGGGCCGTTGTAACTTTGAATAGTCACTAAATCAGGGGTTCTCAACCTTGGCAACTTTAAGACTTGTGGACTTCAACTCCCAGAATTCCTCAGCCAGCTTTGCTGGCTGAGGAATTCTGGGAGTTGAAGTCCACAAGTCTTAAAGTTGCCAAGGTTGAGAACCCCTGCACTAAATGGACTTTTGTAAGTTGAGGACTTTGCTGTAATAGTTTTTGGTTTGCGTTTTAGCCTGGGAGAGGGAGAATCCCTTATTATGCAAGGAGAAGAGAAACTTTCCCTGCGCTAATTCAAGAAGTCAGGACTACAGATTGGAAAAAAATTCCTGGACCCTAAGTCTATTTTAAGAACTGTTTTATGTACATAATAATATTAAAGTATGTTTTCCTGCACTGGTTGGTAAAAAGGCCAGAGGGATGTTGCCTTGTTTTGACTGTTGGACATTAGAGGGTGCTCTGTCATAATAAAACGTTTTCCCCACCGTTCTCCTGCTGTTCACCTTCCCGCAAATGTGCCTGGAGGACGTGTGTATTTTGAGCGACTGAGGTTATTGTAGCAACTGAATTTAACATTCAGCAAGGTATAGTTTTAAAAAAAAACCGAAATGTCAATTGAAATTGAACCATTTTTTAGGTGTGTGGCCTATTTTGGGGTCCATGGTTTTGTGTCCATGTTCCCAAAGCATATAAATGGTTGTGGTTTGTTTTTTTTTTACTGTTTTCGAATGGACAACCATAACACAACGTTCAAAGACGTTTGAATGTTAAGTGAGGGCCCAGCCTAGCTTCATGGTTCCAAAGGGCAACATTAGATAAGGTCGTATTAAAAATGCAATTGCCAATAAACAATGTGCTGTGAAGGAGAACAGATGAAGATGAATGAAAACACATGAAGATGTCCGTTAGTTGTGAAAAGCCTGGGAGGGAGAAGAGACTCATTTAAGATTTTTTATTTATTTATTTATTTATTTATTTATTTATTTATTACTCCAATTTATATGCCGCCCTTCTCCGAAGACCCAGGGCGGCTTACAAACAATAAAATGAGATTATAACAATAAAATTAATAAAATTTATCACATTTATACAACATATAAGCACATTCAACTCACATTTGCTGATGGAGGGACTTTCCTAGGCCCTGGGCAGGGCACAGCTCACATGCCCCAAGCCTGTCGGCATAGATGTGTCTTCAGTGCTTTCCGGAAAGCTAGGAGGGAGGAAGCAGTGTGGACCTCTGTGGGAAGCTGGTTCCAGAGGGCTGGGGCAGCAACAGAGAAGGCCCTTGCCCTAGGCCCCGCCAGATGACACTGTCTAATAGACGGGACCCGTAGGAGGCCAACCCTATGCGCCCTGACCGGTCACTGGGATTCATGAGGCAGAAGACGGTCCCGCAAGTATCCTGGTCCATTGCCATAAAGGGATTTATAGGTCATAACCAACACTTTGAATTGTGTTCGGAGACCAATTGGTAGCCAGTGCAGAAGATAGTGGGGCCCAAGTCCTGTATCCAAGGACTGGCGTTCCACAATCTTAGAATGGGTCAAGAGAAAAGGGAAGCCACCTTCTGAAGTGGGAGGGTCTCCTCCATGTTTTATAAGCCGTGTCATTTTGAGAGGGCTGTTCAGTTCCCCAAATCAGACACAAACCCATCAGGGCTCTGAAGTCAAAAAGCATCTCAAAGAACGCCTGGTAAGCATCTGGAAATCAGCACGGGTCTTGCAGCGGGCGTTGTGATTTAGAGAAGTGGGGTTTGATCAGTGCTCCCAGCTCAATTTTTCAATCTTTCCCCAAAGTCAACTTTGGGACCTTTGAATCCAGAGCAGAATAAACTATGGCAAATAAATAAATAAATAAATAAATAATCAGCATCCTGTTTTTAGCCAAACAGAAGGGGGGGGGATTTTTTTTAAATAAACGAAGAGGACTGACTTGGAGCTCTCCAAGGTCCTGTTTCTTGCTACTTTTCTGTCTTCCTCTGTTCGCTGTGGATTTTGTGCCCCTTTGAGTATTAATTGCACCAAGGACAAGGTCATCTGGCCCATTCAGGAAGGCATCAATCGTAATGGTCAAAACTATCAGTTCTAGTAATTGGAAAGAAAGACTTAAGCCAATATTTATTTATTTATTTATTTACTTAAACTTATATGCCGCCCTTCTCCTAGGACCCAGGGTGGCTTACAAAAACAATACAATAAAATAATACAATTATACAGCATACAAGCACAGTCAACTCACAGTCGCTGATGGAGGGACATTCCTAGGCCCAGGGGCAGAGCATGCCCCAAATCTGTCTGCATAAATGTGTCTTCAGCAGTTTCCGGAAAGCTAGGAGGGAGGAAGCAGTGCGGACCTCTGTGGGAAGCTGGTTCCAGAGGGCTGGGGCAGCAACAGAGAAGGCCCTTGCCCTAGGCCCCGCCAGATGGCATTGCCTAAGAGACGGGACCCGTAGGAGGCCAACCCTGTGTGCCCTAACCGGTCGCTGGGATTCATGAGGCAGAAGACGGTCCCGCAAGTATCCTGGTCCATTGCCATAAAGGGCTTTATAGGTCATAACCAACACTTTGAATTGTGTTCGGAGACCAATAGGTAGCCAGTGCAGCTCACGGAGAGCTGGAGTGATATGAGCATGTCTTGGGAGACCCAAGACGGCTCGCGCGGCCGCATTCTGGACTACTTGCAGTCTCCGGACATTCTTCAAAGGTATATACCTTTTCAGGTTCAGTTACGCTATTAACAGAATAGAATGGCAAGAGTTGGAAGGGACCTTGGAGGTCTTCTAGTCCAGCCCCCTGTGCAAGCAGGAGACTCTATGCCATTCTAGAAAAGTGGCGTGTCCAATCTCTTCTGAGAAGCTTCCAGCAATGGAGCATCCACCACTTCTGGAGGCCCACTGGCTAATTGTTCTCACTGTTAGGAAATTTCTCCTAGGTCACTTCTCTCCTTGGTTAGCTTCCATCCATCGCTTCTTGTCTTAGTCAGAGGTGTTCTGGTGAAGAGGTTGACTCCCTCTTCCTTGGGCCAAGCCCTCAAATATTGGAGCGCGGCTATCACATCTATTCCTTCTTAAAACTAGACTAGAGAAGCCCAATTCCTGCAACTGTTCTTCATATGTTTTAGCCTTCTGCCCCCTAATCATCTTTATTGCTTGTTTCTGCACCCTTTCCAGAGTTTGTGTGGTATTGATGGACTCTAGCCTCCATCTTTTAGAGTCCAATCAAGCTCCCAGTCCAATCAAGCTCCTAGTCCAATCAAGCTCCCAGTATCTAACTAGACCTGTTTCCCCATATTTTTGGTAAATAAAGCTTAGATGTGCAGTAAATGCATAGTAACCTAGAGGCTTCTGTATTCCATGACATCTGAATGTTTGGATGGATGGATGGATGGATGGATGGATGGATGGATGGATGGATGGATGGATGCATGGATGCATGGATGCATGGATGCATGGATGCATGGATGCATGGATGCATGGATGCATAGATGGATGGGCATCATGTTGGTGTTGTTCCTCAGCAATAAAATAGCTAAACCTTCTTCAAGAGGAGCATATGTTTTGGGGTAGCTTTTGGGAAAAAAGTAAAACAAGACGGTTAATCTTTGGAGAATAAATACATTTTCTGTTAGATCCTCTGGACAATAATGTGTCTAATTGTGTTAATTTATATCAGCACCTCACTAGCTAGTTTCAGGAGGATTTAAGGAACCCAATCTGAGATGAGTTAGGGTTTGTGAACTTTTTGGCAACTTGTACAGTTCTCATCATAAGCCATGGAAATAGTCACATCCGGAATCTTTCCCCCAGATCTGGTACAGACCAAGAACTGGATATTTGGAGAAACTTTTGCTTTCTGCGACCAGTTAGTGAGGATATTATGGGCCCATCTGAGATAGATCTCATAACAAAATATGATGTTCATTAACTTGGGAGGATTCTTTAGTGCATAAAGAGTAGCTGCAGCTCTTCGTTTGGTATCTGAATGGGTCCTTCCGAGGTTTAAGCCCTTCAGTAAACACCCACGTGTGCAAAGGATGCCCAATGACATTTAGATACTTCATCAGTCTCTACTGGGTTGAGCTCTCTCTTCAATCTGCCCTGGTCACACCGGCAAAGCTAATGGATCAGTGGGTACATTGGCATCTGGGCTGCAAAAAAATTCAGAAGAACAGAAAGCAGAAAAATGGAGTTTTGCAGGCCAGGTAGGATGAAGACATGTTCCTTCTCCAGAATCAGGATCCCCAGGACAGGGGGGGATCCCTACACCTGTCAAGGAGGAACTGGTGGTGAAGGCCTCTTTGAGAGCTGAAACTGGTGAAGAGGCTCTTTCAGAATTCAGGACCGCTGTCTCCAGCCCTGGGCCACACAGAAAGACATCTATGGAGATCCTCAGCCATTCAGATCATGGTCGTCCCAAAGGTGCTCTTTCATGAGGCAACTGGACTTTCTTGTTTTCCTTAGAAGACGTTTCGCTTCTCATCCCAGAAGCTTCTTCAGTTCTGACCGGATGGTGGGGAACAGAAGGGTTTATGCTCCTCTCAGAAAAGCTGGTCGTTTGCATCCTTTTAGAGAGTCGTTGAGGCCACGTGAAAGTTTACCTGTGTCCTCAGGGTCACCTGAGTGGTGCAAATGGGTGTGGGGCCTTCTTGGAACTGCTGAAAGGACGGTGTTGTAGACAGGAGATGGATGGGGCCATATTCCCCCCCCTCCCGTTGAGAGGGGGCTGTTCGGTTTTGACCTCGATGGCCTCTTGGACCCCTCTCTCAAACCATTTGGTCCTCTCTGTCCAAAATCTGGACTTTGCTGTCTTCCAAAGAGCGGCCTTTGTCTTCCAAATGCAGATGGACGGTTGACTCTGGTCCTGATGGGTTTGTTCTCCTACCGGTATGTGGTGCCCGGTGTTGATGAGCGTGGGGGATGCTCCAAAGGTCGTAACTTGGAAAAAGGACCCTAAGTCCCATTTTTCAGTGCCACTGTAGCGTTGAACAGGCACTAAACGGACGGTTGTAAGTCAAGGGCTACCTGCATTTTCATGGCTCTTTTAGCCAGGGCTCATTTTCTGAGGACGTCCCCATCTTTATCTGCCTTCTCAGTTAAATGCTGTCCTGACACTCCTTTTCCATCATGCTCCACACTGAAGCTTGGTAGAATATCTCTGCTTTTCTTTAGAGAAGCCCCCCCCCCCCGTGTCTCAGAATGGTTTCTGCTGATACCTGGCTCCACACTTTGCTGGGTTTTTGTTTTTTTTTGTCTTTTCTTTTCACAAAGAGCAGCGAGCCCGAGCTTTTCGCATTCAGCCAGGAATGAGGATAATCCTCCAGAGAATTGCGACAGGGGTCTTGCGTTCTGCCTGTTTTCTTGATTAAGCAACTAAACTAAAAAGACTTTTGCCAACTGCAAATATGTGCAAGTGTTTACTTGGCTGCCGAGCCATCACGCCATTACTTAATTAACCTGTAAATTACTAATCCAGAGCCTTGGCTCCAAGCCGGCTCAATTTTGATGAATCCCCCTCCTCCAGGATTTAGGAGATTACTCCCAGGTATGTGTGTAAGTATGTATTTTGTGTGCGTGTGTGTTGTGTGTATGTGTTTGTTTATTTGATTATAGGGTCATCTCTGGACAAGATACTGTAAGTGGCACACAAATATAATGAATAAATAAATGAATACCTATTTGTCTCCTGGGATTTAAGAAGACGCTAGACTGTCCCTTGTCTCAGATGGTCTAGGTTCTCCTGCTTGAGCAGGGGGCTGGACTAGAAGACCTCCAAGGTCCCTTCCAGCTCTCTATTCTAGTCTAGTCTAGTCTAGTCTAGTCTAGTCTAATCTATTCTTCATTCCTATATTCTGTTCTATTCTGTTCTATTCTATTCTATTCTATTCTATTCTTTATTTTAATTCTATTCTATTCCTTATTTCAATTCAATTCAATTCTATTCTATTCTTTATTTTAATTCTGTTCTATTCTATTCCTTATTTCAATTCAATTCAATTCAATTCTATTCTCTATTCTATTCTATTCTATTCTTTATTTTAATTCTATTCTATTCTATTCTATTCCTTATTTCAATTCTATTCTACTCTATTCTATTCTATCCTTTATTTTAATTCTATTCTATTCTATTCCTTATTTCAATTCTATTCTATTCTATTCTCTATTTTCTATTCTATTCTATTCTCTATTTTCTATTCTATTCTATTCTTCATTCCTATATTCTATTCTATTCTATTCTATTCTATTCTCTATTTTCTATTCTATTCTATTCTCTATTCTCTATTCTCTATTCTCTATTCTATTCTATTCTATTCTATTCTATTCTATTCTATTCTATTCTATTCTATTCTATTCTTTATTTTAATTCTATTCTATTCTATTCTATTCTATTCCTTATTTCAATTCTATTCTATTCTATTCTATTCTATCCTTTATTTTAATTCTATTCTATTCCTTATTTCAATTCTATTCTATTCTATTCTATTCTCTATTTTCTATTCTATTCTATTCTCTATTTTCTATTCTATTCTATTCTTCATTCCTATATTCTATTCTATTCTATTCTATTCTCTATTTTCTATTCTATTCTATTCTATTCTCTATTCTCTATTCTCTATTCTCTATTCTCTATTCTCTATTCTATTCAATTCTATTCTATTCTATTCTATTCTATTCTATTCTATTCTATTCTATTCTATTCTATTCTATTCTTTATTTTAATTCTATTCTATTCCTTATTTCAATTCTATTCTGTTCTATTCTATTCTATTCTATTCTATTCTCTATTTTCTATTCTATTCTATTCTCTATTCTCTATTCTCTATTCTATTCTATTCTATTCTATTCTATTCTATTCTATTCTATTCTATTCTATTCTATTCTTTATTTTAATTCTATTCTATTCTATTCTATTCTATTCCTTATTTCAATTCTATTCTATTCTATTCTATTCTATCCTTTATTTTAATTCTATTCTATTCCTTATTTCAATTCTATTCTATTCTATTCTATTCTATTCTCTATTTTCTATTCTATTCTATTCTCTATTTTCTATTCTATTCTATTCTTCATTCCTATATTCTATTCTATTCTATTCTATTCTATTCTCTATTTTCTATTCTATTCTATTCTATTCTCTATTCTCTATTCTCTATTCTCTATTCTATTCAATTCTATTCAATTCAATTCTATTCTATTCTATTCTATTCTATTCTATTCTATTCTATTCTATTCTATTCTATTCTTTATTTTAATTCTATTCTATTCCAATTCTATTCTATTCTATTCTATTCTATCCTTTATTTTAATTCTATTCTATTCCTTATTTCAATTCTATTCTATTCTATTCTATTCTCTATTTTCTATTCTATTCTATTCTCTATTTTCTATTCTATTCTATTCTTCATTCCTATATTCTATTCTATTCTATTCTATTCTCTATTTTCTATTCTATTCTATTCTATTCTCTATTCTCTATTCTCTATTCTCTATTCTCTATTCTCTATTCTATTCAATTCAATTCAATTCAATTCTATTCTATTCTATTCTATTCTATTCTATTCTATTCTATTCTATTCTATTCTATTCTTTATTTTAATTCTATTCTATTCCTTATTTCAATTCTATTCTGTTCTATTCTATTCTATTCTATTCTATTCTCTATTTTCTATTCTATTCTATTCTCTATTCTCTATTCTCTATTCTATTCTATTCTATTCTATTCTATTCTATTCTATTCTATTCTATTCTATTCTATTCTTTATTTTAATTCTATTCTATTCTATTCTATTCTATTCCTTATTTCAATTCTATTCTATTCTATTCTATTCTATCCTTTATTTTAATTCTATTCTATTCCTTATTTCAATTCTATTCTATTCTATTCTATTCTATTCTCTATTTTCTATTCTATTCTATTCTCTATTTTCTATTCTATTCTATTCTTCATTCCTATATTCTATTCTATTCTATTCTATTCTATTCTCTATTTTCTATTCTATTCTATTCTATTCTCTATTCTCTATTCTCTATTCTCTATTCTATTCAATTCTATTCAATTCAATTCTATTCTATTCTATTCTATTCTATTCTATTCTATTCTATTCTATTCTATTCTATTCTTTATTTTAATTCTATTCTATTCCTTATTTCAATTCTATTCTGTTCTATTCTATTCTCTATTTTCTATTCTATTCTATTCTCTATTTTCTATTCTATTCTATTCTCTATTCTCTATTCTCTATTTTCTATTCTATTCTATTCTATTCTATTCTTCATTCCTATATTCAATTCTATTCTATTCTATTCTCTATTTTCTATTCTATTCTATTCTCTATTTTCTATTCTATTCTATTCTCTATTCTCTATTTTCTATTCTATTCTATTCTATTCTATTCTATTCTATTCTATTCTATTCTATTCTATTCTATTCTATTCTATTCCATTCTATTCTATTCTATTCTCTATTTTCTATTTTATTCTACTCTACTCTACTCTACTCTACTCTACTCTACTCTACTCTACTCTACTCTACTCTGTCTTTGTATTACAGTATTCCACAAAGTCAATTGATCCTCTTGTTCTGCTTCATTATGAACCTAGCCTTCTCTTTGCTCCAAGAGAATTTCTCAAAATCCTTTCCACTCAGGTGGCAACCTACTTTTTAAGTCCCTGAGTAATTTCTCCTTTTCCTTCAACCATCTTTTCGTTTTGTTTGTCCGCAGAAATCTATTTGTTCCCCACACGAAATCTTCTCTGTCATTCTTCCCGCTAATTATCTGAAGAATAATTTCTAATAACATGTGCGCTGCATATATATATATCCCATTTGTCATCTTCAGGCTGGTGCTTTCGGCTTCGTGCTTCTAGGAGCAATGTGTGATTGTAGCTGTTTCTTCCTCTTAACTGCCAGTGGGGGTATGAACTGATTGGGTGGGAGCTTGGCTGTGTTCTGACTGGATGGAGGTGTGTTCTGATTCGTTAGGGGCTTCGCTGTGCTCTGATTGGATGGGGGTTGGCTGTGCTCTGATTGGCTGGGGGAGTGTTCTGTTTGGGTGGGGGCTTTGTTGTGCTCAGGTTAGTCTGAGTTGCAGGAGGATTTGAGATGGTGAGCTGCGTTGCTTCATTAATTTTATATATATATAATTACTGTTACACTTTTATGAGTACAACGTTTTGTTACGTGTCTTGTTCTCTTCCCAGATTTCTTAAAGGCTTTGTGATGGCATTCCCGATTTTTTTATTTATTTATTTTTAAAAAACCATTTTCCACTTTTCACAGAAATGTAATATTCCCCAAGTGAGGATCAAATTAGGATCAAGGCCATTCAGCCATCTGACAAAGACAGGAATAACAAGCAATAGAGGAGGGTAAACGGATAGTCTGGCCAAATCATTAAGTTTTCTGTTGGCACCAATCATCAGCCAGGCTGGGTGCCAACCGTAACTCAAACAGAAAGGAATTCCAGAGTCGGGTGCTTATCTTAACAATGCCCTTGTTTGGTGCCTGTATGGTGATTTCCTGCCTGTGTGGCATCACCAAGGGGGCCTTCCCACCCCATCGTAGTGCCACACCGGCACCTCAGGAATACACAATCCCCCCGGGGGCCCTCTAAGTTGTGAAGGAGTCTCAACGGCAACAATTTCACTACAGTTCTTTCAAAACCCATGCCCCCTTTCGCGATCAATTGGCCTTTTCAGCAGTTTAGGGACACATCATTGTGTGCCAATTATAGATTCTATGACAACTGTTATGCAGGCCCACATGCCGCGCCTTGTTTTAATCCGATCTTCCACTCGCAAGGGCATTTCCTGAGTGTTGTGGTCTGAAGGAGTCCGGAGAAAATGCATCTCTAACTTTTTTGCAGCTCCTGGGAGTACATACAGAGCAGTCCTCAGCTTATAACCACAACTGAGCCTAGCATTATGGTCTTAAGGCATTGTAGTCGTTAAGCAAGGTGCTCATGTGACTGCCTCACTCAACAAACTCAATCCCAGCTCTCCCCAGAATCCTGGGATAAGTACTGGGGCACACCCACAATATGCACACTGCAGCAGCACAACCTCAGTTCGCACAAGGCCTGTGTGGGACCTGCATAAGAAAGCAGAAATATGTTGGACTTTCTCTTTCAGCCTCGCTTGTTGCATATGTTGGACTTTCTCTTTCAGCCTCGCTTGTTGCCTTGTCCAGCGATTTCTCTTAAGAGCTATTTATTTAACCAGTGGAACAGCTTGCCACCAGAAATCGTGGGTGCTCAATCACAGGAGGTTTTTAAGAAGAGACTAGACAGCCACTTGTCTGAGATGGTGTAGGTTCTCCTGCTTGAGCAGGGGGCTGGACTAGAAGATCTCCAAGGTCCCTTCCAGTTCTATTCTATTCTATTCTATTCTATATTCTGTATTACTGTTCTATTCTGTAATTCTATTCTATCCTATATTCTATTTTATTCTGTTCTATTCTATTCTGTATTTCTATTCTATCCTATTCTTATTTCTATTCTATTCTATTCTATATTCTGTATTACTGTTCTATTCTGTAATTCTATTCTATTCTATTCTATTCTATTCTATCCTATATTCTATTCTATTCTATTCTATTCTATTCTATTCTATTCTATTCTATTCTGTATTTCTATTCTGTTCTATCCTATCCTATCCTATTCTTATTTCTATTCTATTCTATTCTATTCTATTCTATTCTATTCTATTCTATTCTATTCTATTCTATTCTATTCTATTCTATTCTATTCTATTTCATTCCACTCCACTCCACTCCACTCTACTCTATTCTTTATTTCAATTCTATATTCAATTCTATATTTCTATTCCATTCCATATTTTCTATTCTGTTCTATTCTATTCCATTCCATTCTATTCTATTCTATTCCACTCCACTCTATATTCTATTCTATTCTGTAATTCTATATTCTATTCTATATTCTGTATTACTGTTCTATTCTGTAATTCTATTCTATTCTATATTCTGTATTTCTATTCTATTCTGTAATTCTATTCTATTCTGTTCTATTCTATTCTTATTTCTATTCTGTTCTATTCTACCCAGCTGGCTTTCATGCCTAAAGTGGGATTAGATTAGGCAATCTGCTGGCGATTGGCCCAAAGTCACTCAGTCAGCTCTCCTGCCTAAGGCGGGAGTAGAACTCATCCCCGTCTCCCAGGTTCTAGTCTGGTGCTTTAACCACTAGACCAAATTGCCTCTCAGTGGTGGGGCATGCTCTGCTGGCCTTCCATGCATGGGGCGATGTATTTCTGAGAAGGTGGCCATGGGCCCTCCTGCGCCGTTCCCCAAGGCTGGGCAAGAATTCCGGTCCACTGCATGAGTGGAACTCGGGCTTGTTTCTCTCCCCGTCCAGAAGCTGCCTGAGCAGAAGGAGACAAAGGGCTTTACTGGGGAGGGGGCTGGAAAGAGGGCGATGCATTTTTCAGTTCTTACCCCTTTGGGGACAATTTGATAATCGCTCTTTTTTTCCCTCCCCTCGTCCGGGACCCCCACATTCTGCCAGCATTTAACATCCTTGTTAATTCCTGCGCCATGCTGTTCCACTCACGCTCCAGCAGTTCCCTTGTGATTCGGTCTAAGCCGAGGGATTTGTTATTCTTTCAAGCTCTCTGGGCTTGCTCCGTTCCCCTGACCGTGACGATAGCCAAGCCTGCATTCAGTCCGTCAGAGGGGCTGAAAGCAGCAAAATTATACCTTAGACTTGAACTCGGCTGATTTGCTGTCTACCCAGCCTGCCTCTCCTCATTAAGGAGCATCGTCCCCGTCTTGCCTTGGAGAAGAGCACGGGCGCTATTTTTCAGTCAAGTTAATTCTTGATCAAATAAGGAACTTCAGTACTGTTTGTCACTACTCGTGCTTCAGCTCCTTTAATATTATTATTATTACTATTACTATTATTATTATTATTATCATTATTATCATCATCATCATCATTATTATTATTATTATCATTATTATTATCATTATTATTATCATTATTATTATCATTATTATTATCATTATTATTATCATTATTATCATTATTATTATCATTATTATTATTATTATTATTATTATTATCATTATTATTATTATTATTATCATTATTATTATTTTGTGCCTGGCAACGTCTCTTGAATTGATGCTCGGACGTTTGCTGCCTCATCCTGGCTCCTGGCTGGTCGTTTGGTGACTTGACCTAATGATCTCTTGGGTTGTTTCAGATATTTCCATTCATCGATTCTTTTTCCAGCTTTGATCTTGAATTCAGATTTATTTTTGTGTTTCTCTTCATCCTATCCATTCCTCCGCACTCGGGATTACGTCGTGAAGTACGGCCACTGATCCTCAAATCATCTTCATGCTGTTGTTGTTGAAACCAGTGTAATACTGCTATTACTACTACTACTACTATTACTACTTATTATTATTGTTATTACTACTACTATTATTCTGGGAGTTGAAGTCCACAAGTCATAAAGTGGCCAAGGTTGGGGATCCCTGGTATAGGGTCTCCTGCTTGAGCAGGGGGTTGGACTAGATGACCCCCGAGGTCCCTTCCAGCTCTGTTGTTCTGTTATTCTCCTGAGTTTGCCTGGTGGGAGGACTGCTGAGCGTCTTCTCCAAAACCCCTGAAGGCAGGACAAGAAGCAACAGATGGAAACTAACCAAGGAGAGAAGCAACCTGGAACTAAGGAGACATTTGCAGACAGTCAGAACAATTAACCAGTGGAACAGCCTGCCACCAGAAATCATGGGCGCTCCATCACAGGAGGCTTTGAAGAAGAGACTGGACAGACATTTTTCCAGAATGATGGAGGCTCTCCTGCTTGAGCAGGGGGTTGGACTGGAAGACCTCCCAAGGTCCCTTCCATCGCTGTTGTTCTGTTATTTTGTGATTCTGTCTGCAAGCGTATACCCAAATACACCTCGTACTCCATTTTTTTTTAATTTCACTTTTCCAGCAGTTTCAATCTTTATGGGCCCAGCTGGAAGCTCAGCATCCAACATTCCTCCTTTCTCCTCTGGGAATACAACGAACGAGGGTGGAATTACGTAAAGACGTATTTTCCCTGAATTTCACCCCTTATGCAAATTCGTCCTTTTCTCCAGGGCCAAAGGTTCAAAGCAGCCTGGGCAAAACCATCTTCGGAAACGAATATGTTTGGAGCACCCCAGCACCAAAGCCGATGCAGGGCTGGAAAGACAGATGTCGCTGCTGGAAAAGTAAATTAAAAATAAAAAATAAAATGATATTCCCCTCCTGTATCCTGGGCACGGAGGCCTCGTTTCATACTATGCAAATCTGCCCACCAACTCCGCTCAATCAACTTTGCATCACCCAGTGTTGAAATCATTTTGACTTATAGGGGCATTTCTCAATTATTGGCTTAGGGAACAGCACAAAGACAGTATTATGTGTCTAGTCAAAACAGGCTGAAAGAGATTTTGGAATTCATCCAACGGGGGGGGGGTGCACGGCGGTGTTGAGCTTTTATTTACTCTACATCCAGAGCTTCAGTTTATCCTCAAACTTGCCCCTCAAACACATGCTGCATTTGTCGTTAGGTATGACTTAATTTGTGTATTTTTGTTTTCCCCTTCGCATTTACATAACGTAGGAACGTTCAGTTTCAGATCATTTTATTATTCAGGGGGGGGGGCTTCCTTTCCTTTTAACGACCTCGTCCGTTTTGTCACGAGGATTCTTGCTTTGGGCCCGTCCTGTTCCATTCCTTCTCTGACTCTGCCGTGACTCCCAAGTAGATCTAAAACAGGGGTTCTCAACCTTGGCAACTTCAAGACTTGTGGACTTCAACTGCCAGAATTCCTCAGCCAGCTTTGCTGGCTGAGGAATTCTGGGAGTTGAAGTCCACAAGTCTTGAAGTTGCCAAGGTTGAGAACCCCTGATCTAAAACGTGCCAGGCAGGTTATTTTTATTTTTATTTTTTTTTAATTTGGATGTGTTTTTTAGGCATCCTGCAAGGTCCATTCATAGCTTCTTTGGATACCTGTCAGTTGTGTGCGTGTGTGGGAGAAGGCAACGTTGGGGTAGGTTTTTTTGTTTTTTTTTTACAACTCCCTTGATGTGCAAGGGTGAACAGAAAGCACTGCAATTAAAATGTTTTGCATCGGTGCAAGTGACAGATATGGAAATAGGCCATGTTTTCCTATGCTGGCTTTCTGATCAATCAATCAATCAATCAGAATAAAGCTGGAAGGGACCTGGGAGGTCATCTAGTCCAGCCCCCTACTCAGGCAGGAAACCCTCTACCATTTCAGACAAATGGCTGCTGTCCAGTCTCTTCTTAAAAACTTCCAGGGTTGGAGCATTCACCGCTTCTGGAGGCAGGTCGTTCTACTGGTTAATTGTTCTAACTGCCAGGAAGTTTCTCCTTAGTTCCAGGTTGCTTCTCTCCTTGCTTAGTTTCCACCCGTTGCTTCTTGTTCTGCCTTCCGGCGCTTTGGAGAATAGCTTCACTCCCTCTTCTTTGGGGCAGCCCCTGAGACATTGGAAGACTGCTATCCTGTTCCCCCTCGTCCTTCTCTTCATTAAAGTAAGCATTCCCAATTCCAGCAACCATAATTCATATACTTTAGCCTGAACAGAATAACAGTTGGAAGGGACCTTGGAGGTCATCTAGTCCAACCCACGGCTCAGGCAGGAAACCCTACACCATTTCAGACAAATGGCTATCCAGTCTCTCCTTAAAAACTTCCAGTGTTGGAGCATTCATCGCTTCTGGAGGCAGGTGGTTCCGCTGTTAATTGTTCTCACTGTCCGGAAGTTTCTCCTTAGTTCCAGGTTGCTTCTCTCCTTGATGAGTTTCCATCCGTTGCTTCTTGTCCTGCACTTCAGGTGCCTTGGAGAATAGCTTGACTCCCTCTTCTTTGGGGCAGCCCCTGAGATACTGGAAGACTGCTATCATGTCCCCCCTCTTCCTTCTCTTCATTAAACTAGACATTACCCAATTCCAGCAGCCGTTCCTTATATGTTTCGGTCTCCTTTGCTAAGTAGGGCCTACTTCTCTGACCTCATTCAAACCTAAGGGGTTGGATTCACTCACACACACACACACACACACACATACCATCAGAATCCATTCCCTGCCCTGCTTATCAGCCTTGCTGTAAAGTGGCAAAGCTTCAAACATCTCTGATTAAGGAGGGTATCGTCCTTGCTTTTTCTCCTATCTGTTCCTCGGCCTCTGCTTCCTGTGTGTGCCCGTCCAGCAGCCCACTTAAAATAAAAATTATAAAAAAATTTTAAAAAAAGAAAGAAAATAAAGTGATTGCTTTTTGTGCAAAAAAAAAAAAAGAAAAGAAAAGAAACATTTGCCTGCTGAGTCAGAACGTGGCCTGGGAGGTGATGTGGGAGCTATTTGGGCTGCTGGCTGCTGCACGGAGTCTTTATGGTCAAGAATGAGGAGTGAACAGCACCTGTGGTGGCCTCCTTTCTCCATCTTTCCCAGCCATGGATGAGGTGTTAGCAGCTGAGCAGTTGTGATCGCGAGAAATAACAATTGGAGAGGTTTCCTTCCGAACACGGACAGCCTTCATGCTAGCAGTTATACAACTTGGCAAATTGATGGAAGTTGGTCTAGTGCAGTGTTTCTCAACCTTGACCATTTAAAGGCATGTGGACTTCAGCTCCCAGAATTCCACAGCCAGCATCGCTGGGAGTTGAAGTCCACAAGTCTTGAAGTTGCCAAGGTTGAGAACCCCTGGCGTAGAGCTTTGAACTGTTTTGAAAAAGGAAACAAGAACTAAAACTACACAACCTTCTTTTTCTATCTGGGTAAAACGTGCCAGGCAGGTTATTTTTATTTTTATTTTTTTTTAATTTGGATGTGTTTTTTAGGCATCGCTGGCTGTGGAATTCTGGGAGTTGAAGTCCACATGCCTTAAAATGGTCAAGATTGAGAAACACTGGTTCTAGTGGTGAAGGCACCACAGTCGAAAACCTGGAGACTGGGAGTTCTAGTCACAGGCATGAAAAACAGCTTTCAGTGACTTTGGGCCAGTCACCAGGAGACTGTGAGTTCTAGTCCTGTGTTAGGCATGAAAGCCGACAGGGTGACTTTGGGCTGTGAATTCCAGTCCCACCTTAGGCGTGAAAGTCAGCTGGATGATGTTGGACCAATTGCCAGGAGACTGTAAATTCTAGTCCTGCCTTAGAGAGGAAAGCCAGCTGGATGACTTTGGGCCATTTTTTCCAATAGGCGGGGGAAGGAGTATTGGGTATGTTTGCCACCTTGAGTTCCTTATAAAAAATAATAAATGCATAAATAAACATGCCTAAAAGGCAAAGTTAAATAAATAACTTTTGTTTACTGCTGTCTCACATCCACTCCAAAGCAAAATGGTCAGGATATTACTTTGGGGGGGAAACCAGCCAACTGGAGAGAAACAATTAGCCTGAAGGCTGCTGGTAGGGAAATGAAGGCCAAACATAAAGAGCAACTGATTAATTCTAAATGATACAAATCCCACCCAGAAGCTGGATTGAGAAGCATGAAAGTGAAGCCCGAGCTCTCTTGAGTGCTTCAGGAATGGCAGCTTGACAAGGACTGTCAGCAGATCAAACTAAGGTCACCCAAGGTAAAGTTCTTGAGGTTTATGGAAAGAAAGAAAGAAAGAAAGAAAGAAAGAAAGAAAGAAAGAAAGAAAGAAAGAAAGAAAGAAAGAAAGAAAGAAAGAAAGAAAGAGGAAGGAAGGAAGGAAGGAAGGAAGGAAGGAAGGAAGGAAGGAAGGAAGGAAGGGAAAGGAAGGAAGAGAAAGAAAGAAAGAAAGAAAGAAAGAAAGAAAGAAAGAAAGAAAGAAAGAAAGAGAAAGAAAGAAAGAAAGAAAGAAAGAACAAAAGAAAGAACAAAGAAAGAAAGAAGGAAGGAAAGAAAAAGAAAGAAAGAGAAGGAAGGAAAGGAAGAAAGAAAGAGGAAGGAAGGAAGGAAAAAGGAAGGAAGAAAGAAAGAAAGAAAGAAAGAAAGAAAGAAAGAAAGAGGAAGGAAGAGAAAGAAAGAAAGAAAGAAAAAGAAGGAAGGAAAGAAAAAGAAAGAAAGAGAAGGAAGGAAGGAAAGGAAGGAAGGAAGAGGAAGGAAGGAAGAAAGAAAGAAAGAAAAGGAAGGAAGGAAGAAAGAAACAAAGAAAGAGGAAGGAAGAGAAAGAGAAAGAAAGAAAAAGAAGGAAAGAAAGAAAGAAAAAGAAAGAGAAGGAAGGAAGGAAAGGAAGAAAGAAAGAAAGAAAGAAAGAAAGAAAGAAAGAAAGAAAGAAAGAGAAGGAAGGAAGGAAGAAAGAAAGAAAGAAAGAAAGAAAGAAAAGGAAGGAAGGAAGGAAGGAAGGAAGGAAGGAAGGAAGGAAGGAAGGAAGGAAGGATAGCACCCTGTGTATTTTAAGGAGGGAGAGGAAGGATTTTGCTCTCTCTTGAATGAGGCTTGGAGAGAGTCAAAGAGCCCGGTGGAAACACTGTCATCTCAAAGCACTCGGAAAGGTGCCATTTCCTCCCTTTTTCAGTCCACCTCACAGTTTGGTACAAATTCTAATTGAGGAAGACGTTTTGGAGCCACCTGGTTAAAAAAAAAAAGAGGACTCTGCTAAACTTTGAGAAGAATGTAGAAAAAGAAAAATAAATTTGGCTGTAGGGTTATTTTCATTTTATTCATTAATAATAATAATAATAATAATAATAATAATAATAATAATAATAATAATAATAATAATAATAATAATAATAATAATAATAATAAGAAGAAGAAGAAGAAGAAGAAGAAGAAGAAGAAGAAGAAGAAGATGATGATGATGATGATGATGATGATGATGATGATGATGATGATGATGAAAAAAATAATGCTGGCTCAGGAATTCTGGGAGTTGAAGTCCATGAGTCATAAAAGAGCCAAGGTTGCCTACTCCTGGTCTAGTGGATTGCTTAATCCAGACCTGTAAACCCTTTAGAATAGACCAATCCACTCTTATTGTATTGCTTTGGAACATAATATCGCTCAGACTTTCAAGCTTGGCCAGGAAACAGACTCCACAAGAAGGCCAGAAGGAGACTTAAGTGAGAGAGGCTTCCGTAACAGCATCTTGAAAAGCTACCGGTATCGTCCCTTCCCTTCCCTTCCCTTCCCCTTCTGCTCAAGTCTCTTCCTCCTACTTCCCCTGTTCCTTGTGCTCAGAACATCTGGAAAGATTCTCCAAGGTCATCTCCATGGATCGTTAAAATAACAGAATTGTGGCAGCCTGAACAGAACAGAATAGAAAAGAGTTGGAAGGGATCTTGGAGGTCATCTAGTCCAGCCCCCTGCTCAGGCAGGAGACCCAGGACCATTTCAGACAAATGGCTGTCCGGTCTCTTCTTAAAACTCTCCAGTTGTGGAGCACCCACAACATCTGTCTTATGCCCTGGGATCCCAAACCACCTAGTAGGGCTGTATTACCATTAGCCTGCTCATCTTTCCCATTTCCTTAGTTTCTTATGACTCTATTTGTATCTTATGATTTATGTTGATAGCTTTTATTTAGTATCCTGTTATGATTTATGTTAATTGCTCATTTAGTATCCTATGATTATCACTGAGTGTTGTATCTTGTGATCTGTGATGATTAATTAATTGTCTTCACTGTCAGAAAGTTTCTCCTTACTTCCAGATTTCTTCTCTCCTTGACTAGTTTCCATCCGTTGCGTCTTGCCTGGCCTTCAGGGGCTTTGGGGAATAGCTTGACTCCCTCTTCTTTGGGGCAGCCCCTGAGATATTGGAACGCTGCTGTTTCTCTTCTCCTCCTTTTTATATTAAGGGAAATCAAAATAGAACAATCTTGAGTATTTTCAAAGCTCTCTCTGGGCATCTCCATCCTACTTTGGCAATCCTCCTTCCCCAAAATCATACTTAGGATCAAACTCCTGAGTGTTTTAGAAGGATGACCGAGTGTGTCATTGGGCAAGATAGTGGCTCTTAAGGAGATATGCACATTATGATTAAGTAAACCCCTCCTATTTATAATTAAATTATTTAGTATAGCAGAAAGCCTTACCTTGTCCTCATTAAATTATGCTGGGAAACCCTCTGTTCTCTGCAGCAGGTTAGGGACAATCTTTTCACAGTATGGATGCATCTGGCCCCTTCAGCTCTTTCTATAGTATAGTGAATATATTCTCTCTGTTTATAACGAAGACTTCAAAGACCACAGGAAGGATTATGTCTAGGGTGGTTAGATATTTAGAGCAGAGGATCTACTTAATAAGGTTTAGTTGCTTCTCCGTACAAGGGATTTCAAATCCTCTACTTGGTACAAATAAATCATTTTATTTTTAATCTTCTGTGGCTGCACATGCCTTTGTGCTGTATTGTGCCCTGGAAGGCTAGCCTCAGTTGCTAACTTAGATTTGAATGCACATTCAGGTGGTTGGGTTTTTTGTTGTTTTTTTTTGTAGTTTTCAGTTTTTCTTTTGCCTATTACCAATATCCGAAACAATTCAGTATATTTAAAGCATAAATAAAACATACGAGATCAACTTTTGATAACCGTTGCAAACTTTTCTGGATTTATTTTTGAACTGAAACCAGACGTTTCAGTACATGCAGGTTATCCGGAAATGGAAATAAGGAAAAGGGCAAATAAATTCCTAATAGATGGGATGTTCAACCAACATCGATAAAAGTAACAAAACTCCGATTATCCCTACTTTTATGTAGATTTGGTGTTATTTCTTTAGTTTGGAAGAAAGCTGTATATATTTGTTTTCTGAGGTTTTCGCGGGTGTTTGTATGTAGGTCTTTGGTTCTTCGGGTTTTCTCCCACGTAGAATTTGAAGTGTCTTGGCAACGTTTCGACGAAGTCTCATTCGTCATCTTCAGTTCTCCTATGACAATAAATAAAACTTCACAAACAAGCAGCTACCTTGATCCAGAACTGTTCTGAAGAAATAACTAAATGTGTTAGAATTCTGTTCCTTTTTGAATGATGGAATAAGCACAATAAATGAGTTAGTACGAAGTGCATTGTCCTTCAAAATAATCCACCACATCTTTCTTGGAAATGTTAGTGGGAGTCTAATAGATTTGTACTTCAGGAGTTAATTTTATGTGGAATATTAATTTTTTGCACAGTTGCATAAAGAGTATTTAGAATAGCGAAAGGCCTACTTGCAATTAATTAATTAAGAGCATGTGAGTATGTGGGAGGATGAAATTTATACAATACTTAATTCCTGTAACTAATCATCCTGAAAATAGGGTTGTTTTGAGGCATTAAATGTGTTGTTAATTTTCAGCAAGAATGAATTTAAACTAAAAATAACTCTAACAGAGTTAAAAAAACAACAACACAGTCCTGTATTAAGAAAACTCAAGATGTTACACGATACACCATTTCTTTCTGCCCCACATAAGGTTCTAATTAATTTTACATACTTTAAACACAGCCTCTGAATTCTGGGATACAAATATTTCACCCATCCACGAGTTCAATTTTGCCTGATTCCTCGCTAATGCAAAATGGAACGATCGATTTTTTTTCCCAAAAATGCATTTTTCTCTACTTGTATACAGCATTCCAAAACCACAACCCCATTGCAGTCCTACCTACCATAGGCCAAAGGTTTGTGTTATTAAATAAAACCATGAATAAAATATTATGTTATTTATTTATTGATTTATTTTTGGCATTCCTGAACTGCCCAGGCCCCTGTGTACAATATATTACATGACAGAATGTTAATTGTTCTCACTGTCAGGAAATTTCTCCTCACTTCTAGATTGGATCTCTCCTTGTCAAGTAACACAAGGGGATACAGAACATAGGGCATAGGATATCAGACCTGGAAGGGACCTTGGAGATCTTCTAGTCCAACCCCCTGCTCAGGCAGGAGACCCCGTACCATTTCAGACAAATGGCAATCCAATTTCCTCTCAAAAACCTCCCGTGATGGGAGTACCCACAACTTCTGAAGGCGAGCTGGTTGATTGTTCTCCCTGTCAGGAAATGCCTACTTTGTTCTCCATTTGATCTCTCTTTGCTTGGTTTCCATCCGTTCATGTCTTGCCTTCGGATGCTTTGGAGAATAGCTTGACTCCCTCTTCTTTGTGGCAGCCCTGGAAGACTGCTGTCGTATCTCCCCTCCTCCTTCTTTTCGCTAAACTTTTGTTGCTGTTAGTTGCAAAGTCGTGTCCCACCCATCGCGACCCCATGGACAACGTTCCTCCAGGCCTCCCTAGACGTACCCAATTCCTGCAACCATTTTTTCATACGTTTCAGTCTCCAGGCCCCTCATCCTAATACAGGTTTACAGCGATCCTGCTTTAGCCAACATATAGTTTGATAAACAGCAAGATCCCCGTGTACGTACTGTAACAATAGAGTTCCCTTAAACCAGTGATGGGCGAACCTGTGGCATGCGTGCCCGAGGCGGCACTCAGAGCCCTCTCTGTGGGCCGGAGATGGTGAGGGACTGGCCCCTGCCGCCCTGCCCCTGCCCACCCAGTCTGCCATGACCACAGCAGCCAGGCCCACCCGGCACCCAGTGATAAATAAGTGGGGTTTGGTTTGCTAGTTTGGGCACTGGGTCGCTAAAAGGTTCGCCATCACTGCCTTAAACTTTCCGAGCCGGTTTGAAGGTGGTGTGAGCAAATATCGTGGGAAATTATCCCGACGGACTTTAACTAGAGACTGCGTAACCTCAGCACTCCTTTTTCTAAAAAAAAAATAAATTAAAAAATCACAAGCTTTTCAGAATTTGTTTTACCTCCATGGACAGAAGTGGGGGGTTGGAGGGAAGGGGAAAGGAAGCGAAGAGGCGTGGATTTGTAAGCCTAATCTTAAATGTCATGCAATAAAAAAGTGCTCATCGGCATGATGTCAGGGAGTGATTTATCTTTCGGCTCACAGCTGTCCCCCTTGCTGCCTTCATCTGATCCTAAACCCGTAAATGGCTTCCAGGGCTTTGATGTGCACGGTTCAGAATTCAGCCGGCTTTGATGTTCGTTTGAAGTCGATCACATAAAAGGGACAGTGTATTGTGTCCTTCTTTCTCATTCAAGGGTTGGGAGCCTGTGGAAGGAAGCACACAAGTCAGCCGGGGTACGTTCTGCAAGTGCAAAAGCAGGAAGCGTAATTTGGAATCCCGGGTTTGGGGTTTGTCGTCCCAGAAAGGCAACACAGGAGCAGCTGAATGCATTTCACTTTTCTGAATTTCTTTCTCGAGGGACAGCACCGTAAATATCCCCAGAAGAGAGAAAAAAAATCCATTCAATCAAGCCGGCCTGGCCTAGAGCTCCTCGGGTTTTTATGTAATTTAAATTAAGTAGTTAGGGTTTTAGTATGGGATTTTAATTTGGTTTTTAGTACAGCCTAGGTTATTTAATTCTGTTTTAAATATTTATTATTGTTACGTTTTAAATTTGGCTGTAAACCGCCCCAAGTCCAATGGGAGAGGGGCAGTATAAAAGTCTACAAAATAAATAAATAAAAATAAATAAAATAAATTTGGACCCGCTGTAAAATGGACGGGTGTGTCACCGTTTTGAAACCCTTTGCTAATTGTCCCACTGGATAACAGCCTTCTCCTTGCAGTGAAGGGTTAAAAATCTTCCTTTGACAGTTCTCAAGGATTTTCCAACTATTTAGCTTCAGGGAATTGTTTCCAACTCTCCTTGACTCATCTGCTGAGAAATCCCTCAGGAGATGCAGTGGAAATTTTGCACATTGTACAGTTTTGGGGATGTTTCAGGGGCCTCACTTTGTGGTGTGTGATCTACTGACCCAAGGTGGAAATTTTTTTTTTAATGGAATATTTTCCATGTTATTCTGTTAAAGGGGTTTTTTTCCCCTCCTGCTTTCAAATTAACTTGTAATATAATAAGTGAGGGAAATTAGGAAACTTGGAACAGATAAAAACAGTGTTGCAGTCTAAAATGAAAGTTGAAGCTGGGGAACCCGTCTGGACTCACCTGGAGCTAAGGCAGGGGTTCTCAACCTTGGCAATTTTAAGACATGTGGACTTCAACTCCCAGAATTCCTCAGCCAGCTTTGCTGGCTGAGGAATTCTGAGAGTTGAAGTCCACAAGTCTTAAAGTTACCAAGGTTGAGAACCCCTGATAAGGAATATGTGTTTTGGAGGATCTTTTTCTCTTTTTTTTTTTTGAAAAATATTTTATTGGTCTTATGATTTTAACAATAGGTGCTTAAAACACACCGTGGTGATTGGGTAAGCAAAAAATTCCAGAATAAAAACATACATAAACAGCTCAACTTAATACATTCACTTTCATCTTTCTATTTCCCTCACCCACACAAAACAAAAAACAAAAACATATAAATTTAATATATTCCATTTCTGTCATAAATTTCTGTTAAACCTATTTTAAGACTTTGTCAATTTCATTCCAAACTCTCCCCGATACATATACCATGATATTTATAAGATGTTACTATTCATTCTTTTACATTCATATATAAAGTACTTTTAAAGAAATGAGTTAAATACCTACACGTAACTTTTGGTGTTGCTCGCCCATTTCCCCTTTCACCGCATCCACACTCTTTCCTCTCTACCTTCTTTCTCCCTTTCTTCTCTTCCCTACTTCCCTCTTCCCCCACCCCTCTCCTTCCCTTTCTCTCCACTCCTCCTCTTCTCCTTGTTTTGGAGGATCTTGAAATAGTATAAATATTGTCAGATGCTTGCGTGTTTTGATTATTTGTTTTAGCTTTCCTTATAGAATCCATGGGACGTTTGCCAAATAAACAAGCCGGGTCAAGTTCTCTCTTGATTGTGTAGCCAGAGAACAAAGCCATAAATGTAAATGCCACACATTCTTGTTCTATGGACGGTCCATTATGATGCTTGCAATCAATCAAAAGCAAAAATAAACAACTAAGACATATCTAGTCTACTCCAAGGATTTATTAGGCAAAGCAATGATTTGATTTGGTGTGTTTCTGTTCTCGTTACCTGTGGGTGTTATCTTATTTGTAGTGCAAAAGGAAACTTGAAATGGTGGAGAATTTAGCGTTCCTATCTAGCTTGGAAAAATGAAGGAAAAGAAAATGTTTAGCTATGTGCTTTGTTTCATAATTATATGAACGTAACCAATGAAATAATGATTTCTTAGTCAGAAATGATGATTTATTTTATTAAGATGAGAGCAGAAATGATACAAGAAGCTTTTTTCAATCTGGTCTAGAGGGAAGAAACTATTTCTAGGAGCAGGGGCTGTGTGTGTGTGTGAGAGAGAGAGTGAGTGAGTGAGAGTGTGTGTGTGTGTGTGTGTGTGTGTGTGTGTGTGTGTGTGTTTAATGCTGCTTTTATTACCAGAAATCAGTTTGTGGCTGGGAGCGAAACAGAGAATGAACCCCATAGCCACGAAGCGTTTGAAGCTCTTTTTATCTCTTCTGTTTTGATCTACTGGTATCAAAGTTTGGTTATTCATAACAGCATGCCATTATTTTGTTTCAAATGAGGTTTCATCAGACACCGATCCTATGGAATCCAATAGCAATATTACAAACTGATATTTTCCTGATCATAATCTTGTAATAAGGTTTTCTTACTGTTTATGCCCAAAGTTTATTCATGTATCTCTGCATCTACTAGAATGGAATGGAATGGAATGGAATAGAATAGAATAGAATAGAATAGAATAGAATAGAATAGAATAGAATAGAATAGAATAGAATAGAATAGAATATGGAATAGAATAGAATAGAATAGAATAGAATAGAATAGAATAGAATAGAATAGAATAGAATAGAATAGAATAGAATAGAATATGGAATAGAATAGAATAGAATAGAATAGAATAGAATAGAATAGAATAGAATAGAATAGAATAGAATAGAATAGAATAGAATAGAATAGAATAGAATAGAATAGAATAGAATATATGAAGTGGAGTGGAGTGGAGTGGAGTGGAATAGAATAGAATAGAATAGAATAGAATAGAATAGAATAGAATAGAATAGAATAGAATAGAATAGAATAGAATAGAATAGAATAGAATAGAATAGAATATATGGAGTGGAGTGGAGTGGAGTGGAATAGGATAGGATAGGATAGGATAGGATAGGATAGGATAGAATAGAATAGAATAGAATAGAATAGAATAGAATAGAATAGAATAGAATAGAATAGAATAGAATAGAATAGAATAGAATAGAATAGAATAGAATAGAATAGAATAGAATAGAATAGAATATATGGAGTGGAATAGGATAGGATTAGGATAGGATAGGATGGGATGGAATGGAATAGAATAGAATAGAATAGAATAGAATAGAATAGAATAGAATAGAATAGAATAGAATAGAATAGAATAGAATAGAATAGAATAGAATAGAATAGAATAGAATAATAATTTTATTGTCACTTTGAATGTACACTAATTGGCATACATTAAAATGAAATTTCATTGCATATAGCTCTCAAAGGGTTACCACCTGCGATATACACTACTACAAGTGTCTGTTGTGCTGTTCAAACGTTTTAGTCACACTGCTCATTATTGCCTAGTTTAATGAAAAGAAGGACTAGGGTGACATAATAACAGTGTTCCAATATTTGAGGGACTGTCACAAAGAAGAGGTGAGGGGGTGTCAAATTATTCTCCAAAGCCCCTGAAGGCAGGATAAGAAAGAATGGTTGGAAGCTGATCAAAGAGAGAAGCAACCTGGAATTAAGGAGAAACTTCCTAAGAGTGAGGACAATTAACCAGTGGAACGCCTTGCCTCCAGAAGTTTTGGGTGCTCCATCCTTGGAGGTTTTCAAGGAAAGATTGGACAGCCATTGTCTGGAACGGCATAGGGTCTCCTGTTTGAGCAGGGGGTTGGACTAGAAGACCATCCAAGGCCCCTTCCAACTCTGTTATTCCATGTTGTATGTACTAAAGCAGTTATGGTGACTTGAGGTTTCTTTCATGAGTAAGTGCCTCCTGAACGGAATGGGTCAGATCCTTGGAGTCTCCTGGAGTTGGAGAAGCTATCCCTAATGCTCTGCTGGTCCCTTTCACTTCACTTAAAATTAACAAACCCTGATCCCTTTGGAGCTCCTACACATACACATACAGAGACACAAACGAGAGAGAGAGAGAGAGAGAGAGAGAGAGAGAGAGAGAGAGAGAGAGAGAGAGAGAGAGAGAGAGAGAGAGAGAGACAGAGACAGAGACAGAGACAGAGACAGAGACAGAGACAGAGACAGAGACAGAGACAGAGACAGAGACAGAGACAGAGACAGAGACAGAGAGACAGAGAGACAGAGAGACAGAGAGAGAGAGAGAGACAGACAGACAGACAGAGGAGAGAGAGAGAAGAAAGAGAGGGGAGAGAGAAGAAAGAGAGGAGAGAGAAGAGAAAAGAGAGAAGACAGACAGACAGACAGAAGAGAGAGAGAAGAAAAAGAGAGAAGAGAGAGAGACAACAGAGAGAGGAGAGAGAAGAGAGAGACAGAGGCAGAGACAGAGAACAAAGAGAGACAGAGAAAACAGCGAGAGAAAGAGAGAGAGAGAAGAAAGAGGAGAGAGAAGAGAAAGAGAAAAGAGAGAAGAGAGACAGAAGAGAGAGAGAGAAGAAAAAGATAGAAGAGAGAGAGAGGAGAGAGGAGAGAGAGAGAGAGAGAGAGACAGAGAACAAAGAGAGACAGAGAAAAAAGAGAGACAGAGAAAACAGAGCGCGAGAGAGAAGAAAGAGAGAGAGAAGAGATACAGACAGAGAAGAGAGAGAGAGATACAGAGAAGAGCAAATGAGAGATATTTGTCTCTCTTCCTTGATTTTTAAGGCTGGGTTTCCGACCCCAAAATGTGACTTTTTTCTTTTCTTTTCTTTTCCAAATGTCTCTTTGGAAGGGAAGGCTAGAGAAAGCAGCAGCCACTTGAATGCCATGAAGGTATAAAATTTCTCTTTTGCAGTGTGACTTGAGCCGCCTACAAATTGCTTCCGCTACTGGAGACAAGGCAGCCATCCTTTGCCCTCTCTCCTTGTCTCTGCCCGTCCAGAGTTGTGTACGTTTCTCACCCAGCCTCCCCCAAATCAGAGGCCAACTCTGACGAGGACGAGGGGCTCATGTCGTCCACCCAACTTTTATGGACAGCTTCGGTTGGCCAAGGCTGGGCTTAACGGGTGTGTCGGCTTCATTTATTTATTCGCCCCTCCCTTACAACTTGAAACGCAGCCTTTCCTCCGAAGGGTAGATCCCTTTCAGGGCCTGTTGGGCTTTCAGCAGTTTTTCCAGCTCCACTTTATGTGTCTTTGGCATGGAGAGGCGAGAAATTAAATTAAAAGGAAGGCGCAAAAAGCCGGCCAACTCAAGAAGGCATCTTGGGTCCCCCACCCGCTTCCTCTCTAACAAACACATTGGCCTCCCACACACACAACACACACACACACACACACACATATATATATAAGTTCATTCTGGATTTTGTATTTATGTTTTGGGATTAGGAGTCATATGTTGACACACATGGAGCAGCGATTCGAAATTAATGCTAGCATAATACGGCAGAAAGGGAGACCACCCAGTTAATGTCAGAATGCCTGGGTGGCCTTACTTGACACCGTGTCTTTCTCTGGTAATCCCCCCATTCTTAAAATCGCTACTGGGGGAACTTCTCAAGAGAATCTGGTCAAGATGACCCAGGAGAAAAAAGTGCTGAGGTTTCCATTTGAAAGCCACCCCAGGTTGGGTCTAATAAGGAAGGAACGGTTGCAAACGTCCCTGAACCCGTGTTCACCTCTCCTCTGTCGAAGCCAGGCTGACCCTGTTTGAAAAATGGAGAGAATAATCATTTTTCCAGCTTCAGAAGCAACTGGCTTTTCTGCATTTTGTCCTTCTAACTACCGTCTTTCTTTGAAAACTTTAAAAACCTGCCCCCAGAAGTTGTGAATGCTCCAGCCGTGGAAGTTTTTAAGAAGAGACTGGACAGCCATTTTGTCTGAAATGGCGTAGGGTCTCCTGCCTGAGCCGGGGGTTGGACTAGATGACCTCCAAGGTCCCTTCCAACTGTTATTCTGTTAAGGCTAAAGTATATGAATTACGGTCGCTGGAATTGGGAATGCTTAGTTTAAGGAAGAGAAGGACAAGGGGGGGGGACAGGATAGCAGTCTTCCAGTGTCTCAGGGGCTGCCCCAAAGAAGAGGCAGTCAAGCTATTCTCCAAAGCGCCTGAAGGCAGGACAAGAAGCAACGGATGGAAACTAGTCAAGGAGAGAAGCAACCTGGAACTAAGGAGAAAACTTCCTGACAGTCAGAACAATTAACCAGTGGAACCACCTGCCTCCAGAAGCGGTGAATGCTCCAGCACTGGAAGTTTTTAAGAAGAGACTGGACAGCCATTTGTCTGAAACGGTGTAGGGTTTCCTGCCTGAGCAGGGGGTTGGATAGATGACCTCCAAGGTCCCTTTCAACTAATTAATAATAATAATAGTAATAGTAATAGTAATAATAATATTTTGCAACCGTGCAATGTTCCTATTTAATTATAGGAAGTTCTCGACTTACAACAAATTCATTTAGATGCGTTCAGTCCTCCCGCTGATATTTCTGATGAGACCCAGTAACCCAGACATGGGAAGTAACTATTTTCGTTAATTCAGCCATTTTAACAGTTTCCTTTGTATACAAACAAACTTTGAAGACATGGGGCAAAACAAGGACTTGATCACGTCCAATATTTGAAAATCCCACCGTTCCTAGTGGAAAAAGGAAGGGCATCCAGGAACGGGATCTTCATGAAATGTGTGAGTCTCGCTCCTTAGTTACTTCTCTGTTCTATTTTGGTTTCCCGGTCCAGATGCTAATTTTTATCAGTGTGACCTGCCAAAAAGCATGAAGGGATGTAAGCGAAGAAAAATAAGCACCTGGTTAGAAGGAGGAGGAGGCTGAGAATCAAAATAGCTGTGAATGAGATGAATGAGTTACTACTAACTGCTGCAGGCAAAGGACTGGGAAAGAAGCGTGTAACTTAAAACGGGAAGAGCAGAACCCAACGTGGTAGCTGCAGCCAGGGGCATCTATCAATGCCGCATTCATTGGGACACCATATGGTTAATTGCGTTAAGGAAAGCTTGCCGGACGCTCCTGTGCGTGGCACCCCTTAGAAATAGATGCCGCTACTTGTTATTAGAAAGCTAATATTACAACATCCTTTCCCGTCTGGAGACCTGGGAGTTGGGTTACTTCAGCTTTTCTGCTGTTGTCGGAGTCGTTTAAATATACCAGCACCGTTAATGCTGTGTTTTATGCTTTTGTGTCTGGCCTAAAGGCATAATGATATTTTACATTCTTCTTGATTTTTTTTCTTTTTTTTAAAAAGAGATCAACCACAGATGCTTAATTCCTGAACAAACACCAGAGAGGAAATAAATGTATCCAGGGTCTTGTATGATTTGAGCCTAGCAAAGCTGAACTGACCTTCCTGTTAAACCGTGAAAACTTGATTCCTTGTTTGTTAATGGCCTGAATTAGACATATAGAAACAAAGTGCCTTAGGATATTCGTCCTAACCAGGCACTTATTACCATCTTTGGTGGACATGCCCCAAAGCCAAAGGATTCTGGCCAAGAATACATAGATGGTTAAAGAAAATGACTAAAAAACAGAGAGATTTTAAGCCAGAATTATTTTTGTTAGGCATAATTGTAGGAAACTATGAGAATGCCTGGCTGAGGAATTCTGGGAGTTGAAGTCCACCAGTCGTAAAAGGGCCAAGTCTGAAGCCCCCTGGTCTGGATCCAAGCCTGCAGTTTCATCAAAATGGCCGACTGAGGAATTCTGGGAGTTGAAGTCCACCAGCCATAAAAGGCCAAGTCTGAAGCCCCCTGGTCTGGATCCAAGCCTGCAGTTTCATCAAAATGGCCGACTGAGGAATTCTGGGAGTTGAAGTCCACCAGCCATAAAAGGGCCAAGTCTGAAGCCCCCTGGTCTGGATCCAAGCCTGCAGTTTCATCAAAATGGCCGACTGAGGAATTCTGGGAGTTGAAGTCCACCAGTCGTAAAAGGGCCAAGTCTGAAGCCCCCTGGTCTGGATCCAAGCCTGCAGTTTCATCAAAATGGCCGACTGAGGAATTCTGGGAGTTGAAGTCCACCAGTTGTAAAAGGGCCAAGTTTGAAGACCCCTGCTCAACGCCTTTAAGATGGGTGGACTCCAACTCCCAGAATTCCTCATCTAGCAAGATGCAGAACCCATGCTGGCTGGAGAATTCTGGGAATTGGAGTCCACCGATCTAAGGCGCTGAGGTTGAGCAGCACTCATATAAGCTGTAACCCTGGCATTCACACAGATAAAAATAAAGCAAAGATGCGATATAACTTAAATCTTTTGCAGAGAACACATTGCCATAAGCCAATGATTCTCAACCTCAACATCTTTAAGATGGATGGACTCCCAACTCCCAGAATTCCCCTGTTAGAAAGACATACCACCTATGCTGTCGGGGGGATTTTGAGAGTCGGAGTTGTCCTGTCTTAAAAGTGCCGTGGTTCAGAAACTCTGATGTAAACCACAACCAGGACATCCACAAGTTGTTTATTTAATTTACAGCCAAGACCAAAATAATAGTGTAAAATAATAAAGAGAAATGAACGAAGGATACAAAGTTGGTGGTAGCTCTTAAAATTTCCTAGAATCAAAATAATAATAATAATAACAACAACAATAATAATAATAATGTTGGACAGGACCTTGGAGGTCATCCAATCCAACACCCTGCCCAGGCAGGAAACTCTACGCCATTTCAGACAAATGGCTGTCCAGTCTCTTCTTGAAAACCTCCAGTGTTGGAGCCTCCACAGCTTCTGGAGGCAGGTGGTTCCACTGGTTAATTGTTCTAAATGTCAGGAAGTTTCTCCTTGGTTGAATGACCCAACCTTATAAGTTCCAGCATGCTTCAGACTCGGCATTTTATGCTGGACTGCAGCCGAGGGAAACCTTGACTACACCTTGAACACATCTGAGTCAGGTTCTTTGGCCAAGGTCTGTCCAAACATCCCCAAAGCACATCAAATCTTCCCACAAAAGACTTTGTTGGATCTGAACCAGAGCTTCCAATTTAGAAGCCGTTCAGAAGATGGAAAAAAAAAAAAGAAGTCTCTGTAGCATCTCTTTGAAAGAACCCTTTATCTATATAACCACCCCTTTTATCTGCCCTGCAAAACCAGGCAGTGAGATGCTGGCTTGTTCCCACATGTTGCGTTATCCGGTTTTTCACCAAAGGCATCGAGACACAACATGATAATTGACGGCAGAAGGGAGTCGTTCTGGCACCTTCTTCCATTGGCAGGGAGGGACTGGACGGGGAAATGGCCCCCATCTAGCTGGATTTCTTTTCTCTCTCTCTCTCTCTCTCTTTCTCTCTCTCTCTTTTTTAAAAAAAAGTTGATTAAAAGCAGTGGGCAGGTCCCACTTGAAGGCCACTTCGTCTAGGATCAAAGGAAGCGTTGAATTGTCTGATGAAGATGTTTCTCAGGACACAGTTAGCAGTTTTCTCACAGCAGACAGATTGGAAATTGCCCCGCTAAAGAATTCGTGGCCAGGACTCCACTCCCGTCCTCCATTCTCTCCGTGTCTAGCTGGTTCTAATTTGTTGTTTTAACCTTGTGTCCTTGAGCGGGAGGCATGCAGCCACCATTGTGAGCAGAAGACTAACAGAAGTTACAGTCTGTATGGCAACTGTATTGCCACAGGCTTAATTTTTCCACCCTGGTGTCTGTCTGCTGAGGTAAGGCCTCTGTCCCGGAATGGGAAAGCAATGAGCATAGCATGGAGATGACCTAATTATATTGCTGAAACTGGATGATTAGTGTCTTAGCCCGTGTTCCTTTAACTAAACCTCTGTTTTTCCTGCCATAGTCACAACACAAGGGAGCTTCCGGTTAGTTGCAACCTTACTTCTGCCCTGGGATTGAATGTAATTGACAGCCCGGCATAGTTGACAGTTAAATGAGCTGGAAGGCACCTTGAAGGTCTTCTAGTCTAACCTCCTGCCCTATGTCATTCCAGACAAATGACTGTCCAGTCTCTTCTTGAAAACCTTTAGTGATGGAGCACCCACAACATCTGGAGGCCAGCTGTTCCACTGGTTAATTGTTCTCCCTGTCAGGAAATTGATCTTTATGTCTACGTTGGATCTTTGGAATGATCTTTTCACCTGTTACTTCTTCTCCTGCCCTGAGTTCACTTTTTTTTTCTTGCACTTGCTGTGTGGAATTAATTAAAGATAGATTTACAGCCATTAGGAGGAAAGCTTCCCAACTTATTTCCTGCAAAGTCATGCCTTCATCTCTAATGATTTCAGGGACAAGCTGGAATCAATAATAAGAGTAAACCACACCATCAACACAGAGGATTGATAAAGGTTCTGGCTTTCTCCTTCAAGCTTTATTTTCAGTTGTCTCAGGACAACTGGAAGAAGGAAAAGCTGTAGCTCTTCTGGATACTCCTTAACGTCATGATGGTGTCTACCACTGGGGAAAATACGTAAAATGAACAGTTACTTCTTCAGGATGCAGTTGGTCTTTCCTACTTGAGAATGACTAACCACATATTCAGGCTGTGCTTCCGTCTTTCTGAAGGAATCTTTATGGTCCTTTGGACATTGAGTGAGTTCTTCTTCACCAGTGGAGGTCAATTCAGTGGATTCAGCACTGAGCAGAGAAGGGTGAAGTAGATGATCCCACCCGTCTCTAAGCTTACGTAACATCCTAGATTCCTTCTCTCCGTTTTTATTTATTCTTCTTCTGCCTACTGCTCCCAAGTCCCAGTGATTGGGACAATCAATTCTTTGGGTAGTGACAGTAATCTCCACCTCCTCCCCACCTCTTCAGCTATCAGTCTTCCCTTCGCGCTGGAAACGGTGGAGCGTTCTCCGTCACTGAAGTGTAGATTTAAGATTTGTGGACTTCAACTCCCAGAATTCCTCCACTTCCGGGAGTTGACGTCCCCAAGTCTTAAGAGTGGCCAAAATTGGACACTCCTGCTCTAGGATTTCACTGTAGCCACCATTAGGTAATGGTGATCCCATAACTCAACAAAATCAAAGATCCATATTTATAATCCCTTTAACTGAACTCCTGCTTTTACAGTTTTGTTTCAAGAAACACAAAATGAATATTCAACTGTTTGACATCATCATATCTGGTTGAGGAGGTGAAGCAGGAGCAATATAGATGTAGCATCAAGTGACACCCCCCTCCCCGGAGAGAGCTGGGACATGGCTGTCTCTCTTATTTTCTGTAAATCTAGTTGAGAAAATGAGGAATGGGCTTCAAATCGATTCTAACAATACTGCCATTTTTTAAAGAGTAATATGCTGGCGTGCATATATCTAGATTTTAATGAGGTAGCTTCCGTTTTTCTTTGCTCCAGAGCTTTACAGCCCAATAATTAATGGAATGTTGGACAAGGGAAACAATAGGAAGATTTCCTGTATGTCACCCTACAATTTCCACAACCCTATTTTGTGGTGATAAAGAATCCATCCAATTTAACCCAATGATTAGAGGATCAGATTTAATTCTGTGCCCAAAGATCAGGTGCGCAAATTCTTCTGTTGCTAGTAGGGATCATAAAACAGATTGGGAAAACTGACTGAGAAGTAGCTCACACTGTAAGAGCAGAAAGTCAACAATATTTGCCAGACGTGAATCTGACTGAACAGTCAATTACACGTCTGTGCTGTTTGTTTAAACACTTCACATCTGCAAGAATCTGCAAGAATAACTCTCCGAGGACACTAGCAGCTTCATCAAAGATACTCTGTTTTAAGTCTCTCTTCCACTTTTTAGGGAAACCACAATACTAATGTGTGGGTTGGTTAACAGTTATTTGGCTTGTGATTTCACACAGTTAGTGTAGCTTCCCCCCCCCTTTTGCAGAGTTCAGACTTTCCCATGGGAATGTTCCCATTAGTTCTTTCAGAGTTTTATGTGTTTATCCTGGGTGGGAGAAATATTGCAAAACACCCACTTGGGAAATATGTGGAACACGATTATAGATGTTATTTTCAAATAATCGTTTGACACCGGGCAAAACTGTAGTTTAGAGAAATTTGTTTTAGCGTTCAGCCCTTCTGTGCTTTTTTCCTAAAAAGTTTTATTTCTTCTCTCTCTTTTTAAAGAAGCAATAAAATCGTAAGAGTGGTATTTAGAGTTAGTTAAGGAACCAAGCTAGAAAGCAGATTGTGAATTCAAATCCCAGCATAGCCATGAAAACCAGCTGGGTGACTTGGGCCAGTCCCCCCCTCTCAGCCCAATTCATCTGATGGGGGTGTTGTTATGGGGAAAATAAGAGGAGGAGGGAGGGTTAGGTATGTACATTGCTATATTTATCATAAATGCAGTAACCAAATCAATCAATGTAGGTGATTTCAGAATATTTGAGAAAATATTTAGAAGCGGAACTGAGAATAAATGAGCAAATGCTCAAAACTGATTCTGTTTATCCATTTGGTCCATCTGCTTTAGAACATGAAAACTAAGACTGAACTCCCATCTGTCAGAAATGGTATAGGTCTCCTGCTTGAGTGGGGGGTTGGACTAGATGACCTCCAAGGTCACTTCCAACTCCGCTTGTTCTGTTCTATTCTGTTCTGTTCTATATTTTCTATTCTATTCTATTCTATTCTATTCTATTCTATTCTATTCTATTCTATTCTATTCTACTCTACGCTACTCCACTCCACTCCACTCTACTCCACTCAATGTATTCTATTCTGTTCTGTTCTGTTCTGTTCTGTTCTGTTCTGTCCCTTATTCTATTCTATTCTATTCTATTCTATTCTATTCTATTCTATTCTATTCTATTCTATTCTATTCTATTCTATTCTATTCTATTCTATTCTATTCTATTCTATTCTATTCTGATCTATTCTACTCTACTCTACTCCACTCCACTCCACTCCACCCCATTCTATTCCATATTTTCTGTTCTGTTCTGTTCCCTCAAAACATAAAGTATGAATGATTTACTTTAGAACCAGTGAATGTTATTTTGGATGGGCGTCTCCTGAAGAAGCGTGATGGTGACCTTCAGGACATTTCTTCAAAAAGAGCCAGAAAAACACATTTTTGAGAATAGAGGTCTGGAAATCACAATTACCCAGTGAATTTGCCCTCGCTTTCCTTTTCTGTGGCTTTATTATTTTTTTTATTAGTTTGTTTGTTTTAGAGTTCTGTGGCTATATTTTAGAACGAGAGCCCAGGAAATGTACAGTCCCTTTCAAAATCCAAACAAATATTGAGATGGAGGGACTCAAATTAAAACAGCGCCTATACAACAGCCTACATGCCAGATTTACTCTCTAAAGACTTCTGCTCTCAGTTAAAATGAAGGAGGAGGAGGAGGATTGGCAGAACGTGTTTGGGAGATGAAATCTACCCATCTTAAAAGTTTCCCAAGGTTGAGAAACTCTGATTTCCACACTCAGAACTAGCCTGGAGGAAAAAGCTGACCCCCTTTTTTTTGCTTTGAACAGTTTAATGGGATCGTTTGTTGCTTTCATCATTGTCAAAGTTTATAGTACAGTTGTGCTCTTTTTTTAAGTTTAGCTATTTTATTATTTTTGAAAACACGCTTCCTTAGAATAAAGCTGTCCCGTACTTAAATGGTTTAGAGTCCCAGATTTTGTTAATCTCAGTTGTTGAGACTCTAGAAAGAGTGCAGAGAAGAGCAACAAAGAGGATCAGGGGACTGGAGGCTAAACTGTTATAAGGAACGGCTGCTGGAATTGGGTATGTCTAGTTTAATGAAGAGAAGGACGAGGGGGGACATGATAGCAGCGTTCCAGTATCTCAGGGGCTGCCCCAAAGAAGAGGGAGTCAAGCTCTTCTCCAAAGCCCCTGAAGGCAGGACAGGAAGCAACGGGTGGAAACTAAGCAAGGAGAGAAGCAATCTAGAATATAAGGAGAAACTTCCTGACAGTGAGGACAATTAACCAGTGGAACCACCTGCCTCCAGAAGCGGTGAATGCTCCGACACTGGAAGTTTTTAAAGATTAATACCTAATGTTGTATGCTATGTTCTAGGATGATTGCTTAGCAATAGGATCTTATGTTTAATGTTGATCACATTAATATTGAAACGGATAGGGGAAACACCAATCAAAATAAAATGTAACAGGAGTATAGTTGAGGCTAGACGCGAGGAGTGGGGAAAAAGGCTTACTAACTCAGACGTTTTCAAAGACTAATACTTAGTATTGTATACCAGGTGTCATGATGATTGCTGCATAATAGGTTTTTTATGCTCAATGTTGATTGTTTTAATAAAAGAATTTTTATAATTAAAAAAAAAAAAAGAGAGACTGGACAGCCATTTGTCCGAAATGGTATAGGGTTTCCTGCCTGAGCAGGGGATTGGACTAGATGACCTCCAAGGTCCCTTCCAACTTTATTACTATTATTATTATTAAGACATAATGCCACTATTGAAATTTTATGGGGCAATTGCTCTCAGGGAGCGATTCCCATGGCGTCAAGGGTGTATGTTCTGGGGGCTCTTTGGATAATCAATTCTGACATTATACTTTGTGCTATCGCTGATTCTTCGGCCAGTTGCAGAGTTTTCACCAACACCTTGACCATAGCTATGGGCCAGTGCTGGTGCCTCAGTTACTCTGAATGTGGTAGCATTTCTCTATTCAGTTTGGCCACTGACCATGGATGCACATCTGGTTTTGCCGTACCTTGGTAGGGAACTGACCCTTCTCCAGTTTCCTATAAGTGGGGTCACGCTATGCTACGGTCTTGAGGGCTGTTTTAACATGTGCTTGATTGACCGACTTTTATGAGGATCGCCCCATATCTGCAGAGAAGATAACAGAACAGCAGACTTGGAAGGGACCTTGAGGTCTTCTAGTCCAGCCCCCTGCTCAGGCAGGAGACACTGTACTATTACAGACAAATGGCTGTCCAATTTCCTTTTAAAAGCCTGCAGTGGTGGAGCACCCATAGCTCCTAAACTAAAGGCAAGCCATTCCACTGATTGATTGTTCTGTCAGGAAATCCCTCCTTAGTTCTAGGTTGCTTCTCTCCCTGGTGAGTTTCCATCCATTGTTTCTTGTCCTGCCTTCAGGGGCTTTGGAAAAGAGTTTGACTGCCTCTTCTTTGGGGCAGCCCTTTAGCAGGAGGATCAGCAAAAATGATCCTCACCAGGGTGCCCTGATTCTTCTCCACGTACCCCGGAAATGAGGAAGGAGATTAACGCAACCATTTAACGTGAAATATTAAAAATATTCTACTGTTCTTAGATTTTTTTTCCCTCTTCCTGACATTTTCCCGTTAAGTGCAGGGTTCTGCTTTTTTTGGATCCACCAAGTGTTGATCCATTTGTATGCAGCAGGGACTGACCGGTCGGACTATCACCCAAGCTTGACCTGGCTCCTTAGAATTATCCCCAGGAATTTTTAAGTCTGGAGGGGGGGAAAAATGGAAACGAGCCTTTGAAAAACAGAACGGGCAAGATGTTTGTTGCCTGTAAGAGGAACATTTTTCACGCGTTGTTAGTAAAGCTGCAACTGCAAGTTAGAGGGATGAAAACAGTTCTCAGCCTCCTACTTGTTTGATAATGCCGATAGTTTTGTGTGCCGGGAGTGGTGTGTACCCTAGTCCATGTTCCAAAAGTAATATTTTCTAAGATGAAAGCTCAGAGTGCCAGCAGTTTTAATTTCAGCGTCGGGAAAAGGCGTGCTCAGTTGTCAGAGTTTGAAAGTATTATTTTGGTGGATTGTGAGTATACTCCAGGTATTGTAAATCACGATCTTGTAAATCACCTACAAATTGACTGGTTTCCATCTAGGCCTAAGCCCACAGCACAATCAGACAAACAAGCTCATGTTAAATGATTATTCTTCCAAGATTTTTTTAATTTTTTTTTTTTAAGCAGCCTCCAATTCATTCCACATTTTTACCAATTTAGCTTTCAAGTCCCTATTCATAAAGACTCCATTTTGCTCCACGGGGAGCTGAGACAGGACCAGTCTCAGAGACTTCAAACAAGCGGTGGGCAATTTACCGCAGTCTGCTCGTCTCGTCTCCCTTCCCTGCCTTTATCTCGTTTTAACGTTAATTGTTATTCCCGCCACACAGATGTGCAGGGGGTGGGGTGCGCCAGGCGCACACTCGGCAGGCAATGGGAAAGCAGAGACCCCGGGCCTCCGAGTCCTTAAGCCGGAGCACGCGGCCACAGATAGCAAGACGGCTTAGCGCTCGGCTGCACTCTTTCTGATCCTTCCTTTGATAGATCAAGCTGTTTTGTGATGCTTTAGTTGCGGAGAGGTTTGCAAGGTGCTCTGGTATTCTTTCCTTGACAATACATCTCTGGGTAGCCTTCTCTGGGCAGCTGCTAGGAGTAGAAATTCAATCATGTCCTCTGCCTTCCTAGCTATGGATATTTACTCCTATCCCAAAGGGTCACCCATGAACCTAGAACCTAAATCAAGGAGAGAAGCAACCTAGAACTAAGGAGAAACTTCCTGACAGGGAGAACAATTAACCAGTGGAACCACCTGCCTCCAGAAGCGGTGAATGCTCCAACACTGGAGGCTTTTAAGAAGAGACTGGACAGCCATTTGTCCACAATGATACAGGGTTTCCTGCCTGAGCAGGGGGTTGGACTAGATGACCTCCACGTAATATACACGTAATAGCAATAGCACTGAGACTTATATAGTGCTTCACAGTGCTTTACAGCCCGCTCTAAGCAGTTTATAGAGTCAGCATCTTGAGGACCCCCAACAATCTGGGTCCCCATGAAAAACCCCCCTCAAACACCTGGGTGATCAGTGCAAAGTTGTGAAAATACTGTAGATAAATTAAATGGGTCAGACCTCCCGAATTCAGTGAGATATTCTAAGGAGAAATACGTATCTGGTTATTTTTATAAGTCTGAGAATAAATGTCCCTTTTCAAAGCTGTACAGCTACCGTAGTTGGCATACCTTCCTTCTGCACAATCACTGAAGTTTTGTTAATTGTTTTTAATGGAAACATCCAGCCAATCTGGAATTTTTGAATATGATGGCTAGTATAATGGTTCGATGTATGCTTATCTTTGAAGCAAAATAAATAAATAAATAAAGATGTAAAAGCCTTTGAACTCTAAGCAGTTTTCTTTAATAAACTCTTTCCTGGTCCTGTGTCAAAAATTGAGGGTTCCACTTTTAATAATCAGGGTGGTTTTAACAGTTTCCTGATGCTCCTTCATGCTCATTAGAAAATCCTCCGTCTGACAGAGCTGATGGAGCCATCTAATATCTGTAATTATGCTGTAAAGACCGTCTCCAAAGACTCTGGGATGGGAGCTTTCCAACTCCTTTTGTTAAACCTTCTTATTTCTTCTACACTGGGCTGAGCGCTTAGGAAGATCAGAAACCGCAACTGCACCCAGACACTCTCCTGGCAAGAGAATGAAAAGGAAGGTCCCTCAAGTTTGTTTAGGAAGATACCGGTAACATTTTAAGCCTGGCTGCCTCATCCGAAGAACAGAATGGCAGAGTTGGAAGGGACCTGGGAGGTCATCTAGTCCAACCCCATGCTCAAGCAGGAGAGCCTAGACCATTTCAGACAAGGGGCTGTCCAGCCTCTTTGTTAAAAGCCTCCAGTGATGGAGCATCCACAGCTTCTGAAGGGAAGCCATTCCACTGATTGATTGAGCAATTTCCTGACAGTGAGAACAATTAACCAGTGGAACAACCTGCCTCCAGAAGCTGTGGAGGAGGAGGAGGAGGAGGAGGAGGAGGAGGAGGAGGAGAAGGAGAAGAAGAAGAAGAAGAAGAAGAAGAAGAAGAAGAAGAAGAAGAAGAAGAAGAAGAAGAAGAAGAAGAAGAAGAAGAAGAAGAAGAAGAAGAAGAAGAAGAAGAAGAAGAAGAAGAAGAAGAAAGGTCAAAGGTTTAGGCTTTAAGACAAAGAACAAAAGGCACTAACGTCCTCAAGAGATTCTTCAAGTGTCTCTCTAGAATTCCAGACCTCATTTCCTCTGCTTTGTAGCTATTTTGATCAGTGGATTTGTCTGCTGCCTCTTGAAATAGATAAATCAAGTAACCGGCCAGATAAGGTGCATTCCAAATGATGGCTTGCATTACTCTTTCCTGTCTACAGGTCTGCAGAAATTTGCAATTCTGAAGGCCTATCCGAGGGAGAAATAGCAGGGCAGCCTAAGAAGAAGAAGGTCAATGTTAGGGTTATGGGTTCCTCCCCATTCTGAGCACTGCCTCCTGAGGGACGTGGGTCCTGGGCCCTTGACAGAAGAGCATCCCAGTGTCCAAGAGGGCAAGGCTAAGGCTCTGTGAGTGGAGTTAGTGGAACTTGGTTGCTTCAACAACTCTCTTGTTTTTTTAAAAAAATTAAAGGCTTAATTTTAAAAATATTTAAATTATGAGAGTCTTCTAATACAGCAATGAACTGCTTTAATGTTTACTGCATTGTAAAAATCCTCTCTGTGTGAGATAATTGTTATAAATAAATTTCTGTAAGCTCAAAATACAAACTCATTTGTTTACGAGAGAGAAAGAGAAAGAGAAAGAGAAAGAGTGGGGGAAGAGAACTGGCAGACCAAGGGCAGATAGATAGATAGATACGGGGAGAGAGAGAGAGAGAGAGAGAGAGAGAGAGAGAGAGAGAGATTAAACTGCTGGATTAAAATACAATTCAGCACTTTGCATCTACTTAATGATTTTCCCTCTCTTAAAAAATACATCTCAGGGGCAGGAAGCGGTGCCCTACAGTAAACTTGTACTGGAAGAAGAAAATGGGTTCTCCTTAAAGCCTCAAACAACGCTAGCAGATGAAGGAATAGGAGGTACCTGGCTATCATACCTACAACTGCAGTCAAGGTGGCATAAAGACAAGAAGAAGGGCTTATCCCAGACTGATGAGAATTTAATAGAACAGATTAGAGAGCAGGGGACCATGCATATCAAACGAGTGTACGGCGTCCTGATAGAAATGGACTCTGAAACTGTGCTAGTCAAGACCTGTATGGTAAAGTGGGAACAAGACTTTGGGCATCCTATCACGATGGAAACGTGGGAGGAAATTTGGGTGAGAAATGTAGTATTTACGAAAGCGCAACAGCTAAGGGAAAACTTCTACAAGATGTTCTATAGGTGGCATCTAGATCCGAAAAAGCTATCATACATCTACCCAGACACCCAACCTAAATGTTGGAGGTGTGGCAATGGGGAGGCTACATATTTTCATGTATGGTGGACTTGTAGAAAAATTAAGGCCTTCTGGAGGAAGATATGGTGGACACTCCAAACCATTTTCAAAAAGCGTATTGAATTTCTACCTCAGGTTTTTTTGTTAGGGATCATAAAAGATTGCACTACTTCAGAGACGAACTTATTTCTGAACTTGATCACAGCGGCTAGATTGTTGGTGGGACAATACTGGAAGAAGCCAGACATACCACCTATAGAAGAATGGACTTTGAAAGTAATAAATTTGGCGGAAATGGCAAAAATATCGGCATACTTGAAAGATCGCTCAAATGAACAATACTTAACGGACTGGAAACAGTGGATAGATTATACACAAGAGAAGCATCAATCAAATAAAATGTAACAGGTATATAGTTGAGGCTTGACGGGAGGAGGGAAGAATGTTTACCAAATCAGACGTTTACAAAGACTAATACCTAATGTTGTATTTTATGTTCTATGATGATTGCTTCTTAATATGATCGTATGTTTAATGTTGTTTGCTTTAATATTGAAAAAGTGGACAGAATTTCTACCTCAGGTTATTGAATTTCTACCTCAGGATCTTTTGTTAGGGATCATAAAAGATTGCACTACTACTGAGATGAATCTAATTCTGAATTTGGTCACAGCAGCTAGACTGCTGGTGGGACAATACTGGAAGAAGCCAGAAATACCATCTATTGAAGTTTGGACTATGAAAGTAATACACTTGGCAGAAATGGCGAAAATTTTGGCGTATTTGAAGGATCGTTTGAATGAACAATATGTGATAGACTGGAAACAGTGGATAGACTATAGATAAGAGAAACACCAATCAAATAAAATGTAACAGGCGTATAGTTGAGGCTTGACGTGAGGAGTGAGGAATGTTTACCAAATCAGACGTTTACAAAGACTAATACTTAGTGTTGTATATCAGGTTCTATGATGATTGCTTCTTAATATGATCTTATGTTTAATGTTGATTGTTTCAATAAAAAAATTTAAAAAAAAATTGGGACGGGTTGGGAAGAATCTGAGGACCATAGTCAACCATTTCAAAAGACCTCAGCCGTTGTGCTCTCCGTTCCAGTGAAACCTCCTTTGGTTCCAGGATGATTTAATGTGAAAGTCAGAGGTTTAGTGGTCTGTTTATTTATCTTGGTGTCCAGCCAGATAATTGCTTTAAAAGCTGGTCTGAAAAGCACAGGGGGCCCTGACCTACAGTTGGGGTGGCCTTTAGACTGACCTGAAGCTAAGATCCACTTTCTGAAGAAATGGGACAGGATTCAGAAGTCCAGTTGCCAAACCAAAACCTGCCGTCACTGAGCTGGTTACTCAGATAACTGGTTGTAAGCTTCAGAAGAACGTTGTTTAAAAAAAGACAGAGAGGAGTAACAGAATAACAGAGATGGGAGGGACCTTGGAGGTCTTCTAGTCCAGCCCCCTGCTCAAGCAGGAGACCCTAGGGTTAGGGTTAGGTCACCATGAAGTTGGAGAGCAAAATGGACATCGCCAACAAACTTGGACTGCTTGGCTATGATTAGGAGGGCACTGACTTTTCTAGGCTGCCCTATCTGTGTTTCCTGGTAAAATACATGGGAAAATCCCATTGGAGGAAAATTCCACTGCTATCATGTCACCCCTCATCCTTCTTTTCAGTAGACTAGACAAAGTTCAGCAGAAGAAAAGCATATGGACTTGGAGGCTGGATAATTATAGTTTTGGGTCACATCCCTTCCTCCTTGTAAACCAAAGCAAGCTACTTCCTTTTGGAATCCTTCCTTCTGCTTGTGGCTTGGACAAAATGAATTTTACTACGTGATCTTTCTGGAAGTCCCACTCATCTGTTTTCTCCTTGCCTCACTGGATACAGGAATAATAAACTCATTGTTTGGTATCCACAATGCCACTGTTCACACTCCAGGAGGGAGGCGTCGGTAGACTTGGAGTAATCCCAAAGATTGCATGAGTACAAAAGTATTTAGGAAAAGAGAAGTCTTAAGGCTAGAGAGAGAATATGAAGAAGGATGAATGCCAGCTGGCCCATCAATAAAACTTCCCCAAGGTTGACTGTTGGGGATTTAATGGATCCACGCCTGTTTTGTTACTGTGTGAATAATCTGAAGGTCTTGCTCTGAATAGAATAGAATAGAATAGAATAGAATAGAATAGAATAGAATAGAATAGAATAGAATAGAATGGAATGGAATGGAATGGAATGGAATGGAATGGAATGGAATGGAATGGAATGGAATGGAATGGAAATAAGAACAGAGTAGAGTAGAGTAGAGTAGAGTAGAATGGAATGGAATGGAATAGAAATAAGAACAGAGTAGAGTAGAGTAGAGTAGAGTAGAATAGAATAGAATAGAATAGAATAGAATAGAATAGAATAGAATAGAATAGAATAGAATAGAATAGAATGGAATGGAATGGAATGGAATGGAATGGAATAGAATAGAATAGAATAGAATATGGAATGGAATGGAATGGAATGGAATAGAAATAAGAACAGAGTAGAGTAGACTAGAATAGAATAGAACAGAACAACAGAACAGAACAGAACAGAATAGAATAGAATAGAACAGAATAGAATATGGAATGGAATGGAATAGAAATAAGAACAGAGTAGAGTAGAGTAGAGTAGAGTAGAGTAGAGTAGAGTAGAGTAGAGTAGAGTAGAGTAGAATAGAATAGAATAGAATAGAATAGAATAGAATAGAATAGAATAGAATAGAATAGAATAGAATAGAATCTGGAAGGGACCTTGGAGATCTTCTAGTCCAGCCCCCTGCTCAAGTAGAAGAACCTATACCCCCACAATTTCTGAAGGCAAAGCTGTTTTACTGGTTGATTGTCCTCACTGTCAGGAAGTTTCTCCTTAATTCCAGGCTGCTTCTCTTTCTTTTTTTTTTGTAAAAAATTCTTTTATTGAAACAATCAACATCAAACATAAGATCGTATTAGAAAGCAATCATCCTATAACACTAGGATTAGTCTTTGTAAACGTCTGGTTTAGTAAACATTCCTCTTATATATGTTCTAACTACTGTTTCTAGTCTATCACATATTGTTCATTCGAGCTTCAGAAGTAAATTCATCTCAGTACCGGTAGTAGTGCAATCTTTTATGATCCCTAGCAAAAGATCCTGAGGTAGAAATTCAGTGTAAATGAATGCCCAGTGCTCTCTTCCTAGAGATGGGAGTAGGGATTGTAATTTAATTTATACCTTTGGCTGCACAACTGCCATGACACCCAGTGACAAATGCTGTCCTATTCCAAACATTTTACGCTAGGGAGAAAGAAATCGTCTTTGACTTGTCTTTGCTGTAGGGTTCAACCCCAATGTTTATGCAAGGGGAGAGGGCTTTGCTAATTTGAGATCCATCAGCTCAAGGCGAAAGCTTTGTCTCTTTTAAATCCATCTAAAATTCACTTCCCTGCTGCATATTTTGAGCAAGACATACTGTAAATGAGCACCTTGTTCTCTAGTTTGCATAGGAAGACATTTTGCTATAAATGTATTTGTTTGAACAAGTATTTTGGGCACACAGTCTTCTGTAAAGGAGTAAAACCCACCCTTTAATTACACGGGCTAATATTTGTAGATATGGCCCTTGGTAGCTGAAAATACTTCTGTGGTGAATCCATAGGACACTGATTCTTTACTCTCCAGCAAGGAGGAAAACTTGTAGCATCTGGCAGAAGATAGACTTAATATTTTTGGAGGTACAACAAGGATGGCGATGGTGCAGAGGAGATAGACAGACCGTATTACGGGAGCAGCCTGGGGCTGCTTTCTGCTTTAATCTAATTTAAGGCACCTCAGGGTTTCTTTCCTTTTTAATCTGGGCTAAACCAATTTAAACCGGGTGAAATGGAGCCTGTTGTGTGGCCGTGAATAATTGGGAACCGTCCTTTCCCAAAGGCTGTGTGCAACCGGGCCTCTGAAGGCCAGACAAGAAACAAGGGATGGAAACGAGTCAAAGAGAGGAACACCCTACAAATAATATGAAATTTCCTGACAGTGAAAAGAACCAGTGGAACAACTTGCCTCTAGAAGTTGTGGATGCTTCATCCCTGGAAGTTTTTGAGATTGGGCCGCCGTTGGCCTGAAATGGTCTAGGGCAGGGCTTTTCAACTTTTTCACCCACGGTGCCACTTTTAGGATATGGCAACATCCGAGGACCACCCTGTCGCCTAGCAAGGGGTCAAAAACTTGAGGATCCAAAAAAAAAAAGGGAAAAAGTGATGAAGTACAGGTAGTCCTTGACTTACAGCAGTTCGCTTAGTGACTGTTCGAAGTGACAATGGCACTGAAAAAAGTGCCCCCCCAAGCCACAGCCGAGCAAGACACCTGCCTGCCCGCCCGGCGGCGCTCTTCCTCCTGTCCGAGGTTTTCATTATTGTGAGCATTTCTGTTGAGGATTGGCAGTGGAGGTGGGGTAGGGGGGTGTTTGGTCTTTATTCCCCCCCCGTCTGCTGGGTGGTTGCAGCAGGTTTTGGTCACTTCACATGACCCTGGCCAAGCATCTGAATGTAAATCACAAGACCCTGGAGATGCTGCAACATTCCAGCTGATCGGAGCTTCTTCTGGGCTCAGCAGAAGCGCCAGGATCAGCGCTGAGCTCCAGCTGGAGCCTGGTGCTGATCCTGGTGCTTCCACTGAGCCCTGACAGCCCAGAAGAAGCGCCAATCAGCTGGAAAGCGGCACTGATCCTGGCGCTTCCGCTGAGCCCCGACAGCCCTGCAGCTCCAGCCGTCTCTCGCTCAGGCTTGTGTGGTGCGGCCACCGGTTCAGCTCATTCCCCTCCCCCGCTACCACTTTTCTAGGATGGTGGCATACCCCCCTGCCAGGTGCTAATGTACCACAGGTGGTACCCGTACCCCTGGTTGAAAAGCCCTGGTATAGGGTCTCCTGTTTGAGCAGGGGGTTGGACTAGATGACCTCCCAACTCTTTTATTCTGTTATTCAATTAGTACAGTAGTGGCCAAAATTGTGGAAACCTTTTGGGGAAAGTGTATTTTTGAGGTTGGATGGCTAATAACACCCCTTTTGGGGGGGAGTAGTACCATAAAATTATATATCAGTGGAAAGATAATTTAATCAAGAAGGTAATGCAACAAAGTTTGTTCAATTATCTGTACTGTATTCCATGAAAAGTAATAGCCAGGGCTGGCTGAGGAATTCTGGGAGTTGATGAAAAGTTGCCAAGTTTGAAGACCCCCCCCCTGCTGTAGAAGGGGCAGTGAGCGTAGGCTGGCCGTTCATCCAAAGACAGAATTCCTTCATCCCGAGGGCAGAATTCCTTCTGCTTCACGCCTTAAAACATTTTCAATATGATCAAAAGGTGTCTCAGGTCTGAACTCGGAGTACTCAGTTAAGAGAAATTGGGAAATGCTGCCCTAAAATGAGAAGGAGAAAAAAGCCATAAAGAGGCAGACATGATGCAGATGTTGATATAGACATAGATAAACATACCTCCACACACAACCAAATTCTTTTAATTTATAGACTTCTTAAAGTCTCTGCATTCTTTCTTTATTTCCCCCCCCCCCAGGTTAACAGAAACCCACCGTGCGGCTGTCAAGGTCATAAGGAGGATGCAGTATTTTGTAGCACGGAGGAAATTTCAGGTAACATAGACCAGAACTAATCAAGGAGAAACTTCCCGACAGTGAGGACAATTAACCAGGGGAACAGCTTGCCACCAGAAATTGTGGATGCTCCATCACTGAAGGTTTTAAAAAAGAGACTGGACACCCACCTGTCTGAGACGGTATAGGCTCTCCTGCTTGAGCAGAGGGCTGGACTAGAAGACCTCCAAGGTCCCTTCCATCTCCTATTCTATTCTATTCTATTCTATTCTATTCTATTCTATTCTACTCTACTCTACTCTACTCTACTCTACTCTACTCTACTCTACTCTACTCTACTCTGTTCCACTCCACTCCACTCTACTGTACTCTACACTACACTACTCTACTCTACTCTTCTCTTAATCTATTCTATTTTCTATTCTATTCTATTCTATTCTATTCTATTCTATTCTATTCTATTCTATTCTATTCTATTCTATTCTATTCTACTCTATTCTGCTCTACTCTATTTTCTATTCTATTCTATTCTATTCTATTCTATTTATTCTATTCTATTCTATTCTATTCTATTCTATTCTATTCCATTCCATTCCATTCCACTCCACTCCACTTCATATATTCTATTCTATTCTATTCTATTCTATTCTATTCTATTCTATTCTATTCTATTCCATTCCATTCCATTCCACTCCACTCCACTTCATATATTCTATTCTATTCTATTCTATTCTATTCTATTCTATTCTATTCTATTCTATTCTATTCTATTCTATTCTATTCTATTCTATTCTATTCTAGGGTAGTCGTGGCCCCCATCTTGACTCTTTCGACACCTCAACGCCCACACAGACACTCGGGCCACCACAAATCCAGAGGGTGAGACCTCTGCTTTCCTGGCCTCTCCCACCCTCCTTCTTTTAAGATTGTCTTATCTGCTTCCCGGCACAGCTTCTCTCTTAGCCTGACTGCTGTGGGTTGCTGGGTCTAAGAGTTGGGATTGCCTTCGGCCTCTTTCTGTTGCAACTGTGTGCTTCCTACCCTTAGATTTAATTAACTAATTCTTGCCATTTTTCATTCTGGGTTCTTCTTCCCGGAATCTTTAGCTGATATTTTGGTTTTTAAAAAATAGGGGTTTCCCCCCCCCCTCTTGTTCTTTTCTTTAGCTGGCCAAATTATTGACTTGGAGGGAGGGAGGGAGGGAGGGAGGAGAAGGGAAGGAGGGAGGGAGAAAGAAGGGAAGGAAGGAAGGAGGAGAGAGGGGGAAGGGAGGGAGGGAGGGAGTGAATAAAAGGAAGGAAGAAGGGAAGGAGGGAAAAAGAAGGGAAGGAAGGAAGAAATGAGGGAGGGAGGGAGGGAGGAGAAAGAAGGAGGGAGGGAGGGAGGGAGAAGGGAAGGAATGAGAAGGGAGGAGGGAGAAAGGAAAAGGATGGAATGAGAATGAAGGAAGGAGTGGGGGAAGGAAGGGAGGGAGGGAGGGAAAAAGAAGGGAAGGAAGGAATGAGAAGGGAGGAGGGAAGGGAGGGAGGAGAAGGAAGGAAGGGGGAAGGAGGGAGAAAGAAGGGAAGGAAGGAAGGAGGGGGAAGGGAGGGAGGGAGAGAAGGGAAGGAAGGAATGAGAAGGGAGGAGGGAAGGGAGGGAGGAGAAGGAAGGAAGGAAGGGGGAAGGAGGGAGAAAGAAGGGAAGGAAGGGAGGAGAGAGGGAAGGGAGGGAGAGAAGGGAAGGAAGGAAGGAGAAGGGAGGAGAAGGAAGAAAGGAAGGAAGGGGGAAGGAGGGAGAAAGAAGGGAAGGAAGGAAGGAGGGGGAAGGGAGGGAGAGAAGGGAAGGAAGGAATGAGAAGGGAGGAGGGAAGGGAGGGAGGAGAAGGAAGGAAGGAAAGGGGGAAGGAGGGAAAAAGAAGGGAAGGAAGGGAGGAGAGAGGGAAGGGAGGGAGAGAAGGGAAGGAAGGAAGGAGAAGGGAGGAGAAGGAAGAAAGGAAGGAAGGGGGAAGGAGGGAGAAAGAAGGGAAGGAAGGAAGGAGGGGGAAGGGAGGGAGAGAAGGGAAGGAAGGAATGAGAAGGGAGGAGGGAAGGGAGGGAGGAGAAGGAAGGAAGGAAGGGGGAAGGAGGGAGAAAGAAGGGAAGGAAGGGAGGAGAGAGGGAAGGGAGGGAGAGAAGGGAAGGAAGGAAGGAGAAGGGAGGAGAAGGAAGAAAGGAAGGAAGGGGGAAGGAGGGAGAAAGAAGGGAAGGAAGGAAGGAGGGGGAAGGGAGGGAGAGAAGGGAAGGAAGGAATGAGAAGGGAGGAGGGAAGGGAGGGAGGAGAAGGAAGGAAGGAAAGGGGGAAGGAGGGAAAAAGAAGGGAAGGAAGGGAGGAGAGAGGGAAGGGAGGGAGGGAGGAGAAGAGGAGGGAAGAAGGAGAGAAAAAGGAGAAGGGAAGGAAGGAAGGAGGAGGGAGGAGGGAAGGGAGGGAGAAGGAAGGAAGGAAGGAAGGAGAAAGAAGGGAAGGAAGGAAGGAGGGAGAAAGGAGAAGGGAAGGAAGGAATGAGAGGGAGGGGAGGGGAGGGGAGGGATTGTTGACTTGTTCCCAAATACACCAGAAATACGCCCTGGTGATCTCTCCGGGTGGCAGGGGGGACTGCCCCCTACTTCTCCATCCCAGAGGGGGCTGCTCCCTCGTGGGAATCCCCTGCAGCCGGACCTTCACCTCGGACCGGCCCGGACGGGCGAGGGACGTGAGCCGCCCTCCGGCTTTCCCGCAGCCCTGGGGTTCCCTGAGGCTTCTGCTTCGAAGGAGCCCCTCAGAAAGTGGGCGAGAGGAGAGGTGCCAACTCGGTGCCCCCCCCAGCCTCTCTGGCTTTCAGGCCCCTTATTTACTACGGGCTGACTCATTCTCAGCCTTGGCTTGGGCCCTCCCGCTTTCCATTTTGCATTCCTTCACTGGCATAAATCTTTTAATTCCACACCAACAAAGGGAGGTTTGGAAAATTAAACTTTTATTGGGAGAGGAGAAAATTAATTATGCATTTGGAGAGCTCCTTTTCTCCCCCCCCCCTTCCCTCCCTGGTTTTGTTTTCAAAACCTTTGTAAACATCTAGGCTCTGAGCCATCGCCATTCAAGAGCCAGAAACAGCCCCCCCCAAAAAAACCACCACCCCCGCCCTCCCCCAGATCTGGAGCATACCGGGTGCCCCAAAACAAAGTGCTCTCTGAACCCCCTGCCAGTCAGTCCAGAGCCCCCCTGGCAGACGGGCCCTGCCTTGAGAGAGAGAAGGGCGAAGGAGCAGAAGGAGGGAATCCTTGTGTAAGCTTTTAAAAATGGAAAGTATAACAAAGCTGTTTCCAAGCAGACCCTCCATTCCACCAAACTGGAGCCCTGCTAAAGGCTTCCTTTCTTTTCTTTTCTTTCTTTCTTTCTTTCTCTCTTTTCTTTCTTTTAGAATAGAATAGAATGGAGCTGAAAGGGACCTTGGAGGTCTTCTAGTCCAGCCCCCCCCACTCAAGCAGGAGAAACTATACTATCTCTGACAAGTGACTGAATAGTCTCTTCTTAAAATTATGATTTTCTGTCTTTCTTTCTTTCTTTCTTTCCTTCTCTCTCTCTCTCTCTCTCTCTCTCTCTCTCTCTCTCTCTTTTCTTTCTTTTAGAATAGAATAGAATGGAGCTGAAAGGGACCTTGGAGGTCTTCTAGTCCAGCCCCCCACTCAAGCAGGAGAAACTATACTATCTCAGACAAGTGACTGAATAGTCTCTTCTTAAAATTATGATTTTCTGTCTTTCTTTCTTTCTTTCTTTCCTTCTCTCTCTCTCTCTCTCTTTCTCTCTCTCTCTCTCTCTCTCTTTCTCTCTTTTCTTTCTTTTAGAATAGAATAGAGCAGAGCTGGAAGGGACCTTGGAGGTCTTCTAGTCCAGCCCCCCACTCAAGCAGAAGAACCTATACTGTCTCAGGCAGGTGACTGAATAGTCTCTTCTTAAAATTATGATTTTCTTTCTTGCTTTCTTTCTCTCTCCCCCTCCTTCCTTCCTTCCTTTCCTTTTCTTTCTTTCTCTCCTGATTCTTCCCCTTCCCCCCCTTCTCCTTTCATCTACCATTTCTAGGGCTCCCATGGCTGGGATCCAAGCATGATTCCATAGCACCCTGGAGGTGCTTAATGCATGCTAATAGTTAGCCGAGTCTCTGGCAGAGTGGAAACAAACAGTCCAGCTAATGAGCTGTTGTTCGTTATTTTTCAATTACCAAGTTTTCCAGGGTACCTTCTCCTCAACCCCCCCCCCTTTTTTTTTTCTTCTCTCTCTCTTGAACCCTAGCCAAAAAAAGGAGACCTAACTCGCCCCAGATTCCCTACTGGGTTTATGTAGATTCCCAACCATCAACTCACCCGCTTCTCCCCTCTGTTTACTCCATTAATAGTAGCATTGTCATGGAAATTTACCAGGTTTAGTTGGTTTTTGGGGGGGGGTTCCCTCTTTTTTTTCTTTTTTTTAGTGCTCAGTCCCAGCCATCCCCACTGGCCCTTGAAGCCCAAGCCACAATGCCGTCTGATTGCAAATGACAATTAGACAGTTTGTTTTAAAACTGTTTCGCCCCCCCCAGACTTCTTTACCCCAAATTCTATGCAGGGGGGGGTGGAAACCTTTGATTTTATTGATGTATTTATTTGGGGGAAACGTCTGCGAGTTGATGCGTGCGAAATACTAAAAGAGTATTTTTTTAAAACAAAAAAAAAATTCTTCTCTTCGGTTAAAGAGACCTCTGCCTGGCTCCTCGTTGCCCTCCCCTTTGCCCCCCCCCCAGGGATTTCTGGATGTCCTGGGGGAATTGGGGTCCTCTTGCTTCCAAGCTGGGGGTGGAAAAGCGGTTTTTCCCTTTAGAGGTCACACTTTTTTTATTCTTTGTTTGCAGCCCTGCGGGGCCACGGATGGCAATGCAGTGACATCATTGCAAGAAGGAGAGCCAGTGGGTTCCCCCCCCCCGCCCTTGGGAAAGAGCATGCAGCAAGATTCCCCCTGATCCCCCTCAAAAATGCTGGGCAGAGTCATGCTTTCGAAATTCAGCAATATGCCCCTTATTTTCAGTAAGGCAAGCTTACTGGGCTTCAGGAGAGAGCAAAAGGGAACACCGGACACTTCTGCGGCTCGGGGATTTATAATAATAATAATAATAATAATAATAATAATAATAATAATAATAATAATAATAATAATAATAATGATGATGATGATGATGATAATAATAATAATAATAATAATAATAATAATAATAATGATGATGATGATGATGATAATAATAATAATAATAATAATAATAATAATAATAATAATAATAATAAAGTTGGAAGGGACCTTGGAGGTCATCTAGTCCAACCCCCTGCTCAGGCAGGAAACCCTACACCATTTCAGACAAATGGCTGTCCAGTCTCTTTTTAAAAACTTCCAGTGTTGGAGCATTCACCGCTTCTGGAGGCAGGTGGTTCCACTGGTTAATTCTTCTAACTGTCCGGAAGTTTCTCCTTAGTTCCAGGTTGCTTCTCTCCTTGGTTAGTTTCCATCCGTTGCTTCTTGTCCTGTCTTCAGGGGCTTTGGAGAATAGCTTGACTGCCTCTTCTTTGGGGCAGCCCCTGAGATACTGGAAGGCTGCTATCCTGTCCCCCCTCGTCCTTCTCTTCGTTAAACGAGACATACCCAGTTCCAGCCACCGTTCCTTCTATGTTTTAGCCTCCAGTCCCCTGATCGTCTTTGTTGCTCTTCTCTGCACTCTTTCTAGAGTCTCCGCATCTTTTTTACATCGTGGCGACCAAAACTGGATGCCGTATTCCAGGTGTGGCCTTCCCAAGGCCTTGTAAAGTGGTGTTAACCCTTCACGTGATCTTGATTTGAGATGCCCACCCTGATCGAAAAGCAAAAAATGTGATATTCTCACCTCTCTTCTAAACTGTATCTATTTGAAAGCCCTTCTTCTGTCCCTTCCAGGTCGACCGAGGAGCAGTCCTCTCCTTGGCGCCTCCTAACAAAAATTTCATTCTGTGAAGGAAAGGATATAACAGAGCTGGAAGGGACCCTGGAGGTCATCTAGTCCAACCCCTTGCTCAAGCAGGAGACCCTGTACCACTTCAGACAATTGGCTGTCCGGTCTCTTCTTAAAAAACTGCATAAAAGAGCCAAGGTTGCCTACCCCAAACACAGGAGGGATAATAGGACGTCCCTTTCCTTATGCATTTTTAAACTTTTTTTTCCCTATTTTGTTTTTTTTTTGTTTGTTTTTCTCCAGCAAGCTCGGAAGCCTTACGACGTCCGTGATGTCATTGAACAGTATTCTCAAGGGCACCTCAACATGATGGTGAGGATAAAAGAGCTCCAGAGAAGGTAGGCCATCTTCTCCATTCAAGGGCAGAATGCCTGGCGCCCTCCTGATGTTTTGGGCCACAACCGTCCGGGTCTCCTGTAGAATACAACAGAGTATAGAATAGAATATGGAATAGAATAGAATAGAGTAGAATAGAATAGAATAGAATAGAATAGAATAGAATAGAATAGAATAGAATAGAATAGAATAGAATAGAATAGAATAGAATAGAATAGAATACAATAGAATAGAATAGAATAGAATAGAATAGAATAGAATAGAATAGAATAGACTGGAATGGAATGGAATGGAATAGAATAGAATAGAATAGAATAGAATAGAATAGAATAGAATAGAATAGAATAGAATAGAATAGAATAGAATAGAATAGAATAGAGCTGGAAGGGACCTTGGAGATCTTCTAGTCCAGCCCCCTGCTACAGCAAGAGAACCTAGACCATCTCAGACAAGTGGCCGTCTAGCCTCTTAAAAATCTCCAGCGATGGAGCGCCCACGATTTCTGGTGGCCAGCTGTTCCACTGGTTCATTGTCCTCCCTGTCAGGAACTTTCTCCTTAATTCCAGGTTGCTTCTCTCCTTGATCAGTTTCCAACCCTTGTTTCTCGTCCTGCCTTCTGGGGCTTTGGAAAATAAATTGACTCCCTCTTCTTTGTGGTAGCCCCTTGTCCTTGACCAAACTAAGGATGATGGGCATGGGAATCCCGGATATCAGAGAATACCGTAGCTCCATCTTCCCGGCCCAAAGAAGCAGCTCTCTGGGTGAATTTAGCTCTTGTCCTTTCACCTTAACTGTACTCTGGCTGAGCAGAGTCACGAGCAGAACCGGCCTCAGAGCCAGATAAAATGATCTGCTTATTAGAATCCCACAGGAAGAAATGGAAGTTAAATTGATTGCAGTGTTTCTCAACCTTGACAATTTTAAGGCATGTGGACTTCAACTCCCAGAATTCCACAGCCAGCAATGCTGGCTGTGGAATTCTGGGAGTTGAAGTCCACATGCCTTAAAATTGTCAAGGTTGAGAAACACTGGATTAGAGTCAGCTCACTCGGCATAGGCCTCATAGAAACACGATTGGCATTTTTCCTTTTGAAGAAAAAGTCACAACATTCAGCTGCTAGTCCTCAACGACCTCGACTTGAGGCCCGACATTTCTGTCGCTCAGTGAGATGCTGGTTAGGCGAGTTTCGCCCCATTTTTATGACTTTTCTTGACATCGTTGTTAAGTAGGTCCCGGCAGTTCTTTAGGTTAGTCCCCAGAGTCGTCCAACAAATCTGGCTCCCCCTCGTTGGCTTCGCTTGTCAGGTCGCAGAAGGGGATGGCCTGGCCCCAGGGGGGACGCTGCAACCGCCACGAGTACAAGTCAGTTGCCAAGTGTCTGAATTTGGATGACGTGACCACGAGGACGTTGCAATGGTCATAATGGTGAAAAACAGTCATCACTGCCTTTTTTTCAGCACCGTTGTAACTTCGGACGGTCCCTAAACGGACGGTGGTAAGTTGAGGACCACCTGTACGTGTGAACATCTGCTGAATTAAAGCTTTCCTGTCTTCTTCTAGGCTGGACCACTCGCTGGGGAAGCCGGCCCTATTTCTTCCAGGTACGGAACTAACTAACCAACATCAGCCGTTGAGTTCTTTGGAAGGGGATTTTGGTCTTGGATTAAAAGTTAAAATGGAACAACAGAGTAGACAGTAGAAATGGAAGCTGCATGACTATTTTTATATATATATATATATATATATAAATTTTTATTAAAACAATCGACATTAAACATAGGATCATATTAAGAAGCAATCATTATAGAACAGGGGTTCTCAACCTTGGCAACTTTAAGACTTGTGGACTTCAACTCCCAGAATTCCTCAGCCAGCTTTGCTGGCTGAGGAATTCTGGGAGTTGAAGTCCACAAGTCTTAAAGTTGCCAAGGTTGAGAACCCCTGTTATAGAACCTGTAATACAACTCTAAGTATTAGTCTTTGTAAACGTCTGACTTGGTAAACATTCTTCACTCCTCACTTCAAGCCTCAACTATATACCTGTTACATTTTATCTTTTATGATCCCTAACCAAAAAATCCTGAGGTAGAAATTCAATAACCTGAGGTGGAAATTCAATCCGCTTTTTCAATATTAAAGCAATCATCATTAAACAGAAGCTGCATGACTATTAATGTTAAATATGTGAGCCCAGACAAGGCGTCGTTTATTTTATTTTATTTTTTAATATATTTTCTATTGATTTTTTTAACAAGCATAAGTCACTCAATAATTGGTAAACTGTGTGTTGTCTGGGTTACATTTGTAAAAACACTCCTTAACAATTGATTTCTATAACCTGTAGTCCTTATATTAATTTTAGTGGATTTCCTCTTTCTCCAAAACATCCTTTTTTTGCAAACATTAATACAATTCTTATCGTTTTAATAAATGACCCTTAAGTATATAATTTTTCCAACATTCCTAAAAAATAATCATCGTATTAATATAATGTTTCTTTTCTTTTCAGTCATTTGAGTTGCCTTATCCTCAGTCCCGTTAACGATCCTTATTTTAGTTTGTTTCTCCCACCAAATTCTAATTATTTTTTTACTAATAAAGGTTTTCTCAACAATTAGTTACATTTACATGGACAGATTTAATTCTGTTTTTCCCATATAAGCCATCTCACATTTTTACATTTCTTAAGGAATAGATAAGAGAGAGAAAAGAGAGAAGAAAAAGAAAAGCAAAGCAAAGAAAAAATAAAAAAATAAAAAAGGAAGGAAGGAAAGCAAGAGCAGCGAAACATAAGAAATAACATACTACTTAGAATATATATCCCTCCTAGGGTTAATATGTGTTTATTTCCTCAGATTTCTTATTCTTTTTAACCACAGTTAAATATATATATTTAATCTTTAGACATTCCATTCAGTAGACCTAGTCATCTAATCCCTTAACTCTGATTCAAAACATCAGGGCGTCATTTATTAAGCACCAAAGATTTGTAGCTATAAAAACTTAATAAAATAATCTATAAAAAAAAAAGCAGAGTTAAACTGGGGAAGAACTGGGGAAGAACGCTTCCCCCTGTTTCTGTCTGCTGTCACGTCTTCTAAATGCTTTTCTCTCTCTTCCCGTGCTTATTTTTCTGGGGTTCCAGCACCATGGCATTCTGCAGGTCATCTTCTGATGGCCTGGGATTGTGTCCTTCAAGATATTTGTCCAAAGGACATTCAGGGGGTAGAAGGGAGCTGGGATCATCTCTGCCCAAGATACCAGTTCCAACTATGATGATAGTTGGCTTAATGGATCCTCATTGTTATTGGTGTCCCCAGATCTTTCCCTGCCCTGTTGAGATCATCATCATCATCATGTTGGAAGGGGTTTTGGAGGTCTTCTAGTCCAACCCCCTGCTCAGGCAGGAAACCCTATACCAGTGGTGGTGATCCTATGGCACGGGTGCCAGAGGCGGCACTCAGAGCCCTCTCTGTGGGCACGCGCGCCATCAGCCCAGTCCTCGGCCTTCAGCTGGCTTTAGGCCTCCGCCGCTGTGTACGTGCACAAAAAAGGGTCTTTCGGTCAATTTCAACTTCTCACGGGAAAAAAAAAGATCTTGCAAAGTTGGAATTTTGCAACCCGATGGTGCATAAGTGGGTTTTGGGTTGCAGTTTGGGCACTCGGTCTCTAAAAGGTTCGCCATCACTGCCCTAGACCATTTCAGACCAGTGGCTGTCCAGTCTCCTCTTTAAAACCTCCAGTGTTGGAGCATTCACAGCTTCTGGAGGCAGGTGGTTCCACAGGTTAATTGCTCTCCCTGTCACAAGCGGCGGAATCCAACATCTGATGATTCTGCAGGCACTTGGCGCTCCGATATCCCTGCATGTCCTTTTTATGCACAGAATAAAATATTCTAGCTGTAACAGTATCGGCAATAAGTTTTTGGTAACCTTTGTTTCGCAGTTAGTTGCAATTCAAACACAAATCCTCTCCTTTTTTTTTTTTTTTTTTTAGAAAAGGGGGTAGACAAAGGCTACTACACAATGGGAGCCAGACTGATTAGACTGGAGGATAAGGTAAGGTCTTTTGGAAAAAGGGGGGGGGGAAGCTATTTTTGCTGGCCAATTTCCAGAAACGTTCTGCGATCAGCGTGACTGTCAGTCTGCAAAGAAATGTACCGGTCGTGAGAAATGTGTAAACTAACTACGGGTTACGTTGAGGTAGTTTTTCATTTAAACACCGTCTCTGTCTCAATCTGCCTCTGAGTGGGAATGTTTGTCCTCCCCCCCCACTTTGTGTGACGCAAAGATACCTTCAGAGTTTATTTATTCTGAAACTCAAAGCACTGAAGGAACCATAATTTCTCTTTCGCTGTCAAGGGGACTACTTTTGTCGAGCCATAATTAACTGTTGTGGAGGTGCTATTGTGAGAGTTAAATTTTAATCTGTGGAAAATATTATCCATGGGAAATCAAGATAGTGGTCCCATGATGAATAGAATAGAATAGACGCTGGAAGGGACCTTGGAGGTCTTCTAATCCAGCCCCCCACTCAAGCAGGAGAACCTAGGCCAGGGATAGGCAATCTTGGCTCTTTGATGACTGGTGGACTTCAACTCCCAGAATTCCCGAGCCAGCCGTGCTGAGGGGAAAGGGAGAGGTTTCCAAGCTGAGCCAGGCTGGCTCGGGAATTCTGGGAGTTGAAGTCCATGAGTCATGAGGGGGCCATAGTTCCCCCATGCTGGCTCAGGAATTCTGGGAGTTGAAGTCCACAAGTCATGAAAGGGCCATAATTCCACCATGCTGGCTCAGGAATTCTGGGAGTTGAAGTCCACAAGTCATGAAAGGGCCATAATTCCACCATGCTGGCTCAGGAATTCTGGGAGTTGAAGTCCACGAGTCATAAAAGAGCCAAGGTTGCCGACCCCTGCCCTAGGTCTAGACCATTTCAGACAAATGGTTGTCTGATTTCTTCCAGCGATGGAACAAGGGAACCCACAACTTTTGGAGACAAGCCTTTCGACCGATTGTTCTCCTTGTTACAAGACCCTTGTTAGCAGCCTCCAATTACCCGTTACATATTGAGTAAAAGCTGCCATGCTTAGAATAGAATAGATCTGGAAGGGACCGTGAAGGTCTTCTAGTCCAGCCCCTTATTCAAGCAGGAGAACCTATAGCATCTCAGACAGGTGACTGTCCGGTCTCTTTTTAAAAACCTCCAGTGACGGAGCGCCCACGATTTCTGGTGGCAAGCTGTTCCAATGGTTGATTGTCCTCACTGTCAGGGAGTTTCTCCTTAATTCCAGGTTGCTTCTCTCAAGTTATCTTTTTTTTACTTTTACAATTTCATCCAGTTCCATTAAGGAGACATTAAAATGCACAGTTGATTGGGAACGGCTAAACTTTTGCATTGCAAAATCTCCACTTAGGTTTTGTTTCATTCTACTAACGTGGCATGCCTGCATTTTTCTATCAAACATCATTGATTCTCATGCTTCCAGGTTTTCGTTTTTATTTTTAACGTTCTTGAAAAAACCCAGTCTCAGTGGTTGAAGTTTGCCTGCATAAGCCGGTAGCTGTCAGTTTTGATCAGTGCCAAGAATATCTGTTGGTATTAAAATTTCCATTTAAAGTTGTCGTCTGTTGCCACTTTATAATTTAAACTGGACTAGGAAGTGGCCACTGGCTCTTCCGTTGGAACGGAAAAGTGATGTGCTACAGAAAACACTAAAAGGAAAATAAATCCTCGTTCCAAGAGAAGTGGAAAGGGATAAATGGATACGTGTCGTGTATATGCTAATAACCTGGATGAAAAATACCTATTATTTGTTCATAATTCTACGGCAATCTGTTCTGCTATATATAGTTATAACTGACAGGCCTGTAATGAAGTTTCAAGTATACCGATTGTGTAAACATGATGGAGCTGTGTGATAGCGTTTAAAATGAGCAAAAATGCTGAGAAATGCAGAGGAGTAAATTTATAGCCTTGGGGACATTAGCACAGTTTCAGGGCAAGTCACAGCAAAACGACTTACATAAATATACACTTCACTGTTGGCTGAATTAGCCTCGCTTTATTTTTAGTAAAAAAAAGTAGTCAAACTGGAACAGCGAAGTCATTGGCAAAAACACAAAATACATTCTCCTTTTTTGGGTCAATGATGTGCTGGGTATGTTATAATATTAAAACTTAAGTATACCTTAAGATAAAATAACAATGCTCCATCTTCTACACTGCTTATAATTTTCACTTCTCAACTTTGGATCGTCATCCCAGTAGGATGCTGTTTTATGCAGTGGCCATAATTATGGTCTGCTTTAGCAACGACAAATTTCCTATGGTGGGAAAAAAGAATGGGCTTGAAGTTTATTTACTTAAAATATATATTTACTTATTTACTTACTTATTTAACTTTAGGCCACCCATCTCCCCCACAAGGTACTTACAAGTTATGAAATAAGTAAAAAGAAAAAGAAAATAATTAAAATATTAAAACGTTAAAAAAACTACACAGATTAGAATCGTGCTAAAAAAAAAAAGAACCCGATGCTAAAATCGAAACCAAGTGAGCTAAGAGACAGACAGGATAAGAATGAGATCTTCTTACCCCGTCAGCCCCTTCCAGCGATGGCCAGCCTCCTTGGGGTCACAAGCCAACTGGCAAAGCCAGGTTTCTGTGCTCTTCCGGAAGGCCAAGAGGGAGGGGAGTGGTAAGAATGTTCCACGGGGATGGGGCCACCACAGAAAAAGATCTTCTCCTTGACCTCACCTGCTTCAGTTCCTCAGCAGGTGGGATCCACACCAGGCCTCTTCCACTGGTGTGAGTGGGGTGGGCTTGTCCCATTGGGGGGAGAGGGCTCCTCAGATAACCTGGACTCATGCCATGTAAGCAGGGATGGGATTCAGCCGGTTCGCACCATTTTGGCAGAGCCGGTAGCTAATTTTTTGTCACCCAGGCCCAGAACGGACTTCCGGAAGCAGTATCCACACAGAGAACCGGTTGTTCACCTATTTGAATCCCACCACTGCATGTAATGTGTCAACTCTACAAGAAACCTGGCTGCAACCATCTTTGTCGTTCTAGGTTGCCACAAGAGAGGGAGGGCGGGAACGAAGTATTTTTGCTAGTTTAAACGTAAATAGATCTCGTGGGAACCAAGGTCATTCCCACACAGTAGTGGAGAAGGGGGGCATCCTGCCAGAATACCCGCCAAATAGTTCTATTGGAGAATGTGATCTAGAGCGAAATAGAAGGGTGGGAACAATTGCATTGAGTTATTCTGAACTTTTTTTGGGGGGGGGGAGAATTTTAGATTTGGTTTCACCTTTGACCGTGCCGACGTCGTGTATCCAATAAACGTGTTCTTTGAGGAAGTCTCGTGACTCGCAGTTCTGATTTATTTGGTTCCATCAGTTGGAACCAACACCTTGAACTGGATCCAGAAGCAAACTGATCAGCAATGCAGCTCAAACAATAAAACGGTTACATGTGCAGGCCTAGGAGATCCCAGGATCGTGCGTGCCGCTGCATTCTGCACCAGCTGAATATATGAAATGTACCAAAAATCACACCAGGGGTCATGCCAAGGCCAGTGCAGGTGCAAGGGGGGTGAGCACGCATGCGTGCACTCACTGGCCAGCCACTTACGTGAACTGGCGTGGACCGTGACCCATAGGTTGGGGACCTTTGCTCTAGATGGTGATTTGGCATTTCTCCAGCCAGGCTGATAGATCAAGTTGAGAGAAGGGATCTTAACTCAGCACTGAAAGATCTCAGTCTGATGCTACGGAGTCATTAATCCGATTCAACCTCATTAAACATTAAAAAAAGTATAGACTTAACACAACTTTTTTCATGATTTACAATATGAAACCACCATTCACCATCATTCTGCTTCCATGAAGTGGAAGTCCTGTTATGTTCTTTAAAAACAGAAATAGAGAGCTAGATATAGCAGGTCTATTTTGAAGAACCATGACGGGGACGATACATTTTTAACATAAACCCTGTGGGCCAGATGAAACTGTGTTAGATAATCCTGTTCAGGAATAACCTTATGAGTGTTATCAAAGGCCATCAACAGCCAAACTTTATTGGTAGATTGGTAGAGTCTTATATAAATGCCGTATATCATGATTATTTCATGAGTGGAGAAGAAGGAACGCAGTCTGCTTCATCTATGACAAGCATTTGCTGTAATGAGCCTGCTTACCTGAACGCAAACCCACGGCAAGGGGTTCAAATGTTGGGATTATGTCAATTCATCCTGAAGGCAATCTTTCACTTTCAGGGCCAGCCCAGAAATAGCTCAGAAATTACACTGTCCATTCATGAATTTTATACTTAAGTGGCTGTTTCTAAAAACATCCCAGCGGGTGGAGAGGTGAGTTGGTTCTGCTTGGCTGCAACTCTGGAGCGGCCCTGCCTTCGTTTGGTTTGGCTCCGGCCACGAAACCCTGCGGACTGAAATAAATTCTTATTATGCCTTGGCATCTGCCTACGGCAGGGTGGGGAACCTTGGCTCTTTCAGGACTGGTGGACTTCAACTCCCAGAGTGCCTGGCTGAGGAATTCTGGGAGTTGAAGTCCACAAGTCATAAAAGGGCCAAGTTTGAAGACCCCTGATATAGAGGGTGGCACCCGTGGGTTGGGGGAGTAAGGTACATTCTTGGCTGAGATATGTAAAGCACTAACTTGGGTGACCCGCTAAATCTTCCTTTCCTCTGCCTTGGATTGTACAAAGACTGTACAAATGATATTTCTTGTGCAAATTTTGTTGTTGTTGTTGTTGTTTTTTGTTTTCTGTTAGCCCTGACTCTGTGTTAACTTTGAGCAGAAAATTGCAACTTAACTATGATCTATTTCTGGTTGTTTTAGGGTGGAGCTTCGTTGGCCTTAACTCATTTGCATTAGTTAATTAGGGCCTATTTTGAGCTGTTCTTACATCTGTTTTAAATCCCGTATTTTTCGTCCAATTATTGGAAGAAGTTCTGCTGCTGAGTAAGTCCCCTTTTCAAGTCGGATTAAAAGATTGTGTTTTTCCTTGTAGAAATAAGAGGTAATCCTTTCCTGGATCTATTCTCTGGAAAACATGTCACAATAAGCCTAGCTTTCATTCAACTTTAAGATAATTATATTACAAAACTATATTGGAGAAGTATTGATACAACAAGACTGGCATCCTTAGGTCACTATTCTTCACGGCCTCATGGTACTACAATTACAATCACTCACTCTCGCATAAGCCACCCCTCCGTGGAGAAACATCTGTCCAAGCTACAAAATGTAACGGTAAACCTTAAAAGGATAACATAGTAAGCTGGCAGGCTTCCTGCTATGATCACTGCTGTCCTTTTTGTCTCCAGTGCTTTATTATTATTATTATTATTATTATTATTATTATTATTATTATTATTATTATTATTATTATTATTATTATTACAATGATGGTGAAGAAGGAGGAGGAGGAGGAGGAGGAGGAAGAAGAAGAAGAAGAAGAAGAAGAAGAAGAAGAAGAAGAAGAAGAAGAAGAAGAAGAAGAAGAAGAAGAAGAAGAAGAAGAAGAAGAAGAAGAAGAAGAAGAAGAAGAAGAAGAAGAAGAAGAAGAAGAAGAAGAAGAAGAAGAAGAAGAAGAAGAGTTGGAAGGGACCTTGGAGGTCATCGAGTCCAACCCCCTGCTCAGGCAGGAAACCCTCTACCATTTCAGACAAATGGCCGTCCAGTCTCTTCTTAAAAATCTCCAGTGTTGGAGCCTTCACCGCTTCTGGAGGCAGATTGTTCCACTGGTTAATTGTCCTCCCTGTCAGGAAGTTTCTCCTTAGTTCCAGGTTGCTTCTCTCCTTGCTTAGTTTCCACCTGTTGCTCCTTGTCCGGCCTTCAGGTGCTTTGGAGAAGAGCTTGACCCCCCCCCTCCCCATCTTCTTTGGGGCAGCCCCTCAAATATTGGAAGGCAGATTTTAACGAAATTTCATTTTAATGTACGCTGATTAGTGTCCATTCAAAATGACAATAAAGTTGTTGTTCTACTCTATTGCATTCTCTTCATTGAACTACTCGGCCTGCCCAGTTCGTGCATCTGTTGTGGCCTTCAGTTCTCTCATCATCTTCATAGCTCTGCTCAAGAGGCTTCATGCCTCTTGGTAGCCATTCCCAAATTTTGCAGAGGAGTTGCCTGAGGCCACTGAAGGCTCATTCTTTGAACAGATCATTGCAGAAGCCTGACCACAGGAAAGCCAGATAAAATCTTCTTGTTCTGTGGAAATGTATACCTCTCAAGAGTATGCAATAATATACTTCATTCTGCTCCCTGTACTAATTGTAGCTTGCGAATCCATTCTTTAGGGCAGGGGTCACTTTAAGACGTGGGGTTTTTTTTGCACAGGGCTGTTAAGGAAATCACTGCAGTTCCTAAGTAAATTCATGGCTTCTTCCCTTGACTTTGCTCATCGGAGGCCGCCTGGGAAAGTTGCAAGTGGTGGATTATGTGACCCCGGGATGCTTGTTGTTGTTAGTTGCGAAGTCGTGTCCGACCCATCGCGACCCCATGGACAACGTTCCTCCAGGCCTTCCTGTCCTCTACCATCTTCTGGAGTCCATTGAAGCTCCCGCCTCCTGCTTCAGGGACTCCCTCCAGCCTCCTCCTTCTCTGTCATTGTCCCCTTCTTCTTCTCTCGCCCTCCATGTTTCCCAGCATCAGGCTCTTCTCCAGGGAGTCCTTCCTTCTTCTCATTAGGTGGCCAAAGTATTTGAGTTTCCACTTCAGGATCTGGCCTTCTAAGGAGCAGTTGGGGTTGATCTCCTCCAGGACTGACCGGTTGGATCGCTTCGCAGTCCAGGGGACTCGCAGGAGTCTTCTCCAGCACCAGAGTTCAAAGGCCTCCATTCTTTGGCCTTTCTCGGCCTTTCTGATGGTCCAACTTCCACAGCCCTACATTGCAACTGGGAAAACCATGGCCTTGGCTATACGCCCTTTTGTTGGCAGGGTGATGTCTCTGCTTTTTAGTACGCTGTCTAGATTTGCCATAGCTTTCCTCCCCAGGAGCAAGCGTCTTCTAATTTCTTGGCTGCAGTCCCCATCTGCGGTGATCTTGGAGCCCAGGAAGATAAAATCTGTCACTACCTGTTTCTGGTCATTACCTATAAAGCCCTATATGGCTCTGGACCAGGATACTTACGGGACCGTCTTCTGCCACATACTTCCCTACAACCGGTGAGAGCGCACAGGGTTGGCCTCCTCCGGGTCCCGTCAGCGAAACAATGTCGTCTGGCGGGTCCTAGGGGGAGGGCCTTCTCTGTTGTGGCGCCCGCCCTCTGGAACCAACTGCCCCTTGAAGTCCGCGTTTCTCCAACTCTCCCGGCCTTCCGAAAGAATCTTAAAACCTATCTTTGCCGGCAGGCCTGGGGATGATTGTGGATTGTTGTTTGAAAGTTGTACGTGTGTTGGGTGTCTATTTTTAATATTTTGATTGGACTTAGATTCTTTGATGTTTTGTATATGTTGTAAGCCGCTCCGAGTCTCCGGAGAGGAGCGGCATACAAGTCGAATAAATATATAAATAAATGGATGGTGGGAACTTACCTGTATTTAATGCTGCTTTCATTTTATAGAGGCAGTCCTCAACTAACGGTCACAGCTGAGCCCAAAATTAACAGACATTCGTTAAGTGAGCTTTGGCTCCGTCTTACGATCTTTCTGAATTTTGATCACGTAATCGTGGGGGGAGAGTGGTTTTGCTGCAAAAGGTCATATCTGTGAAAGAGGGTCCTGGGTCACTTTTTTCCCTCTGTGCTGTTGTAACTTTGAACGGTCACTAAACGAACTGGTGTGAGTCGAGCACGCTCTATATAACCCGCATAACTTCTTAACAAATCATTTTGGTCTCTCTCTCTCTCTCTCTCTCTCTCTCTCTCTCTCTCTCTCTCTCTCTCTCTCTCTCTCTCTCTCTCTCTCTCTCTCTCTCTCTCTCAAATCCAGAGAGCGCTTTAATCGCGAAGGCTCGGATCAAGGAACGAGAAAGTTTTCAAAACTAAATTTACCCCTCCGGGCTAGGGAGATGAAAATCCCTGCTGGCACCCAATCTTGGAGAAAGCCAGATTTTGTTCTGGTGGTGTGTGGGCGAGGAGCACACGGGCTGTTTTTCCTCCAAGTCGGTAAATTTCCTGGTCAGGCTCCATTTCTAAATATAGCCTTTCACATTTCATCTAGGAATGTTTGCCTCCTACAAGGTAAACACCTTCTTGTAAAGCCTCCTTTTAACCAACGAGGATTGGCTCTTGAAATATATTTAGTTCCTTTTTATTTATTGGCGGGAATTAGGTGGGGAAAAAAAATAACTCTGGCTGTTACTTTTAGGCACTCCCAATTTATTTTTCACCAGGGAAGTTTAAGTGGCATCGGGCTCTCAGTGCTGCGGGAAAACCCATAAAGACGCTGCAAAAGTCACCCATTCTCTGTTTTAGAAATGTAACAGAATAAGAGAATAGAATAATAGAATAACAAGAGTTGGAAGGGACCTTGGAGGTCTTCTAGTCCAGCCCCCTGCTCAGACCCCCTGTTATTCTATTCTATTCTATTCTATTCTATTCTTTCTCTATTCTATTCTTTCTCTATTCTATTCTATTCTATTCTATTCTATTCTATTCTATTCTATTCTATTCCATTCCATTCCATTCCATTCCATTCCATTCCATATTCTATTCTATTATATTCTATTCTATTCTATTCTTCTATTCTATTCTATTCCATTCTATTCTGTTCTTTCTCTATTCTGTTCTGTTCTGTTCTTTCTCTATTCTATTCTGTTCTGTTCTTGTTCTGTTCTATTCTATATTCTATTATTATTCTATTCTATTATTATTCTGTTCTCCATTCTATTCTATTCTATTCTATTCTATTCTATTCTGTTCTGTTCTGTTCTATTCTATATTCTATTATTATTCTGTTCTCCATTCTATTCTATTCTATTCTGTTCTGTTCTTGTTCTGTTCTATTCTATTCTATATTCTATTATTATTCTGTTCTCCATTCTATTCTATTCTATTCTATTCTATTCTATTCTATTCTATTCTATTCTATTCCATTCCATTCCGTGTTTCTTTTCTATTCTATTCTATTCTATTCTATTCTATTCTATTCTATTCTATTCCATTCTATTCCATTCCATTCCGTGTTTCTATTCTATTCTATTCTATTCTATTCTATTCTTATCCCATTCTATTCTATTCTATTCTATTCTATTCTATTCTATTCTATTCTATTCTATTCTATTCTATTCTATTCTATTCTTTACCTTTATTGGAGGATAGAGTTGACATTTTGCCTGAACGGTGGTGTGATTTGGGATGCCTACCACAGAAAACCGACGCATAACCAGAAATGCATCCCATCAGAAGTTTGCTAGCCTTGATTTCTTCGCCCGAAGTCACTCCCAGAGACATCAATTGCTCCACAACGTAGCCAGAATTTCAGAGTGGAATTAGTTAAGGCGAGCTCTTAAGAGGGCCCAGCTGATCCAGTTTGCTCCAGTCATAAAGGGCTGCTTTTTCTCTCCTTTTAGGACCCGTGGTTTTGGCAGTGGCGTTCCCCCCCCCCATGCCCCCCACCACTGTGGGAGATAAGGCCCATTGCTACTGTGTCATTGACCAGAGGCAGCCGCAGAACATTAGGAGGGCTCCTGACTGTCGAAGCCCTGCGGTTTGAAAAGCAGACTGATATTATCTCATTAGTGGTGGCATTTTTGCAGACAGCAGAACAAGGGCATCATTAACACAAGAGAGAAAACGTTGACTCTGGGTTTGGTTTTTCTGCCTATTGTACGGCACATCCCAGATTCGTATTGTGACGGAGCTGCCTTCGTTAGAATCCCGGTTTAAAAAGGGCGGAAAGTTTGAGAATATTCAAGCCTTCTTTTTTCACACATGACAAGGCGGTTTTTAGGATGCCAAGAAGAAAAAAAAAACAGTGAGGAAAAAGAGGGCTGGCGTTTCATTCTTGTCTGCGTAGGTTGCAGTCCTAGAAAAGCAAGTCTTGCACGAAACATTTCCCAGCTTCTAGGAGCCGGGGGTCACAAAGCACACTGTCCCTCCCCAGTTTGTAACCGGCGTCCCTTTGGTGGGTGAAAACCCCATCAACTAAGTTGTCTTTAGCAGAGTTGGTTTAAAAAGAATGGAAGCCCAGCTGAGTGAATAGGTGCTGTAAGGGAGGGGTCCCCAATCCCCGGGCCATGGGACCGGGACCGGGATGCGGCATGCCAGCAACCGGGCCGCACAAACAAGCAAAGTCCCATCCGGGGCATGCAGGCAGCACACAAAGCCACGCACCCTCCGGTTCACGGAAAAACCTCTCTCCATTGAACCGGTCCCTGGCGCCCAAAACGTTGGGGGCCTCTGCTGTAAGGTAACACATACCTGCTCTTGCTTGGACCAGCTTTTGCAAGTCATCTACAAATTAAAAGCTGTGGCATAAACCCTCATGGAAAAGTGGGGTGGGGAAAAGGACATTTATATATAAGGCAGTGGTTCTCAACCTTTTTAATGTTGCGACCCCCAACTGGTCGTAAGTCGAGGACTTCCCAACCGGTCGTAAGTCGAGGACTTCCCAACCAGTCGTAAGTCGAGGACTTTCCCTGCCTGGGAGCGCCGCACATGCGTGGTGCCGCCCCCTGTGCCGGCCGAGGCGTAGCTGGCAAGGCTAACTATTTTAGTAGTTGCTCAGCAGGGAGGGGTGGAAACTTCTACACAGCTCACCTTCGCTGCAGACAACTTGCAGCACCGTTTGCAGACTGGGACTTTTGGCGGGCTCAGCAGGGCAGAGACAGCCTGGACAATTCCTATTGGCTTTTGAAAGCCAATAGAATTAGACTCTATTCAAGAGAGTCTATTCTATTGGCTTTCAAAAACCAATAGAATAAGAGGGAGTAGCACAGCTAAGGAAAAGGGGAAAAAATGGCGGACTGTGTTGTTTGGCGACCCCCGTGAAATGGTCGTTTGACCCCAAATGGGGTCGTGACCCACAGGTTGAGAACCACTGGTATAAGGTATTATCTTCCATTCAGAAAAAGAAAAATCAAGATTAAAAAATAGCATGCAATGTCTTAAGGACTCTGCAACAGTTAAAACCAGGGCCAAAACAAAGAAGCAAAGCAAGAATAAAGTGGAAATGCACAATCCTTGGTGCTCTCTGAGCTTGGTTATCTTCTTACGTTTCATGACCCAACTAGTTGACATCATCAGTGCTAGAAGAGAGTGGGGTTTGCCCTCTGTTTATATATTTAAATGGCTTGCCTTGATGGGGATGTTCTTAGTAGTTCCTTGATTAGACTGTGGTTGCTGGCTGAGGAATTCTGGGAGTTGAAGTCCACAAGTCATCAAAGGGCCAAGTTTGAAGACCCCTGGCTTAAGATGTGTGTGTGGACTTCAATTCCCAGAATTCCCCAATCAGCTATGGGGGTTGAAGCCCACACATCTTAAAAGTTGTCAGGGTTGAGAAACACTAGACTAGACCATAAGGACTACCCTCTTAGTTCAAGGCCCACCTTCTTCCATGCCTCACGAAAGCCAACGAGATGACCCCAAGGAGCTCCCAATCGGAAACAGAGATGCCTCCTTCTGAACTCATCGCTTCCCTGATATTAGAACCCTCACAGAGTTTTGGATAGCCTTGCCCTCCCTAAACTGGGAAAAATCTAAACTAGAACTTGGTCCCAATTGTCCGTGGAAGACATATATCTGGAGTCATCTTCTCTACTCACGTTCAATCAGGGGATTTCATTTCTGAAGGTCCATGGGAGAGGGAGGGGGGGATGTGTTGTCCTAAAAGCATTTTAAAGCAATTATAATCCTAATTGTACATGCGGTTGAGAGGATCCTTGGTTTGGTCTTACGTCCTCAGTGGGAGCCCGGCGCACAATTCTCAAAGCGTCATCAGACGAGTTGGGTGGAGGAGCGAAGGCGCTTGGCCCATCTCAAACCCTTCTTCCTCCTCCTTCTCCTGAATATTTGCTCTTTCCTAATTGCCACAGGAGGACAGGAACTCCTCCTATTGTTTATGTTTTGCTTCGTGCTTGGCAGCTGAATCATTGGGACAGTTGCATGAAAAGAAAGGTCAAATGTTAGTCATGTGTTGTTGGTTAACTTGAAAAGAAAAGACTGGGGGTTTGGGGTTGTTGTGTTTTTTTTTTGCAGTCTCCGCAAAGGTTTAGTGTTCTTAGACACCTTTGAAGACTGCTTATAATTACTCAGTGCGTGGTCTACCTTTCCAAAGGCTCATTTCAAATAGGCCAATTCTACCTTTGAAAGGCAAGTCAACCCATTTCCATGGCGTGTTGCTCATGTCTGTTCAGAGAGAGAGGCAGAGGAGGTGGTCGTGTGCCATGGTGTGATCCGGGCTTCCCTCCTTTTTCTTGTGAATCACACATGAAAATCAGATGGTTTTAATTGCACAGTCACATCTTCCATCTTGACTTATTTCGTCAGGTGCTATGGACACCCCAGTGTCTGTTGGCTGCATTTCCGTTGCACTGTTTATCCAGAAGCTCAAAGCAGCACACAATGGATTTTCCACTGAGGGGTCCTTGGTGCTCTCTGAGCTCGCTTGTTTGCTAGCTGATGTTGCATTATCCGAACTAGGTAACATCACCAGAGCATTGATGATGTTGCCTAGTTTGAGTCATGAGACGTCTGCAAGAAAACAAGCAACCTCAGAGAGCACCAAGGACCCCAAAGTTGTTGTTGTTGTTGTTGTTGTTGTTGTTGTTGTTGTTGTTGCTGTTGCTGTTGTTCTTCTTCTCCTCCTCCTCCTCCTCCTCCTCCTTCTTCTCCTTCTCCTCCTCCTCCTCCTTCTCCTCCTTCTCCTTCTCCTTCTCCTTCTCCTCCTCCTTCTCCTTCTCCTTCTCCTTCTCCTCCTCCTCCTTCTTCTTCTTCTCCTCCTTCTTCTCCTCCTCCTCCTCCTCCTCCTCCATCATTCCACAAAGCCTACTCCCTTCTAGCACTGAAGTGGTAGAGGTAGGCTGGTGTGGTAATAGCAATTATTTTTATGATCATTTTTTGACTATTTTTTTAAAGGTTTCAATATGATTAACTTCAGATCTCAAGTATCCTGCTTACTTTTTTTTAAAGATATTCAGTGGAATCTCTTTGCATTTAATATTGGAGTTTGTAAATCAGTTTTTTTTTTCAGTTTTAAATGAATACTCTTACATTTATTTCATTTTCAACCAGATCTGAATGTTTGGTCCAATTTTCCACAATATCTTGCACACAGTGATTTTTTTTATGAGATTTTTTTCCCTCTTTGAATTATTATGGAAGAAATTTAACTCTCTTTTTTTAACCTGAGGATGGATATGAACAGAGGTAACATCAACATAAATTTTATCAGATGATTATGATGAAAATCAGATCTTCCCGTTGTACTGTGTGTGATACTGGCACCACCAGTTTTAGTATTTGAGACGGAAGGATTTTAAAAAGGAAAGGCGAAAAGTTAATTAAAAGTAAAATATTTGCTTATCCAATATAGATAAAGCCCATTTATGTTGGACAAGCAATATACCAAATATTTCAGTGAAATGTTTGATAGTTGACTTTGCAGAGTAATATCTCCTTGTGTTCACGTTTCACTATTATACAGAATAATAAAATAGGAATATAATTGCCTCAGACTTCATACCTTTGTTAAGTAAAATCTAACGATCTGGCTGTTTTCTCAGGAGAATGGATTTAAAAGCCATTTCCCTTCTTTTTCCCACAGTCACTAGGAATTATCAAAACAACATCTTCAATTAGAACTTTGTAATTAAAAGCAGATAAGAATCAGTAGATAAACAGTTCAGCTGACTAGGGCATGAAAAAATAAGGTTTCAAAAAGACATTTTAGGAATCTTTAAAGGACGTTTCAGGAAATAAAACATTTCCACGGAGAGGAAGAGAGTTTAAAAGAAAAAAAATGAGAGTTGTGATCATAGGAAATGAAATGTACGTTCAGCGTATAGCCATATATTTTTGGAGTTTGGACAGAAAACTCCTGAGTCACAAACTGGTCAACCGCATCCAGCAGCGATGGATGGATTCTGTTGCCATTTGATCATTTTTAGATTCATGGGAAATGCAAGGGCAGAATATACCTTCGTGGCTGGCTCAGGAATTCTGGGAGTTGAAGTCCACCAGTCATAAAAGAGCCAAGGTTGCCTTCCCCTGCCTTATATCTATACTGAATTTTAAAATGAATCTAAGAGACCATTTTTTTGCTGGCATCCACTTCCAAAACTGCACCCATAGATATATGTTCATATATATATATATACATATATATATGTGTGTGTGTGTGTGTGTCAAGTGTTTATTTTCTTTCCTTTTGCTTGTTTCAGCTCAACCCAGAGCCATCTTGCAAGCACAAATATATATATATGTTGTTTAAAATTGTTGACAAAGAAATAAGGGATTTCTGATATAGCTATTTCGAGTTTCTTAACTCTCTTCAGTCAGAACTCACCCTTCCGGGATTCAAACCTGGGCAGTCTGCATGCTATGCAGATGCTTTAACCTATTGAGCCACAAGTTCTCTCCCGCTTTGTCAGTAGTCAGGGAGTAAGGATATGTGTCAAGTGTTTATTTTTTAGATTGCACCCTGTAAACCCAAATATGGGAGGAAGGAATCATTCTTTCCTTTTGCTTGTTTCAGCTCAACCCAGAGCCATCTTGCAAGCACAAATATATATATGTTGTTTAAAATTGTTGACAAAGAAATAAGGGATTTCTGATATAGCTATTTCGAGTTTCTTAACTCTCTTCAGTCAGAACTCACCCTTCCGGGATTCGAACCTGGGCAGTCTGCATGCTAGGCAGAAGCTTTAGTCTCAAGCCACAGGCTCTCTCCCGCTTTGTTAATATTCAGGGAGTGAATATGTGTGTCAAGTGGTTATTTTTTAGATTGCACCCTGTAAACCCAAATATGGGAGGAAGAAATCATTCTTTCCTTTTGCTTGTTTCAGCTCAACCCAGAGCCATCTTGCAAGCACAAATATATATATGTTTTTAAAATTGTTAACAAAGAAATAAGGGATTTCTGAGATAGCTATTTCGAGTTATTTAACTCTCTTCAGTCAGTATACACACACACACACACACACACATAAATACCACTGTGTTTATCGGCTTTCTGAAAACAAAGATGGAGACTGCCAAATGTAGAATTTAGTTTGCAAAATTTTTGTGTGGTACAAAAAAACAAAAAAAGCACCACTTCTCTTTCCCTCTCATCCTTCCCTTGAGAAATTCCCGGGGCCAATTACTGTAATACGCAGGAGGAAGGCCCCAGTTTTCTGCACCTGTGGCCTTGTTTCCTTGCACTTTTCTCTAGGTGAACGAGCATCCAGAAGACAGAAGGGGAAGTGAATTCAATAGCTCTGCTGGAAAACTCTGCGTGCGAAATCAGCCAACGCTCAGGTGAAATGGCCTTAAAGCTAGGTCCTGAACTGAACTGTGCAGATAACAATTCCCAGGAAAGAAGGAAGCGGCTTAATCTCACTTCATGACACTCTTCTTCCTTATTAATTTCTTCCACGGTTTGCAAGCCCAAATGTTTCCTGCTTCACTCTATTGTTAAAAACTAACTAACCTTCTTCCTAGCAAGGGACAGGCCTTGCCTGGCTAGATAATTGAACCGATTAGAAACAAATCTCTCGGGATAATTTTGATGGCCACCAGTGGTTCCCTCCATGCCGATGGAAGACTCACTTGGTCTTCTAAAAGGAGAAGACCAACTAAGAACCACACAGGAGCTCAAGTAAGCAGCTGATGTAGAGAGACAGGAAGATGGCTTTGATAGAAACATGGATTGCCAACTACCGGTAGGAACTGTTAACTAAGCATAAGGGGCAGAAATATGTTTTAAGTCTAGATCTGTGAAATAAGGATTGAAAGTTGCTCAGCTAGACACCTCCCTGTTTGAGGGATCCTGGGTGCTCTCTGAGCTTGGCTGTTCTCTTGCAGATGTTTCATTACCCAAACTAGGTAACAGCAAGTGGCACTAGCCCTGAGGATGTTACCTAGTTTGGTAATGAAACATCTGCAAGAGAACAGCCAAGCTCAGAGAGCACCAAGGAGGTTAATACAGCAGGATCCAACACACAGCAGAGACAGCAGGAAAACGAAAGCGAGAGAACACATCTGTGGAGCTTCCCTTTTATACAAGGCTCTTAAAGAGACACAGACCCTGCTGAGTCATTCCCATCATTACATCGTACATCTTACATTACACCAGCTGGTTAGCTTTTAAATCGTTACCTTGACAACCCCTCACTTCAACCCTGAGCTACAAATATTTTCCTGTATCGATATCTCCCTATATAAGAAAGATGAGCAGGTCCAGCACAATTTGACTTCCAAGAGATTCTGTTATTAGAGCCAGTCTGAATAAAGTAGTTTTGGTCTTTCTCTGGAGTTGATTTCCTACTCTAGTAGCCTACCTAGTTGGTTCTGACCACAGCTGAACTCGTTTGAAAAGGACAAATTTTCACGTTGAGATCTCAACATTGGTGATATTTCTGTGTTGCATATTTTAACAAAACGAAGGCCCTTGTCACTGATATGTCTAACTACTCAGATTAGAATTGGTTACTCCCATCACATTTTACACAGTCTCTAGTGATGAGGCAACAGGCAGTAATGATGGTAGTGTAGGAGTTTGATTTCAAGAAGGCTGAGCTATAATGAGAAGTGACGCCCAGCTTTGCATTTCATGCTGAAATTCCTGGCATTTGAGCAGAAGTTCTGAAGAAATGGGGCACGCTGTGATTTGTTACTTCCTGTTTTTATTTATGACAGTTTCAACTGTTCTTAGTGGTCCTGCTGGTAAACTCTGCTTATATACAGCCTATTGATACTCTGCTGTACACTAATGTGACTTTTCAATGAACTTAAGGAAGGGACAGCCCGGCGAGTAGCAGGGGGACACTGGAAAAAAAAAGGAAGGTGTGTAAGTTAGGGATCTCCTAACCCCCAGAAAAGCCATAAATTGTTATGATAGTAAAAGAAAAGGAAGCCAAACACTAAAAGTGAGAGAGGTGAGGAAGTAGGAACTTTCACCGCTACGTTTATTGCCCAAAATATGGGGGGTGATTTAATATGAATTTGTATGAGTCCTTTGGGAAAAGGTATGTTATGGAATCCCATTGGAATCTGTAAACAAATGGGAGTGCCAAATGCAGAGGTGGAGTGATAATCTACAGGTAGCGTTCAACTTACAACTAATTGCTTAGCAACCATTGGCAGTTACAACAGACCTCCCTGGGTGTACTTACAAGTCACTGTTGAAGTTCTGGTGGTTGCCATCCCTCCTACCACATGTTGGGCACTCTGCAACTGGCCTGCATTGATGGTTATTTGCAGTATCCCGTGGTCACGTGATCATATTCCATAGTCGCCTATCCCCCCCAACTAGCATTTATTTCTGGGGTGTTTTTTTTTTGACAAAACTGGTTCATAGTAGTACATCAATGGTTTGTTTCACAACCGCAGTATTTGTTCTATGGCTCTCATACCTGCACAAAAAAGGTAGTAAAATTGGGCCAATCATGTAGATCAGGGGTCCTCAACCTTGGCAACTTTAAGACTTGTGGACTTCAACTCCCAGAATTCCTCAGTTGGTTGGTTCAATTTGTGACTGATGTTATTTATGAGCAGATGGGAAGGTCCATTGTGGTTCTTAACTGAGGACTATCCATACCTTGCTGCTCTACCTACATTTCCCCCATGGGCGCGAGAGGAGTTATTCCCACCTTAATACACAAGAGGGGTCATTCCCAACCTTAATCCTCAACTGAACGTTTTGGGTCCATCCATGTTGCAGTTCCTTGAACATTGGTTCACTTCCAGTTGCACCATTACCTAGGACCAACTAGACCCTCTGCTCTGGTTTGGGTGGGGAACCCCACAACTTGCCACTGCGCAGCACGAATTGTGCCTTCCAGCTGGTTCTCATCATCTGTAGGTGCTCTTCAGAGCACAACTGTCCTAAAATCCCATTGGATGGCCAACTTCTCTGAAGAATCTGTGCAGCTTTGTGGCCCCAAACAAGCGTGATTTTGGAGCCCCTGAAATTTATCACATGCTTCTTAAAGGCTCATAGAAAACATCAGTAGATCTAGCTTTGCCCTCTATCTTGAAAGCCTGTGTTTTGGTAGGAATCTGTTCTACAGTTAGCAATGCAAGGTTGTGGAGCAAGGTAGCAACCTAGATCAGGGGTTCTCAATCTTGGCAACTTTAAGACTTGTGGACTTCAACTCCCAGAATTCCTCAGCTGGCTGAGGAATTCTGAGAATTGAAGTCCACAAGTCTTAAAGTTGCCAAGATTGAGAACCCCTGACCTAGATGATGCTTAAGTACTCCTGCTTCAGTAGATGGTGCTGTCTGCTGTTTGTCAATAACTGATTCGTACAATGCGAAAGGGAGCGGTTGTCATTGCTATTTATAAGGCGGGATCAAAGAATACACATTTCCTACCAAGCCAATTAATTCTTTTTGTCTGAGCTGAAACCATCATTGTTAACGGTTTCGGCCCCATTTGTATTTAGTCAAGTTTAGCTTCCTGTAAACGTGCTGGCTGTTTCAATCTTCTGTTTAGGAATGTTTTAGTAGAAACGTGAAATTAAATGGCAGAGTTATCAAACTGTTGACAAGCTGGGTTGACAAGATCAGAAGTGAGGAGGGGATAAGCCGCCTGGGAAAGCCGAGGGAAATCATCAAAACAATTAAAAAACGAAAATTAGAATATTTCGGACACGTGACGCAACACCCAGAAAAATACGGCCTACTCCATTTAACCCTCCAGGGAAAGATTGAAGGCAAACGAGGTCCAGGCAGAAGAAGAACGTCGTGGCTTCAAACCAACTACCTCCTGAAGTCCGCGTTTCTCCGACCCTCCTGGCCTTCCAAAAGAATTTAAAAACCTACCTCTGCCGGCAGGCCTGGGGATGATTGTTGATTGTGGTGTGACTGATGAGTATGTATGGGGTTTGTATTTTTAATGTTGTTCGGATTTGTTGCAATTGTTTTTATATATATGTTGTGAGCCGCTCTGAGTCTTCGGAGAGGAGCGGCATACAAATCCGAATTAAAAAAAAAAAAATCTAAGGGACTGGTTTGGACAAAACTCAGCAGCACTTTTTCGTGCGGCTGCTGATAAAAACAGGATCGCCAACGTCTGATAACGGATAGGGCACAAGAAGGAGAAGGAGAAGGTATCAAACGGAGAGGAGGGAGGGAGAAAGGAAGGGCCATAGAGTCCTGTGGCAGAAGGGCTCCAAGCAGTGAAAATGAGTTCATTGAATCATTTCAAAAGGCAAGAACGCTATTTAAGCCTGAAGGCAGCATTCTGAGCTGCAATGAGCTCAGTACACAGGTGGTCCTCAGCTTACAACAGCTTGTTTAGTGACCATTCACAGTTACAACAGCACTGAAAAAAAAGTGACCATTTTCAGGCTTGTGAACCATTATGGCATCCTTTAACAACTTAGCAACTGCAAGGATTTAACTTAACAACTGCAAGGATTTAATCAACCGCTGTGGCAAAAAAAGGTCGTAAAATTTTTTATTTATTTATTTATTTATTTATTTATTTATTTATTTATTTTGGACTTGTATGCCGCTCCTCTCCGAAGACTCGGAGCGGCTTACAACATACATATAAAACAACAATTACAATCTAAGTCCAAGCAAAAATATATAAAAATAAAACCCCACACATGTTCATCAGTCACTGAACAACCCACAATCATCCCCAGGCCTGCCGGCAAAGATAGGTTTTAAGGTTCTTTCGGAAGGCTGGGAGAATGGGAGAAACGCGGACTTCAGGAGGCAGTTGGTTCCAGAGGGCGGGCGCCACAACAGAGAAGGCCCTCCCCCTAGGGCCCGCCAGACGACATTGTTTCGGGACCCAGAGGAGGCCGACCCTGTGCGCTCTCACCGGTCGTAGGGAAGTATGTGGCAGAAGACGGTCCCGTAAGTATCCTGGTCTCATGCCATGAAGGGCTTTATAGGTAATAACCAACACCTTGAATTGCGCTCGGAGACCAATAGGCAACCAATGCAGCATGCGGAGAGTTGGTGAAACGTGGGCACGACGTGGAAGGCCCACAATTGCTCGCGCAGCTGCATTTTGCACTAATTGTAGTCTCCGAACACTCTTCAAGGGTAGCCCCATGTAAATGGGACAAAACTCACTTAACAAATGTCTCACTTAGCAACAGAAATTCTGGGCTCTGATGGGCCAAGAACATTGTTATTACTAAGCTTTGAAGACTAGAGAGCCTAGTCAGAGAAAGCCAATCCCAAGACCTGGGGTCTTCCAACTTGGCCCTTTGATGACTTTTGGACTTCAACTCCCAGAATTCCTCAGCCAGGCATGCTGGCTGAGGAATTCTGGGAGTTGGAATCCACAAGCAGGGGTCTTCAAAGTTGGCCCTTGGATGACTTGTGGACTTCAATTCCCAGAATTCCTCAGCCAGGTACGCTGGCTGAGGAATTCTGGGAGTTGAAGTCCACAAGTCAAGGTGTCTTCCAACTTGGCCCTTTTATGACTTGTGGACTTCAACTCCCAGAATTCCTCAGCCAGGCACGCTGGCTGAGGAATTCTGGGAGTTGGAGTCCACAAGCAGGGGTCTTCAAAGTTGGCCCTTGGATGACTTGTGGACTTCAACTCCCAGAATTCCTCAGCCAGCGAGGAATTCTGGGAGTTGGAGTCCACAAGTCATCCAAGGGCCAAGTTTGGAGACCCCTGCTCAAGACCTCAGGCTGGTGTTCCTCAACTTTGGCAACTCAAAGATCGAAGCATGCTGACTGGGGAATGCTGGGAGTTGAAGTCCACATCCAGTTGCCAACGTCTGAAACCTCTCCTCCAGTCTGGGCTGATCTAACCACCAGCTGGCACAACATGGACTCTACGCTGGCAGCTGCTCGGGGCAGCCTCAAAGCCTTTTGATTTAATGGCATTTGGGACACCATCTGTCAGTTTTTCTTGGCAGCTCCATGCTGGAGAATCTTCCACTCGGTCTCCATGGCTGATGGATTTCATCCTGGAGTCAAAGCCATTTGATAGCGTACATCACACATACATTGTGGCGCACGTGGACGGTCTCGCTTTCTCAAACTTGGCTCAGCCCTTGACACCGTCTGAGCTTCTCCTATTTTGACAGCAAGATCCAGGTGGCTCTGTTTATTTCAGGGAATGGGGGAGGAAAAAAAACGGCTCAGCTTCAGAGGGGGCAGTTGCAACCCAAGCTTCTGGATCTGGATCCCATTACTAATCCAGACTCACTCACAGGTGCACACCCCTGGCATGCTGTTAAAAGCTCTGAACACTGTTGCCAGCCAAAGACACCAGGAGATACAGTCTGTCCAGCCATTGAATTCTTGCCCCCCCCATCCCTAGGAATGTTACCTGCCTTACCTATTTTGTAAAAAGAAAAAAGGGGGGGGGAAGCAGGAGGGGCAACACATTAGCAAAGGGGAAAAAGAATGTATCCCTATTGTTGTATGTTATGTTCTACGATGATCGCTTCTCAAGATTTTGTGTACAATGCTGATTGTTTTAATAAAGGAATTTTTTATTAAAAAAAAAACTTCTTAATTATTGTACGGTTTTCCCTTCTCGTTTTCTTCTCCTTCTTGGTTCGGGTGAATCCCCAGAGACCTGGTGGATTAAAAACAAGGGTTGGTTTGTAAAGCAACTTGCTGTTGATGGATTAGGGCAGTGTGCCGGTTGTAACCGGATCCACAGTATGAGTAAAATACTCTGACTTGCTGGAGGCTTCCTCCCTCTCGGCTTTTTTTTTTTTCTTTTGCCATTGAGCTGGTGAAACGTAACACCTCCTGAGATTTTTATTGCAGCTTGCCATTCAGCAACAATGTGTGTGTCATGCTGTGAAGAATATGGCTATAAATCAAAGTCAGGGATACAGTAGAGAGCAGTGGCCTTTGGAAAGGGCTGTATTCCAAAACTAACTAAACAAACTTGTGTCATGGGTGAGATATGAATCTAGAGGGAAGCGATAAAAAAAGAAAAGAAAAGGGCCACTTGATTATGATTTTAATTATTATAAGAGATGACGAACTTGGATTAGGTGCCGCATACATGGGCTGGTTTGAGATAGTGAACTTCCCAAGAAAATAGCAGACTTCCATTGATCTCACTGTTTGCAGGGGGAGGGGAAGGAAATTATAAATTAACAACGCAGGAGCAGATTTGCAAGCGAAGCCATGAGTTTAAGGCACAGCTTGTGAACGTGTTGGCTGCATTCTTGACTATTGTATCAAGAGATAATAATAGGAAGGATTGTTGTTGAAATAGGAGCCATCGTCTTGGATAAGACAGAAGGCCCTGCTCTTAGTAGGGCTGGCTTTCAGTCTGTCTTGGCCAAAGGACAAGCTGATCTAGTGAATGGGCTCTAAGCAGGAATGCACACCTGGGGCCTTGCACATTTCCCTGTGTGCCTCACACTTACGCCAGATCAGAGACAGCCTGGAAAATTAGATGGAGGTTGGCCTGGCCAGAAATTGGAGGGTCTGTAGAAACATCAGGTTTCATACTTGGTGTTTGACTTGGAGAGCCAAAATCCCAACCTTGCATTTAATACAGGGGTCTTCAAACTTGGCCCTTTTATGACTTGTGGACTTCAACTCCCAGAATTCCTCAGCCAGCAGGTCCACAAGTCATTAAAGGGCCAGTTTGAAGACCCCTGATTTAATACAATGGTGCACCTCTGACTTAGCAGAAATCCTTTCCTCCTCCTCCTCCTCCTCCTCCACCCTTGTGTTGAAGGAAAAATCTTCACCAAGGTCTAGTCCAAGCCGGGAATAATCAAAATGGAGACTGCTTTAGAAAGAAGGTTGTAGTTTATTGAACAGGAGAGAAAGACAGAAAGATGGATCTGGAAAAAACTGATCACATAGCAGGGAGTGGTGGGCTTTTATACCTTCTGGGGCTCTTGAGGTTGTTTCCTGTTCCTGTTTGAGGCTTTGTATTTCCTGGGTCATGTACTTTGACCTGAGTCTGAGTGTGCCCTTTTGGTACTGATGGGTTAATCCTATTGTTGTAAGCCGCTCTGGGTCCCCTGGAGAAGAGCGGCTTATAAGTCTAATAAATAAATAAATAAAATAAATAAATTATGTCTCCTGTCCTTAGAATTTGGGTGGGAGTATGTAGATTTTAGGTCTTTTTGTCTTTCTAATTTCTAGCTTCGTGGCTCCAAACTTCCTGAATGGATTATTGAATTTGCATTTCTAAAAGCTGGCCTCTGCCTAGGAGCTGGGGCTGATTTCTGTCTTTTTTTAAGATCTTCTCCATTATTCCTCTGGGGAAATATATTCTGCCTTTTTAATATTTCCCAAAATATTTCTTTCTCTGGATTCTTCCCATCCTTGAATGCATGGAACAGCTCTAAATGTTAGACATTCGCTGCTTACTGTGGCAGTCACTGTTCCATGCATTCAAGCCACCATCCAGCTTTCTGATGTTACATTTTAAGGACTTGATAATGGCCAGTGAAACAATGCAGGCTGAAGGTCAGCTTGCATGCTATAGACTCCCCTTCTAAAGCAGACAGGCAACAACCAGCAGCCAAACTTTCATTTAAGGCAGTACAGATCATCCTGGAGATTTCATTGTTTGAAAACGATGAGCAATTTTTCATGTTCAAGATGACGTATATAAAAATCCCCTTAACATTGGAATCCAGAATGGGGGCATGTAAAAAAAAAGGGGGGGGCAAGACTGTGGCTATAAACAGGCAGTGAAAGACCCACCTCCTTTTGACATTAATTGCTCCTTAAATCTCAACTCAAATATAAAATTCCTTGCTTAGCCAGTGTCACTAAAAATCAGCCTTCAGTGACATTTTAAATGTGTTCTGGGCAAGTAAGTCAAACTGTTAAAAAAGTCACGAATTTCTTGCACTAAGAAGTCAACAGCCTTAATTCCCAAGAAATCGTGAAACGAAGCCTACAACTCATTATCAAACTACAGAATCTGTGGAATAAACCAGCCTTCTAAACTACATTACTCAGCAGTGGCTCAAAAACTGTGGTTAGTATACTCAGAACACAAACTAAAATAGCATGACGCTTACTACTGAGAGCATGTTGAGCATATTTATGCAATGGGGGGGGAGAGAAAAGAATAAATTTGGCTTTGATGGTCACCGAGGGAGCAAAACAGCCCCCAAACCTAATAAGATTATCAGATCGGATTTTAAAGAGGAAGTAGAAACATTTTAAGCGTGAATTGAGAAATATTTCTTGTGCATTACAGTTCTCCCCAAATAAGATAAGCGGCTTAATTCAGGGCCCTGTGCCCCTCCAGGAGAAACACGTGGCCCGTTCATCATTCATTACGGTCTTAGATTCAGGGCTCCAATATTCCATTCTGGCTTGTTAACCTGATTAGGAATGGAACAATAGCTAAGAAGGGAGGAAAAAGCAGAGCTCTTTTGCAGAGAGCCTGATTTAAGATTCCTGACCCAAATGCCACCATTGCTGGGGTGCATTTTGTTACTGTAGTTGGGCTTTGCAAGACCTTAATCGCTATATTAGTTAATGCCCTCTTTATTACCATCCCTGGCTGTAGGTTCAACGTGCCGCATTCCTCAAATGAAAGTCCTTTGCAAAGCCCAGTTCTCAGTCTAGGAGAGAACAGAGTAGAATAATACCTTTATTGTCACTTTGAATATACACTAATCGGCATACATTACAATGAAATTTCGTTGCCTTCAGCTTTCTTTTTTTTCTAATATCTTTTTTATTAATTTTATAATTATAAATATAACAAAAAAAATCAAATTAAAACAACTCAACTGAGTACAATCATTTACAACTTTTTCCATCACAAAAACAAAACATAAAAACTTAGCTAAAATAGTTAAAGTAACTATGGGTATTGCTCGTCAGCACCCCCCCACCACATCCCCCTCTTCCTTTCTCCCTACCTCTACTTCTATCCACCCACTCTCTGCCTCCCTCTCTCTCCTCCCTCCTCCTACCACCTCCCTACTTCCCTCTGACCTTCACTCCTCAGTCTCCATCCCCTCCAGATGTGGTGCCAGGGTGCCGCCCGAGCAACCCATCTTTTATCAAAAAATATGCCATTCTTATATAATACCAATACAATATTACAGTTGAGAAAATTATAAGATTATAATTATAAGAACCCCCCCGCCCCCCCCGACTTCCCAAAGTGAATACAGGGTAAAAAAACACAAGGAAACCCACTAAACTACACCAAAATATAATATAAATCCTATTGAAGATTTAAATATATTTTTCAGCTTTCAGCTTTCAAAGGGTCACCACCTCCAATATACACTACATAAATATGACAAAAATAAATAAGTAAATACAGAATTACGCATACACCCACCTATATTATATGACACGGCGAAACAACAGTCTAGTTCAGGTTATGTGTCCATGGGCATGGCAAGAATTAAAAGTTTCTCCTTGGAAATCAGTAGGAGAAAATGAAGGAGGCAAGACAGGGGCATCTGTGGAATGTGAAGAGGTGATCAAAATCACACACCCACATCCTTTTACACACATACACCCCATACTCCTGATGCAAGGACAGATGAGAATTGGCTACATCTGGATCTGTACCTTCGTCAAGTACAACTATACAATGTGTTTGAGGCAAAAGAAAAACAGTAGGCCTATTGTTTATTCCATGTGCACATTACAATAGGAGCCATTGCAATTAATGGGTATGGACCTTTAACCAGTCCTTTATTCATTCATTTATTGGTGCCTTCAAGTCAACGTTGACTCCAAGCAACCGCCTGAAGTACTCCCTGTATACTTTGTAATAGAATAACAGTTGGAAGGGACCTTGGAGGTCTTCTAGTCCAACCCCCTGCTCAGGCAGAAAACCCTATACCATTTCAGACAAATGGTTGTCCAATTTCTTCTTGAAAACTTCCTGTGTTGGAGCATTCACAACTTCTGGAGGCAGGTTGTTCCACTGGTTAATTGTCAGACCTCTTCTATTCCTTAGCAAAGCTAGCTCTTCTCTTTGTTTACCAAGTTTTGGGGCAGCATACAAATCAAATGGAGGTATACTATGCAAAGCAAACCACCCACATTGTACAAAATAAACTTTTAAACACATAAGAATCAAGATAGATGAAGAAACCATGTTCTAGGAGGATTGCTTAGCAATAAGATCTTATGTTTAATGTTGATCACATTAATATTGAAACAGATAGGAGAAACACCAATCAAATAAAATGTAACAGGAGTATAGTTGAGGCTAGACGCGAGGAGGGGGGAAAAGGCTTACTAATTCAGACGTTTTCAAAGACTAATACTTAGTATTGTATACCAGGTGTCATGATGATTGCTGCATAATATGTTTTTTATGTCCAATGTCGATTGTTTTAATAAAAGAATTTTTATTATAAAAAAAAAAGATAGATGAAGAAACCATCATACAGGATTCTCCTAAATGCAAGAAAAAGGCCAACTCAACCTTCTGTCCAACTTCTATGTCTTCAAGTAGACAAATCTTGAAAGGGGCGTCAAGATTTTTGCTTGAATGCAGCTCACTGCTGATTCCAAGTTTGATTTTGTTGCTTTGCCTCATGTTCCTGGGCTTCTTCCTTCATCTATCCATCGCAGGATCTTACATACTCTTCCTGCTCCTCCAGGGATTAGCTTCCTGGTGAGGTGGCTTGGCAGACCCACCTACCGGTACTTGTAACTCATTCAACTGGGAAATGTTGTAGTCAAGTCTCTGCTTACTCCAGGAATTATATTGGTCAATGTGGGATGGTTTTCTTTGGTGGGAGTTTTATCTTCCCCAACTGAAGCCATCCTCTTAGTGCCTGTGTGTTTTTATTGTGCTTCATAGCTTCTTTGACAAGGGATAATACATTTCTTCATTTAATAAAGTTCCAAAGCTGATAAAGAATGGGAAAAACACTGCATTGGTTTATTAATAAAATGCTAGGCTAATTTGTGAGGTGTAGCAGTTTGCTTTTTCAGAAGAAGGAGTCAAAGAAAATATGAAACATCCATCACTGCTCAACATTGTGAGTGTGATAGAAGCGATCCTCCTCTTCATTTTAACAGTGGCCGTTCCTTTGATGGATGTTGATGTTTAGCCCTTGTTCAGATCTGTGGGTGAACAAGACAATCTTGAACTGAGATTCTTTTTTTAATGCAGGAGGGAACCTTGATATCAACCATCAAAGAAACTTTTGATCTCTCAGTTGTCTTTTAGCCCTCTGGGGCCTATTGCAGTTGTTTTTTTTTTTTCAGATGATCAGCATCTTCACAGTTCCTAGTGCAAGATTCGGAATGTCTGTGGTGTGGATGCCACCTAGATCAGGGTCTTCAAACTTGGCCCTTTTATGACGCATGGACTTCAACTCCCAGAATTCCTGAGCCAGCCTGGCTCAGCTTGGAAACCTCTCTCTTTTCCCTCAGCCCGGCTGGCTCAGGAATTCTGGGAGTTGAAGTCCACGAGTCATAAAAGAGCCAAGGTGGCCTACCCCTGGTCTTAGTGTTAATCTTAGTGTTATTCTCTGCTGATCTTGCTGGCTTGTTGTAATCTTAAAGGCTCAACCTAACTGCACTTATCCATTCACTGAGCACACGCAACAATCTGTAGAGCAAGACTTACAGAGTCATTTCAAAATGAAATGGTTGGCAAAGAAATGTAATACATAAAATAAATCTTCCACTTTCCCCCAGTCACCTGGGTTGAAACAGCAGTCTATGATTTGCCTCCAGAAGTTGAAATTGAATTCTGGGAGTTGAAGTCCACAAGTCATAAAAGGCCCACGTTGGAAGACCCCCTGCTCTAAGTAATTTATTATTTATTTATTTATTTATTTATTTATTTATTTATTTATCTATTTATAAATACCTCAGGGTGACTCTGGGCGGCTTAGAGTCAAGAGGTTAGGATTGGGCAGATCATCCTTCAGAAAGTCACCTTGACACTTAATTATTTTATCTCGAGCATCAGCTTTCCAGGGTCATAGAAAACCCTTTGGCATTACAGACAGCCTCTTAATATATTGCTGGGCTGTGTAATTATCCCGGTTCTTGCAAAGGGGTGGGGGAGGTGGGAGTTTAAAAAAAAACCAGATGTGGAAACATCTGGAATTCTCCAGTGAGCCGATTCAAGATCAGACTGTAACATACTGCACCTTTTAGCAGACTGTAACATACTGCACCTTTTAGCATTCACACCATTTGATTTCTTGCTACCGGTCTGACTTCAAAGTTTGGACTCCTATGTGTGCCTATTGAAAGACGTTATACAGGTAGTCCTGGACTTACGGCCCCAAAAATTCTCTGTCACTAAGCGAGACATTTGTTAAATGAGTTTTGCCACGTTTTACAGCCTTTTTTTCCACCTTAATGAATCACTGCAGGTGTTGAGTTAGTAACATGTTTGTCGAGTGAGTCTGGCTTCCCCCGTTGATTTTGTTTGTCGGAAGTCTGCAAAAGGGGATCGCAGGACCCACCCACCCCTCCAGGACCCTGCAGCCCCCACAAGTCGGTTGTCAAGCATGTGACCACAGGGATGCTTGCAACAGTTGTAAATGTGAACATGGTCATAAGTCGCTTCCTTTCAGTGACGTTGTCACTTTGTGGGGTCGCTAAAAGGGAGAAGGAAGCGGGAATAAAGGCCTGGCCGGATGGCAGCCGCAGCCTTGCCATCAATGGACCACAATTGACATTTGTGTTACGTGCCGCCTGTGTAAAAAGGAAGCGAGGCTTCAATCCTGTGGTCTCTGCCGCCAACTTGACTCCTTGACTCCCTTGCAGATGTCCTGGTCTTTCACCCAACCCATTTCAGTTGAAAGAGAGAGAGAGAATGAAAGAGGAGGCTAAGAATACCTTCCTCTTCACTTCTCTTTTAATTATGGGCTGCATGTCTGTGAGCTAATAATAATCTGAGCATGAACTGGACCAGCCTGAGCTACCGGTATTATCTTCAGGATGGGCGGCTACTCTCTGTGCAACTGGAGGAAAACATCCCCTGCCATTGCTATTAAAAGCTGCTCTGCAGACTTTTTTTATTATTATTATATTTTTTATTTTTCCAAACTCTCCCCGATACATACACCGTGATATTTATGAGATGTTAACATACATTCTTTTTACAGTCATATATAAGATTCTTTTAATACAGCGGTTCTCAACCTTTTGCAGGCTGCGACCCCGACCTGCGCTGCGCATGCGCGGTGCGATGGCCCGCATCGCGCATGCGCGGCGCGACCCCCGCGCATGTGCGGTGCTGCCCCCTGCGCCGGCTGAGGGGAAGAGGGGAAAAAATGGCGGACTGCGTTGTTTGGCGACCCCCGTGAAATGGTCGTTCGACCCCAAATGGGGTCGCGACCCACAGGTTAAGAACCGCTGTTTTAATAAAATGAAATAAGTACATACACATGACTTTTGGTGTTGCTCACCTATTTCCCCTTTCACTGTATCCACACTCCTTCTTCTCTACCTTCTTTCTTCCTTTCTTCTCTTCCCTACTTCCCTCTTCTCCTCTTCTCCTTCCTTCACCCCTCTCCTCCCCTTTCTCCCCACTTCTCCTCTTCTCCTCCAACCTTCCTCCTTCCTTCTCCCCTCCTTTACTCTTTTCTCTCTCCTCTCCTTTCTTCCCTCTCATCCCTCTTCAGATACAATTCAGGGGTGATGTCCGATGCTCTGCAGACTTGAGGGCACTAATTGGTGCCAGCCAGTCCACGACCTCCCCTGCCCTGGGGAGAGGGCTATAAAGCACTGTGAAGCGGTATATAAGTCTGAGTGCTATTGCTGGTCCTTCCTTCCTTCCTTCCTTCCTTCCTTCCTTCCTTCCTTCCTCCCTTCCTTCCTTCCTTCCTTCCTTCCTTCCTTCCTTCCTTCCTTCCTTCCTTCCTTCCTTGATGGTGTAGTGGTCAGAATGCAGCATTGCAGGCTGACTCTGCCCACTGCCACCAGTTCGATCCTGACCAGCTAAAGGTTGACTCAGCCTTCCATCCTTTCAAGGTCGGTCAAAGGAGGACTCAGATTGTTGGGAAGAGGCTGACTCTCTAAACCGCTTAGAGAGGGCTATAAAGCACTGTGGAGCGGTATATAAGTCTAAGTGTTACTGCTAAGTGTGGGCCAGTTGGCGAGCACCCAAAATGCAATCACGTGATCTTTGGCGGTGTGGGGGGGGTGAAGAGGGTGGCCATCAGGACTTGGAATCCTGGCCCTACGTTGTCCTGGGGGGGAGGGCCGTCATAAGTTCAGACAGTCGCTAAGTGACCGGTTTTAAGTCAAGGCCTACCTGTATCTGTTGTGCAATGAGAGGACAACTCCAGATTTGTGATCTGATTTGAGAAGTCCTGCACTGGAATCCCTACAGAACAATTTTTGGACCTGGGTTATTTCCAGTTCAATGTTACATCTCTTCTCCCAAAAGAAAAAGTGGGGTGGGGGGAGAAGATCTAACTCTGGATCTGTTTCTTGTTCCAGTCTCCTTCCTGATTCCTGGTTCGCAAACAAGTGGGAATCTCATCCTTTGAGATTCCTATCTCCAGTGTGGGAATAACACGCCAACATTTAATTATCAGGTGACAAGGAGACGGAGACTGGGCTATCTCCTTTCAGATGAGAGATTCACAGTCTCTGAATGCTATTAAAACCTAAATAATCCTTCCAATCAAAAAAATGGAGCCACGGCTGGAGAAAAGCCGAAACCTGTTTGTTGCATTCAGGAAGTGCCTCCTCCTCTCGACCGACCGTGAGTTTCGGCAGCATGTAGAGACAGGGCTGCTGAGCAGATTGCCTTGCAGATGGTTATGCAGGTAATTGAGACAATCAAGTTTTCCCATCCATTTTTCCCAAGCTGTTCTTACCATGCACATATACAATGTATGTTCTTATTTGTGGTTTTTATTTGTCTGTATTGTGCACTGTGGACAGCACTTTTTGTTGTGAGTTACACAATGACAATAAAGATTATTCTATTCTATTCTATATTCTATTCTATTCTATATTCTATTCTATTTTCTGTTCTATTCTATTCTATTCCATCCATATTTTCTATTCTATTCTATTCTACTCTACTCTACTCTGCTCTATTCTGTTTTCTGTTCTATTCTATTCTATTCTATAGTCTATTTTGTATTCTGTTCTATTCTAAAGAGGAAAAGAGGATTGTTCTTTGACAGAGACTATAAAAACAGAAAAGATGAAAAAATTGGGACCGTTTTTTTGGGTGGTTTTTTTTTGTAGGACTGTTTTTTGGTGGTTTTTTTTGTAGGTGCTTTTGTTTGGAAGCACCTGGTCATCATGACCGATTGCAAACTCCCGAAGCCCTCGTAGCATCTTTAATGTTCCCTTGGAAGAAATTTACTATATTTATCCACCACCCGCTTATCCCCGGGAGCAGAATCGAGATTTTTCCCATGCTAAATCTTTCGGCAGTGAGAGGGTTTAACGCACCCCCCACCTTGCCCCAGAATTTTCCCAGGGTGGAATCTTGTTGTGTCTTGTCAGAGTCTGGGTGGGGTTAGTGAAGTGCATGATAATATCACACTTTACACACCTAGAGCCCTGGGAATGTTTTTCTGCAGGAATCGGTTACGGCATAAAATTAGACTTAAATAACATTCCCATAGCAAATTATAGTGAAATTATCATACTTTTGGACTAGAGGGTGTTTCTGTTTGTTTTTTTTTCCTTTCTCCCAAGTACATAACCCTCATAATTGTATCGATTTCCATTTATAAAATAATTTACAGTTTTCATTAAAAGTAAACACCCCGACTAACTTCAGTAATTGCCAAGTAATTTAAGTCTAACTGTATGTTTGATATGAGTAAGCTAAATTCATCTACCTTCTTATGTTCAAGAAAGCAATTTGCAATCAGCCTATAGTTGCAAAGAGCGTTATTTTAAATCTTAAATGAGATTTCAACAGGAATAAGTAGAGATTTTTTTTCGGAGGGGGGTCCACCAGGGAGGCAAGCAGGGACACAGCTATCATGACATTATTATACAAATAACTGGAATTTGTGTCAGTGGCACCGAAATTACATTCCTTGTATCATTTGTGCCATGATATCACAATGCACAGGGAAGTGCATTGTGATCAAAGATGATCAAAGGCCTGGAGGCTAAAACATGGCTGCTGGGACTTGGGTTTGGCCTTCTAAAGAAAAGAAGAAATAGGAGAGACATGATAGCAGCGTTCTGAGGGGCTGCCATAAAGAAGAGGGGGTCATGTTATTCACCAGAGGGAAGGACAAGGAACAATGGATGGAAACTCATCAAAGAGAGAAGCAACCTGGAATTGAGGAGAAACTTCCTGACAGTGAGGACAATGCCAGTGGAACAACTTGCCTCCAGAAGTTGTGGGCACTCCATCACTGGAGATTTTTAAGAAGAGATTGGACATTCACCTGTCTGAGATGGTATAGGCTCTCCTGCTTGAGCAGGGGGCTGGACTAGGTTCACTACCACGGACTTAGGTAGGGTTAGGGTTACGTCATCATGAATTCGCAGACCAAAATGGACATCACCAACAAATTCGGAGTGCTTGGGTATGGTTAGGAGGGCACTGACTTTTCTAGGCTGCCCTATCTGTGTTTCCTGGTCAAATACATGGAAAAATCCCATTGGAGGAAAATTCCACGTAGGGTTAGGTCACCATGGACTTGGATATTAAAATGGACATCACCAACAAATTCGGAGTGCTTGGCTATGATTAGGAGGGCACTGACTTTTCTAGGCTGCCCTATCTATGTTTCCTGGTCAAATACATGGGAAAATCCCACTGGAGGAAAATTCCACTTAGGGTTGGGGTTAGGTCACCATGAACTCATAGAGCAAAATGGACATCGCCAACAAACTCGGAGTGCTTGGGTAGGGTTAGGAAGGCAGTGACTTTTCTAGCCTGCCCTATCTCTTGCTTCCTGGTAAAATACATGGGAAAATCCCATTGGAGGAAAATTCCACTTAGGGTTAGGGTTAGGTCACCATGAACTGGGAGAACTAAATGGATATTGCCAACAAACTCGGAGTGCTTGCGTAGGGTTAGGAGGGCATTGTCTTTTCTGACTTGACGTCAGAGTAGCCACAGCGAGCTGGCCAAGGGCACCTCCCTCCAAAGTAATTTGAAGGGACTGTTCCCCACCCTAGAAGTAACTGTAGAAATAGCAGAAAATTACAATCCTTGCAGAGGAAATGATAGCCATGCTTGTTACTTGTTTATTTATATGTATTTATATCCTGCCTTTATTATTTTTACGAATCACTTAAGGCAGCAAACAGCACATTTTCCTCCTCCTGTTTTCCCCACCACCACAATCCTGTGAGGTGGGTTAGGCTGAGGGGGGGGGGACTGGCCCAAAGTCACCCAGCCTGTTTTCATGTCTAAGTCAGGACTTGAACTCACAATCTCTTGCATTCTAGCCTGGTGCCTTTACCCCTAGACCCAACTGGCTTTCCTAGAGATATTTATATTGGGGTGGGTAGATGGATGGATGGATGGATGGATGAGTGGATGGGTGGATGGGTGGATAGATGGATGGATGAGTGGATGGGTGGATGGGTGGATGGGTGGATAGATGGATATAGCAGCCATCTTACACAATATAAACCTGTATTTATCTAAATAAGTTTCTATTAATATTTATCGTTTTGCTTGCTTGATTCCATCTTATGCAATATAATTGGTAATCGCTTTGTTCCCTTTGCCCTCCGTCTGGCAAACTTGCTAGAGTCGTTTTTCACCGCCACGCAGATGTATACATAACTTGAACTAGACTGCGTTGTCTCTCTGTGTCCTATAATATAGGTGGGTATATGCACCGTTCTATATTTATTTATTTTTGTCATATTTATGCAGTGCATATCAGAGGGCATGGACCCCTTTGAGAGCTGAATGCAACGAAATTTCATTTTAATGTATGTCGATCTGGGCACATTCAGAGTGACAATAAAGCTATTCTGTTCTGTTCAGTTCTGTTCTATTTTATTCTATTCTATATTTCTATTCTATATTTCTATTATATGTTTCTATTCTATTCTAGTCTAGTCTAGTCTAGTCTACTCTAGTCTACTCTAGTCTACTCTAGTCTAGTCTAGTCTAGTCTATTCCATTCTTCATTCCATTCTTCTATTCCATTCTATTCTAATCTATTCTATTCTGTTCTATTCTATTCTTCTACACCCAAGTTGTGATCGTGGAAGTGTAGGGATGGTGCAACAGCCATTAAGCACAAGTGCCAGGTGCACTTTTGTCAGTCCCGCGGTAACTTCCAACAGTCACTGTACGATTTCATCGTAAGTCAAGGACTACCTGTAGGATTAATGCACCTTTTAAAAAGTCACCTGCCTCCTCTTCCCAAAACTCCAGCCAGGGAATCAGGCCTGTAAAAGCAGCTTTGGGCATATTTTTATGGCTCCTTAATGGGGCCCCTGAAACGCCAACCGATTCTGGGGCTCAATATGCTCCGTGCCACTCAGTCTGGCTTATGGGACGCGCCCAGGGCTTTGTCATTGTGCAGAAATTTTCAGCAATCGCACATCCTGTCGCTTTTGTTCCAGACAGCGGCTGCACCGGCTGGCTGGCTGAATGGTGTCCCAAACCCATCCTTGATGGTTCACTGGCTTTTAAGCACATGGCAGAAATGCCAGCCCCGTTTGTCAGAACTGCCCTTGGATCCTAGTGGCCTGAGAAAATAATAAAAGTGAATTATCTATAAAGGATAAGGAATTCTCAGAAGCTGCTTCAAAAAAAGTAAATGGCACCCTAATTGTTTTACAGTACCATTAACTCCAAACTTTTTCAACATCATTAACTATGGAATGAAACTGCTACCAGCATTCAGGGCTATAAATTAAGCTAAGAAACCTCTTCTGTTTACTGAAACAGTGATGAGAGCTGCCAAGAAGAACAGAGAGAGGGAGAGAGGAGGGGGGAGAGAGAAGGAGGGAGAGAAGGAGGGGGAGAGAGAGAGAGACAGAAGGAGGGAGGGAGGGTGAGAGAAAGAAGGAGGGAGAGAGAGAGAGAGAAGGAGAGGGAGGGGAGAGAGAGAAGGAGGGAGAGAGAGTTGGAGGAAGGGAGAGAGAGAGAGAGAGAGAGAAGGAGAGGGAGGGGAGAGAGAGAAGGAGGGAGAGAGAGTTGGAGGAAGGGAGAGAGAGAGAGAGAGAGAGAAGGAGAGGGAGGGGAGAGAAAGAGGAGGGGGAGAGATGAACGGAGGAATGGGGAGAGAGAAGGAGGAGGGGGGGAGAGAGAGGGAGGGAGGGAGGAAAGGGGAGAGAGAGAGGAGGAAGAAGGGGTAGAGAGAGAGGAGGAGAAAGAGAGATGGAAGAAGGAAGGGAGAGAGAGAGAGAGAGAGAGAGAGAGAGAGGAGCAAATTATCTGAAGTAACATCTATACTTTTTTCTGATGAGGGAAAAGAGAAGTTCTCAGGACCTTAAAATGCCGGCCGGGGAAGGCCTGGGAAGCAGAGATTTGGATTTGTATCAGCAACCAAAGACCCAGCAGGGGAGGCGCCCTCCAAATTTCAGATTAAAGAGGCCTCGGAAAGACCGCTGATATAGCTGGAAACTGCCTAAGAATCTCAGCTCTTGCCATTGACGTTCTTGGAGAGGTCTGCGTGGGGGGGGGAAGGCAATTTTTGGACTCTTCGTATCTCCGTTCTTTAGGCCTTCCTTAAACCTGGCTGAGGGACTGCTCTGCACCCTGCACATTTTCTTTAGCACTGTCTTGTGAGTCAGAGGCCAATGTCCACAGGTGAAGGTCCTATTCAACTGATTTATTGGGTGCCCAGGAATCATCTCAACTAGCAGTTGTCCCCTGCTTGCAGCTAGATAAGGGTCAGCAGAGTTCAAGGAAGGTTGGTGACTCCGCAGGGATTCTAGACTGATGCCTCTTTTCACTCCACCCCCCCCCCCGGTTCTGCCTGTTCCTCCTCTTGCATATGCGCCTCACCAGGTGACTCCCTCTGGTCCCCCTGCAAATGGTCTCACCAGGTACCCGGCCACAGCACCAACCCCTAGGCCCAAGTGAACAACATTGTAGTATTCTGGTGGCAAGGTGAGAATGCCTGAACTGCAAAGATCAAGTGGTCTTGTCCAAGAAACATCCAGGATAGTTTTAGATCTTCTAGCTCCAGAGTTAGAAGTCAGCAAGTGTTGTATTGCCTCTGTACAAATCGATGGTGAGACCACACTTGGAGTACTGTGTACAGTTCTGGTCACCGCACCTCAAGAAGGATATAATGGAACTGGAAAAGGTGCAAAAAAGGGCAACAAGAATGATCAAGGAAATGGAGCGCCTCCCTTATGAAACCAGATTGCAACGCCTTGGTCTCTTCAGCCTTGAAAGACGGCGTTTAAGGGGGGACTTGATCGAAGTGTATAAAATCATGCATGGGATAGAAAAGGTGGATAGAGAAAAATTCTTTTCTCTATCACACAATACCAGGACAAGGGGGCACTCCCTAAAGCTCATAGCTAAGAAAGTGAGGACAAATAAAGGGAAATATTTCTTCACCCAGAGGGTCGTTGATTTATGGAATTCACTTCCAGAAGAGGTCGTGACAGCTGTCAGCCTTGACAGCTTCAAGGCAGGGCTAGATAGATTCATGGATGCAAAGTGTATTGGTGGTTATTACGGTAAAACAGATGTCCATGTGCCGCCTCTATGTTGGTTGAGGCAGGCAGGATTCCCTTGGGTACCATTTGTTGGGGGTCAAGGGAAAGGGAGGGTTTTGCCTTCTCTTTCTGCTCAAGATCCCCATGTACAATTGGTGGGCCACTGTGTGACACAGAAGGCTGGACTCGATGGGCTTTGGCCTGATTCAGCAGGGCTCTTCTTATGTTCTTATGTTCTTAGAGTTGCCTTAGGTTTTTCAAGATCTGAGGATGAGAGGTGCCCGTTCCCAGAACTCAGATTCTTTCTGACATGCTCCACAACCATCATAGCTGGGATGTCTCACCTGTAGCTTCTCTGCCTTGTCAGGGTTCAATTGCAGCCTTCCAAAACTGTTCACATTTTATTGGGTTGTAAAACCAGAGTATGAGAATTGATCTGCCACCTATTTGGGGAGAGTCTTTCTTTCTTTCTTTCTTTCTTTCTTTCTTTCTTTCTTTCTTTCTTTCTTTCTTTCTTTCTTTCTTTCTTTCTTTCTTTCTTTCTTTCCTTCTTTCTTTCTTTCTTTCTTTCCTTCCTTCCTTCCTTTCTTTCTTCCTTTCTTCCTTTCTTCCTTCCTTCCTTCCTTCCTTTTTATGTCCCTTCCTTCCTTTCTTTCTTCCTTCCTTCTTTCCTTCCTATCTTCCCTCCCTCCTTCCTTCCATCCATCCATCCTTTTCCTTCCTTCCTTCCTTCATTTCTTCCTTCTTTCCTTCCTTCCTTCCTTCCTTCCTTCCTTCCTTCCTTCCTTCCTTCCTTCCTTCCTTCCTTCCTTTCTTTCTTTTGTCTTATGCTGGCTACTACAACATTTTTATGCACATTTATTTTTTTTGGCTCCCTGGTGGCTTGATTCCCTACCCCCAGCATGGCTGAAAAGCTTTCCTGGATTCCTCATTTTAAAAAATCCTTGCCAAATCAGATCTGCTCTACCACATATGAGAAATATCGCTTCCTTTTTAAGGAATAAATCATTTGAAGTTTGTATCGCGCAAGTCCATGAATTCATGGCCTGGCGCCGGATCCTGTATTTGAATGAGCCCCGTGCCACGAGTGTGTTCAGGTGGACAAACCCCACCATGAGGATTTTGGATGGGGTCTGCTGGGGGTGGGAATTGGGTTGAATAGGTCAGAGGAGGAGAAACTGGTGATCTAAGATGCTGAGTGGAAATCCCAGTTAAAACATTTACCCTTTCCTGTGTGTTTTAAAAAAACAACAACAGATGAAACCAAAGTAATAAGAAGGACATTTTTGTGCCCTTTTGCTAGGGTGGATTGTGGCCTACATTTTCAAAATTTACTTCCTAACAGGAGTGAGAAACTAATGATCCCAAGATTGAATTTGCCCATTTAGCTTCCCAGCAGTGGGCAGGAACATGGAGCCCAAGCTCTGCTCCGTGCTGGAACTCCGATCACAGCATCCCAGACTCCAGGGCTCTCCAAGTTGTCTCTGGAGCACCTTCAAGAAGAGGAACCCGATAGTAATTTTATTCATTGCTAACCTGCGTCTTTTGGTAGGAAGCAACTTTCTCACATTCCAGTAGATTCTGCTTCCGTGTAACTCAAATCCATGTCTCGCGTTCCGGCACCAGAGGGAACAAACAGGCCTTCCACCTTCTGGATGGGAGATCTTTTAAGACGTTTGAAGAACGCCACCATGTTCCTTTCTCTGTGGTCTCTTCTCAGGGCTAAATGGGCTCAGCTCCTCAATCTCTTTTCACAGGACCCGCTTGCTAGTCCATCGATCCTCTTGATAGGTTCTTTGAACCTATCCCTGTTGCTCTGCACCAGTTTGACATGGTATGTGAGAAGGACTTTGAGAAACGGGACGGCGAGATGTGTCTAAGGAACAGTAAAATAATAATAATAATAATAATAATAATAATAATAATAATAATAATAATAATAATAATAAAGTTGGAAGGCACCTTGGAGGTCATCTAGTCCAACCCCCTGCTCAGGCAGGAAACCCTACACCATTTCGGACAAATGGCTGTCCAGTCTCTTCTTAAAAACTTCCAGTGTTGGAGCATTCACAGCTTCTGGAGGCAGGTAGTTCCACTGGTTAATTGTTCTCACTGTCAGGAAGTTTCTCCTTAGTTCTAGGTTGCTTCTCTCCTTGGTTAGTTTCCATCCGTTGCTTCTTGTCCTGCCTTCAGGCGCTTTGGAGAATAGCTTGACTGCCTCTTCTTTGGGGCAGCCCTTGAGATATTGGAAGGCTGCTATCCTGTCCCCCCTCGTCCTTCTCTTCGTTAAAATAGACATCCCCAATTCCAGCAACCGTTCCTTATCTGTTTTAGCCTCCAGTCCCCTGATCGTCTTTGTTGCTCTTCTCTGCACTCTTTTTTACATCGTGGTGACCAAAACTTGATGCAGTATCCAAGTGTGGCCTTACCAAGGCCTTGTAAAGTGGTACTTACACTTCACGTGATCTTGATCCTATCCCTCTGTTAATGCAGCCTAGCACTGTGTTGGCTTTTTGGGCAGCTGCCGCACACTGGGGAGCTACAGGCAGGTTCTTTCAGGGCCCATAAATCAGCAGGTTCTGAACCAGTCAGAACAGGCAGTTCTCCGCTGCCAAGTCATTTAAGGCCTTAAACATTAAAAAAAAAAAACCACCACCCTGTTTTTGAATCACACTTGGAAGGCGGTGCTTGACTCTTATGTCAGTAAGTACTGGGCTGGTTGAAACTTGCAGACAGTCTTCAAGGGCATCCCCAGGTGGAATGCACTGCAGTATTCCAAACAGCTGGTAACCAGGACATGAATTAGTGTCCAACTCCTTGGGCTCTTGGGATTGAGTTAAGTGGGAGCTATTGGGTTAGTTCAGTTCAGTGCATGGATTTCTCAGTTTTAATCCCAGATAAAAGGCAAGAAAACTTCAGAGTCTTCAAGGCACAATTCCAAACATGGTGTCCATCCAGAGCGAAGCAGGAATCACGACGAACAAACACACTAGAAAACCAATACGTGGTTCCCAGCAACATCTCCAAATCTCTTTTGGAGGGCCATTCCAGTCAACCCAGCTCCGGACATGCCAGGAATGGGCTCAACCTCCCCTGAACTGACCTCTGAGGAGGAATCGGGAGACATCATAGAGGGCCCCAAACTCTTGAAAACTTTTATTGGATGAAATGAAGTTTTAAACTGATAACACTGAACTTTTTAAGACAAAGTAGATTGCAAAGAGTGTTTTTTCCTTTGGTCCTCTGAGTATTTGAAGTTTTTCTTTGATTTCCCCAAATATTTGGAGTTTTCACAACTTGCCTTGTAATATAGCAGCGGTTCTCAACCTGTGGGTCGCGACCCCATTTGGGGTCGAATGACCATTTCACGGGGGTTGCCAAACACCGCAGTCTGCCATTTTTTCCCCTTTTCCCCTCGGCTGGCGCAGGGGGCAGCACCGCACATGGGCGGGATAGCACTGCGCATGCGCAATGTGGGCCATCGTGCCGTGCATGTGCGATGCGGGCCGTCGGGGTTGCACCATGCATGCGCAGCACAGGTCGGGGTCGCGGCCTGAAAAAGGTTGAGAACCGCTGTAATATAGCCATAGGTGAACCGCCTGACAGGCAATCTACACCGTTACTGTCTAGCTGTATTTGCCTTCAGATCTTCTAATTCTCGAGATGTTTCAACCCTTTATCTTAGAGCCAGGAACAGGTGTTACCATCAACGTGCATCAGAAAATCTGTTTCTGAACGTTGCTATTTAAAAATCAGTGGGCCCTGTAAGCTACTACTTGTAGTCAAAGCTATGAGTTGCCTCAGGAGCTGATCTGTATCAGGAAAACTCCCAGATTTGACTTAAATTGGCTCAGCAAGAATTAATGGTCAGACCTTGACTGTTGAGTGATCTCAGCAGAAGAGAACCAACAGCGTTCCTCATCCAGGAGAGACTATTCAAAGAGAGCCAGCAAGAACACAAAGTGGAGAGAAGCGAGATTCATAGGGCGACTCCCGCCTTTGACGGTTGCTGAATTGAGAATGCAGAAAGGAATAGAGCCTGTTCCCCTTTGGACCTTTCTAAAATGCAAATAAACATAGTTAGCAAACATAACCACCACCACCACCCCGCAGGAAAAAAAAAACTACGACTGCTTCTTTGGTATAAAAATAGTTCAGCCAAAGATTTAGCTCTTTTGTTCCTTCTCTAGTACTTGATTCCTATTGTTTGCATTTATCTTTTTTTATTTTTATTTTTAAAGATGGTTTTCCTGTTGATCCAGATGAATTCTCGTAAATATTTATCGGTTGCATGTGTTGCAAGTGTATCCTTTGCTCCCCTGGGAACAGTGAGATTCCAGCTGTGCAAAGTGGCTCAGCCTTTCGGCTGCAGCTTTCAGTGGCGTTGCATGAAAAGAAGAAGGGAGCCAGGTGGCCGGCTTCAAAAGAAGGCCGGGTGCAGCTCTGCGGCTTTTGGAGCTGCCAGATGTTTGATTTGGCTCTGGCTGAATAGCTACACGGAGGAGAACTTCAGACAAATAAAAGGAGAGGTTTTCTCTCTCGAATACCCCACTTTTGCTGCCTGTGGGTAGCGAGTTTGTCACAGCTTACCATGGTTCCCGCCTCCCGCCTACCCCGTTTTTATTCATTTAAATTTAGATTAAATGTTACCGGTGCCCTCTAAAGTTGACACTGTCTAAGAATAACTGAGTCACCGATAGTTCCACTGTGAAGTTGTTTGAAGGTACATCACTTTTAAATTAAGCCAATATCTTCGTCCATCTTACAAAACCCTTTGTTGTTGTTGTTAGTTGCGAAGTCATGTCCGACCCATTGCGACCCCATGGACAACATTCAACCAGGCCTTCCTGTCCTCTACCATCTTCTGGAGTCCATTGAAGCTCACGCCTGCTGCTTCAGGGACTCCCTCCAGCCACCTCCTTCTCTGTCGTCCCCTTCTTCTTCTCTTGCCCTCCATCTTTCCCAGCATCAGGCTCTTCTCCAGGGAGTCCTTCCTTCTCATTAGGTGGCCAAAGGACTTGAGTTTCCACTTCAGGATCTGGCCTTCTCAAGAGCAGTCGGGGTTGATCTCCTCCAGGACTGACCGGTTGGATCACCTCGCAGTCCAGGGGACTCGCAGGAGTCTTCTCCAGCCCCAGAGTTCAAAGGCCTCCATTCTTTGACGCTCAGCCCTTCTTATGGTCCAGCTTTCACAGCCATACATTGCAACTGGGAAAGCCACGGCCTTGACTATACGCACTTTTGTTGGAAGGGTGATGTCTCTGCTTTTTAGTACACTGTCTAGATTTGTCCTTGTGGGGTTACCCAAATAACATGCTTAAAACCACCCAAAACACTGTAGGACACAAAGAGTGACCTTATAGTCATTCCTTTACAGAATGAAATCAAATATTTTGATACCTTCTTATCTTACATCTTCGATCAATGGAAGAGGAGGATTGGGGGGGAAGACATGATAGCTGTCTTCCAAACTTTGAGGGGCTGTCACGAAGAAGAAATTCTCCAAAGCACTCGAGGGCAAGACAAGAAGTCATGGGTGGGAAGCTTGTCAATGAGAGAACCAACTAAGGAGAGATTTTCTGACAGAGAGAGCAGTTCATGAATAGAAGAGCTGGCCTCCCAGAGTTGTGGGTGCCCCATCGCTCAAGGTTTTCAACAACAGACTGGACAACAAGTTGACCGGGATGATCTAAGGCTCCTACCTTGAGTAGCAAGTTGGACTAGAATAGGAGTAGGCAACTTGGCTCTTTTATGACTGGTGGACTTCAACTCCCAGAATTCCTGAGCCAGCCGTGCTGAGGGGAAAGGGAGAGGTTTGCAAGCTGAGCCATGCTGGCTCAGGAATTCTGGGAGCTGAAGTCCACCAGTCATAAAAGAGCCAAAGTTGCCTACCCATGGACTAGAAAAATGCCAAGGTCCTTTCCAGCCAGATGATTCCAACTTTCCACGACAATAATGTCCACAGGGGGGATTTTAAAAAGTCAAGATAATGACCACAATCTCAGGACTTTCTTATAGGTACTGATCCACATTAAAATGGGTAAGCCAAGGGTCTTCAAGCTTGGCCCTTTGATGACTTGTGGACTTCAACTCCCAGAATTCCTCAGCCAGGCACGCATGCCTGGCTGAGGAATTCTGGGAGTTGAAGTCCACAAGTCATCAAAGGGCCAAGTTTGAAGACCCCTGGGGTAAGGCTTTGTTTGCAGTTACAACTGCCATCCTGAATTTCTATCCTCCACCCACACCCCACACACCCTTGTCCCACGATTAGTGTTTTATATGACCCCTCTTCTGGACAGCTTTGAGTCTCACCTAAAAAAAAAAAAAGGAGAAGCACTTCTACGCTTAGTTCCAGTCCTGGACATCATCCAATGATTTTCAGAAGACCCCCGAGCCATCTGCTTTCTTGTCCCGGGACTCTCCAGAGAAGGTGACAGCCGGAAGGACTAAATGGATAAGAGGCGCCCTGCTAGGAAGAAGGTCAGGATGCGGGATGGGAGGTCCTCATCTCAGCTTCCAGGTGTCCTCTGATTAACACTCACAGGCATCCAAAACACACAGGAACTCTTGTGTTAGGCCCATCTTGGTATGTAAGATCCTAGAGCCAGTTTGGTTGAGTGGCAAAGGCACCAGGCTAGAAAACGGGAGACCATGAGTTCAAGTTCTGCCTTAGCCATGAAAGTCGATTGGGTGACTTTGGGCCAGTCCCCTCCCCCTTCTCTCTCTCTTCTCTCTCTCTCTCTTCTCTGTCTCTCCCTGTCTCTGTGTGTGTCTCTCTCTTCTCTCTCTCTCTCTCTTCTCTCTCTCTCTCTCTCTCTCTCTCTCTCTCTCTCTCTCTCTCTCTCGTCTCTGTCCTCTCTCTCTCTTCTCTGTTTCTCTGTTTCTCTTCTCTCTCTGTCTCTCTTCTCTCTCCTCTCTTTTCTCTGTCTCTTCTCTCTCTCTCTTCTCTCTATTTCTCCTCTGTCTTCTCTCTTCTCTGTCTCTCTTCTCTCTCTCTTCTCTCTCTCTTCTCTCTGTCTCTCTTCTCTGTCCTCTCTTCTCTCTCTCTCTCTCTCTCGTCTCTGTCCTCTCTTCTGTCTCTCTGTCTTCTCTGTCTCTCTCTCTTCTCTCTCTCTCTCTCTCGTCTCTGTCCTCTCTCTCTCTTCTCTGTCTCTCTTCTCTCTCTGTCTCTCTTTTCTCTCTGTCTCTCTTCTCTCCTCTCTTTTCTCTGCCTCTTCTCTCTGCCTCTTCTCTCTCTTCTCTCTGTCTCTTTCTTCTCTCTGTCTCTCTTCTCTGTCCTCTCCTCTCTCTCTCTCTCTCTCTCTCTCTCTCTCGTCTCTGTCCTCTCTCTCTCTTCTCTGTCTCTCTCTCTGTCTCTCTTCTCTCTCTGTCTCTCTTTTCTCTCTGTCTCTCTTCTCTCCTCTCTTTTCTCTGTCTCTTCTCTCTATCTCTTCTCTCTCTCTTCTCTCTGTCTCTTTCTTCTCTCTGTCTCTCTTCTCTGTCCTCTCTTCTCTCTCTCTCTCTCTCTCTCTCTCGTCTCTGTCCTCTCTCTTCTGTCTCTCTCTGTCTTCTCTGTCTCTCTTCTCTCTGTCTCTCTTCTCTCTCTGTCACTCTCTCTTTCCCTCTCTCTCTCTCCCTCCCTCCCTCCCTCCCTCCCTCCTCTCTCTCTCTCTCTCTCTCTCTCTCTCTCTCTCTCTCTCAGCCTTGGGTTGTTTGTAAAAAAAATTAAGAAAGGTGGGATCCAAATAAATACATACATAGATGCATACATAAATATCTGGTAGTAAATACCACTCCACTATGACCAAGGACTTATTAGAGTAGAGAGTTTCTCAATTTCTTCCAGGTATCATTTCCTAGGCAAAGGCATCAACCACAGCAGTGGCTGGAAACTGATCAAGGAGAGAAGCAACCTAGAACAAAGGAGAAACTTCCTGACAATGAGGACAATTAACCAGTGGAACAACCTGCCTCCAGAAGTTGTAGGTGCTCCATCACTGGAGGCTTCCAAGAAGAGACTGGACAGCTACTTGTCTTGAATGGCATAGGGTCTCCTGCTTGAGCAGGGGGCTGGACTAGAAGACCTCCAAGGTCCCTTCCAGCTTTGTTGTTTTGTTATTCTGTTAAATTATCATGTACGTATAGAAGTAATCGTTCTTTTCACACCGCTAATCCCAGGAAATGTCATTAGCTTGATGGGAGAACATTCATAATTTCAGTAAAAGGAAATATTTTTTCCACCTCAGTCCTTCCAGACCACAACTGGCAGTTTCTTTGCAGCTAAAGAACAAAATATCCAACAGGCCACAGTGCAGTACAATACTGTTAGGTAAGAAGATGTGAGGAAACAGGAAATTAAAGAATAATTAACGCTAGAATGGGGTTCTTTTGAATTAAATTCACAATCAGAGGATGTAGATGGCAAAGGTGCATGTATTAAAACCCTCGGAATATACGGACCGTTAGAAAAGTGATTTTTTTTCATTTAAAAAATATGAATTGGCTTAGGAGGAGTGACTGAACAAGAGTACCATCAAATTTCAGATATTTGGCAACCTTTCTGTGTGTGTGTGTGTGTGTGTGTGTGTGTGTGTGTTTTCTGAGGTTTTCGCAGGTGTTTGTATGTAGGTCTTTGGTTATTCAGATTTTCTCCCGCGTAGAATTCGAACTGTCTTGGCGACGTTTCGACGAAGTCGCATTCGTCATCTTCAGGAGCTCCAAGAAGCACGAAGCCAAAAGCACCAGCCTGAAGATGACGAATGGGACTTCGTCGAAACGTGTATATATATATATATATATATATATATATATATATATATATATATATATATATATATATATATATATATATATATATATATATATATATATATATATATATATATATATATATATATATATATATATATATATATATATATATATATATATATATATATATATATATATATATATATATATTTGTTTTCTGAGGTTTTCGCGGGTGTCTGTATGCAGGTCTTTGGTTCTTCGGGTTTTCTCCCACGTAGAATTTGAAGTGTCTTGGCAACGTTTCGATGAAATCTCATTCGATGATGAATGAGATTTCATCGAAACGTTGCCAAGACACTTCAAATTCTACGTGGGAGAAAACCCGAAGAACCAAAGACCTGCATATATATATATATATATATATATATATATATATATATATATATATATATATATATATATATATATATATATATATATATATATATATATATATATATATATATATATATATATATATATATATATATATATATATATATATATATATATATATATATATATATATATATATATATATATATATATATATATATATATATATAAAAACTGGCCAAAATTGGACAAATCAGCAGTGATATTCTTCTCAATCCCTTATCAACCACTATGATGCAAGCATATTTAGGACCATGATAAAAACCACTTTATAGAGCTAGAGCAGGTGTTTTGCAAAGTTGGCAAACTTTAAGACTTGTGGACTTCAAGTCCCAGAACTCCTCAGCCAGCCATGCCATGCTGGCTGCGGAATTCTGGGAGTTGAAGTCCACAAGTCTTAAAGTGGCCAAGTTTGCAGACCCCTGTGCTAGAAGAACCCCACTGCATCTTTTCCAAGTCTACAAAAGAAGGCAATGTTGAAATGTAGTGATCCCCAACAGTAACCTCCAGTGCAGACATGTCAAACTCGCGACATCACATGACGTTGCGCAACATATCGGAGCTTTTTTGCCATTGCCGGCAATGGGGTGGGCGTGATTTCCCGATGACGTGTCCAGCTCATGGGCCGGCAGTTTGACACCCCTGCTCTAGTGTCTCATATTGCAGGGGTCCCCAACTCCCGGTCCATGGGCCAGCACCGGGCCACGGCATGCCATCAACCGTTCTGCACAAACAAGCAAAGCCCCATCCGCGAGATGCAGGCCACACACAAAACCACGTCCCCTCCGGTCGGCGGAAAAACCTCTCTCCATTCAACCGGTCCCTGGTGCCCCAAAGGTTGGGGGCCTCTGTCATATTGGATTCCTAGCTGAGCCTCTAGTTTAGCCATGTTCTCTAGATAACTGAAGTCCAGCTGCCCAATTCCATCCATCAGGACCAAGAATATTTCTTTCTCTCGCAAACAGTGAAAGCAACGGACAGGCATAAAGCCATCAGAATTCTTCACATGCAATTGTTATCTTGATTTCAAACACACTGAGGTACATTTCTTAGTAGGGAAGACGTGCCATGACTGAAGTCTAATGTGACAGAGATGAAGGGGGCAAAACCACAGACTTGCTTGGCATAGGAAAGTTATAGGCGAGGTCTTAAGAAAGCAGCGTGCATGTTTTTCCTTCGCTGTCTGCAATTTTTTTTTTATTTTTATGCCTCCTGAAATAAGACACACTTGAAGCGTGACTATCCTCTTTAATGTCTCCGAAACAGGCAGGGTTTGCCAGGGAGAAACATTGCATAATTACATATACAGTTTGAGTTGACTCAGAAATCCCTTTACATCATTCTTAGCTATTGGGATGTGGTTGCATCTGTAACCAAGAGATAGCTGTTCTCCCAGACAACGTCCTCTCCAGCCCATGAGAACTCAGCCTGGGGCATTTCTCCAGCCAGTGATGAGAGGTGTTTGCACTGACCAAATCAAGAAAGCCATGCTGGAAAATCCGACAGAAACAACATATCATCAGATGCTGCAGATGTGTCACTTTCCAGAGACTAAAAATAGACTTTCCATAAATATCCAGGAAGAAAAGTGGAGTCTGAAATGATTCCATTTGAGTAGCTGAAGATTGAAAAAAAAAATTCCAAAATGAGTTTACAAGAGTTTTGTGTAATAAAGTGTATCCTCTCCTGTTCTCCTTTAATCCTGAAAGCGTCCCAAGACTAGCACCCTGCCAACAAAAGTGCATATAGTCAAGGCCATGGTTTTCCCAGTTGCAAGGTATGGCTGTGAAAGTTGGACCATCAGAAAGGCTGAGAAAGGCCAAATAATGGAGGCTTTTGAACTCTGGGGCTGGAGAAGACTCCTGCGAGTCCCCTGGACTGCAAGGCGATCCAACCGGTCAGTCCTGGAGGAGATCAACCCCGACTGCTCTTGAGAAGGCCAAATCCTGAAGTTGAGACTCAAGTACTTTGGCCACCTAATGAGAAGGAAGGACTCCCTGGAGAAGAGCCCGATGCTGGGAAAGATGGAGGGCAAGAGAAGAAGAAGGGGACGACAGAGAATGAGGGGGCTGGATGGAGTCCCTGAAGCCGGAGGCGTGAGCTTCAATGGACTCCAGAAGATGGGAGAGGACAGGAAGGCCTGGAGGAACGTTGTCCATGGGATCACAATGGGTCGGACACGACTTCGCAACTAACAACAACAAAGCACCGGGAGTGTTTACAGGGATGGATCCCAAAAGTTAAAAGAGGTTGCAACTATAACGTTATCAGTTAAAGAAGTGGTCATTCCAAATAGACCTCCTTACAGCTTTAAATCGTGAGAGTTGTTTTGGGGATCCTTGGAGAAGATGGATGCTGCTGACGGTCCCTAGAAGCTCAGAGCAAGGAAATATTTTTGGGCAGAAGATGTTTCTCCTCTTTGTGGGACCTGTGTGCCAAGTATGGGGGGGGGTGCATTCGGGAAACAATAGGATTTGGAGAAGGTTTGGGATCCTGAGGTAATCCTTCCACCCCAAATATTAACAGCAACATTTTGAAAAAAAAAAAAAAAGTGGAGCTCCTTCTATACCATTCAGTTAATGACAATAATGCTTTACAGGTGTTTCCTTTAACTCAAGTGATTATACCCTGGGACTTTTTTTTTCCCAGTCCACCCCTTTGAGGGTTTGCTCCATTTATCATATTTAAATTATAACTTAAAGGTGTATCCTGTTTACCCTGTCATAATTATAACGTGGACTAAACAAGCCATCCTGGATATTTTCCAGCCTATTGTAGTCTATCAAAAGAGAACACGGCCTGTTAGGAAGTTGAAGCCCCAGAATCAGTGGCACAAGTTGCAAGGGCCATTTGATATAATATATTATTATATAAAAGTAAAAAGTTGAGGTTTCGTGTTGACGGAACAGCCCATTTTTAAAAAGGGGGTGGGCCTCTGCAAGTGTGAACTATTCTAGCTGAGAGGTAATTCTGTCGGTAGAAAGTAGGCTTGTTCCGATCTCTAAGAAAACCCTTCAGAGTTCAACTGTATTCTTAAATCTTCTTTTTAGTTAATAGTGAGGTAAAAAGAGCAACTGATGAAAAATTCTGCCTGCCGTCTTAGAGAGGATTTGGAAGCCTCCAGTTTAAATTGCATCTGCTGTCTATCTCACTATCTAAAACCATCCATTCCAACCCTGTTAGCAATTAAAATATAATAACTGCATATGCCCCCCAATAAATGATGTAGCACAGTGGTCCCCAACCTTTTCTATACCCCGCACCCCTAGAACACTCCTGATATATTCTCGCACCCCTTACAAAAGTTCAAAATAACGGCGACGAATTACGCATATACCTTATAATTTTGAAACGCTGAGTTTTTGCACCCCCTGGAATATCATCTTACACTCCCCCCCCGGGGACCCCTGGTTGGGAACCCCTGATGTAATGGATGACAAAATAAAAAATCAAAAAGTTGGGCATTTTCAATTACAAGAAGCTGTAAGCTTCATCGGCAATGATGTACTTCCTGAAATATGCATGAATGCACTCTTGTTAAAGTGATTTTTTCTTCTTCAAGGGGAGTGTCCCACCCCTATTTCAATAATGCATCCCCAGCGAGCCTCTTTATCCTCATGCAAATAATGGATATTTGGGGTGTTACGAGCTGATTTGACATTCAGCAAGATGACCGACATTCTGTCCCTTTGGTTGTCAGAAAACGGTTCTCCCCATTTTCTGGTTGGTCTGACAAAGCAGCTAATATAAAGCACGATGTTCCTCCTCAGTGCACCCCAGCGTCTCTCCCTTCCCTCCCAAAGCATATTTTGGGGCACCCAAATATAACTGCAACTCCAATAAGAGTTAAGCAAAGTACATTTACTCATATATAAAAAATAGATAAATCAACCAATAAGTAAGAAATAGTAAGGTACAAAACGAAAGGAAGCAGAGTGAACCAAGAGATTTAGCCTCTCCATGCTGCTCTCCTGCATTAAATTTATATCCTACTGTATACACGGCATTCCTTTCCCCAATTTTCTTTCCCCATAAACAAACCCTGTAAAGTAGGTTTGGAAAAATCATAATGATAGATTGCTTTCAATCACCAAAAGATCGAAGAGGATCTAGAGGTGTTTTCTGGGAATACTTTCAAGGAACATTGGAGAAAATTGTGAATTTTTATACAGAGAACGATCAAAAGAACAAGTCCTCTCAGAGATAGCTTAGAAAGACATCCAGTAGTTTAATGCTACATGCATATGCTCAGGAGTAACTGTTGCTTTGTATTCCATTTTGTCACTCGGTAAAGCTCAGGAGTGATTGTATGATTTCATGCCAGTTTGTTCCAAGTGAACTACATGGAAGAGAAACAGAATGAAGATTTATGAACATTTAGATTTATTCTTCATTTTCAGCAGATATGACTTTCATCTTAAAGCTGCTGTTTGACTTTGCTTTTTTGCATGTCGACTTCTTAATGGGCAAGTCCACCAGAAAAAGAATGTTCTCATTTTCCTTTGAGCTGGTTAGAGTTAGATGACCTTAACTGGAACATACTGAATAAAACATACTGAACAAAAACTAGAAACCTATCCCCTATAATAAACTGTTCCTTGGAAAGAAACGACTTCTTTAATCTTTTCTTCACATCCCCACTCACTCGGACTGAGCTGGATGTTTGTGCAGCTTTTTGACAAATAATATGTGCAACATCTGCATAAAATCATCGTTCTTTGCAAAATTGCTTTTTAAGACCATGACACAGAAGAAAATTTCCAACATCCTTTATAGAAATTTAAATTCTCCTTGGGCAAGTTCTATTTTTTGAGCATTAGAATTTGTTCTATTTAATTGCCTCTATTATTATTAGAGCCAAATCATCCGTGTCCTTGAAAGTCAGTGAAATGACACACAAAAAGCCCAACATCTGCATTTTTCCCAAGTCTGATTTATTCTCAGTTGGTTTCAAATGCCCTGCATTGATTAGCTGCAACTCTCCAAGTCTCAAGAAGTGAGGGGTTTCCCCCCCACTAATTTCTACTACTGGATGCTTTCAACTAGAAATATTAAGAATTAAATTTTAGTTGTATTCATGCAAGGCTTTTAGCTATGGTGCTCATCACATCGCTTAAGTGATGCAATCCCATAAAAAGGAGACAGAATCATGATGCAAAAACAATTATGGTATTATACCAATTGTTTGTGATAGGAAACATACCACAAAAAATTCTTTTTAATTAAAAAAAAACAGGAATGGGGGACTAACTTCCAGAATTTATAGGAAACCAAAGAACAATTTCCAGAGCTATCTAGAGATTGCCCATCTTGCTATGAAAACTTAATCCAGTGCTCTAGAAATTTCTTGTCTCATTCTCAATCCATCCATAAATAATCTCTCCTATTTCATGATCTCGGAAAGCTAGTTCTCGCCCAGACCATTGTCTTTGTTTTCTGGGAGGGGAAAGAAATCCCCCTTCTAAATTTAAAAAATAACTAGGACCTGTCTACAGCTTTCCATGTTGTCATAGAAGAAGAAGAAGAAGAAGAAGAAGAAGAAGAAGAAGAAGAAGAAGAAGAAGAAGAAGAAGAAGAAGAAGAAGAAGAAGAAGAAGAAGAAGAAGAAGAAGAAGAAGAAGAAGAAGAAGAAGAAGAAGAAGAAGAAGAAGAAGAAGAAGAAGAAGAAGAAGAAGAAGAAGAAGAAGAAGAAGAAGAAGAAGAAGAAGAAGAAGAAGAAGAAGAAGAAGAAGAAGAAGAAGAAGAAGAAGAAGAAGAAGTTGTTGGAAGGGACCTTGAGGCAGGTTGTTCCACTGATTAATTGTTCTCTCTGTCAGGAAATTTCTCCTTAGTTGTATATTGCTTCTCTCTTTGGTTAGTTTCCATCTGTTGCTTCTTGTCCTGCCTTCAGGATATATAAGCAGCCATTAGTAGCAAAGGACAGAGATCAAAGATGTTGCTGTTAGCGTAAGAAGAAATCTGTGCAGATAAAGTCAAGGCAAAACATAGCTACATGGAACCTGATTCTATAAGAATCAACCATAAATTGAGGACAGATCTTTAGATCACTGGATCCAATTCTCTTTTCCTCTCCCAATTCTATTAAGGTTTAAGGAAAAATCATCAGGACCAGTTCCAAGCTGGGAGTAAATAAAATGGAGGCTGCTTGGGAAAGAAGGTTCCAGTTTCTTGATGAGCAGAACTAGCAGCAGCATCCCGTGCTGGGACAGTGGACCAAATGGAGTTGAGAATGGATGGATCTTTATAGGGCTCTGAGACTTTGAAGTGGAAATGCTTCTGGATTGTGCGGTGAGGTGGGCTTTTGTGTCTTTTGCTAGTCTGAAGAGGGTGTAGGATTAATCCTATTGTGCCCAGTTCTTAGATTTTTGGCTGGGAGGATGTAAATTCTTAATCCCATCAGCTGTGGAGGACTGAAGGCGTTCTGCTTATGACTGGTGTGCCCAGTGGTGGGATTCAAATAGGTGAACAACCAGTTCTCTCTGTGGATGCTGCTTCCAGAAGTCCATTCTGGGCCTGGGCAACCAAAAAGTAGCTACCGGTTCTGCCAATGTGGTGCGAACCGGCTGAATCCCACCACTGGTTGTGCCCCAAAGCTGCGTTTCTAAAGAGTTTCTTGAGTTTCTGCTTGGGGCAGGGGCTGGTTTCTGCCTTTTAAGATTTTTCCCCGTTATTCCTTTGGGGAAATATATTGTTCTGCCTTTTTTTAATATCCCCCTCCCCCAAATATTTCCTTCTCTAGAAGGGTGGGTGGGTGCTGACTTTCTGTAGTCTGATGGTTGGTTTGCATTAGGAAAATCCAAAAGTTTTTTTTTTTTTCATCCTGCCCCCTCTTTTGGCACGGCTGCCTGGCAGCATCACTGGCAGAGCAAAAGCCTTTGCGGGGGTTTTCTTTTTTCTTTTTTAATATATTTTTATTAAACATATATTATTTTTCATCAAAATTATTTTCATAATTTTCATCAACATATGTTAATTTTTTTCAGTCAACAAGTTGTCTGGAGTTTGCTAAGCTAATACATGTTTAATTCCTAATCCTTCATTCTTTTCTCTAACCAAGAATAAAATAAATTCCAAATTTGATAGCAGTCTGTATCTTCTTTGTCTTTCAGCCTCATAGTTTGTCTGTCCATCTCTGCACATTCCAATATCTTCCTGATTATTTCTTCCTCTGATGGCAATCCTTCATTCTTCCAGTATTGTGCAAAAATTATTCTGCGAGGATTTTCTTTGTCTTCGTCAGAACCATTTGGGTTAAAAAATCTCCTCTGCCACCGAAGTGAGTCAACCTTTGTCACCAGATCACACTGGATCCAGGCTTTCGGAGGCAGCCCTGTTGATTTTAGCTCTGCTGAACTGCATTAACTACGCAGGGAGAAAATGGAAGCATATATTTATCCCATCCTTCTCGCTAACCAGATCCATTCAAAGTCAACAAATAGGTATTCCAAAGTTGACTTTACAGTAAAAGGTGTGACTTGTTTGAAAGAGTTGCTTCCCCTATTCAATATTTGATTTTTCATTACTTTATTTTCAGTAGCGCTTCCTTAGTCACACAAGGGCCCTGGATTCATCATCACTACCGCCTCTGTTCTGTTTTGGGGGAATAATCCGTGTGGCTTTCCAGACTGAGGGCTCCTGGTGTCAGCATCAAATGACAGAACAGCTGCCCAAGCGTCTCCTCCTTGACAGATTTTCTGTGGTAAGAAAAAAAAAAGGTAGAACAACTGGTGGGAAAACAGGGGACGCTTAAAAAAAGAATCTGAGGTTATCTGGAGTCCCCATAAAATTCCCCAAAGAGGGCAGGGCAACTGGGCTGATCCAGAACATGGGGAGTCCTAATGCAACAGCAGGCCTTAAAGCCAACAAACAGATCTTGGTTGACGTTGAAGAAGGATTCCTACAGAGGAGGAGGAGAACCTATTTCTTCCCTAAGTCTATATCAACATCACCCTTCATCTTAGTTTTTAGCTTTTCTATTTAATTTATCCTCCTCCTCCTCCTCCTCCTCCTCCTCCTCCTCTTCATTGTCTAGATCAAAGTTTAAACTGCTATAATGAAACCATCTTCTTGGCTCTGTCGTTGGCCAACAATAACTCAATGTCCATGTTTCTGGTAGTAGCTGACATAACAGCAGATGGACTGGGTTCTTCTGTGGTCTCTCCTCCTCCTCCTCCTCCTCCTCCTCCTCCTCCTCCTCCTCTTCTTCTTCTTCTTCTTCTTCTTCTTCTTCTTCTTCTTCTCCTTCTCCTTCTCCTTCTCCTTCTCCTTCTCCTTCTCCTTCTCCTTCTCCTTCTCCTTCTCCTTCTCCTTCTCCTCCTCCTCCTCCTCCTCCTCCTCCTCCTCTTCGTTGTCTAGATCAAAGTTTAAACTGCTATAATGAAACCATCTTCTTGGCTCTGTCGTTGGCCAACAATAACTCAATGTCCATGTTTCTGGTAGTAGCTGACATAACAGCAGATGGACTGGGTTCTTCTGTGGTCTCTCCTCCTCCTCCTCCTCCTCTTCTTTTTCTTCTTCTTCTTCTCCTTCTCCTCCTTCTCCTTCTCCTTCTCCTTCTCCTTCTCCTTCTCCTTCTCCTTCTCCTTCTCCTTCTCCTTCTCCTTCTCCTTCTCCTTCTCCTTCTTCTTCTTCTTCTTCTTCTTCTTCTTCTTCGTTGTCTAGATCAAAGTTTAAACTGCCATAATGAAACCATCTTCTTGGCTCTGTCATTGGCAAAAAATAACTCATTCTCACTCCATCTTTCTGGTAGTAGCTGACATAACAGCAGATGGACCTGGTTCTGTGGTCTCTCCTCCTCCTCCTCCTCCTCCTCTCATTACCATGTGCTCTAGAGAAATAGCCCTTTGACCTGACAAATTGATCAGGCCCCATCCATCCTGCCACAGAATCCTGCCAAGGAGAATGACCTCTTCACCCCTATCTACCCACTAGCTAATACAGAGATAAGTTAGCCTAGAAGTGAACCAGGACCCCTGACACCCCCCACCCCACCCCAACCTGACTCTCTCCCTAAATTACAGGTTAGGAGAGACAAGAAGGCTAGCGAGCTGAGATAAGACTTTGCATCATCAAGCAATAGCCCATCTCTGTGTAACACATATGATGAATACAGATGTTTTGTAATAACGTGATGCTGAAATATTTTTCATTCATTCACTATTCCATAGCATCACACTGCCTGGACTCTTACAGTTTTTGTAAACCTCTCAGCCCATCTACCCATTAACAAGTTGTTATTCTGTGCTCGAAGAATTCTCCAGCCAGTAAGCAAACACTTTTGGGGCACACTGTCTGTCTTCCACAACCAGCAAATGAATTCTATCTTCCCAAACACATGAATAACATAAAATCAATTCAGGATGTGGGCAATGTTTTCTCGATTTATCACTCGGGTGAGAAGAATCGAAGAAAGATCACAAATGTGAACAGTAACTATAAGTTGAGGACCACCTGTATTTCAGCCAGTGTCATGAGTAGCCACAGAGTGGCCTTCCATAAGAGATTCCGTGGTCTTTCTCACGGACAGGAGCTTTAATGGATTCCAGGGTCTTCCGGAAAGAAACGATCAGCAATGGCTTCATTACATGGGCAAAAGTCCACCTGACCTGGCTAGAAAACAGTTAGAAATATTTTTAAAATCTAACTGCCCCTCTGGTGGCGTCACTCTTACATTTCTTGGTTCCACCTCTGCCCAATGTTGCCCTTGCTGGTGGCTCTCCAACAGTTCAACGAAATTGGGAAAGGATAATGATTAGAAGACATCAAAAAGAGAGGGTAAATATTTCTACTTACCTCTTTGCCCTTGACACCCCCTCTCCCAAGAAAGGAGATTGGGCTGAAGAGGGTCTCTCTCTTCCCTCCCCCCTACCCCCCCCCAAAATCAGATTTCTCAGGCCCTTTTTCAATGGTGTAAAAAACATGCAAAGAAGCTTTGGCGAGGGACCGTCTTCTGCCGCATACTTCCCTTCGACCGGTGAGAGCGCACAGGGTCGGCCTCCTCCGGGTCCTGTCAGTGAAACAATGTCATCTGGCGGGTCCTAGGGGGAGGGCCTTCTCTGTTGTGGCGCCCACCCTCTGGAACCAACTACCTCCTGAAGTCCACGCTTCTCCCACTCTCCCGGCCTTCCGAAAGAATCTTAAGACCTATCTGTGCCGGCAGGCCTGGGGATGATTGTGACTGTTGTGTGAATGATGAATGAGTGTTGGTTTTTTATTTTTAAATGTTCTTTTAATTTGGATTTGATATGAATATTGTTTGTATATGTTGTAAGCCGCTCCGAGTCTTCGGAGAGGAGCGGCATATAAGTGTAAACAAATTAAATTAAATTAAAAGCGGACATTGTTTCCGAGTTGAGTGACGGAGGGAATTGCATGGCCCTCCCCACACACGCACTTATGTTTGTGCGTGTGTTTTACGTTGATGGATCTGCAAAATAAATAAACAGGATTTGTTTTAAGTCTTTCCAGCCCCTGCCTTCCCCGTTCTTGCCCTGTCCACCTGTTGAGAGGTTTCTACAGTAGGATAACAAACAGGCCGGAGGGAGCAGCTTCAGCTGTTAGAAATGGAAAATAAAACCAACCTTTGTGAAGAACAGGAGATTCCCCTCCCCATCCCGGCCCGCTGGCCGAGTGAAATCCAATCCCTGGAATTGTCCCACACACATACACACCCATCTTGGCATCCGGAACTCGCCACCAAAATGTGGGACATGCTGGTTTTATCGGAGAGTTAGCAGGGGCACAGAGGAGTCCACCTCTTGTGCGGCAGCTAATTTGGCTAATGGCAGTCATCCTCAACGTAGGAACAAAATGTTTGTTGCTAAGTGAGACAGTCGTTACATGAGTTTGGCCCCATTTTACAGCCTTTCTTGCAAGCGTTGTTAAGAGAATCACTGCAGCGGTTAAGTTAGTAACACGGTTGTTCAGTGGATCCCCATTGACTTCGCTTGTCAGAAGATTGCAAAAGGGGATCACGTGATCCCAAGACTCTGCAACCTGTTAAATTTGTTTGACCACGAGGATGCTGCGACGGTCGTAACCTGGAAAAACGGTCCCTTTTTTCCGTGCAGTTGTAACTTGGAACCGTCATTAAACTAAGGGATGTAAATTGAGGGTTCCCTGCAGACTCATTTCCTCCCCAGTACAGCAGACAGAGAGGTCTGCCCTCCAGGATGAAATTCCCCAAGTTTTATCTTAAATATTGAAAACCAGATGATAGGTTGCTGAGAAAATATTAACGATTTGTGATTATAAGGAACTAATAAAATATTGAAAAGAAATTCCCTGATCAAGTGCTGACTCTTGTTGCCACATTCCTGAACATGCAGAATTGAGAGCAACGTCTGTAAGACGACAGTCGGAAAAGTCAAGGTTGTGTCCTAAAGTGTCAGGTTTTCAACTTGACTGTTTTGCCCCTCTGCCAACTCTCCCGGTGACCTGGGACCTGAGCAGCATGGGAATATTGCTGCTGTTATTCTGGGATGCGAGAACAAAGAAGAAATTAAAAGTATTCCACGCTAGTATTCCACATTTGGAATCCTGCATCCTGTTTCGGTCACCACGATGTAAAAAAGAGGTGGAGACTCCAGAAAGAGTGCAGAGAAGAGCAACAAAGATGATCAGGGGACTGGAGGCCAAAACATAAGAAGAAGAACGGCTGCAGGATTTGGGCATGTCTAGTTTAATGAAGAGAAGGACGAGGAGGGACAGGATAGCAGTCTTCTAATATCTCAGGGGCTGCCCCAAAGAAGAGGGAGTCAAGCTACTCTCCAAAGCTACTCTCCTGAAGGCAGGACAAGGAACAACGGGTGGAAACTAATCAAGGAGAGAAGCAACCCGGAACTAAGGAAAAACTTCCTGACAGGGAGAGCAATTAACCAGTGGAACAACCTGCCTCCAGAAGTTCAAACTGATTCAAACTTATAGCCATGTGATTCTCTTAACAACTGTTGAATTCCCTTAGCAATCACAGTGACTCATTTAACAACTCACATAAATGTAATTGAAAAATGGAGTCCAGTCTCTGTTCTCCTCCAGGGAATGAAGGGGGCAGGTCAGTATGGACTTACCACCACAACGGAAGCTGGGATTTTGGTGATGAGTCCAGCCATGTAGTGACTGGGCTTATAACCAAAATTCCAGATTCTTGTAAATTGAGGACTGCCTTTAGTGACCCGCCACCTTGGGCCCCCGGAGGAGAATAATTGACCTGGACGAAGCTCACGCCTGGTGAAAACCTCACCCTTGCCTGACAGAAGTTCTTGTGTGTGGCTGTCCTTGCAGGGGTCTCTCCAGAAGAGGGTCAAAAAAGGCAAGATGGCGGCCGGAAGGGTCCAAGCGGAGCGCCCCTCCGTCTCATCTGTGCCACGAGCTGAGCTTTGATCACTCTGGGGTGGTCTCCGCCTTGACTTTGGTGACCCCACCTTCTGATGAACACCTGTTCCCTAAGAGTTACAAAGCCCTTCGGCCCCAACAGCCAGAAGGACAACTGCCCAGAGCACACGGGCTGCGTCGCCCGACGAAACACACTGAGGCATTTCAGAGGCATTAAAAGACATTTGCTGCGACAACTGGAACCGCGCAACAGAGGCGTCACATGCTTGACCCAGCATTCCCCAACGATGATGCTGGCTTTTCAGAAGCCTGCTTGGGAGAAGGTCTTTGGGGGTTTTTTTTGCTTTTTTATGGTGGTGCTTCTGCAGAAGCTAGAGAAAGGAGGAAGAGAAAAACTGTGGGGTCCTTGGTGCTCTCAGAGCTTTCTTGTTTTCAGATCTTTCATGACCCAAACTAGGGAACATCATCAGTGCTACCGGTAGAAGGGAGTAGGGTTTGTGGAATGATGGAGGAGGAGGAGGAGGGGGAGGAGGAGGGGGGAAGAGGAGGAAGAAGAGGAAGAAGAGGTGGAGGAGGAGAGGGAGAGGAGGAAGAGGAAGGAGAAGGAGGGTAAGAGGAGAAGGAGAAGGAGGAGGGGGGAAGAGGAGGAGGGAGAGGAGGAAGAAGGAGGAAGAGAAGGGGCAGGGGGAGAGGAGGAAGAGGAGGAGGAAGAGGAAGAGGAGAAGGAAGAAGAAGAGAAGGAGGAGGGGAAGAGGAGAAGGATGAAGAGGAGAAGGAGGAGGGGGAGAGAAGGAGGGGAAAGAGGAGGAGGGAGAGGAGGAAGAAGAGAAGGGGGAGGGGAGAGGAGGAAGAGGAGGAAGAGGAGGAGGAGGAAGAAGAGGGTAAGAGAAGGAGGCGGAAGAGGAGGAGGAAGAAGAAGAGAAGGAGGAGGGGGAAGAGGAGAGGATGAAGAGGAGAAGGAGGAGGGGAAGAGGAGAAGGATGAAGAGGAGAAGGAGGAGGGGGAGAGAAGGAGGGGAAAGAGGAGGAGGGAGAGGAGGAAGAAGAGAAGGGGGAGGGGAGAGGAGGAAGAGGAGGAAGAGGAGGAGGAGGAAGAAGAGGGTAAGAGAAGGAGGAGGAAGAGGAGGAGGAAGAAGAAGAGAAGGAGGAGGGGGAAGAGGAGAGGGGGAAGAGGAGAAGGAGGAGGGGGAAGAGGAGAAGGATGAAGAGAAGGAGGAGGGGAAGAGGAGAAGGAGAAGGGGGGAGAGGAGGAAGAAGAGAAGGGGAGGGGGAGAGGAGGAAGAGGAGGAAGAGGAAGAGGAGGAGGAGGAGGAAGAGGGTAAGAGAAGGAGAAGGAGGAGGCGGAAGAGGAGGAGGAAGAAGAGAAGGAAGAGGGGGAAGAGGAGAAGGATGAAGAGGAGGAGGAGGAGGAGGGGGAGAGGAGGAAGAGGAGGAGGAAAAGGAGGAGGAAGAAGAAGAAGAGGAGAAGGAGGAGAAGAGGAGGAGGTTGAGTAACCAACCTGCTGATTAAGAGCCATCAGCAGATTAACTTCTGGGGGGGGGGGAGAAAGAGGATCGAGGCTGGAGCCAGAGCTACACAACTAGCAATTTCTGTGTCTATACTCAGAACCCTACACTACTCCCATTTAGCAAATGAATGCTGGGGGGGGGTTGGGGGGGGATCAGACCTCCTCGCTGCTCACAGGCTCCGAAAACGGAGTTGAGGTCCGCAGGCCTGAAAAGCTGCCCAAGCTGCGAAACCTTGGATTACACCAGGATGCTCATAAAGGCTTGTCTTGCTGTGGAAAGAAGAAGCCGGAAGAAACCTGGTGGTCTCCTTTCTAAACCTGGCCGCCGAGGAAGGCAGCGTAACCCTCTCGCTGTGACTGAGAGGAGTCGTCTCCGTGGCTGGGCCACAAAATAATTTCCTCGCCCGCGGATTTCCGAGGGAAAGCCTTCAACGGATCCGCCTTCTGTCCGGCTTTTTGTTCTTTTCCAGTAAGAGGCTTTCACGGCCCCTGAGCTCATTGTGTGTGTGTGTGTGTGTGTGTGTGTGTGTGTGTGTTTTTAGAAAAGCAAAAGCCACAAGTTAAAAATTAAACGCAAAACAACAACAACAAAGCTTGGCTGAAACCCAAGAAAGAGAGGAAACGTAAAAATCAATGGAGCTATTCTTATTTTGCCCGCTCTGGCCTGAACTTACCGGAATACTGCAGAGAATAATATAATACAGTAGGATATTGTCATAAAGTCGGTTGCAGCTTTGTACAAGCGGCGTGTCTTTCCTTCATTCCTTGTGCTTTGATCTTCCCACATGGGCTGGTGTTTTTCAACCTGACGGGGTTCCCTCACATACCGATAGTCCTCAACGTACAGCTGCCGCTGAGCCCAAACTTCCTGTCGCTAAGCAAGGCAGTTCTTAAGCGAGGCATGCCCCGTTTTATTATCTTTTTGCAATGTTGGTTAAACGAATCGTTGCAGTTGTTAAAATGGATCGTGGTTATCAAGAGAATCTGGCTTTGACCCCCATCATAAAAAAAATACGCCGGTCGCCAAACACCCAAATTTTGATAATGTGTAACTGTGGGGACACTGGAACAGTCGTCAGGCTGAGAGACAGTCATAAATCGCTTCTTTTTTCAGTGCCGTTGTCATGTTGAAGGGTAACTAAACAAATCATTGTGAGTCAAAAAGTATATGTAGTAAATATTGAGACTGGACAATCCCCTGCCTGAGATGGTCTAGGGCAGTGATGGCGAACCTTTTAGAGACCGAAGGCCCACACTGCAACCCAAAACCCACTTATGTATTGTCAGGTGCTGGCTGGGCGTGGCCCATTGGGTGAGTGTGGCCCATTGGGTGGGCGTGGCTTCGGTGGTAACGGCAGACTGGGTGGGACTAAAAGTTCAATCGGTCAATTCCAACTTTGCGAGATCTTTTTTTTCCCCGCGAGAAGTTGAAATTGACTGATTGATTGAACCTTTTTTTTTTTGCCCACGGCGGCAGAGGCCTAAAGCGAAAAGGTTTTATAAAACCCAGCGGAAGGCCCAGGACTGGGGCGACGGCGCACGTGCCCACAGAGAGGGAGGGCTCTGAGTGCCGCCTCTGGCACCCGTGCCATGGGTTCGCCACCACTGGTATAGGATCTCCTGCTTGAGCAGGGGGCTGGACTAGAAGACCCCCAAGGTCCCTCCCAGCTCTTCTATTCTAAATTCCTTTCGCGGTTTTCATGGCCTGCCTCAATCTGCAGACTCCGAGAGGCCTACAAATGCAGAAATGCAGAACAGAACGACAGATATAGAATGATAGCAGAGGTGATATAATGGAACTGGAAAAGGTGCAAAAAAGGGCAACAAGAATGATCAAGGAAATGGAGCGCCTCCCTTATGAAACCAGATTGCAACGCCTCGGTCTCTTCAGCCTTGAAAGACGGTGTTTAAGGGGTGACTTGATCGAAGTGTATAAAATCATGCATGGGATAGAAAAGGTGGATAGAGAAAAATTCTTTTCTCTATCACACAATACTAGGACAAGGGGGCACTCCCTAAAGCTCATAGCTAAGAAAGTGAGGACAAATAAAGGGAAATATTTCTTCACCCAGAGGGTCGTTGATTTATGGAATTCACTTCCAGAAGGGGTCGTGACAGCTGTCAGCCTTGACAGCTTCAAGGCAGGGTCAGACAGATTCATGGAGGCCAAGTGTATCGGTGGTTATTAAAACGGATGTCCATGTTTTATTTATTTATTTATTTATTAATCAAATTTCTATACCGCCCCTCTCCCGAAGGACTCGGGGCGGTATACAGCCTAAAATTTAAAAAACATATAAATATACAAAATTTAAAATAATTTAAAATAAATTAAATAATTTGGCCAAAATCCCATTTAAAACCCAAAACATACAAAATTTAAAATCTTAAAAAATACTCAGTCCCCCTAAAACATTTTGACCCTATTGGAACTGAAGCTTCTATGCCAGGCCGGCCTGTCGGAAAAGGAATGTTTTTAGTTCCCGACGGAAGGTGCGTAAATCTGTTATTATACGGAGTTCGGGGGGGAGCTCGTTCCATAACGTGGGAGCTCCCACAGAGAAGGCTCTCCCCCTGGGGGTTGCCAGCCGGCACTGTCTGGCCGACGGCTCCCTGAGGAGGCCCTCTCTGTGGGAGCGTACCGGACGGCGGGAGGTATTTGCTGGCAGTAGACGGTCCTGTAAGTATCCGGGTCCAATGCCATGGAGCACTTTAAAAGTGGTCACTAACACCTTGAACCGCACCCGAAAGACCACCAGCAACCAGTGCAACTCACGCAGGAGCGGTGTTACGTGGGAGCGCCACGACGCTCCCATCACTACCCGTGCGGCCGCATTCTGGGCAAGTTGGAGCTTCCGGATGCACCTCAAGGGGAGCCCCATGTAGAGAGCATTACAGTAGTCCAGCCTGGAGGTCACGAGGGCATGAGTGACTGTGCGTAGCGAGTCCCGGTCTAGGAAGGGACGCAGCTGGCGCACCAGGCGAACCTGGTAGAACATCCTCCCGGCCACGGCCGTCAGATGGTCCTCTAAGGACAGCCATGAGTCCAGGAGGATTCCCAAATTGCGAACCCTTCCTGTGGGAGCCACTGTTTCGCCCCCAATACACAGCGATGGAATCAGCTGGCTGTACCGGGACGACGGTAACCACAGCCACTCGGTCTTGGAGGGGTTGAGCTTGAGTCCGTTTCTCCCCATCCATACCCACACGGCCTCCAGGCACTGGGTCAGCACGGCAAGGGCATCGTTGGGGTGGTTTGGCGTGGAAATGTACAGCTGGGTATCATCAGCGTACTGGTGGTACTCCACGCCAAAACCACGGATGATCTCACCCAGCGGCTTTACATAAATGTTGAACAGTAGAGGCGAGAGGACCGACCCCTGAGGTACCCCACATATGAGGGGTCTCGGGGTCGACCTCTGGCCCCCTGTCAACACAGACTGCATCCGGCCAGAGAGGAAGGAGGAGAACCACTGCAAGACAGTGCCTCCTATGCCCAGCCCCTCCAACCGTTGCAGCATGATACCATGATCGATGGTATCAAAAGCCGCCGAGAGGTCCAATAGCACCAGAACAGAGGAGCAACCCCTGTCTTGGGCCCGCCAGAGATCATCCACCAACGCGACCAATGCTGTTTCCGTGCTGTAGCCAGGCCTGAAGCCCGACTGGAACGGATCGAGATATGACGATTCCTCCAGGTGCTGCGGGAACTGTCGGGCAACCACACTCTCAACAACCTTCGCAAGAAAGCGAAGGTTGGAGACGGGACGGTAGTTTGATAAAACAGCTGGATCCAGGGCAGGCTTCTTGAGGAGGGGTCTCACCACTGCCTCTTTCAAGGCAGCGGGAAAGACACCCTCACTCAAGGAAGCGTTGATAATTGCTCGGAACCAGCCTCGTACCACCTCCCGGGAGGCCAGCGCCAACCAGGAGGGGCACGGGTCCAGTAAACATGTGGTCGCCCTAAGTCCCCCCAGCAACCTGTCCACGTCCTCGGGGGTCACGGGGTCAAACTCAACCCAGGTAACAGTCTCAAGACCAGCCTCCGCCTCTCCCATTGGACATACCCAGTTGAAGTCGAAGCCTTCCCGTATCTGAGCGATTTTATCATACAGATATTTTCCGAAATCCTCAGCTCTACCCTCTAAGGGGTCTCCCCTCACCTCCTGATGAAGGAGGGAGCGGGTCACCCTAAACAGGGAGGCTGGGCGGTTATCTGATGACGCAATAAGAGCAGTGAGGTAGGAACACTTCTCTGCTCTTATCGCCATTAGGTAGGACCTAATATGGTCTCTTACCAATGTTCGGTCAGATTCGGCACGGCTCGATCTCCAACTGCTCTCTAGGCGTCTTTTCCGGCGTTTCATCTCTCTCAACCCCTCGTTATACCGCGGGGCCGGTCGAGACCCACGCCGAATCAGAGGCCGCAAAGGCACAACTCGATCCAGGGCACCGGCAGCCGCCCTGTCCCAGGCCGCCACCAGCTCTCCAACCGAGTCGTATGTCAGAACCTCAGGAATTGGCCCAAGCTCTGCCTGGAACCGCTCGGGTTCCATCAGCCGCCTGGGGCGGTACCATCTCACCGGTTCCGCCACCCTGCGGTGGGGTGCAACGGTCCGAAAGTCCAAGCATAGGAGAGGTTGGTTGAGGCAGGCAGGATTCCCTGGAGTACCATTTGTTGGGGGTCAAGGGAAAGGGAGGGTTTGGCCTTCTCTTTCTGCTCAAGATCCCCATGTACAATTGGTGGGCCACTGTGTGACACAGAATGCTGGACTCGATGGGCTTTGGCCTGATTCAGCATGGCTTTTCTTATATGTTCTTATGTTCTTATGTGACATAAGAACAGAGTTCCAATAGTTGAGGGGCTGCCACAAAGAACAGGGGGGGGGGGTCAGCCTATTTTCCTAAGTACCAGAAGGCAAGATGAGAAAAAAAAATATGGATGGAAACTAATCAAGGAGAAAAGCAACCTGGAATTAAGGAGACACTTTCTCACTGTGAGAACAATCAAACCAGTGGAACAGCTTGCCACCAGAAGTTGTGGGTGCTTCATCACTGGAGGCTTTTAAGGAGAGACTGGACAGCCACTTGTCTGGATTGGTCTAGGCCAGGGGTAGGCCACCTTGGCTCTTTTATGACTGGTGGACTTCAACTCCCAGAATTCCTGAGCCAGCCTGGCTCAGCTTGGAAACCTCAGTGTGGCTGGCTCAGGAATTCTGGGAGTTGAAGTCCACCAGTCATAAAAGAGCCAAGGTTCCCCACCCCTGGTTATAGGCCCTCTCACTTGAGCAGGGGGTTTTTATTTTTCTATTTATTCGGATTTGTATGCCGCTCCTCTCCGAAGACTCGGAGCGGCTTACAACATATATATAAAAACAATTGAACAAATCCGAACAACATTAAAAATACAAACCCCACACATACTCATCAATCACACCACAATCAACAATCATCCCCAGGCCTGCCGGCAGAGGTAGGTTTTTAAATTCTTTCGGAAGGCCAGGAGGGTCGGAGAAACGCGGACTTCAGGAGGTAGTTGGTTCCAGAGGGTGGGTGCCACAACAGAGAAGGCCCTCCCCCTAGGGCCCGCCAAACGACATTGTTTCGTTGACGGGACCTGGAGGAGGCCGACCCTGTGCGCTCTCACCGATCGTAGAGAAGTATGTGGCAGAAGGCGGTCCCGTAAGTACGGTATCCTGGTCCCAAGCCATGAAGGGCTTTATAGGTAATGACCAACACCTTGAATTGGGCTCGGAGACCAATGGGCAACCAATGCAGCGTGCGGAGAGTTGATGAAATGTGGGCACAACGAGGAAGACCCACAACTGCTCGTGCAGCTGCATTTTGCACTAATTGTAGTCTCCGAACACTCTTCAAGGGTAGCCCCATGTAGAGAGCATTGCAGTAGTCGATCCTCGAGGTGACAAGGGCATGTGTGACTGTGAGGAGTGACTCCCGATCCAAGTAAGGACGCAACTGGTGCACCAGGCGAACCTGGGCAAATGCCCCCCTCGCCACTGCCGACAAATGATGATCCAATGTCAGCTGTGGATCAAGGAGGACTCCCAAGTTGCGAACCTTCTCTGAGGGGTTTATAGATTCACCCCCCCAGGGTAATCGAGGGACAGATAGAAGTGTCCTTGGGAGGCATCACCCACAGCCACTCTGTCTTATCGGGGTTGAGCCTTAATCTGTTAACACCCATCCAAACCCTCACAGCCTCCAGACACCGGCACATCACCTCAACCACTTCACTGATATGGCCAGGAGTGGAAATGTACAGCTGAGTATCATCAGCGTACTGATGGTATCTCACTCCGTGGCAGTGGATGATCTCACCCAGTGGCTTCATGTAAATGTTAAAAAGTAGGGGGGAGAGAACCGACCCCTGAGGCACCCCACATGGGAGTAACCTAGAGGTGGACCTTCGATCCCCCACAAACACCGACTGCGACCGACCAGTGAGATAGGAGGAGAACCACCGCAATACGGTGTCCCCCACTCCCAATCCCTCCAGCCGGCGCAGAAGGATACCGTGGTCAATGGTATCGAATGCCGCTGAGAGGTCAAGAAGCACCAGGACAGAGGACTGGCCTCTATCCCGGGCTCGCCAGAGATCATCCATCAGAGCGACCAAAGCAGTTTCGGTGCTGTAGCCGGGCCTGAATCCCGACTGCAGAGGGCCCAGATAATCGGCTTCCTCCAGAGACCGCTGGAGCTGATGCGCCACCACCTTCTCGACAACCTTCCCCACAAAGGGAAGGTTGGAGACCGGACGATAGTTGGTCAAAATTTCTGGATCCAGGGAAGGCTTCTTGAGGAGGGGGCGCACAAGTGCCTCCTTTAAGGGAGCCGGAAAGGACCCCTCCCTCAAAGAAGCGTTGACAATCTCCTGGATCCAGGTACGTGTCACCACCCTACTGGCCGAAACCAGCCAGGAGGGACACGGGTCCAACAAACAGGTGGCAGAACATACAGATCCAATGGCCCTGTCCACTTCCTCAGGCGTAACAGCCTCAAACTCTCCCCAGATGACCGGACAAGAACATGCCCCTGTCCCCTCAACTGAATCATTATCAGTCGACTCTGCTACACAATTGGAGTCTAGGTCAGCCCGGATCTGAGCCACTTTGTCTGCAAAACAGTTATTAAAGTCCTCGGCACTACCCTGCAAGGGAGGCCCCGGACCCCTTGGGTTAATAAGGGATCGGGTCACCCTAAACAGGGCGGCCGGACGAGATTCCGCAGACGCGATCAAAGCAGAAAGATACAAAGATCTTGCCGCCTTAATCGCCTTCAGATAGGCTTTAATAAATAAGCTCAATCTGGTTCGGTCAGATCCGGACTTACTTTGTCTCCATCGCTTCTCTAGACGTCTCTTATGGCGCTTCATCCCCCTGAGCTCCTCAGTAAACCAAGGAGACCTCCTGGGGCCAGCACCACGGAGAGGTCGCAAAGGCGCAATCCGGTCAATAGCCCCCTTCGTGGCCGTATTCCATGCCGCTACCAGGGACTCCACCGGACTGTGAATGAGGGAGCTCAGTAATTCCCCAAGCGCCGTCTGAAAGCCAATTGGATCCATCAGGCGTCTGGGGCGGAACCACCTAATCGGTTCCGCCTCCCTGCGGGGAAGGATTGGGGCCGTAAAATTCAGTCGAAGCAGAAAATGATCAGTCCATGACAAAGGCATGATATCTAAGCCCCTTAAAACCAGATCATTACCCAACTGCTCCGAAAGGAAGTGTACAGTGTTTCTCAACCTTGACCATTTTAAGGCATGTGGACTTCAACTCCCAGAATTCCACAGCCAGCATTGCTGGCTGTGGAATTCTGGAAGTTGAAGTCCACATGCCTTAAAATGGTCAAGGTTGAGAAACACTGGACTAGAAGATCTTCAAGGTCTCTTCCAGCTCTGTTATAATTCTGCTAAAGGCAAACCCCAGTGCTCTGCATCTTGACCCCTGATTTTGTTCTTCATAGCCTTTCTGACTGTCCGGAATCATTCCTTTTCCTGGAACATTCCTGCTTCTCCTCTACCACCAGTGTTCCCTGCACTTAGGACACAAGCTGAAGAAAATAAACAGCAAAAGAAGTTCCTTTTCAGGAATTAAATTACAGTCCTTTGGAGCCCCACCCTTTCCCTCTCCCCATGGAGCAAGCCCACAACGCTGAGCTTTGCTGAAGCCGTTTTTCATCTTTCCAAACACAAATATGTTTATTTTTTCAAAACTCTGAAAATAAACAGTTTGGCTGTGCAGCTGGAGCGCTTCCAAGGATTGACTCGTCCAGCTTCTGTGTTGGTAGGGACCCGCTTCTGCAGATGCAGCCGTGCAAACATCTGCTCTTGATGTTGACTTTCCTAGCAACCACGAGATTCGGTGAATGACCAGAATGGCTTGCTTTACAATCATTATGTAAAAACATCCCTTTAAATAAAGTCTAACTCTTGTGTTCCGGCGGTAGTTCCATCATCATACAGAGAAGACCAACAAAGATGATCAGGGGAACGGAGGCTAAAACATGGAAGGAACGGTTGCTGGAATTGGGTCTGTCTAGTTTAATGAAGAGAAGGACGAGGGGGGACAGGATAGCAGTCTTCCAGTATCTCAGGGGCTGCCCCAAAGAAGAGGGAGTCAAGCTATTCTCCAAGGTGCCTGAAGGCAGGACAAGAACGGATGGAAATTAAGCAAGGAGAGAAGCAACCTAGAACTAAGAAGAAACTTCCTGACAGTTAGAACAATTAACCAGTGGAACTCCTTGCCTCCAGAAGCGGTGAATGCTCCAACACTGGAAGTTTTTAAGAAGAGACTGGACAGCCATTTGTCTGAAATGGTATAGAATTACCTGCCTGAGCAGGGGGTTGAACTAGATGACCTCCAAGGTCCCTTCCAACTTTATTATTATTATTATTATTATTATTATTATTATTATTATTATTATTATCATCATCATCATCATCATCATCTTAGACTCGTACCATCAAAAGGATATTTTATAGCTTTCCTTAACGTTGGTTTTGTGACCCTCCAGATCCTGCCAACTGAAGTGGGTAAAAAAAATCTTATGAACAAATCAAGATTGCAGTTAGCAAATAATACCAGTGAACAATACATGAGGTCACCGGTATTTTGTGACCGGGATCTGCAATAGAAAATCCTTTCCTTGGAACAAATAAATTAAGCATTTAAAAAGGCAGATGTACTTGCAACATTCTACGTCCACCTATTTTCCTTGATAAGTAGAGTTTGTCAGTATTGCTGTGTGGATTCATTGCCATTATTTTTCTGGTCTTCCTCTCTAGGTCCAATATTCCAATTAGTGTATATTCATTTATTTCATAATAAATTTATTATTTATAGGTGAATTTCAGCTCCCAGGGATTCCCCAGCTAGCATACGCTGGCTGAGGAATTCTGGGAGTTGAAGTCCACAAGTCATCAAAGGGCCAAGTTTGAAGTCCCTGGATTAGAGGATGCTAATAAATGATTATTTTGCTGTGAAAAGAAGACGCCAAAATCTGGTTGTTCAAAGTTACAGTGGCACTGAAAACAATGACTTATGACCATTTTTCACACTTACGACTTGCAGTATCCCCATGATCACATGATCAAAATTCAGACGCTTGACAAGTGACTTATATTTATGACGTCATGTGGTCCCCTTTGGCGACCTTTTGCTGTATTTAGTTCAGCTGGGGGGGGTGTGTGTGTGAAGGAAATGAAATATTTATCTTTCCATTCTCACTCCGTTGCCCAGATATCAAACCAAGGTGAGGCAGGTGGGAAAGAGAGATAAAGTTTGTGAGAATGGGGGTTGCTGTGCAGATGACTTTTGTTTTTTTGTTGGACTGTGAATTTAGGGGTTATTAGCATTTGATACATTTATGCCTTCTTTTCAAAAGGCATTTGGACTCACTAGGGAACTTAAACCATTCTTACAGAGCAAAAACAGAATACAATCAAATGTTATTTTACTGTAAACTAAAATATTGCAAAGTAAAATCCAGTGATAGTTTACCTTTTCCTGTGCAACAAATCAAATCATTCCAGATTAGAATATTCATTGTGCTGGGGAAATGATCGTCTTATTTTCTGGATCACTTCTCATGCAGACCTGTTGGAAGAATAGAATAGAATAGAATAGAATAGAATAGAATAGAATAGAATAGAATAGAATAGAATAGAATAGAATAGAATAGAATAGAATGGAATGGAATGGAATGGAATGGAATGGAATAGAATAGAATAGAATAGAATAGAATAGAATAGAATAGAATAGAATAGAATAGAATAGAATAGAATAGAATAGGAATAGAATAAGGAATAGAATAGAATGGAATAGAATAGAATGGAATAGAATAAATAGAATAGAATAGAATAGAATAGAATAGAATAGAATAGAATAGAATAGAATAGAATGGAGCTGGAAGGGACCTTGGAGGTCTTCTAGTCCAGCCCCCTGCTCAAGCAGGAGAGCCTATCCCATCTCAGACAAGTGACTGTCCAGTCTCTTCTTAAAAACCTGAAGTTCACCTTCGCTTCTGTCTATATAGTATGTATTTCACAAATGAAGGCAAATATACAGTTTAATGAGAGGGAAAAAAATATTTTCAACAACTGCAGAATCGGGCTGCCGCATAACAAAATTGACAAAAGTGAAGGGGGGGGGTCTGAATACTTTCTGAACAGGCTATACGTGTCCCAGGATTACATTGCAGAATCCAATTCTGAGTCAGTCATCAAATTTCTGGACCCAGTGACCAGCTCAGATTGAATCCTGCAGTATGTATTTCAGTAAATATTGCCGAGGGCAACATGTGATTTTACGCAATGATGCACAAATAGAATTATTATTTAATCAAATTTATCAGATTTAATCAAATGAGAGCCAGTTTGGTCTAGGGCAGGGGCAGCCAACCTTGGCTCTTTTATGACTCGTGGACTTCAACTCCCAGAATTCCTGAGCCAGCCTGGGGGAACTAGAGCCCCTTCATGACTGGTGGACTTCAACTCCCAGAATTCCTGAGCCAGCCTGGCTCAGCTTGGAAACCTCTCCCTTTCCCCTCAGCATGGCTGGCTGAGGAATTCTGGGAGTTGAAGTCCACGAGTCATAAAAGAGCCAAGGTGGCCTACCCCTGGCCTAGAGGTTAAGGCATCAGACTAGAACAGTGTTTCTCAACCTTGACAATTTTAAGGCATGTGGACTTCAACCCCCAGAATTCCACAGCCAGCATTGCTGGCTGTGGAATTCTGGGAGTTGAAGTCCACATGCCTTAAAATTGTCAAGGTTGAGAAACACTGGACTAGAAAATGGGAGAGCTGGCTGGCCGAGGAATTCTGGGAGTTGAAGTCCACAAGTCTTAAAGTTGCCAAGTTCGAAGACCCCTGCTCTAGTCCTACTTTAACCATGAAAGCCAGCTGGTTGACTTTCAGCCAGTCCCTGTCTCTTGGCCCAACCCACCTCACAAGGTTATCGTTGGGGAAATAGGATAAGGAAGGAAGGTTAGGCATATTCACCACCTTAACCCGTTTATAAAAATAAAAGGGTGAGATATAAACAAACAAACAAGTGAACATTTTAATTGATTAAAGCCTACAGTTTAACCGATTCATTTTGCACTTGTCTACATAGCCAGGGGGAAAAGGCACATTGTATATTCAACTGGACCTGCTCTTAGATAAATACAGAATGATTAAGTTGATGGCAGCCCTTTTCTTTAAAGAGAAACGTATGTATGGGGAGGGGGCTACCTCTATCTCTTGTGCACATGAGCAGTTTTTCATGGGAAAATATGTTCATTTTTAAACTTTTCCCCCTTTCTTCCCCACCCCCCCGAAAGAGATACCTTTGCAATGGCTGATGGGGGGAGGAAACATGATTCTTGCGTGTGTGAATTGAAACAGGAAAGGTAAATGGAAACCAAAACAAATGGAACTGTGTTGTTTTTTTTAATTAAAAAAAAATCCTGTTCCTGTGATCCAGGTCACCAGAGCCCTCTTAACACCTAACCTGAGAATGGGTGGGCCTGTTTTGGAGAAGGTAATGGAGAGCAGGGAAACGATGGTCAATCCCAGATAAGTTTGGTGGAAGGAAAATAAACAAGAACTAATGGGAAACTCAAACAAGATTATCCCATGGGCCAAAGGCTGGGTTTCCCCCCTCCCTCTCTCCCCATTTCTGTGTGACTCCGTGGGTCAGAGAAGCAAATCCTTCGTGGCCATCCACATGGAAAGGAATTGTGGAAACTGGATCTCCGTAGCATAATATTTGAAGGCCCTCCCTTGATGTCTTCTTTAGTCAATTCTAGTGTTTTGTTTACGTGATAAGATCAGGTCAAGGCTACCTTAGTCAATTGCTCCATTCCTTCCACTGGCCAACAAGATGTCTCTGGGGAGCTTTTCAATGAGAAATAAAAATAGCCCATTTCCCACGGTTGGGCCCCTGCAAAGAATATTTGGAGGGCAGCTTGCCCTATCCTAGAAACACAACTGAATCTTCAAAACATATTATTATTGTATTATTAATAAAACTGTCGCTGCAGTGTGAAAGCATAGAGAGAGGTGTGTTGTAGGTACTTGTTTAATTCATTGTAATTCATTCATTCATCCTTTCTCTCCAAGCCAGGGGTCTTCAAACTTGGCCCTTTGATGACGTGTGGACTTCAACTCCCAGAATTCCTCAGCCAGGCATCAAAGGGCCAAGTTTGAAGACCCCCTGCTCCAAGCCCTCAAGTATTCCGTCCTCCATTTTTCCTTGTAGCAATTGTCATAAAAAACAAGAAAAAGGTTAAGGAAAGGATTGGTCCATCAGTGGGGCAAAGTGGCAAGAAGGTGAAAAGCAAAAGGGAGATCTCGTCGCAGGATCGAAGCAGTTCCTAGTAAGGCCGCCTTTTGCAATTGATTGATGGTGAATTTGTCAATGCCGAAGCTGTCCAAGTGGTGCTCCAGTTGTTTTGGGATTGTTGTTGTTGTTGTTGTTACTACTATTATTATTATTATGGATCATCGCACAGTCAGCCAGATGTTCAGATTGGATCTGGCATTTTTGTCTACCTATCGAGTCCTTCCCAAGGACCTGGGATAGGCAGATGTGGATGTTTGATGGTATTACAGATCTCGTCGCAGGATGGAAGCAGTTCCTAGTAAGGCCGCCTTTTGCAATTGACTAATGGAGAATTTGTCAATGCCATTATTATTATTATTATTATTATTATTATTATTATTATTATTATTATTATTATTATTTCTACCCAGAGAATTGCCAGAAAACTATTTACTGAGTTAGAGATCAGGACTGAAAGTTGAAAGGTTTACATTAGAAGCATTTATTCCAGACTCAAGGGCCTGCCAAGATATCCTGCCACAACTGATATTTGCAAAGTCTTTCCTTTAAAAAAAAAAAAAAGTCGTAGAATCTGAAGAAAAAACCCTTGCGATGTCAGGGATCAGCCTTGGGTCTCCCTGCTTTAAATTCTCCCTGCTCTCACAGCTGTGTAAGCATCGGAGACCCCTGGGACCAGGGCCGTGCCAGGAAAAGACGCGGAGGTCCCAGCCTTGACCTCTGCCCAGGATTGGTGAGGCCTCCAGGTTCTCACACGGGGATTCCTGCTATGGGAAATAATAATAGAGTTGGAAGGGATCTTGGAGGTCATCTAGTCCAACCCCCTGCTCAGGTAGGAAACCCTATACCATTTCAGGCAAATGACTGTCCAGTCTCTTCTTAAAAACCTCCAGTGTTGGAACATTCACAGCTTCTGGAGGCAGGTTGTTCCACTGGTTAATTGTTCTCATTGTCAGGAAGTTTCTCCTTAGTTCTAAGTTGCTTCTCTCCTTGATTAGTTTCCATTCATTATTCACCATTCACCATTGAATTATAACTAGTATAACTATTCACCATTCACTATAACTATTCAATGTTATAACAGCACTGAAAACAGTAATGACGGTCCTCGTATTTATGACCGTCACAGTTTCCCCATGATCACGTGATCAAAAATTGGCCACTTGGCAACCAGCGTGTATTTGTGATGGCTGCAACATCCCAGGATCGTTTGATCACCATTTACAACCTTCCTTTCACATTTTATGTTATCAATGAATAAAACTAATAATAAAAAATGTTTAAAATGTGCAGGATTTCAACTGTTCAGTTAGAGCAGGGGTTCTCAACCTTGGCAACTTTAAGACTTGTGGACTTCAATTCCCAGAATTCCTCAGCCAGCTTTGCTTTGCTTAACCCCCTGAGTTAGAGATGCCATCTTGCTATTTTTGAACCCCCTCCCACAAGAGTTCCTGGCTTTGTGCCAAAGTAAGTATTCTTACTTTTTTGGCAGGATTTTCATTTTAACCCTTTGCAAAAAAAAAAAAAAATCTTTAAAATCCCAGGTTTTATCATGGCTTTGATATTGCTGGAAAATGCACGGTGGGGAGGCGGGGGGGGGCTTTTTCCAATGTGACAATGAATGCCTAACGCTGCATGTCAGAAAATATGAATAGTATTTCCTATTGTTTCAATGTTGGTCTGGGATTACAATTAATTGAAATGTTCATTTGACTGGATCTGTAAGAGAAACGAGCTCCCAGATATAATAATGACAATATTTCTGTGGTTCACAAATATGTACCAGAATAATCACCTGGTTTTTAATGGACTGGTTGTGTTTAAGCTATCACAATCCAAAAGCTCAGTGGAAAAGTTGTTATGTTGTTGGAAATGTGATCCAGTTGGCTGTTATTTCTTGTTTGAAATCCATTCCATAAAACAGGGATGGGGACCCATGGCCCTTGTGGACTTCAACTCCCAGAATTCCTCAGCCAACATGGCTGGCTCAGGAATTCTGGAAATTGGAGTCAAGTCATAAAAGGGCCCTGGTTCCCCATCCCTGCCATAAAACAAGTTACTGGCAGATTTAGCACTGGCATCAATTCCTGGTTTGAAGGATGATTGACATATGCCTCAATCGGCCAAGTAACAGACCGTGTGCCTTCTGGTTTCCCAACAGGTCATCCAGATTGACCAAAAATTACATGACATCATGGATGCTCTCCAGACTCAGCTTGGGAAGCCATCACGGGGACAGGCAGCCTCTTCAACCCTGAACCAGCATCTGAACCAGGAGATGTAAACTCATCTGAACCGTCTTTGCTTCCTCTTCCCATTTCATAAGTTACCAGAGTTGATGTTGACTTCCCAATGGCATCACCAAGAAGACTGCGATGAAGCCGGCCCAGCTACCACTTAAGCCACATTCCTTCCTTACATTTGCTCTGTGCATGATGAGATAGAACCAACCAGTTGGAGAAGAACTGCGAGGATCACCAAAGGCTTTCTTTCTCCCAGCTCTAAGACTGAATTGGTTCTGTGTCCTGGGATGGATTCTTGGACAGGGAAGACTCTGGAGGACCATCTCTCCTCTGGATGCTACTTCTAAGGAGAGAAACGCCCCCCCCCCGATTCATGCTGATAGGGGTGTTATAGGCATCCGAGCAAGGTGCCTACTGCCTTAGCTCAACGTTTCAGACTGACAGAAGATAACTTTGATATTAGAATTAGAATAAAAGAGTTGGAAGGGACCCTGGAGGTCAGCTAGTCCAACCCCCTACCCAAGCAGGAATCCCTACACCGTTTTTGACAGATGGGCAGTCCAGTCTCTTCTTGAAAGCTTCCAGTGATGGAGCACCCACAACATCTGAAGGCAACTTCTGTTCCATTGGTTGATTGTCCTCACTGTCAGGAAATTCCTCCTTAGTTCCAGGTTGCTTCTCTCCTTGGTTAGTTTTCATCCTTTATTCCTTGTCTGCCCTTCAGTTGCTTTGGAGAACAGCTTGACTCCCTCTTCTTTGGGGCAGCCCCTCAAATACTGGAACGCTGCTATCATGTCTCCCCTATTATATAATTCTCATGTCTCCCCTGATGTAATTACCACAGGCCATTCATAGGTTTTCTGAAGTCCTCAACATATTTTTTTATTTTATTTTTTTACTTCCGTAATATGGATTGAAGCATTCTTAGGATTAAGAATCATAAGTGCTTCTACGGTAGCACACACATAAATACACACACACACAAATCATCAAAGGCAAGGAAAGAACTTGTTCAAATATTTAATCTTTACCAAGGTACTCTTTTCCTTCCTTCCATAATTGTGAGTGTTTCTTCACGTTTAATACACATACTCTATATACTTCCTTTCCCGTTAATACACAAATAAATTGTTTTTCTAAAAAAAAAAAAACCAATAGCAACAAAGTGGTGCAAACAAGAGAAACAGGAATATCGATCTTCTGTTTCCCTATTACAAAGATATTTTTAAATATATATGCTGTCTGTTAACAACGATAAGTAATACATAATGTTGTAGGATCCAATCTGAGTCAGTCTCTCGACCAGAGTAAACATCCGATTCCGATGACCGATGCAGATTGGATCCTGCAGCGTTATCCTGGGACACGTATATTGGCCTTCGTGATAAATAATCCATATCTAATAGAACTTTTTTTTTTACAAAGGAAAAATTTTCAAAAGAGTGTGGGATATTCCATGTATAGCTGTTTAGCGGCATTTATTTTTTTCGTTTATTTTATTTTTTTGTTTGCTTGCTTGTTTTACGGTACTTAAGTAGGTCGTTTCTGTGGACAGCCCAGCCATGCTCTGTGTCCATCAGAGGAAATATTTATCCCCAAGAAATCTTGCAAGGGAGCTAAGCAATCTCTTCTCCTCTCAGGGCTGTTTGTAAGGACTTTGAAACCGAGGAAAAAGACGGGCCATCTGAACATGTTTTTATAGCTGAGAGTCCGTGTAAAGTTAATTCAGAAGACAACTCAAGTGTGCTAAACCTGTGCCTTTGTTTCAGCCGGCTTTTCTCTCTTCTGCATCCCGTGGGATCCTTACACAACAGACTCACACAATCGTTCGACTTCACGCGGCCTCCCAGAATCGCTGGTTCTGTCGATATTTCAAAAGGAGCACCCACAAAAGCAGTGTGGGTGTGGTGTTTGGTTTTTTCTTTTAAGAATTGTGCATCAGAGACAAATGCTGACAACAATCTGGTTCAAGTTCATAATGTTTATAGCGTTGGCCACTTAAGCCAACTGCATATCGTGTTCACCAATAAATCAGCAGTTTAGTTCAGATTTAAATGGGGAAGTATCATTGCGCAATGCAGACACTGAGCATCAGTACATATCGCTTATCCGGCAATCGTGAAACTCAACTTAGCTTTCCCATCCTACTTTGCTCCTACCCGAACAGGATCTCGCCCCACATAGGTTAGTGGGAGCTGCACATTTGAGATGACGTTGCCTTGACTGTTCATGAGCATTCAGTTTTTTTATGCACTCAAACAAGCCTCCCTCTTTATGACCATGTAGTTCCTATTCGGGCTAGAATCAGGGCGACTGGATGGAGCTGAGCGTTTACTAGCCGGATGCCCTTCCTGATGCCTATGCAGGGTTCACGGCAGATTTTTTTTTTCTTTGCACTCTGATAAACATCTGCTGCTACCTAGGATTGAACTCTCAACCTTCCTAGTGGAAGGCAAGCATCTTCACCATTAGGCCACGAGGCCACTCTTCTTTTTGTACGTGTTTTTTAATGCATTCAACATTGACTTAAATCATAATTAATAGTTAAGGAGAGAGGGAAGGAAGGAAGGAAGGAAGGAAGGAAGGAAGGAAGGAAGGAAGGGGAAGGGAGGGAGGGAAGGAAGGATGGAAGGAGGAAGGAAGGAAGGAAGGAAGGAAGGAAGGAAGGAAGGAAGGAAGGGTGTTTTGAAACAAGAGACCAGAACTGAGAACCATAGAATCATATATAGACAGAGAGAAAGACAGACAGACAGATATAAATAGATAGATGATAGAGAGACAGACAGATGTTTCGCAGTAGCGACTTGAGCCTGCTTAACGCCCCTAGTTGAGGGGCTGCACGGCAAAAGAGATTATAAAAAGTAGAACTGCAGTATAGCAGTTAAAATGCCAAGGTGTAATCAATCAGACTGGTCAATCAGAACACACCTCCACCCAATCAGAACACACCAATCAGAACACACCTCCACCCAATCAGAACACAGCCAAGCTCCCACCCAATCAGTTCATACCCCCACTGGCAGTTAAAAGGAAGAAACAGCTACGATCACACATTGCTCCTAGAAGCACGAAGCCGAAAACACCAGCCTGAAGATGATGAATGGGACTTCGTCGAAACATCGGCAAGACACTTCAAATTTTACTCGGGAGAAAACCCGAATACCCAAAGACCTACATATATCTATATATATCTATATCTATATCTATATATCTATATATCTATATATCTATAGATAGATAGATAGATAGATAGATAGATAGATAGATAGATAGATAGATAGATAGATAGATAGATAGATAGATAGATAGATAGATAGATATAGATATAGATATATAGATATATGTCAATAATATCATTAAAAATGCGATTCCTGGGGAGAGAGAGAGAGAGAGAGAGAGAGAGAGAGAGAGAGAGAGAGAGAGAGAGAGAGAGAGAGAGAGAGAGAGAGAGAGAGAGATGATTAGCTAGAGATAGATATGATTTATATATACAGAGAGAGATATGACAAATGAGATGATATAGATATAGATCGGAGAGAGACAAAAGATTGGTTCAATTAACACAATGTGTATCAGCTACGGACTTGAACATAGTTGGAGGGACCCAGCCTGGCACATCATAAGCAGCCATTGTAGTCCAACAATTGCTCCCCTGACGAGCAGTGAAATCTTCTCGATCCTGAAATTACATTATTGCGATAATTCCCTGGGGGATAAGCTGCCATGAATGAGCTCCCCGGCCAGCTTTCCCAGTTCCTTCCACTTCGTCTTGTCTACCGCTTTCCGCCTCCTGCCCCAACCCCAACTTAGCCGGCTTAACAGTTGCACTTTCCACATTTTTCAGGGGCTGAAAGCTGCTGAATGCGATCATTGTCCCGGTGAGCGTATTAGGGCTGGTACCATCCACCGCCAGCCTTCTGCAAGCCGCTTTTCTCCCTTGAAATGACAAGGAGCAGAGGGGCCTTCGCAGATTGCATGTGACGGCTCTCTCCGGGAACTGCGACCCTGCATCCTTCTCTCTTCCTTGATTCCTCCCTTTCTAAGCTCCTTTAGGGTGAGAAGCGGCTTTGGGAAGACGGGCAGCTCACAGGGGCTCGCGTGTCTCCTGAGGACTCCCGATGATCTGGCCTTGTGCAGAAGAATTGCACTGAGGGCGATATTTGGCGACCGAAACGTTCTTCCAGAGACATCTGTTCCATCAGCTTGGAAATAGCTACAAGCAGTTCTCAACCACCACATTACTAAAAAGAGGTTGAGGCTTTGGGAAAGGAAAAAGTGCAAAGAGGAGCAACTAAGATGATTAAGGGCCTGGAGATTAAAACATAACGGATTTGGGAATGGCCAGTCTAGAGAAAAGAAAGACGAGGGGGGACACGATATCAGTGTTCCGGTATTTGAGGGGCTGCCATGAGGAAGAGGGGGGTCACGTTATTCCCCAGATCACCTGTAGGCAGGACAAGAAGCAACAGGTGGGAACTCATCAAGGAGAGAAGCAAGGACAATTAACCAGTGGAACAAACTGCCTCCAGAAGTTGTGAATGCTCCATCACTGGAGGTTTTTAAGAAGAGACTGGGCAGCCCCTTGTCTGAAATGCTATAGGGACTTCTGCCTGAGCAGGGGGCTGGACTGGATGACCTCCAAGGTCCCTCCTAGCTCTATTCTGATTATTACTTAAGTCTTCCTTAAAAATATATGTATTTGCTAGGAATACACCGCACTGGGTGTGCCCTTCCTCCCGTCCATGTGTCACAAGCATTTGTCTTGTTTTTCGCAAAAGAGAAAGAAAAATAAATGAGCAATTGCTAAGAGGAAAAAGCAGCATCTGTTGCGCTGAAATCCTGCCCTGGCTGTCCTCAGTGGGGGCGGGGGGGGGGGTTCCTTCGTGTAGCTGAACGCGTCTGTAGCAGCTGGAGGGAGGCACCACGAGGGATCCGAGCTGGACCTCAAAGTGAGGATCTCTTTGTTCGTTTATCCTTCGGCAATATGGGGCTACCTTTGAAAAACATTCGGAGACTTCAGGTAATGCAGAATGCAGCCGCGCGAGCAGTATTGGGTCTACCTAGAAATGCCCACATTTCAACATCACTCCGCGAGCTGCATTGGCTGCCCTGAGTTCTCCGGAATAGGGCGGCATAGAAATTAAATTAATAATAATAATAATAATTGGTCTCCGAACGCAATTCAAAGTGTTGATTATGACCTATAAAGCCCTACATGGCATCGGACCAGGTTACTTACGGGACTGTCTGTATATAAAGCCCTACATGGCATCGGACCAGGTTACTTACGGGACCGTCTGCTGCCCCATGAAACCCAGCGGCCGGTTAGGGCCCACAGAGTCGGCCTTCTCCAGGTCCCGTCAGCCAGACAGTGTCGCCTGGCGGGGCCTAGGGGAAGAGCCTTCTCTGTTGCGGCCCCAGCCCTCTGGAACCAACTTCCCCCGGAGATCCGTGTCGCCCCCACCCTCTCCGCCTTTCGCAAATTATTGAAGACCCATCTTTGCCGACAGGCCTGGGGCAGTTAACACCTTGCCCCAGCCAGTGTATGTTTGTGTGCATGTCTGTTTTGGGTGATTGGTTGTTTTTAATTAATGGGTTTTATAATGTATTTTAATATTAGATTTCCTTATGTTAGTATTCATGTTGTGAGCCACCCTGAGTTCCTGGAATAGGGCGGCATAGAAATCTAATAAATAATAATAATAATAATAATAATAATAATAATAATAATAATAATAATAATAATACATTTGCCAGGAGATTACAACGCTAAGACAGGTGAATTAGAGGAGTTTCACTCCATTTTATGACTCTTCCTGTAACAGTTGTTAAGTGAAACATTGCCATTGTTAAATTAGCCACACGGTCATTAAGTGAATCTGACTTCCCCATTAACTTTGCTTGCCCGAAGGGGGTCACGTGACCTCAGGACACTGCCACCGTCATAAATATGAGCCAGTTGCCAAGTGCCTGAAGTTTGACCAGGTGACCAGGGAGAGGCTGCGATGGTCATAAGTGTGAAAAACGGCCACAAGTCGCTTTTTCCAGCGGCGTAACTTTGAACGGTCACTCAGTGAACTGTTGTAAGAGGAGGATAGTTATTTGGCTGCCTTACGACTGCTCGCCCCTTCGGATCCTGCTCCTGTGCTCTCCGTGGTGGGGCAAGCTAGTTCCACACCAGAAAGAAAGATGAGCGGCATCCTGTGGCGTCCTCTGGGCCGCTCTCCCTCTGCCAAAGTCACCTCTCAAATGGGCGTCACATCCAGGAAGGTCCAGGGTTGACAGGATCCTTTCCAGATGCACAAAGCGCCAGCCTATCTTCCCACCAAGGTGGTACCTATTTATCTCCTCGCAGAGAACGTGCTTTCAAACTGCTAGCTTAGCAGAAACTGAAGTGAGCGACAGGAGTTCACCCTGCCACGCAGTGTTAGGACTCGAACCGCTGGAGTAGAGACGATTTTATTCTATTCTATATTCTATTCTATATTCTATTCTATTCTTATTCTATTCTATTCTGTTTCTATTCTATTCCGTTTCTATTCTATTCTGTTTCTATTCTATTCTATTCTGTTTCTATTCTATTCCGTTTCTATTCTAGTCTAGTCTAGTCTAGTCTAGTCTAGTCTAGTCTGTTCTGTTCTGTTCTGTTTCCATTCCATTCCATTCCATTCCAGTCCAGTCCATTCTATTCTATTCTATTCTATTCTATTCTATTCTATTCTATTCCATTCCATTCCATTCCATTCTATATTGTATTCTGTTTCTATTCTATTCTATTCTACTCCACTCCATTCCATTCCATTCCACTCCACTCCACTCCACTCCATTCCATTCCATTCCATTCCATTCCACTCCACTCCACTCCACTCCACTCCACTCCACTCCACTCCACTCCACTCTACTCTACTCTACTCTACTCTATTCTATTCTATTGTTTCTATTCCACTCAATTCCATTCTATTCTATTCTATTCTATTCTATTCTATTCTATTCTATTCTACTCTACTCTACTCTACTCTACTCTACTCTACTCTACTCTACTCTACTCTACTCTACTCTACTCTACTCTACTCTACCCTATCCTATCCTATCCTATTCTATTCTTATATCTTGAACATTTAGAAAATACAACACATAGTGTTATCGAAAGAGGAAACTGTTGCTCCCATATTATATGTTGGGTGCCAAGGTCTTCACAAGGACCTTCTCCCCAAAGTTCCTTGCCAAAGAGTCTGGTGCTCCGCTGGACTGGGCGCGCCCTCAAGTTCCCCAGTGGTTGCATCACAACAATTGTGTTCATGTTTGTGGTGCCACAAAACCCTGCTCCCTCGAGTGTTTCTTCAGCCCGTCTTCAGTGGGAGAAGGCCAAGCATCTCCTGATCCTAGCCCAGCTGTCGTCTAGAACAGCCTTTGAATCCACACCATGCCACGTGCTCTACACAGGCCAGACATTCTCCTTGTTTGGAGCATTGTGCAGTATGTGTTCTCTGCCCAGGGAGACTGGCGTGCCGGGGCCCTGTCCCTACCAGTCTAGGTCAGCTGTTCCAAAGCCACTGATTCTTCCCTCTTTGGCTACCCTTTTTCACGCTGCCAGGCGAGCTCCGATTTCAGCAAAGAATCCGATGGTCGCCTGGTGAGTGTATCACTCATAATAGAAGCTTTGTTCCCAAAACACTTCAAACCTGCTCAGCTTCCTTCAAGGGCTGCAACTTACTGGTTTTCAATTAATGACGCTGAGGTTGTTATTTCAAATCGTACCAATTCTAGGCAGATCCTATTATTTGGGGAGGTTAAGATTCTCTGCCGGATATGTGTGAGTTTGTTTAAGGCTTTGATTTTAGCCCATTCTCGCACTTAAAAGGTGTGGAAGAGGAGCAAAACAAGACTTCTGAACAGCCAGCTCCCTCTCTCTGTGTGTGTGAGTGTGTGTGTGTGTGTGTGTGTGTGTGTGTGTGTGTTTTAATGAGTATCTTAAGAGGTTCACAGTCTCAAGGTCACGAGATTACAATCCCTTTACATTCAATTTGTAATCTGGGGGTCCCTATGAAGTAGTGCATGTGTGGGGCTTTGTTTTGCCCTGTCACAAAAAGCCGTGTGGAGTCCGGCAGAACAACAGAGCTTAGTGGAAGAGTTGGGGTTGAGAATGATTGAAGATGACCTCCACATCCACATGACCACCATCTCCCTCTTTCGACTGCCTTCCCCTCTCCATCGCTGGGCCAAATCCAAACATTTGCTCAGGAAAAAAGAGAGCTCTGAGCAACGGACGGTGTCTTATCTCTTCCTGTTTCATTGCTGGCTTGGGTGGGAAAGGCAGAGGATTTGAAGAGAAGCAGCCAGGACCTTCATGGATGTCACCCCAAGACCAGAGGCCCCCAACCTTTTGGGACTGGTTCCATGGTGGGAGGTTTTTCCGCGGACTGCAGAGTGTGTGGTTTTGTGTGCTGCCTGCATCCTGCGATGGAGCTTTGCTTGTTTGTGCGGACCGGTTGCTGCCATGCCACAGCCTGGTACCAATCCACGGACTGGGGGTTGGGGACCCCTTCCCAAGACCGTTTTTAGAATACAGGTAGCCCTCAACGTACGACCACAACTGAGCCCAAAATATTTCTGTTGCTAAGCCAGACAGCCCTTTCGGCGAGTTTTTGTGGCCTGTTTAACGTCCTTTCTTGCTGCAGTTATTAAGGGGATCACAGCAGTTGTTAAGTTCAACAAATCTGGCTTCCCACCCCCCACCCCGGATTTTGCTTGTTGGAAGGTCACAAATGGTGATTTACACAAACTTGGGACACCAGCACCGTCGTAAATATGAACCACTTGCCAAATATCCAAATTTTGACCGGCTGATCGTGGGGAGGCTGCAACGGTTGTGAATGTGAAAAAAGGGGTCCTAAGTTGCTTTTTCAGGACCGTTCTAGTTTGACATGGTTACTAAAGGGATCGTTGTAAGTCGAGGACTTAGTGGCAGGAGAACCGTGATTTGCACGATGACGCTCATTCTGGAAGCCTGCAGGCGTAGCCTTAGTATGGCCCTGGCTGCTTTCAAGGGTATCTCGAGCAAAGAGATGGAGCTTCCATTCTCTTGAAGGTCAACCTTTTCCGTGTCCAGTTCTGGCTACCAAAATGCAAGAAAGATGCTGAGGACCTGGAGCAAGTGCAGAGAAGAGAAATAACGATGGACAGAAGGGCTCGGAGGCTCAATGCCACGAAGTCCAATTAAAGGTACTGAGTATATTTAACCTTAAAAAAAAGGCCGAAGGTGATACCGTAGGAATCTTCCAATAGCGATAGCAACAGCACTTAGACTTATATAGCGCTTCGTAGTGCTATACAACAGCGGTCCCCAATGTTTGCGGCTTGGTGGCCCAGCTGGGGGGGGGGCGGAGGGGAACCAGGTCACGTGAGTGGCCGGTGCACATGCAGCTCGACTTGTGCAAGTTGAGCTGCACGTGCATGCGCCCCGGCCCACTTTTCATGCAGCCCACTTGCAGATAGGCCACCGTTGTTTGGGGACCCCAGTTTTACAGGCCTCTCTAAGCGGTTTACAGAGCCAGCCTATATGGCCCCCCAACAATCTGTGTCCTCCTTTTACCGACCTCGGGAAGACGGAAGGCTGAGTCAACCATGAGCGTGGTCAGAATCGAACTCCTGGCAGTGGGCAGAGTCAGCCTGCAACGCTGCATTCTCACCACTGCGTCACCACAGCTCTCAATCTTTGAAGGATTCTCCCAGAGAAGAAGGTGTAACTCCTGAGTGTAGGACAAGACCCAATGGGTGGAGATTTAATAAAGAGAAATCCATATTCAAAGCAAGGAGGGATTTCCTGACTGTGGGAACGGTGAAGCAAAGGACAGCTTCTCTCCTGGAGTCACGAAGGCTCCAGACTGGAGGTTTTCAAGCAAAAGTTAGAAAAGCCATTTGTCAAGGATGGATTGAGAATTCCTGTCCCAAGGAGAGGGTTGGACTAGATGACCTCCAAGGTCCCTTCCAACTTTAGGATTGATTCTATTGTTGATTCCTGCTGCAGGCTGAGGATCTTCTGTCCCTTGCAAGGAGAAATGGGGCACAGGACGCTCCTGCCGTATGTTCAGCGAAGCCTTTCTTAATCTCATTTTCGCTCCACAAGCTCTTCTCCAAGGCAACTGAAGGCAGGACAAGAAGCAACGGATGGAAAAACTAATCAAGGAGAGAAGCAACCTGGAACTAGGGAGAAACTTCCTGACAGTGAGGACAATTAACCAGTGGAACCACCTACCTCCAGAAGCGGTGAATGCTCCAACCCTGGAAGTTTTTAAGAAGAGACTGGACAGCCATTTGTCCGAAATGGGATAGGGTCTCCTGCCTGAGCAGAGGGTTGGACTAGATGACCTCCAAGGTCCCTTCCAACTTTATTATTATTATTATTATTATTATTATTATTATTATTATTATTAATGTTGTAAAGGACAAAAGCACTTTAATCAATTAAAGGTAGTAGAAGGAGCAATAAAAAAGTAAAAACATAAAACCTCATATTAAAACCTGGAGGGTGCTAAAATGCGACGTCTCCATTACGACGAAAAATGCATGGTTCTTTTTTAACACAATGTAAAATAAAATAAAAAAATCACAGGTCCTTTTGAACTCAGCTCCACTTGTCCTCCACAAAAGTCAAGTCTTTTAGCCCCATCATGGAATCAGGAGGCTGATAAACACAACCAGAAATTAAGCAACTTGGTGAAACTAGAAGGGGCAGAATTGCAGTTTAGGAAAGGAGAGGTTAATTGTATTCTTTTGACGCTTGGAGCCTGGCCAGGACACTGGAGGCAAACACCTGTAGTGTTGCGAAAGCTGGCATGAAAAAAATAGGCAGCTAAGGGAAGGAAATTTCCCTTCTCATGACGGCTCCAAGCCTTGTTCTGCTAGATGGGCAGCGTCAGACGGAATATTTTGAATTCTAACATTTGAAACAGGTCCGCCGCTGGGAAATGGATGGGGTGGAAGGCTGCATATAAGATGGCTGGGACTTAAATCACTCCCTCCGTAGACACCATCTTGACTTTTCTGACCACACCAGGCAGATCAAAGTTCCTTTTCTTCCCTAGCAATAGCGGAAGCACTTAAACTTATATACCACTTCACAGTGCTTTAGAACAGGGGTCCTCAACTTTGGCAATTTTAAGATTTGTGGACTTCGCCTCCCAGAATTCCTCAGCCAGCAAGAAGCAACGGATGGAAAATAACCAAAGAGAGGCACAACCTGGAACTCAGGAGAAACTTCCTAACAGTGAGAACAAATAACAACCAGTGGAACGGCGTTAGCCTTCAGAGGTTGTGGGTGCTCCAGCATTGGAGGTTTGCAAGAAGAGACTGGACAACCATTTGTCTGGAATGATGTAAGGCTTAAGCACAGGGTTGGATTAGAAGACCTCCAAGATCCCGTCCAACTCCGTTATTCTGTATTCCGTAACATAGACTGGAAAACCCAAGGGAGTCCTAGTTGACGAATGAAGGCAACGTTACATGTCCCGGGAAGGCCAACATAGGTGTCCCACACACGTTCCATTAGAGAGACGTTCGCTGAGGATGGGCTCCAACACGTGTCTGAAAGCTCGGAAGATTAAACCTCGGGTCCAGGTGACCAACTCAGACTGGATCCTGCAGACCTAGTTTAGCCATGAGTTAAGGATCAGGTGGAAATGAAGCTCTTCATTTCTTATATGCAGGAGAAGACTTCCCGGTTCCACTGCCTGCTTGGCTCCCTTCTTGCTGACCATCTCCTCCTCCTCCTCCTCCTCCTCCTCCTCCTTTGGCCAAAAATAAATCATTGTCATTCCATGTTTCTTTTTTTTTTTTTTCAAAAGCAGTAAGTTTTATTGGATTTTTCTTAAAAAATGAAACTTCACGCACTGTGAGGTTATATACCACAACCAGTCTTCTGAGCATTCTGTTAACTATACCATTACACTCAACTGAAATTGATAGCCCACTGAGATTTTCATAATGTGGACTTTGATACATGCCTCTCTGAAAGAAAGGCCACAATACGGATCAATCATACCCAAAATAAGAACAAAACCAAGCAGCAGTGGGCAGTAAGCTAATTTCATAATGTTCATTTAACAGTGGTACCACCCAGAGTTTTTAAATGAAATGCCTAGCACCTCATTAAATAAACTGAAATTAGAGTGTTTGTTATTAACTTGAAAAAAACACTTTACAAAAGAAAATTATTTTAAAAAATCTTACTCAATGCTTTAGAATGTACATTACTCAGAAAGAGGTATTTTGCTGTTTGCAAATATTCTCAATACTAAAAATATCTATATACATGGGTCTGATTCTTCTTTAAGAACTTCTTTGCTAATATTTGGTTTTAATCAGAACAATGACCAAGGACAACTGATGATAAAGTCGCATTCTGCATGCAATTTGGATATTCAAAGTAGGCCGAAATTCCAACACATCCTTTCACTTTAGTGGATGGTTATGCCTTCATCCTAGTTTGGTTAGGTTCTCTTCAATATCAATATGGCTCTTTGTTGATAAAGTGTCACCAATTATTTTGCCCTTTTTAAAGGAGCTGTCAATTATCTTCATAGTGGGACAATTTCAACTCCTCATGCATCAAGATGTTCTTTCATGCTTCACCCTGAGCTGGTATTTGGTGGTTTAAGGAGCAAGATGACTAAATAAGCTGATAGACTTATTGGTCCTCATTTAACAGCTTTTTCACTAAAAAGTAGAGTTCAAAAAATCAAGAAGTTCTGCTCGGTTTCAATCTCGCTCTTTATCCTTTTTACTCTTCTTTATTTTCATCTTAATTTTCTTTCCTGTGATCATACTGTAGTTATGATTCTTCTTTTTATCTTTGAGATATTTAGAAAGCTGCACAGGACCTGATTTCTCTTTCTTTCTCTTCTTTTCTTTCTTTCTTTTCATCTTTTCTTTTTTTTCTTTTCTTTTTGTTATGTTTTTCCTTTTTCCTCTTCTTAGCTTTTACTTTTGAAGAATCTCTGCTACTTGAACTGCTTCTGCTCTGTGAGGCAGAAGACCTGGAAGAAGACCTTGAAGAAGAGGATGTAGAAGAACTAGAAGATGTAGAGGAAGAGATGGAGGAGGATCTGCTTCTGCTTCGCTTCCGTTTCCTTTTACTTTCCTCTCTGACTTTTGTTTTCTCTTGTGATGTTGCACATCGTATCTCATCTTTTGCTTCATGGTGGTCATCCATATCTACAACTTCACCACCGGCTACTCTCAAGAGGGGTTTCTGGAAGACCGTCATTCCATGTTTCTTGTAGTAGCTGACATAACAGCAGATGGACTGGGTTCTTCTGTGGTCTCCTCCTCCTCCTCCTCCTCCTCCTCCTCCTCTTCTTCTTCTTCTTCTTCTTCTTCTTCTTCTTCTTCTTCTTCTTCTTCTTCTCCTTCTCCTTCTCCTTCTCCTTCTCCTCCTCCTCCTCCTCCTCCTCCTCCTCCTCCTCCTCCTCCTCTTCTTCTTCTTCTTCTTCTTCTTCTTCTTCTTCTTCTTCTTCTTCTTCTTCTTCTTCTTCTTCTTCTTCTTCTTCTTCTTCTTCTTCTTCTTCTTCTTTGGCCAAAAATAAGTCATTGTCACTCCATGTTTCTTGTACTAGCTGACATAACAGCAGATGGACTGGGTTCTGTGGTCTCTCCTCCTCCTCCTCCTCCTCCTCCTCCTCCTCCTCACCTCTGGGCACCCTCTTCAGAGGGATGGCCAGGAGCAGGGAAAGGGCTTTCTCTGGCCCCGGGTTGAATGCAAGTCCATTGATCAGGAGAAAGACCCTGTCAATGTTTCTCCAGCTCCCTCCCCTGCCCTTCCCCCCACTCGGCCACCTCCTGCCAGCTCGCCTGAGCACCGATGAAGATAATGATTCACTGTTCGGGCTCTATAAATGACATAAATTATTCCCGTCCTGGTGGCTTCCACCCTGGTTTGTGGGCACCCAGAGCCAGCAAGCGCCTTTCCTTCACTGCCTTGGGATGCTCTATTTAGGCCTGGGAAACACTGATGTGGGAACCCCCACAGACAGGCCTGCTGTTTGTGAGACACGGCTCCAGCACGTCATGGTAAGCGCCCTGCTCCGAGGCCGGGGAGAGTCCAAGAATGGAGGGAGGAACATGGCTGAGCATCTCAAGGACCCCGAAGCCCAAATGGCCCACGGCTTCACAAGAGACACCACGGTCAGCTTCAAAGAAACATCCAAATGAAGCTTGCTTCAATCCTCGGCTTCACAACCGGTCCTTTAGTGACTGTTTGAAGTTAGGACAGCCCTGACTTCAGATCATTTTTCACACTTACGACCGTTGCACCCTCCCCAGGGTCACGTGATCCAAATTCAGACGCCCGGAAACTGACTCGTATTCGTGACCGTTGCAGTGTCCCAGGGTCACGTGATCCCCTTTTGCGACATTCTGACCAGCAAAGTCAAAGGGGAAGGCCAGATTCACTTAACAACCGTGTTCCGAGCGTAACCGCTGCGGTGACTCCCTTAAACGACCTTGGCGAGAAAGGTCAGGAAGCGAGGCAAAAACTCACCTAACTGTCTTGGCCTGGCAATAGAAATGGGCTTAATTGTGGCCATAAGTTGAGAAATACCTGTAATACTCTTCATTTTCCCTGATTCATGCATCCATTTTACACATCAGTAGGTGTATCTAGCGGTGGGGTGGCACGGTGGGTGGGATCAGAAAACCCAAGATGGTGGCCACATTTGAGTAATCAAAACCCTGTCGTCTTATTGGCCAATCCCACTATCACAGTCACCACCTTGACTTTTTTGACCCCTCCTGCAGAGGTAAAGCTGTTTTTTTTTTTCCAAAAGAAAGAAGAAAAAGAAAAGAGTGCCTACTAAGAGGCTGGAAGGAATGAAAACAGAGTATAAAGGATTATAAAGCCTAGTCAAGCCAGCTGCTTGTTTATCCAACACCATAATAAAGACGGATGTGATCTGCTTGATTGCCTGGTGCACTTTGAGGGAAATCTTCCAAATAACTCAAGTATTATTACTTCCTGGTTTGCGGCACAGCTTTCCAGGAGCGGCACCCAGGTAGTCAAAAGGAGGTAGTCAAGAGGTACATATGCATCAATGGGCGGGGATTCAGTCGTACTGCCCTACTCTGAAAAAAAAAAGCAGGGGTATCTACGGAGTGTGTGTGTGTTTGTTGGTTTGTCTGAAAGGCCCGATGGAGGTGTGGCCGTACAACTGAATCCTCACCCATTGATGCATGTGTACCTCTTGACTACCTCCTTTTGTCTACTTGGGAGCCGCTATTGGAAAGCTATACAGCAAACCAGGAAGTAGTAATACTCACAGGAAGCCAGGATAGCAGCAGCCACACCCCCTTGCAATCAAAGCCCCACCCCTTTCTTACAATTGTCATAAGGTCTGGGTTCAAGTGCATGCTTGTGGCTGCCATTTTGACTTTTTTGACCTCACCTCGCTGCAGAGGTTCTGGCTATGCTTATTGTTCGGTGAAAATAAGCCTCGGTTTGGCCAATTTGCTTCTCCCTCTATATTGCCTGCCATCAATTACTTTTAAGTAGACCTCCCTAGCCGTTCCTGGCTCTGTGTGTTCCCCCCCCCTCCAAACTCCTTATTTGATAGCCCCCCCCCACAGCCAGACCCATTAAGATAGCACATCTGCCCACAAAATAAAACCTCAGCAAAATCAAATTAAACCCAAGAAAGAGCACATTGCAAAGGGCAGCCAGGAACCCAACTGAACACAGTCAGTGCCAAAATACTGAAAGGGACGGGGGAGCGAAAGGATCGGAAGGCATAAATAAAAAGCATTGTGAGTCACTTTGCGGTACAGCTGGTGTGGATGGGCCCAAGGCGAAGTGGCTGGCATGCTCGACCAGCTTTGATTTTTTTTTTTTGTTAAGATGCTTTTAATCAATACATAAAGAACTTGGAAACTGGCAGAGCAAAACACCGGTTCTCACGAGCGTCATTCTTCCTAACAAGGCTTTGCGCTCTCTCTTCTTCTATTTAGGAAGATTTGTTGGGGGGGGGGGATTCTGTTCATAGGCAGGAGAAGATGGTAGAGTAAGAAGCTGACCACAAAATTGCCAAGACATCCTCCAAGAAGTCAAGAACGAATACGTCCATCCATCTGTGGACGGGAGAGCAAGGCTGTGGCGACCTACAGCTTCAGAAGCCAAGATGTCCATCGGTCAGATCCAGAAGACGATCACAGAAGTCCCAACCACACCTTGCTTCCACTGGGCTGGTTAGGAACTGAAGGTCACGGTAATTCAGCCTTGTTGAAGATGCAGAGAAGTCCCAAGTCTTCCTGGGACCACTCCTTATAGCAGGGGTGGGGAACCCAAGGACCTGGTGGACTTCAACTCCCAGAATTCCTGAGCCCACCAAACATGGCCCTTTTATGACTTGTGGACTTCAACTCCCAGAATTCCTCAGCCAGTCACCCAGGCTGAGGAATTCTGGGAGTTGTAGTCCACAAGTCATAAAGAGGCTACCATTCCCCACTCCAGCCTTATAGTCTCAAGAACAGGGATCTTCAAACTTGGAGAGGGTTGGGGACCCCTGTGTTATTCTTCAAAGGGAAATGCTGGCTTCCTTCTTCCCCCCATTCCCAACTGTGGTCTGGATCAGAGGTCCCCAACCTTTTGGGCACCAGGGACTGGTTCCGTGGAGTGAGGTTTTTCCGTGGACCGGAGGGGGGGCGTGGTTGTCTGTGCTGCCTGCATCCCACGGATGGGGCTTTGCTTGCTTGTGCGGACCAGTTCGTAAAACAACACAGACATGTCAGAAAACAACATCCAGCACGTCTAGAGTTAAAAAAAAAAAAAACCAGTACTGTGTGAACGGCCCCAGGACACATAAAAACAGATGATCAGAAACCTAAGATATGAAGAACCAGCTCCCCCCTCTTTTAAAACCAGCATCATGAAATCTAAACATGTTCAGTGACCACAGAATGTGGCTGGGGAAAAGAGGAAACAAAAGACTTGAGACCAAACTGCATATTTGTGTAAGCGGTTATAGGACCTACTCCTCTCCAAATTATCCCCTTCTCGGGTTTTTATCTTATTTGACATTTTTTTTTCCATACCCTAATTACCTCTTTGGGAGAAAGTTAGCTGAGGAGGCAGCCCTGGGGCAGCCTTCTGGGTTGCTGAAGTCAACTCAAGCGCCGCTCCTCTGAGCGCGTAAAGACGGTTCAAGAACACGTCTCCATGTCCTCCGGGAAGGCACTGGGGACCAAAACGCTACCTTAGGAGATTGTGTCAAGGTCAAAGTCACTCTTGTCATGTGATCTGGCCCTCAATGATGGGAAGGCAATAGGTTTTAGGTCCAGCATAGGTTTTAGCCTCCCATCCCCTGATCATCTTGGTTGCTCTTCTCTTCTAGAGTCTCAACATCTTTTTTACATCATGGTGACTAAAGCCATATTCCTAAGTGTGGCCTTACCAAGTGATATTTTTTTTAAAGTGAGATGCGAATCAGTTGTGTTTTGCTGATGGAGAAGCTTGCTTTACTGGGAGGCAGCTTGTTTAAAATCTCCCACTAAGTTCTATAGTCCAGGTTGGACTCTAACTTGGACCTCACAAGTAGCAAGAGATCTGAGCCAAGGGGACCACACAGGCTGGCAAGGGGAGGATCCACCTAACAGATCTCCCACAGGTATGTTGGGTGATGTTTTTTTTTCCATCCCCCCCCCTTGCTGTTTTAGGGGAAGGAGGAGAAGAAGGAAGAAGGTGGTCAACCTTAACGTGGTTTTCAATGAAAATAAGCTTGAAGCAAAAATGGGTTGTAATCTTTTGCTGACAATAGGCTACCTTTCTTAATGCAAGGTGGGGGGAGGTATTGGTTTTCAGCCCAGGGCTCCATCATGTAACCCTTTTGTGTGTGTGTGTGTTGAATACACTGGGATATTTAAGTCGTGGATATTTATTTCATCTAAAATAGGATTATCTGGAGATATGATCCATTTACACTCCGATGACCTCCTGGGAGGGTGAAACAGCTTCTGCTCCAACGTCACCCATTTGCCTCATTTTAGCACGTTAAATACTCATTGCAGCCTCTAATCTGAAGAAGATGCACACAACTTTATCCTAAGGGTTTTGTTCATCTGTCGAAATTTGCTCCCGAGAGGTGGCTGCCTCTGGATTTGGCTTGGAGAGAACTTGAGCAGCTCTTGAGAATATCAATAAGTAAAGGAAATCTCCCTTCACCGAGGTCATTGAGCCATTGGCATAGTTATGCTCACCAATGCTCTGTCCTATTGCCTTGCAACAAAGCTCAGCTCAAAGGTTACCAAGAAATGATCCATTCATTACAGTGGGGTGACTTGCACCCTGCCAGCCACTGATATATTTCCCAGCCATCCTGCCTCCCAAATGAGATCAAGAACGCTTCTTCTAGAGCAGGGTCTCCAAACGTGGCCCTTTGATGACTTGTGGACTTCAACTCCCAGAATTCCTCGGCCAGGCACAGTCCACAAGTCATCAAAGGGCCAAGTTTGAAGACCCTTGTTCTAGAGCATTTGATCTCTTGCCCATTTGGTCTAATCTAGTGGGTTAAGCCACCAGGTTAGAAAGCAACAGACCAAGAATCCAAGTCCCACCTGAGCCATGAAAGCCAACTGGGGTGACTGCATGCAAGCTTAGATAGGCACCATCTGGAATTTTTCTACTACTCAGTGGGTGGGTGCCCTTAGAGGCATTTTAGAATAGAATAGAGCTGGAAGGGACCTTGGAGGTCTTCTAGTCCAGCCCCCTGCTCAAGTAGAAGAGCCTATACCATCTCAGACAAGTGATTGTCCAGTCTCTTCTTAAAAACCTCCAGTGATGGAGCGTCCACGATGTCTGGAGGCAACTTCTGTTCCACTGGTTGTTTGTCCTCACTGTCAGGAAGTTCCTCCTCAATTCCTGGTTGCTTCTCTCTTTGATGAGTTTCCATCCCTTGTTTCTCCTCCTTCCCTCTGGTGCTCTGGTGAACAGCCTGGCCCCCCTCTGCCTTGTGGCAGCCCCTCAGATACATTTGTCTTGTGCCACTTCATGTTTCCTGGACTTTGGGGGGGAAAATAGCCTGCTCTTTTTTCTTATAACTCTGTGTGTGTGCATGTGTGTGTGTGTGTGAGAGAGAGAGAGAGAGAGAGAGACACCCAGCATGTATCCAGAGCACACCCTGCTAAGGCGATTTCACAACCAACAACTGCTTCCTATTTTTCATTGCAAGAAAAGCTGCAATTTTCTTCCCTGACCAGCATTTGACCCATCGGAAATCTAAATGGCTGGGCTGGCCCAGCCTAGCGTGAAGCTGTCAGTAAAAGTTTGCTTGTAAGAGCTTGCTGGTTATTGCATCACCGATTCGCGATAAAGGTGTCTGTTCCCACGAAAAAGCCCAAGGTCTGCTCCTTTGCAGACAGTTTACGCCGGTGAAAGACAATAGAGGGCCCTTGCAGGGCCCCCAGCTCCCATGTTGCACTCCCCGGAACACCCCAGACCATGTTGCAGCGCCCCAGGGCAGTAAAGCTACAATGTCTGTCCATTCCGGGCTCCTTTGATTGCCCAAAGGTGCAGGATTTGGGGGCGAAGCCTACTGATGCTTCAGAGACTTGTTTATAGCTGACACTGCAGAGAGAAACACACAAACACACCCGCCCTCCTCAGAAAAAAAAACTGTCAGCAGACACACCACTCAGACCTTCACAAGCTGTTTTTGTGTTTTGTTTTTAATCATCAAAACTGCACCCTTTGCCCGGGGAGGAAAAATCCACCCCTTTTAAATAAACAGGCCCATTGTCAGACAGACAGCAGGGAATACGTAGACCAGGAAGAGCCCAGAGTGTATCTCACGCAGAACTGAATTCTCTTCGTGTTTCTACGCTTGTTTTTGCCGTTTCAGTTTTCCACTTAATAAACTCTACGGTATTATCCCACTTCTTATCCATCTCAAGGGGTTTCCTGGTTTTTCCCACGCCTGGCCCAGGAAGGGAACGAGGGTGAGATGCAAGGGAGAGTAAGTTGCACCCAAGGTTAGAAGCTGGACAGGCAATTCAGAATTAATAATTTTAAAACGTTCTGGTGGAAGAGAAGGGCGAACGGCTTCTGCCCAAGAAAGGGGACTTTATTTAAGCCGTGCCGTGAGGCATTTCTCTCCCACTCCATTCAATGAATAAAGAGAAACCTCTGGATTTGTCCAAATAGAGCCCCCCCCCTTTAAGGATGCCTTTTTTTTTCTTAAAGGACACCTCCAGGCGAGGCGACTTTCCATTCACACCTCTCTGATGCTACAATAAAATGATCCAGGCTTTTTTCACAGAACTATTATTATTGCTCTCCCATTCCATGGAAACCACAAGATCCAGGCGTAACAAGCAGGAGAGAAATTGTCCACGAATAAAGGGGTTATCTTATCCATTCTGCACAAATCAGCTGCTTGGACACAGATGTCCTCAAGGGTGAGACAAACAGGGATACATCCAGATTTTGCAGAAGGAGAACCTGAGGTTATATTCCCAGGACCTGCAGCGTGGTCTGAAAGGGATCCAACCCAGAGGAAGATCATGGTGCCTCTGCATATATGTACGCTGAAGCTCCTGTTTTGTCAGCTTCGAGCCATCTTTTTCAGAGTAACAGAATCACAGAATATCAGAGTTGGAAGGGAGCTTGGAGGTCATCCAGTCCAACCCCCTGCTCAAGCAGGAAACCCTATACCATTTCAGACAAGTAGCTGTCCAGTCTCTTCTTAAAAGCCTCCAGTGATGGAGCACACCCACAACTTCTGTTCCACTGGTTAATTCTTCTCACCGTCAGGAAATTTCTCCTTAGTTCTAGGTTGCTTCTCACCTTGATTGGTTTCCATCCATTGTTTCTTGTCTTGCCTTCTGGCACTTCTGGAGTGGAACTATCTACCAGTGTCTCCAGTTCTCTTCTTCAATCCCTTCCCATCAGAGTCTTTTCTACAACCCAGCCTTCCCAGTCCAGAGGTCGTCCTTCTATTGTCAGTGTTCTTCCAACTTAGCAATCTGAAGATGTGTAGACGCCAAAGAATGGAGGCCTTTGAACTCTGGTGCTGGAGAAGACTCCTGCAAGTCCCCTGGACTGCAAGGCGATCCAACCGGTCACTCCTGGAGGAGATCAACCCTGACTGCTCTTTACAAGGCCAGATCCTGAAGTTGAAACTCAAGTCCTTTGGTCACCTAATGAGAAGGAAGGACTCCCTGGAGAAGAGCCTGATGCTGGGAAAGATGGAGGGCAAGAGAAGAAGAAGGGGACAACAGAGAATGCGGTGGCTGGATGGAGTCACTGAAGCAGGAGGTGTGAGCTTCAATGGATTCCAGAAGATGGTAGAGGACAGGAAGGCCTGGAGGAACGTTGTCCATGAGGTCGCAATCTGTCGGACACGACTTCACAACTAACAACAACAAGAAGACTTCAATTCCCAGAATTCCCCACCAGTGGTTGTGGGAGTTGAAGTCCACACCTGTTCAAGTGGCCAAGTTGGGAATACACTGCTCTTTGTAGATGCTGACTCAAAATTCCCAGGAGAACCTATTCTGGTTGAGCAATTCTGGATGCTAAAGTCCTCATAGAAGCATTTGAAAACCAGTCTGTGCAGTGAAAGCTCCTTTTTCTTCTCTTTTTTCCAGCATGGCTGGCACAGCCCTATCTTTTGCAACATGGAACAACTCCAGGGAAATCGCAGGGCTTCGTAAAGGGTGTTGAAGTGGAACCGAGAAATTTCCTCTTATTTTTCTTGGATTAAATAAAAATCAGATGCCGGGCATGATCTGGATCTGGAAGGGTCTCCAGACAAGGTACATATGGCCAAACAGCTCAAGATGTCAACCAGGAGAGCGTTTTGTTTCTTTTTATGTACACAAAAATCAAGATGGCAGCTGCGAGATGCACAAAAAGGGCTGTGGCTTCAATTGTGTGGTTGGCTTTAACAACCCAACCACCCCCAACAGAGCACACACACACCCCTGTATCACTCGTTGCTACTCTCAGGAGCAGAAAGTCAGGGCCTGCCCACCTGTTTGGTCTTCTGCCAGTGCATTGAAGGAAGTAGATAACCCACTGCTGCGATTCGTATCTCCACGGCTATAAATGCATTGAAATGTATTTGCTCCAGTCGTTTCCCAATGCTCTAATGGGCCAATTAAGCCCGTTGCTGTTTCTCTCTAGGTCGGGGTAATGAGCAGGAGGGAGATTGCATCTACTGAGAAATAGCTCAGCAAATCGGCAATAACAAGAGAAGCTGCAAAATGCGCCCGGTCTTCCCACCGGAGAAGGGAAAACAGGCTGTCGGGAATCAGAGCAAGGCGGTGTGCAGCCGGTGGGTCAAAGTGACCTGCAGGTGGATTTTTTTAAAGTCAAGGTAGTCCTTGACTTACAACAGTTTATTTAGTGACCGTTGGAAGTGAGTTATGACTTACAACCATCCTTCACACTCATGATGATTGCAGCATCCCTGACCGAAATCCAGACGCTTGACATCTGACTCGTATTTATGACGGTTGCCGTGGCCAGGGCTCACGTGGTTCCCCTTTGGTGACCTTCTGGCTAGCCAAGCCAATGGGGGAGACGGATTCACTTAACAACCAGGTTACTCACTGATCAACCACAGGGATTTACTTAAGAGCGGAGGCAGGAAAGGTTGCATGACGATGGGGCAAAACTCAGCTAGCGACTGTCTCGCTTAGCAGCGGAAATGTTGGTCTCAGCAGTGGGCTAGCCAAGGACTGGCCGCCTTTTACTCTTTGGATTAAGTGGAAAGTTGCTGCGATGCAAGGCAAGGGGAGGAAGGCTCCCAGCCACCAGCCAGAGTTGCCTGCTCCATCCCTGGCGTCGTTTTCCCACTCAAAGACCTCCGAAGCCTTCCTAGAAAATGAGGCCGTGGGTGGCCACCACGCAGTGCTTGGCTTGGAAGGGTGCCCGTCTGCCCCAGGATGGAGCCAAGCGCAAAAGGTAGGCTGAAGAGGTGGAGAACACCGTGGGAGGCCAGGGGGGAGGGGCAGGGCTGGGAGTCCTCACGGTTACTTGTCTTTTGGGAAACGGCTGAGAAGTCCTATCCATAAAAGCAGTCGTGGAATCAAAATGCGCACAGAGCTGTTTCACAACAGGCATGAAGCGCAACAGAAAGTCACCAGCAGGACTATAATTGTGATGAATGAAGGTGGCTATACGTGTCTTGGGATAATGTTGCAGGATCCAACCTGGGTCAGTAGCCAGAAGGTCTTTAGTCTTCCGAGTTTTCGGGAACATCGTCTCTCTAGCAGAGTGTGGGTTATTCTGCGTGGACTGTAATTCTGCGTGGACCATAATTATGTCTAAAGGCTCAGATCCCACCCCACCCCCATACTTTCCAAAAGGCCACTGAATGTAGAACTAAGCTGGTCTCAGGAAAACCTCTTTAAGGATAGTTCTGAGTAAAGGAGAATATTTGGAGCTCAGGATTGACATGACAATATATTCTGTTCTGCTCTGCTCTGCTCTGCTCTGTTCTATTCTATTCTATTCTACCCTGCCCTGCCCTGCCCTACTCCACTCCACTCCATTCTATTCTATTCTAATTGTATTCTATTGTATTCTATTCCATATTCTATTCTATTCTAGCCTATTATATTCTATTCTACTCTATTCCATATTCTATTCTATTCCATATTCTATTCTATATTTTCTATTCTATTCTATTTCATTCTATTCTCACTCTACTCTATTCCATATTTTCTATTTTATTCTATTCTATTTTTTCTATTCTATTTACTCTACTCTACTCTATTCTATTCTATCCTTTCTAGTCCACTCCACTCCATCCCATCCCATCCCATCCCATCCCATCCCATCCTATCCTATCCTATCCTATCCTATCCTATTCTATCATAATTCTCATAGTTCCCTTTAGCAAAACATATTGCGATGGATGGGAAATCACAAGTACAGGTAGTTCTCGACTTACAATCATTTGTTTAGCGACCGTTCCAAGATACAACAGAACCCATGGGACATCCTGTCTTCCTGTCCTGATGGGCCAGATGGCGATGGATGATCTACTCCCAGCCTCCCTCCCCCATTTAATTTTCCAAGATCCACCCTTTGGAGCACTCTTTGAAATGAAACTGACCGGAGTGTTTTACCGTCGTCCATGGGCCACATCCCGTCTTTTGGCTGTCCGTGTCCAGCTCTTCCGGGTTGCTTTGGTTTTGAAGGCATTTTTTTTTAACGTCTGTTTGGGCTTGGCCCTCTCCAAGGGTCGGTCCCAGTTTCTCCCTTGGGAAAATGAACCGCCCACCCCCTGGACTAAGCCCTGTTTGTGTCTGTCTCTCTCTATATATATGGGAGCAACCTCCGGGTGCTTCCTTGGCTCCAGGTGGAGAAAGGCCCTTAGAACAGGGGTTCTCAACCTTGGCAACTTTAAGACTTGTGGACTTGAAATCCACAAGTCTTAAAGTTGCCAAGGTTGAGAACCCCTGCCTTAGAAGGAAGCAGGGCAGCCCCGACCAGAACTCACGGGGAGACGTCCCCCCCCCGCCCCAAGGTGCAGGCTGCAAGTCTGAACTGCAGGGAAGGGGCTCTCCCCTCTGCTGGGCAGGCAGGGCGACATGACCGACCGAGGGGGGGGGAGTTTCACCCAGAAATAGATCAGAGCAAGATGAAAGCAGGCGGTTTCAAAGGCAGAAGAAAGGGAAAGAGACAAAGAGGCTTCTTTAATTAGCAGCGGGGAGAGGAGCTTCCACCCCTTCCCTGCCACTCCTCGCCCTCAGGAAGGCCTCCCTTGGCCCAGAGGGAAGCTCTCTCTCTCTCTCACACACACACACACACACACACAACAAACACACATAACACACACACACACACACACACACTCCCCCCCCCCTCAGAGCCAGACAGCCAGCGGAGGTGAATTGCAAGGGGATCCTGGAAGGGAGGAGGCATCTGGGGAGAAAGGCAGATCCTTCCTTCCTTCCTTCCTTCCTTCCTTCCTTCTTTCTTTCTCTTTCTCTTTCTTTCATTTCTTTCTTTCTTGACTTCTTTCCTGTCTCCCTTCCTTTCTCTTGGTCTTCCTTCCTTCCCCTCCTTCTCTTTCCTTCCTTTCTTCCTGTCTTTCTTTCCATCCTCCTCCTCTCTCCCTCCCTCCCTTCTTCCTCCCTCCCTTCTTTTTTCTTTCTTTCTCTTTCTTTCTTTCTTTCTTTCTTTTTGACTTCCTTCCTGTCTCCCTTCCTTTCTCTGTCTTCCTTTTTCTTTTTTCTTTCTTTTTCCTTCCTCTCTCTTTCTGTCTTCCTTTTCTTCCTTCCAATCTTCCTTCCTTCCTCACTCCTTCCCTCTTTTCTTTCTTTCTCTTTCTTGTCTTCCTTCCTGTCTCCCTTCCTTGCTCTGTCTTCCTTTTCCTTTCCTTTCCTTTCCTTTCCTTCTCTTTCCTTCCTGGGGGGGGGGCAGGGCACCCCCAAGGCGGCTCGGGCTCTCTGGCTTGGAGGAGGGGGCGGGGCAGATTCAAACGGCGGCGCTCGGCCAATGAGCGCACAGGAGGGGCGGGGCGGGGCGGGCTGGGGGTGGTGCCGAAGCGGAGACCCGCCCTCCGGGGCTGCTGCGGCTTTCCCAGCCGGGCGCGGCGCGGAGATGCGGCGCCCCCTTAAGCGCCAGCCGGAGCCGTCGGCGCTCCCTCCGCCCCGACACACACACGCACACACAACACACAACTCCCACACACAACACACAACGCACCACGCACCCTTTGGGCTACAAGCCTCCGGGCTGCGGGAGGAGAGCCGGGCTCCGGGGAAGGGAAGGGAAGGGAAGGGAAGGGAGGCGACGGGCTCCTGCGGGGCCGGCGGGCTGGGCTGGGGCTCCCTGGGGCCGGGGCGGCGGGCAGCCTGGCCGCCTCTCTCCGCTCCGCCTCCCGCCCAGCGGCCGGGTTGAGCCGCGGGGTCTCCCTCCCTCCCTCCCTCCGGACGGGCCGCGGGCAGCCGAGCGGCTTCTCTCCCGGGGGAGGCCCCGGGGCTCGGCCGGCGGGAAGGGGGGGCGGGAGGCGACCCCCCCAGGCTGGACGACACCGCCCCCCCGCCACGGCGCCCTTGCAACGGCCCGGCCGGCTCCGAGGCAGTTTCCTCCGAGGCAGCCGGCCCCTCCCCTCCCCGGCCGGAGGCTGAGCGGAGCTCCCAGACCCCCCCCCAAAGCTCTGGAGCGCCTTTTGGGGGCTGCCTTTGAAGGGGGGGTCTCCTTTTTCACCCGGGTGGGTTTCGGGGACGACCCCCGCCTTCTGATGCCCGGAGGAGGAGGAGGCCAAGCTGCCTGGATTCCCTTCCGGCCTTCCTCCCGGTGACCAGGCCTCCTGGGGAGGGGGGGGGCAACTGCGCCCTCCATCTTGACCTTTCTGACCGGCCTCCTGTCTCCCCTTGCCCAAGACGCCGGGCAGCCTTCCTTCCTTCCTCATCCTGGGGGGAAGGAAAGGCAGGCTGAGCAACGGGGGGAGGGAGGGGGGACGGGGCCCTACCTGGTTCAGGATCAAAGGCTGCAGAGGTGTCATGATGGCCAACATCAAAGCTGCGGCTGCAGGGACGGCTCTCCCTCCCCCGCCCCCCCCAGCTCAATTTGGCCGCTTCAACTCCCAGAATCCCCCCTCCCCAGCCAGCGTACAGGTAGTCCTCAATTCTCAACCGTTCGCTTAACGGCCAAGAAATTCACTTAAATGCAGGGATTCAGTTAATAACGGGCAAAAGGTGGTGGGGGGGACACATTGAACAACTGCCTTGCTCAGCGATGGAAATTTGGGGCTGAATTGTTGTAAGTCGAGGCCTACCTGTTTCTGGATGGGGCAAGACTCCCACTTCTTCGAAGGCAGAGGGTCCGGGGTGCGGAGTATGCCAAGCGGCAGCCAACACAGAGCCAGGATTTCCTGTTTTATCCTCTGGATTTGGGTGGGTGGGGGCAATGTGGATTTATTCCCCCCCTTTTAGGCATAATCTTGACGCTTGCTGGCTTCTGTAGTATGTTGTAACAAAAAATGGAAAATGTCCATGGTATGACTAAGAGATCATATCGTAAAACGCTAGAAATGAAAACAATAACAAAAAAAATGAAAATTAAAAATGGCCCTGTTTTTTTTTAGAGAGAGCATCCTCTGATATAACTGTTTTTAACATGTTCCTGAATCCCCAACCTTTTGGGCACCAGGGAAGGGTTTGGTGGAGTGTGCGTGTGTGTGGTATTGTGGGCTGCCTGCATCTTGCGGATGGGGCTTTCTTTGTGCGGACCGGTTGCTGGCGTGCCACGGCCCGTTACTTGGTCCACAGACTGGGGGTTGGGGACCCCTGTGTTAAACAGCTTGATCTGTTCCAAAGCATTGGCGCCATCACAGCAAAGCAGAGTCTCATAGCTTCAGTCTCCATCAAAACTGAAACAAAAGGTAATTTCTTTCTAAAAGATCTAATACAATCAACCAGTGGAACAGCTTGCCTCCAGACGTCACGGGCGCTCCATCACTGGAAATTTTCAAGAAGAGACTGGACAGTCACCTGTCTGAGATGGTATAGGTTCTCCTGCTTGAGCAGGGGGCTGGACTAGAAGACCTCCAGAGTCTCTTCCTGCTCTCTTCTCTACTCTACTCTACTCTACTCTACTCTACTCTACTCTACTCTATTCTAGTAGATTTAATGGGTTCTGCTTGGAGCAGGTGGTCTCACAGGCTACCCAGTCAACTTACAACTGATCAGTGACCAAAGTTGTGACAGACCTCCCCAGGACTACTTATGACCCCAATTTGAGGTTCTGGCAGCCGTACACACACACACACACACACACACCATACAGTCATGTGATTGTGTTTGGGGCACCTGACAACCAGCTTGCATGTACGGCCATTTTCAGCATCCCACAATTTACCTTTTTTTTTTTTGCCAGAAAACAATGTTTACTTCCAGTTTCCAACCAAAAATGTCCATGACAGTCAGTGGGTTCATTTCACGAGTGGCACAAACTACGTCAAATCAGTCATGATCACTTGATGACCACCTTAACAATTTAAGACCATAGTTCCAGGCCCAATAGTGGTCAAGGACTGCCTGTAGGCCAATTTCAGCACCTTAAATTGTAACCAAAAACCACATAGCAACCGCTGCAGAATCCACAGAACTGGTGTTATGTGCTACCAATACCAAGAGCCAAGGAGCACGTGGTTTGCTGTGTTCTGGACTAGCTGCAGTTTCCCAGAAGTCTTCAAGGGCAGCTCCATGTAAAGACCGCAGTAGTCTAATCAGAGAGTAGAAGGCAAGATTTCACAGTAAGTAGAGCCTCTTGCACCATGAAGCAGTTGGAAAACGGGAGAAACTGCCCTTAAGTCAGTCTGGGTCCATTCAAGTAGGAGCTATGAGTCCAGAAGGACCCCCCAAGTCATGAGCTTGCTCTGTTGAGGGACAACATTAGTGACAAAAGAGAACCTTGATGTATCAACAGTAACTCCATCTTACCTGGGCCCAACCTCGTCCTGTTCTTTCACTGAGATCCTGACAACCTCCAGACACCAAGAATACCAACAGAATCTGACTTAAGAAGGGGGGATAATAGTTTACATACTCCAAACTCAGTTGACCTTGCTCCTGGCCTCCTACGGGTGTTGAAGAGTAGGAAGGAGAAGAGCAATCTCTGAAACATCCCATATAATAGGAGGCACCTGTGACAGGTTGAAACTGTCCAGAAGGGAGTGCAAAACAAAGACTCCTGGCCCTCATCTTGTAGTCCAGGTCTAGTAGGATGCGAGAGGAGATGGTATCAAAGCCTTCTAGGGCACCTAAGAACGAGAGATGCACGCTGTCCCCATCTAGATGCCAACTACATGCAGCTGCCTTTGAAGACTTCCTAGAAGCTGAAACTGGTCCAGAATTCAACAGCGGGGGATAGTTACGGGTGCCTCTCAGTGCCCCATATTGCACCATTGTTCCCCAAGCTATGCTGGTTACCTGCAGCTGCTGGGTGCCATTCAAGGTGGTGGTCCTCCTCTAAAGCTCAGTGATGGCACGGGGCCAGATTATTTGCAGAACTGCTTTCTCCGCTTGTGTGATTCAGCAGGGCGGGCGTGCTCCAGATCCCATCTGCCAAGATCCACAAAGTGGGCCTTCTCAGTCACATCACCTGAACCTGACGCACACCACCCCAAGATACCTTTGTCCTGAAGCGGGTGGCATTTCATACCTGGCTGTTCCCTCTGACGTGGACCTGCAGGTTGGGTGAGCTTGTCATTGTGGCTTTTTCTTGGCATGACTGTGGTTATGTGCGATATGAGATCGGTTGTCCTCAGGTGCCCCTATGCTATTATTGTGTCACTATTGTTTATTATGCTGGTTTTGTTGGTTTTAATCCTATGGGCTCCGCCCAGAGTCACCGTTGTAAGATGAGTAGCTGTATAAATCGATAAAATAACAAACAAGTAAACATACCGTAGTTCATCCAGGAGAGCAACTCGCCTGTTCTGTTCCTGAACCCGGACTAGAACGGTGATGTCATGGTATGTCCAGCCAAATCCAAGCAGTCAGCAAGGCAGTGAAAACCAACAGAACATGCGTAATAAATAATAGTGACACGATAATAGCCTAGGGACACCTGAGGATAACCTAACCACATAATCTCAGTCATGTAAAAAAAAAAAAGCACCACAATGTCCATAGTCTCCCTGCCTCTCCCCCGCCCCATGAGCTCACTCTAGAGCCAGGCCAGGCCGAGGTCCAAAGAACAAGTAATAGGAGAAACAAGACATTATCCCATTGTTTTCCTCAAAAAAAAAAAAAAATCACAGGCCAAAGGAGTCCCAGATAATGCAATAAAACCAGGGTCTAGTCACCATGAAGAGTCTGCCGTTTGGAGACAAGGCTGCACTGGATTGGAGTGATTTTATTGGCAAAAGAGCATCCCAATTGGTCAAAGCAGCCAGGTATTATTTATTTATTTATTTATTTATTTAAGTTGGAAGGGACCTTGGAGGTCATCTAGTCCAACCCCCTGCTCAGGCAGGAAACCCTATACCATTCCGGGCAAATGGTTGTCCAGTCACTTCCAGTGTTAGAACACAAGTCAGCTTAGAGCAAAGTTGCTAGATGGAAATCCACCAACACAACAAGGGAGGAGATATGGAGATGTAGGTGCCGTCTGCTTCCCTATCACCACAATGTAGGCCTGAACATGGGCACATGCAATATATTAAGTCTGGTTACCTGTGTTGGTGAGCACACCCAGTGTGCTTGCTTGTGGATGACACCTTGGTGTCATAAAGACCGAGACCAAATGTGCACAGTTGAATTAATTCTGTAAATCGTGGCTTGTTTTGTTGGGCTAACACAACCGTTGCAGGCATCCCATCTCAGGCTGATGGAAATGTTTGATACTAATTTTTCATCCATGGGGCACAGAAAAAGCTCAGGAGCTCAGGGTTTAGTTATAGAGCCTCCAGGTGTCCCCACTTTTGCAGAAATGAAAAGTGAAAATGTTTACAACTCAGTAGATAGGCCTCAAGGATAAGTGCATTTATTTATCCTTCAGTCCCTTTCAGAAGAAAACCTGCTTTTTAAGAAGAGGCTAGAGCAGGGGTCTGCAACCTTGACAACTTTTAAGACTTGTGGACTTCAGCTCCCAGAATTCCTCAGCCAGCATAGCTTAAAGTTGTCAAGGTTGCAGACTCCTGGACTACTAGACAATCACTTGTCTGAGATGGTATAAGTTCTCCTGCTTGAGCAGGGGGCTGGACTAGAAGACCTCCAAGGTCTATATTCTATATTCTATATTCTATATTCTATATTCTATATTCTATATTCTATATTCTATTCTATTCTATTCTATTCTATTCCATTCTATATTCTATATTCTATATTCTATTCTATATTCTATTCTATTCCATTCCATTCTATATTCTATTCTATTCTATATTCTATTCTATTTTCTATTGTATTCTATTCTATTCCATTCTATATTCTATATTCTATATTCTATATTCTATATTCTATATTCTATATTCTATATTCTATATTCTATATTCTATATTCTATATTCTATATTCTATATTCTATATTCTATATTCTATATTCTATCCCATTCCATTCCATGTTATTCTATTCCATTCTATGGTTCTGTTCTGTTCTGTTCTTCTATTCCAAACTTCCCTATCCAGTCTTCGGGGCCACAAGTTCTAAATGGTCTCCTACTCAAATTTAATTTGGCCCAGCGGCCTTGTTTCCCCCCCCCAAGCTCCCTGGCGGGGTGGGGTGGGGGGGAATGCTCCCACTCAGCAAATTCTGATCTGGATGCTGTTCGCATTTGACGCCCAGAAGCAGAAACAGCTCTCCAAGGCAAGGGCCTGTGGGGGGGCGGAGAGGGGCTGGTGTGCAGGAACCAGGCTCCTTTCCCGGCGTACAACACAACTGCACACCCGCAGGTGAATCACAGAGGAGATCCAAAGGGAGGGGCTGGGGTGGACTGAACCATTTCAGCCTTTCAAGGGGGGCAGGGGGGAGGCCATCGCTGACTGGGTCCGGAAGCCCAGTTTGTTCCTTGAACTCTTGCCAGGCAGGTGTGTGTGTGTGGTTTTTTTTTTTTTTTTGCATTTTACATAAGAGACAATTAAAGGTGTATCTACCTGTGCAAGTACGCATGTGCGCTCTCTCTCTCTCACACACACACTTTCTTTCTCTCTCACACACACTCACTCTGTCTGTCTCTCACACACACACTCACTCTCTCCTTTCTTTCTCTTTCTCACTCTCTCTCTCTCACACACACACACACTCCTTTCTTTCTCTCTCTCTCACACACACACTCACTCTGTCTCTGTCTCTCACACACATACACTCACTCTCTCCTTTCTCTCTCTCTCTCTCTCTCTCTCTCTCTCACACACACACACACACACACAGACACAGACACACACACACACCCTTCCTGTAAGCTGAAGCAAAAGTTCACGGTGACATCACCAGGCTGTCTTCCTTCCTGCAGGCTTCAAAAGAAGAAGACTTTTCGTGGCACTGCCCGGTTCAAGATTTGTACCCGCCGACCAAAGCCCAAAGTGTTCCCCATCTGGCCTTCCCCCCCCCCACACACACAATTTTGCATGGGGAAAAAACAGCCCAGGGAGAGAAATGGGAGAAGGCAACTGCCCTGGCTGGGCCCTAAAAACCAAAACAACAAAAACCTCTGCAAAAGGGAGGCAGGGTGATTTTTTTCAATAAAAGAATATTCTTGATGTGGCATTTCATCAGAGTCCTCTGGGGTTAGCCTACCAGAGTCCCCCCCCCCAAAAAAATCTGTGGGGTAGGGAGTCCGGCTGAGGTTAGGGAGCAGCCTGAAAGTTGCAATTTGTGGTTATTGACAGGCAAAAAAAAGCCCTGAACCAGGCTATGCGGTATGATTTCTCTTTTAGGCTTGACTTTTGGCCTTATTTGTCTCAGTTTCTCTCTCGGCTGCAGTAAATCTCTTTACAAAGCAGGAGGTGCCGTTTCCTTCATTTGGGGTTCAAAAAAACACCAATATATAGAAGCAAACGGCAGGAATAGCTTTGCTGCTTGTTTTTCTTAGGCTTTGTATTTCCAAAACAGGAAGTTTCTCTCTCTCTGAAGTGGGGGGGGGGGAAGGCCCAGCGAGAGTGTGCATTGCCTACAGGTGCAAAATGCTCCTTCACTCCAGATTCCTCCATGCTTTTTTGTGGCAAAGTTGATATTTTGGGGTGTGAAATTACTTCAGAAGTGTGGGGCATCTTTATAGATTGCAACTTCAGCACACAAAACAGCAATACTGAAGTGAAGTCAAAGATAGGCATTTGGGCAACTTGTTTGGAAATGAACTGCTACAGGTGTGTAGTTTCTACTAGAGCCCTTTCTGTGCTCCTGACCTCCCTAAATCCTGCTTAGGTGTAAACAAAACTCTAGATGTGAATGTCCTTGATTTGAAGTGGTTAAGGCACCAGGCTACAAACTGGGAGACTGTAAATTCTAGTAGGGAGGAGGAGTACTAAATATATTTGCTACCTTGTTTATTCCAACTTTTATTATTGTTACTATTACTATTATTACTATTATTATTATTTTGTTTGTAAAAACAAGGCAGGACCGTCTTCTGCCACATACGGGACCGTCTTCTGCCACATACTTCTCTACGACTGGTGAGAGCGCACAGGGAGGCACAGGGTCGGCCTCCTCCGGGTCCGTCAGCGAAACAATGCCGTCTGGTGGGTCCTAGGGGGAGGGCCTTCTCTGTTGTGGCGCCCGCCCTCTGGAACCAACTGCCCCCTGAAGTCCGCGTTTCTCCCACTCTCCCGGCCTTCCGAAAGAACCTTAAAACTTATCTTTGCCGACAGGCCTGGGGATGATTGTGGGTTGTGTATGAATGATGAATGTGTTTGGGGGGGTCTTTTTAAATGCTTTTTAGATTTGGTTTTAGATTTTTGAAATGCTGAGATGTTGTTTTTCTTTATGTTGTTAGCCGCTCCGTCCTTGGAGACCGGCATAAAAATTTAATTAAAATAAATAAAATAAATATATAAAAAAAGTACTGAATTTCCACTTTCTGAGGAGGAAACGGTCTTGCTTTCCTCAAATTTTTGTAACTAAATTCAGGGGGGGGGGTGTAGTTGTGTGAATAAACTCATAGTTCGTTGACGGATGTAGACATTGAGCAATATTCTGTGAAGTTGGATGGGAAAGAACACCAAAAGTTCTTTGAAGGGGTTAGTCCGGGGTTCTGCAACCTTGATCACTTTTAAGACTCGTGGACTTCAGCTCCCAGAATTCCTCAGACAGCTAGGCTATGGCCTAGCCCTAGGCAGATGCTGGCTCAGGGATTCTGGGAGTTGAAGTCCACAAGTCATCAAAGAGCCGAGGTTCCCCACCCTTGTTCTAGAGCAGGGGTAGGCAACCTCGGCTCTAGGTTAGGTTAGAGCCGAGGTTGCCCACCCCTGCTCTAGACTTTAGTTTGGAAAAAGTCATAGCTGAGGACTACTTATACATCTTGATGTACAGGTAGTTTTCAACTTACAACCATTTATTTAGTGACCATTCAAAAATTACAAGGAGAGTAATTTTTCACACTTAACCACCCTTCACAGCACCCCCACCCCCTCCCGCCCTGGGCCAGGTACTCCAAACTCAGATGTTTGGCAACTGGCTTGTATTTATGACAGTTGCAGGGTCCTGGGGTCATTTGACCCCCTTTGGCAGCAACCAAAGTCAATGGAGAAGCCAGAATCACTTAACAAAACGTGTTATTAGTTTAACAACTGCAGTGATTCTTGCCACTGTGACAAGGAAAGTTATAAAATGGGACAAAACTAGCCTTTTTGTTTAGCCATGGAAGTTTTGGGCTCACTCCTGGTCATAAATCAAGGACTACCTTTAAATATTTGGAAAGCAGGCAGATTGTTCCAGCAGGTTTTATAAAACACACAAAGACAGCTTATATGTTTATATATGGCAGTCGTCTTTATTGATTGCTTGATGTAAAACAGTATCACTTGGCAACTGGTTTTTTTGTTTTTTTTTTCCTGCACTTTACACACACACAAAAAATGAACTGGCTCAGTCTGCAATCATTTAAGCACAGCCATATTAATTAACAAAACAAACTCCCCGCAGAGGCTAACAACAACAACAACAAAAATCCCCTACCAAATAGAGCATTTGCAAATGCACAAAAACCACACGCCACTTTGGCTTTCTGGGAAAATATCTTCTAGATCAAAAAATCTTTTTTTTAAAACATAAATAAGTTAGTATAATTTCTCAGTGTCTTTACAGTTATGTACACAGGTACATTTCAAAACTTTTTTTTTTTCAAAAAAAAAAAAAAAAAACACCCCTGCCTAGAAAATGTAAAAAATACTGTTTCCTTTTCATTTACCCACTTAAAAATGAAGGCCAGAAAAGTGAGCAAATAAGAGTCTGGACTTCTGAGAATTTATTAATTTCTCCTCTACGTTGTTATGTTGTTGGGTAGGACTTTTAAAAAAGAAAGGAGGCCAAAGGGAAAAAACCCCATGAGAAAATGCCCATTAAAAGAGTTCCTCTTTTGCAGCTCCAGAGAGAACTGGGCCTCCTACACAAAACTTTGTCCTGTGATCTCAAAGCATCGCACCCCACCTCAGAAATCATATACTTCCCCAAAGTGCCCGGTCAGAACAGGCAAACACTTCCCAGATTGTGTCCTTGACACATAAATCTCACCAGCAGATTCATTAACCTGCTGGGACAATGATTAAATGCCAATTTATTATCTTGGATTTTCACACAAACAAAAAAAAGGAGGGGGGGCAATGTTCCTTTAATAAAGGCATCTGCTTCAGCCTGGGGTTTGGAAGCAGATTTCGAACCCATCACCTTTCATTAGCTCCACCCCTTCACAAAACAAACAAAAACTCCCCTCCCCCGAGAGGGGAGAAAGGTTTATGTGCTACATAATGTAAAAACTATTTACACAGGTAGTACAAAGAAGCAAATGAGGAAAAACCTAATTGCAGAATGCTACATCCATTGCTTTTAAGAGGCAGGCCCCATTTAAGATGGCCCGGTTTAGTGTTATTTCATTGCAGATTTTTTTTTCTTTTCTTTTCTTTTCAGTGCTTTTAACGCATTCCCCAATCCCATGGAGAATCAGTGATATGTTTTCTTTCATTCATTGATTCGTAACACCTACAGGTGCATCTATGAATGCAAGCGCTGTATCTTCCTGGCTTCCATTGCCTCCTCCCAACGGAAGGAAACAAATATTCTTAATTCTGTAACAGAGGAAGAGAAAAGGTGTCAATTGCTGAGGGGTCCAATTCCTTGTTTCCTTATTATTAGAGCATCACAGAACCGCGCTAAGTCTGATGTTTTTATTTAACAAATTTCTACAACATCCATCTCATTTAAGTAATTCTAGGCAGTTCACAAACACATATATAAATAAGCAAATATACAAACAAGCAAATAAAATCTGCTGGCAAAACATCCTGTGGGTCTACAGTTACACTGTTTAAATTTATTATTTAGGTACAGCAGATCCTTCTTATTTTCCTCCCAACAATCCTACAAGGCTGGTTGAGTAGAGAGAGGGGACAGCCCCAAAGCCACCCAGCGGCTTTCCTGCCTGAGGCAGGACTAGAACTCACAACCTCCCAATTTCTAGCCTGGTGCTCTCACCACTAGACCAAACTGGCTCTAATCATCAACTGACAGGCAGCATTAAGAGTCAGCCCACCCGTCCAAGTCTGGTTTCTATTATGCCAACTTTTAGAATCCTGTTTTCTAAGTTAAAAGAAAGTTTTTGGCTTTTCAGAAAACTTGCAGATTCTACCGTTTTCATCTCTCTCTCTCTCTCTCTCTCTCTCTCTCTCTCTCTCTCTCTCTCTCTCTCTCTCTCTCTCTCTCTCTCTGAGTTTCTCTCTCTCTCTATCTGTGTGTGTCTCTCTCACTCTATCTCTGTCTCTCTCTCTGTCTCTCTCTCTGTCTCTCTCTCTCTCTCTCTCTCTCTCTCTCTCACACACACACACACACACACACACACACACACACACACGGCTTGATTTGTTTCCCAAATTAGCTAAGGTATGCACACAGAGAGACAAAAAATACAACAATCCAAATAATCGAGTACTCAACCCTTTTGAGCCACAAGCCTAACCAAGATTAGCATTAACTAACCCTGGCCTGCTGGCAGAAATTCTTCTAAATATGTTGTGTTCTGCCAACAGCCCATCTTTTTGGTTTTCTCCCTCCCCCCCCGCCCTTTTATACTCAGACAAAAACAAGACAACTCCACCAACAAAGATTTCATAACACACTTCTTGACTAAGGAGGGATTCAGTTAATCTGCCCCAATCAGATTTCAGAGTGGAAGCTGACAGAATTATCCACAAATAGGAAGCTGCTTGGGTGCAGTGAGAGGGGGGGGCTAAATTTTGTGCTATCCTGTTATTTTCTGGGAGGTGTCCAAGAGACAGATAACAACCCCCACTCTGCCCTCCCTCTCCCCCTCCCTCCTCTCTCCCCTCCCTCCCTCTCTCCTGTGATTGGTCCACCCAAAAGCTTTCATTTCCCTTTCAAATGTTCAAGTAAACAGCCAGTAGTACTAGTTAATTTGAACATGTGTCCTTGCTCATCCCAACAGCATTCCGAGTATCTACTTACTTCCAAGCTGAACGCTCATTTTATTAATTTGAACATCAGATCTGCCAAGATTCCTACACCATTCCTGCTTATGGAAAAGTCTGTCCAGAATGCCTGTCCTTAATTAACGAGATTCTGCTGCCTTTGAGCTGTTCCAGTTACTGCCACTAAGAATACAGTCCAAATATGTTGTTTGCTATTCATTTCCACCGAACTCCACAAAAGCTTTATCTCCAGACAGAACAGAGCCAGGACATTTCAAATGATCTACCAATTGTTTACAATGCACAGCAGTTAAGGATGGGGGGGGGGAGAAAGAATTTTTATTTTTAAAAGCCTTTCATTTTTTTCAAAGACAGATTAAAAAGTAAAGAAAACTTTAACAAAGTCTACGTTGACACCTTGCTAAAAAAAAATATATCCTAGGCAAATTGCATTCAGAAGTAAAAGCCACCTGTGCAAACACAAGTTTATCCCCTATAGTACAATTACTGCTCATTTTCTCCCAAAAGCCACTTCTTTACTTATGAGTAAGCATGAATTTGACAGCTTAAAAAACAAAATCACATAAAACTGCATACCCTAGCCCAGGGGTTCTCAACCTTGGCAACTTTAAGACTTGTGGACTTCAACTTCCAGAATTCCTCAGCCAGCTTTGCTGGCTGAGGAATTCTGGGAGTTGAAGTCCACAAGTCTTAAAGTTGCCAAGGTTGAGAACCCCTGCCCTAGCCAAAGAAATGGCACAGACCGGCTTGAACGGATACAAAATAAACAAGCTAATGAAGAAGCATTTCCTTCTAAACAGCAAACCCACCTGGACAAATCACCCTTTTACGTCTGGCACTGCTTCGGACTGGGCTGCTGCTGCTTCTTCTTCTTCTTCGGCGTCTGTTCCTCGGAGCCGGCCACCAGTGGGTCTTCGGGAGGATCTTCAGAAATTTCTTCAGCTGTGTTGGCTCTTTTGCTTTGAGGAGAGGAATCTGAGAGGGGAGGATTGGGGGGGGGGGATGAAGAAGGGGGAATATTAAAAAAAGATTTATCCTGGCAACTGGTTAGGCGCTGAAAAAGGGCAGGAAAAGAGCATCCCTTTGGAAGAGAGTTTTGCAACCATCCATCGCCACAACATGCAGGGAGGGCATCCAGACCACCAAGGAGAAGAACATCAGAATTGTAGGAGAAGCCTCTGGTGCCGAGGACTGTCTGAAATTGGGCCCGTTTTGAGAGGCAGCAGAGAAAACCAGGGGGTTAAGGCAGGGGTCCCCAACCCCTGGGGGGGGGCTGGACCGCTCCTGGACCCCGGCATGCCACCAATTGGGTTGCACAAACAAGCAAAGCGCCCTCCGGTCCATGGAAAAACCTCTCTCCAAGTCACTGGTCCCTGGTGGCCCAAAAAGGTGGGGGACCTCTGGCTTAAGGGATCCCGGCGCCAAGCCAGCCCGCCTCACAGGGTTGTTGTGGTGGTGGTGGGGAAAGGAGGAGGAAAGGATGGGTTTGCCCGCTGGAGTTCTCGGTGAAAAGAAGAAGGTGGATCAATAAAACCCAGCCAAAGGGCCAGGCTCCCCCGGGGCTCTGGGCGGGGGGCTCTGGGACCCCCGCGCGGCTCGCTGGGCTCCCTGCCCGCCCCGAAGAGGCCCCAAACGGACCGGCCTTCGCTCCCAAGCGGGAGCCCGAAAGAGGTCGGGCAAGCCGGGGAAATGACCTCCCCGCCCGCCCCGGGGACCTGGGACGGCCGGAGCCTCGGTGTGGCGGGGAGGCGGCGGCGGCCGACCCCCGGGCCCTCTCCGCGGGTCTTACCCTCGGCGGCAGGCCGCTTCCTGGGGCCGGCGCTTCCTCGGGCCGGCGCGGCCCCGTCCTGCGGGGGCTCCTGCGGGGGCTCGGCCTCCGGAGCCTCTGCCGGCTGCGCGCAGCGGAGCCCCCCGGGCGGCGAGCGGTCGGCGGCGGGCTCCGGGCGCCGCTGGGGGCCGTCGGGCTGGCGGGCCGAGGCGAGCCGCGGCGGGCGGCTGTAGAAGTCGGGCAGCGCCGCCCGGTCCAGCGCCCGCCACTCGAAGCGGCCCTCCAGGGGCTGCCCGCGCCGAAAGTCGAAGTTCCAGCGGCGCCGGCCGGCCTCCTCCAGCTGCCGGCTCTGCGCCCGCCACTCGCGCGCCAGCCCCGGGTGGTCGACGGCGCCGAAGAGGCAGCGGCAGGCCGAGGGCTTGGGCGCCTCCGCCGGCCGGCCCTCCGTCCGCTCCAGCGTCGGGCTCCCGCTCGAGACGCGCACCTTCGACATGGGCCGGCCGGGCGCTGGCGGGGCGGCGGCGGCGGCGGCGGCGGGGGAGCCGCGGGGCGTCCCGCTCGGGCCGAGGGCGGCGGGCGGCCTTTCCGAAGCCGGAGCCGGCCGAGGCGGCGCTTCCCGGGCGGACCGCGCGCAGCAGCCCTGCGGGGCCGGGCCTCGCATAAGCCGCGCGCGGGGCGGGCGGGCGGCGGGCGGCGGGGCCACCGGGCAGCGCTCTCCTCTCCGCGGGTCCGGGGGTCGCCCAGGAGAGGAGAGGCGAGGCCAGGCGAGGCGGGACCGGCGGGGAGGCGGCAGCGGCGGCGGCGGGACCTGCGTTGCTCCGGGCGGCGGGCGGCAGAAGCGGAGCCGGCGCTCCGGCGGCTAGGAAGGCGCCCCGAGCGCGGCGGCGGCGGCGGCGGCGGTGGAGGCGGAGGCGGAGGGCGCGCGCCTTCTCCGGCCCCCCTGCCCAATATGGCGATGGAAGGGAGGCTGGCGGAGAGGCGGGTGATTGACACGGCTCGTCTATTTAAACGGAGGCGGCGCGCCATTGGCCCGGGGAGTGGGCGCCGCCTCGGCGCAACGCTCGGCGCGCGCTCCCGCCCGGCAGCCTTTAAAGGTGGCGCGGGAGGCGCGGGGGCGCGCGCCGGAGCCGCCCAGGGCTGCCCTCTCCCGGGGAGCCGCCGGAGGGACGAGCGGGCGGGCTGAACCGGCGGAGCCCGGGCGGGAGGCTGCCGTGGCCGGCCGGCGAGCGGGCGGGTGTCTCTCGGGCAGGCCGCGCTCCCCGGGGTCCCGGTCCCTCCGGAGCCGAAGCGAAGGGGCGGCGGCTGAGGCGGGAGGCGCCGGTCTGGGAGCCCGGAGGGGCCCCTGGTCCGGGGACTCGGGTACTGGCCGCCTGTCGCCGCCGATGGCGGGTCGGCCGGCCGGCCGGCCTCCTGGAAGGCCGGAGCGGCTCTTTCCGTCGGAGGCTGCCCGCCGGTTCTTTGCGGGGTCCCTGCCTTAATTTCCCTGCGGATTCCGCCCCCGGGTCGGTCGGTCCCCTTCCAGAGGAAACGTTGTGCTGCGTGACGGTCGATTTGGTCTTAAGCTATGATTGGTGGCTTAGCCTCGTGTGAGCCCGGGAAAATCGGTCTCTCTTCCCTAAACTCTCCTTCAGGGATCGGCCGAGGGAACCCTGTTTTCTGACTTGCTTCTCCTTCATCTAAGCCAGGATGTGGCTAGGATCTGGCTACAAGGCAGCCAGAAGGAAAGTCCCGTGCAGGTGGCCTGGCCCGCCCTCCTTTGCACGTCTGAATGCAGCCCCAGCAGGTGGCAGAAAGGAGAGAGAGAGCGCCCCAATTACATTTTAACTGGTTTCCTTGCCACAAAGTCCTCCTTCCTCAGATGGGATACCCTGTTTCAATCTGTAGCCGGAGAGGATACATTGAGGGGGAGAAGCTGATGGGGATGCCTTGGTGTAGATCCAGGTGTTCACCTAGGTAGAGACAGGTGCATCACTTGCTTCACACATACCTCGTGGCTTTTGGACCTCCTTAATAGCCCACTTGGACCCCCCTAATAGCTCATGACAAGGGCTACATTAAATGACGTTTTCTATGTGTCAAGTCATCAAAGAGAGCAAACCGCTCCTAAGATGTATATTTGACCATTGAAATGATGGAGAGTTTCTGCCTTTTGGGATCAACCATCAACCTTAAAGGAACCAGCAGGTAAGAAATACCACAAACTGGCAGCAAAGAGGTCTTGAAAAAAATATCCGGGTGGCCTGATGTGTCTCTAAGTATAACAACCAGAACAGTGAAAAGAAGAATAGAACAGAATAGAAATAAGAATAGAATAGAGTAGAGTAGAATAAAATTCAGAATAAGAATAGAATAGAATTAGAATTAGAATAGAAATAAGAATAGAATAGAATAGCTGGAAGGGATCTTGGAGGTCTTCTAGTCCAGCCCCCTGCTCAAGCAAGAGAACCTACACCATCTCGGACAGGTGGATGTCCAGTCTCTTCTTAAAAAACCTCCAGTGATGGAGCGCCCACGATTTCTGGTGGCAAGCTGTTCCACTGGTTAATTGTCCTGACTGTCAGGAAGTTTCTCCTTAATTCCGGGTTGCTTCTCTCTTGGGTCAGTTTCCATCGGTTGCTTCTTGTCTTTACCTTCTGGTGCTTTGGAGAATAGCTTGACTCCCTCTTCTTTGTGGCAGCCCATCAGATACTGGACCGCTGCTATCATGTCTCCCCTATTTCTTCTTTTCTTTAGACTAGCCAAACCCAAGTCCCGCAGCCTCTTCGTATGTTTTGGTCTCCAGGCCTTTGATGGTGGGTTCCCTGTGGTGCTCTATGGAAGTGAACGTTGGCCATTAAAGAAGCAGGATAGGAAGGGCTTTTGACTGTTGGTGTTCAAGAAAATTCCTGAGAATATTGGACAGCCAAGAAAACAAACCAATGGACCGTTGAACCAATCAACACAACGTATTTTGGACACATTATGTATGCCAAGATCTATAATTTTGGAGAAGGTTCCTGCTAGAGGCACAAATGGCTCTAATTATCCTGTTTTGGACACATTACGCAAAGTTCTAGCGCTTTGGAGAATAGTGGTGGAAAAGATGGAAGGAGAAGAAAAGGATGGGCAGCAGTGGATGGTATCAATTATGGAGGTGATGCAGGCACCATTAGAAGAACTAAAAGATCAGGTCGGAAAGGGATCCCCGAGAAAAATCTGTCTGCAGTTGCTAGGATTCTATTTCCACCTGATGGCACATAATCAAAATTTACACATCTTTTGTTGGGAAAACACATAGATAGTCCTTGATTTATTACATAACTGAGCCCAGAATTAACAGTCATAAGTCATGTTGGTAGGTAAGTGGACCACTATGTGACTGTGCCTGATTTTACGACTATTTGTGGTGATTGTGAAGCGAATGCCACCGTATTAAAGTGAACTTGTTGAACTCAATGGGCAGTTTTTGCTAGAAACCAGAAGCAAATGCCCAGTTCTGGCAAAAATCAGGCCTAACCGTGTTCCTTCCATCTGCAGAACCACGTGGGGGAAAAGGGGACGAACAGCCCTGAGATCTGTGGATATTAACCATCCAAGTCTGTTCAAAATGTGCATTTTTTCCTGTCCTAAAGGCAGATAGGAGGATCCATGTAATTAAAACTCAGCATGGGAGTTTAATTAAAACCCTGTCCCCACTTTGCAGCCCAGGAAGCCAACTATGGCTAGTTTGTTATTGCTGCTGCAGGGATGAGGAGAAAATGATTGACACCCAGTGTCCTGTTTGGAAACATCCTTTGCATTCTTTGTTCTTGCCCCTTCAAGAAGTTATTGAAATTAAGTCCTAGTGCCTGACCTTGTGGTCCGACTATCGGCGATCTGGAAGAAAGCCCATCCCATCCAGTGAGACTGAATGCAAATGGGTTCATTACAAAGCAAAATATGTCATGTTCTTCTGCCTTCCTTGCTTGTATCGCAATGGATGCATTTGCAAAGTGCCAGCACGGTCCCTGAACTATTCACTATTGGATGTGGCCACACACCATCGTTCTGTATTACCTGCCCAGTTTGGGAATTTAGCTCGCTATAGGTTTCCTACCCTCACACCTTTTCTTCTTAAAATGCCCAGAAAATCATAAACAGGAAGCATAAAGACAGTCCTGTGGCCCCCAGGGTAGTTTCAGACCTCTGGGTGCCAGTGGCTTACCAAGTAAGGATTTCAGCTGAGAGGATTCTGCTTAATCCACTGCTCCTGGGGATCAAAATAATCAGCATTAACAACAGAGATTTGCTTGTTGGATAATTTGTAGAAGACCAGTCACCCCTTTGAAGGGGAAGTCCCTTCTTGCTCAAACATTCACAGTCTAGATTAAAAGATAAAACTCTCTGGTTGGAAACCCTTGTAATCTGGACTGTGGAACTCTCAGTGACAGGAATAACCTAGTTCCTAGCCCTGCTACTCGTGCCATGGAGAACATCCGATTCTCAATATTGCTAGGGTAACAAATGGAACAAAACAGTTTCTGCTTCCATGGAGGGTTGCTTGAAGTGGGATCCCACGGAGGGAAAATCTGGTGCCAAAATGAAGCGATGCGTTGCAAGGTCACTCTGCAAATGCCACCCGGTTGCAGCTTGCTTGAGCTGCTTGTAGGAATACAGCCTGTGCAACGTGTACTAAGGATCACTAATTAAATTTATATGCCACCCACCTCTCTGTCAGGCAACACCCTGTGGCTTACACTATAAAGGCAGAGATAGAAACATTAAGTATGAACATAAATAAGTTTAGAAACCAGAGAAAAATGGGGAGGGGTGGGAATCTTCTAGTCCACTAACCACCTCCCGGGACGATGCCCCCATCAGAGCTCTGGGCAGAGCCAGATCTTGAGGTTCTTTTGGAAAATAAAGAGGATGGATCTCACCTTGAAGGGCACAAAGATCCAGAACAGGAGCCACAGCAGAAAACTCTCCTACTGGATCCCACTAGCTGACTGACAAGGTCCACAGCATGCCTCTTCTGCCAGAAACAGTGGGGCGGACTATTGGGGTGAGATGATTCCTTAGGTCAGGGGTCCCCAATCCCTGGTCCGTCGACCAGTACCGGTCCACAGCATGCCAGCAAGCAGGCCACATGAACGAGCAAAGCTCCATCGGGATGCTGGCAGTATTGAAAAACACACCCCTTCTGGCCCACAAAAAAAAATCTTTCTCCATGGCATCGGTCCCTGGTGCCCAACAGGTTGGGCACGTCTGCCTTAGGTGGCCTGGATTCATCCCATGAAGGGCTTTATAGGACCTGGCATTGGACCTGGAAACGGGACCCTGTGGTGCGTAAGTTTGTACAAAGTGGCAAAATTAATGGGGCATTTTGCAACACCTGAACATACAGCAATGACCTGCTTCATCACACAAGCTCTTGTGTTGCTGGGCTGGCCTTCAGAGAACAGAGTTTGCCAAAACACAAGCAGGCAACAGGCAGCTTTAGTTGGCTCTTAAAAATGTGGGGAGGGGATTGTGTGCCTTCCAGAAGTAGCTTCAAAATCAGTGTCATGCCCACGAGGAGCCAAAATACCACCCTGAAGCGTTGCCCAGTCCTAATGGCTGATCTCTCTGGCTTTCTTGACGGATGCAAGGACAGCAATGCATCAAGCTGTCCATAGAATTAAATGGACGGTTTGGAGGGTCTAATAGCCTGATTTTTTTTAAATGCACACATGCAGCCAAATGGGTTTTAAACCAGATGAAATTCCACACAGAACTGTCCTGTGCAGTTTGCAGGAGAAACAAGTAAAAACAGAAAGAGGCCCTTGGCTTTCATCCCAAGTTTACACTCCAAACACACGCCACAAGCACTGTAAGCAAGGAGAGATCACCTTGCCTGTTATTTTTATTAGCTCAGAAGTTCCGTGTCACAACGGATCGCGTGGACAGGCATATATGGCCACAGCACCCTCTCCAAAGCAAATAAACAACATTGATTTTCTGCTTCCAACTTCCTTCTCACTTGGTTGGCAAGAGATGTGTGCATGTGTGTGTGTGGGAGGGGAAATGCTGCAAAATGGGTTGCGTGGCTTTAAAAGCACTCCCATTGGCAAGTGGTAGGGTGCTGCAGGATTTGAATGCATCACTTGGTAGCGTGATGCTTATAAGTGAGGACTACCTGTATTTTTTCTTGAATTGAATTCAATAGCTCTCTCCATCTTCAATTAACCAGGATGTTTGCAAACCAAGGTGCACTGGGTTTAGCCTTCCTGAGATCTGTGGGAGAAGAAGCTGGTTTCCGGGGCCGCCCCCCCAAAGACGGACCCTTGTCCCCAGGGCAGAGCCAGCCAGGAAGTGCAGGAAAGGGGAAACAGCCTAGGAATTGCCAGCCCTGCTCATATTCCCAGGGCCCAGCCATGCCGCCTGGCCATAGGATTTGCATAACTGCTGGAACACACAGGTGGGCACAAACCACTATTTAAATGTGATCGGGAAAGTCCTGCCAGCCATACATGGGAACTTGAACATTGCTTTTGGCCAGCTGTCATGGGCAAATGTGTGGATCCTCCTAACCTCCTTTACTTTCCATGGTGATAAAGAGAGAGAAACATCCAAATAGCTGAAATTAAGTTCAAAGCAAAATCAAACGCTTGCCCTGGCATCCGAATCTCCTCTGGACAAAACAACCTCCGCACAGCCACACACCCTTTTATTTTGTTTTCCATCTTCAATTACAAGTAGTCCTCACAACTTACAAGAGTTTGTTTCGTGACTGTTCAAAGCAGCACTGAAAAAAGTGTCTTACGACCGTTTTTCCCACACTTATGACTGATGCAGTCATCCCCAGAATCACGTGATCAGAATCCAGACGCTCGGTAAATAGTTCATACTTACGACGGTTGCACTGTCCCAGAGTCGCGTGATCAACTTTTGCAGCCTTTCTTACAAGCACAATCAATGGGGGAAGCCAGATCCACTTAGCAACCAGCTGCAATGATGTACTTAACGACTCTGACAAGAAATGTCTTAAAATGGGGCGAAACTCACTTAACAAATGTCTCAATTGGCAACATCGATTTTACCTATATTAGAATTAGTGGGGGGCTTATAGCCTAACCGGCTGCTGAAGCAGGAGGCCCTATAGCAGGGGTTCTCAACCTTGGCAACTTTAAGACTTGTGGACTTCAACTCCCAGAATTCCTCAGCCAGTAAAGCTGGCTGAGGAATTCTGGGAGTTGAAGTCCACAAGTCTTAAAGTTGCCAAGGTTGAGAACCCCTGCCCTATAGGATGCTGAACAAATGGCTTCTTGAAAACCTCCAGCGACGGAGCACCCACAACTTCTGGAGGCAAGGAGTTCCACTGGTTAATTGTTCTCCCTGTCGGGAAATTTCTCCTTGGTTCTAGCCTGGATCTCCCTTTAATGATCTTCCACCTGTTACTTCTTGTCTTGCCCTCAAGGGCTTTGAGAATAGGTCAACCCCCCCCCCACACCTTTATAACAGCCCCTCACGTCCTGGAACACGGCTATCATGCGCAACCAACAATATTTCTCTTTGCACACGCTTGGATGGGCACATATGTGCTCAGCCAGTCCAAATCAGGCAACACAAGGGAACCGCCTTTCAAAAGTCACCATAGAGGAGAAACGGTCAGGATCAAAATCAGAGTCCAGGAGAGAATTTTCTCCAGATAAAGAATCTGAGATGGAAATTGTAGCCAAGGATGGCTGTGTGTTTTTGGACGAAGGGAGCAGCTCTGACACCATTTGTTTATCTCAAAACAACATTTACGTGTGTGTTGGGGGGGTGCTGATGTAAAAAGAAAAAAGCCAGCTCCCTGGGCCACTGAGCTAGGTCTGAAAGCTTGCCCAGGGCTGACACTTCACAAGAAGAACGCAAAGTTGGAAGTTGAAGTCCACACACAAAGTTGCTAAGGCTGAAAAACACCGGTCTGATTTCTGCAGTCAATCCCAACAATCTTCTTCCCTTTTCTTTCTATTTTTCTGGGATCAACCTCCCAATTTGTTACAATTTTCCATTTTCCTCCAGCAATGAAAATATCCATGTCCAGTCTAGTGTGGATTCTAGTGTTTTGTTCTGTCTTTTTTTTTTTTTCATTTATTTCAGCTGCATCCCGTTTTGCTTTTGGCAGAATGACTTGCTGTGCGACTTGGTCAGCTTGCTGGGAAGAATAGCTGCAGCCATTCCACCTTAAATAGTCAGAGACTGGATGTCCCAGGGCTGCAAACAAGTAGCCCCCATCTATGAGGTTTGTTTACTGTCAGCTCACTCTCTGCTGCTTTGGAATAACAGAATAACAGACAACAAAGTTATTATTCTATTCTATTCTATTCTATTCTATTCTATTCTATTCTATTCTATTCTATTCTATTCTATTCTATTCTATTCTATTCTATTCTGTTCTCTTCTCTTCTGTTCTGTTCTGTTCTATTCTGTTCTATTCTATTCTAATTTTCTATTCTTTCTTTATTCTTATTCTATTCTATTCTTTCTTTATTCTCTTCTCTTCTATTTATTCTCTTCTCTTCTTTATTCTATTCTATTCTATTCTATATTCTATTCTCTTCTATTCTTTATTCTCTTCTCTTCTCTTCTCAAGAAGAGATTGGAAAACCACTTGTCTGAAATGGTACTGTATAGGGTTTCCTGCCTGAGCAGGGGGTTGGACTAGAAGACCTCCAAGGTCCCTTCCAACTCTTGTTATTCCGTTATTGCTATGAATATTATTATGAACAGAATTAATAAATAATTTAAATACCGGTTGTGGTATTCAGAAGTGACATTTTGGCCGGTCCCGATTTGAGCTTTTTCCCCTTGCAAATCTGCTAAATTAAGCGGTTTTATATTTATATGTATTTTTATGTTGATTTCTACTGTGCTGTGAGCCGCCCTGAGTTCTCCGGAATAGGGCGGCATAGAAATCGAATAAATAAATAAATAAATAAAATAAACCATCTGCAGGAGGTTAGTTAAGAGTTTTTGTTTTCCCTTCCTTGAGGATTGCAAGATTCAACTGCTGTATCTTTTTTAAAAAAAAAACAAACAAACAGGGAGAAATTGCTCTGTGCTGGGACGGCTGAACTTTCAGGGCAGGCTGAGAATGAGAATGAGAGAATCGCAAGTCCTTCCCTGCCCCCAGTCTGCTGGTAAACAAGGATTCCAAAAGGTTTAAATTACATCCAGCCTGGATGATTTTGCAATTGTTTTTCTCCTGTTCTCCAACTTGGACGTCTTCTGCCAGGGAGGGGTTGTTGTTTTCTGGCAGCATTTCTCCAAATACAGTTCTTGAGGTTCCCAAGTGATGAGAGGGCCTGAAACCCATCCCTTTTTGGCACCAGGCGCCCCTCTGCGAAAGGGACCCAGGCTTTGCTTTTCAAGATCTGAAATGAGATCTCAAATGAAAACAGCCGAGCTCAGAAGTGACTTATGCTAAAAGGTTAAAGCCGGGTTAGCGCCCCAAATCAGAGGATGCCTGTAGGTGGGAGGGGAGCGATTGGACTCAAAAACTAGATTTTGCTTAAGGAAGACCATTGGAGGAGATAATCAGGGGTTCTCAACCTTGGCAACTTTAAGACTTGTGGACTTCAATTCCCAGAATTCCTCAGCCAGCAAAGCTGGCTGAGGAATCCTGGGAGTTGAAGTCCACAAGTCTTAAAGTTTCCAAGGTTGAGAACCCCTGAGATAGATAGATAGATAGATAGATAGATAGATAGATAGATAGATGGATGGATGGATGGATGGATGGATGGATGGATGGATGGATGGATGGATGGATGGATGGATGGATGGATGGAGCGATAGGACTCAAAAACTAGATTTTGCTTAAAGAAGACCATTGGAGGAGATAGATAGATAGATAGATAGATAGATAGATAGATAGATAGATAGATAGATAGATAGATGGATGGATGGATGGATGGATGGATGGATGGATGGATGGATGGATGGATGGATAGATAGATAGATAGATAGATAGATAGATAGATAGATAGATAGATAGATAGATAGATAGATAGATAGATAGATAGATAGATAGATAGATAGATAGATAGATAGATACCGGTAGATAGATAGATAGATAGATAGATATAGAATATAAGGAGAAACTTCCTGACAGTTAGAACAATTAACCAGTAGAACAACTTGTCTCCAGAAGTTGTGACTGCTCCAATACTGGAAGTTTTTAAGAAGAGACTGGACAGCCATTTGTCTGAAATGGTATAGGGTTTCCTGCCTGAGCAGGGGGTTGGACTAGATGACCTCCAAGGCCTCTCCCAACTCTCTTATTCTATTCTGTTCTTTTTTGTTCTATATTCCATTCCGTTCCATTCCATTATTCTATTCTATTCTATTCTATTCTATTCTATTCTATTCTATTCTATTCTATTCTATTCTATTCTATTCTGTATTTCTATTCTATTCTATATTCTATTCTATTTTCTATTCTATTCTATTCTATTCTATTCTATTTTCTATTCTATTCTATTCTATTTTCTATTCTATTCTATTTTCTATTCTATTCTATTCTATTCTATTCCATTTTCTATTCTATTCTATTTTCTATTCTATTCTATTCTAAACATTAATGGTATTAATCCTTCTTGTCAGCTTGTAGTCAGTTTCACAATTCCTGGTTTCATGTCCACACACACACACACACACACACACACACACCTTAAATAACCCAAATGCTCTGAAAGTAGTTCAGGGCATTTGGGTTAGTTGAGGTGTGCTTTTCTGTTCGCATGTGTGCTTATTCTTCCCCAGGACACACAGATAGGGCCATAGAAGCTTTGCCCCATTGCCTACAGTCACAAATGCAGCTATTGGGGAAGGACCAGATCAGTGTCACGCAATGATCAAACCATTTAATGAGGCCTGAATATGCAGGGGTAGGGGAAAGATGATGAGCATCTTTCACTTCAAACCAACAGCACTGTTTTGTGTTGTGTTGTGTTGTGTTGTTTTTTACTGGCCAAATACACATAGCATAACAGCAATGAGCTTAGCCATTTATCTTATCCTTTCCTTTATTATTCCAGGAACTGCTGTGGTAGAGTTCTGGAAGGCCATCTATTTTTTTTTCCTTTCTTTCTTTTTTCCACTCTCCTGTTGATTGTCTGGAAGCAGCTGAAAGAAAGCCCGTTGCACAAGCAAAGCACTTTGCAGGCATTGTGCGAAAGGGCCCTGCCATTCTGACGATGGCGGGGAGGGGGGTGGGGAAACCCCTTGTCCGGGCCACCTCCTTCACCACCAGTGGCCTGTTTAGAGAAAGAAAAGAGTTGCTGAATCAGCTTTTTTTGCATTATCCTCCATAATCTAGTCTTCCGGGTTTTGTGCAGGGAAAAATTCTATGCCAGGCTTCTGTTTGCATTTAGCCTGCTGCTTTGTGTTCAGAAAGTCTATTGCTTTGAGTTAAAACAAATGCAGGCTGCTTACTTCCAGGAAACATTTCAGGCTTACAGTCCTAAATGAACTTAATGCACCTGCATTAAATTCATTAAGGTACAACAGTTCCTTTCGGGATGGCTCAAAGTTACAATGACAATGAAAAAAGTGACTTACGACTGTTTTTCACACTTACGACCATTGCAGCCTCCCCATGATCATGTCATCAAAATTCAGACAACTTGGCAACTGTTCTGTTCCTTGCGTTGATGAGGCATTGAAACAAGGCAGGAGTAACAACAGATGCGTCTTTATTTAAGCTTCAACAGAACAACACAAAACGGCGCTGATCCCTTTTATACCTTTTGCAGGGAACAGCGTCAGCCAATAAATGCAATGTATTTTCCCGCTCTGCGCATGCTCAGTAGGCTAGAGACAGCCTGTCTGGCCCGGGCAGACCATGTGGCCTGCCCGGGTCTCACTGCAGCTTCCTGCATCTGCTCTGTTAATCACAGGCCCAGGACATAACAGCAACTGGCCCATATTTATGACTACTTAAGATTCAACCTTGAGAAGGTGAAAATCGAACTGCCGACAGTCGGCAGAATTAGCCTGCAATACTGCATTCTAACCACTGACTCTGCAGGCACCCAGAAGCCTCTTCCCCTTTATGTTTCTCAATCAGCCCCAATCAGTTGAGCAGATGTGTCTCCCAGGCGAAGCCTGATGTTTGTATGGGCACCACCTTTCCTCACCCACCTTAAACTATAATCAGGAAAAACCAGTTTGCAAGTGGTGTGTATTAACTGAACAAAAACAGCAGGTTTTAAATTCCTCCAGGCATGTTTTTGTTCTGATGAAAAGAAGCATGGCCGAGATGGAACGCCAGGCCTAGTCTTCCCTCCCTCACTGCTGGGTGCACCTGCTCTTCTGAGGATGCAAGCACGGGACAGTTTCCTGAGTGTCAGGAAAACCATTTCAAAAAATATATAAAGAAGGATGAAGTCTATTTTCTGCACTGACCCATGCCACAAATCCAGAGGGCTGAATCTGGAGGCTGGTGGTAAAGAAATGAGGGGAAGATAAGGCAGCTTGGAGCAAAAAAGGGCAGAGAAAGTGCAAAGAAGATAAGGGCTCTGGAGACTAAACCATACGATGAACATCTCAGGCAACTAGGTACGTCTAGAGCAGGGGTAGGCAACCTTGGCTCTTTTATGACTCATGGATTTCAGCTCCCAGAATTCCTGAGCCAGCATGGGGGAACTATGGCCCCTTCATGACTCGCGGACTTCAGCTCCCAGAATTCCTGAGCCAGCCTGGCTCAGCTTGGAAACCTCTCCCTTTCCCCTCAGCATGGCTGGCTTGGGAATTCTGGGAGTTGAAGTCCACTAGTCATAAAAGAGCCAAGGTTGCCGACCCCTGGCCTAGCCTAATCAAGAGAAGGCTGGGGGTGACCTAATACAGGTAGTCCTGTAACTTCAAATGAACTATTGTCAATCAAGGTCTAATTGAGGGGCTGCCACAGAAAAGAGGGGGGTCAACTTATTCTCCAAAGCACTGTGGGCAGGACACGAGGCAATGGGCACGCTGAACAGAGATCCAATCTGGAAATAAGGAGCAATTTCCTGATCGTGAGAACTATTAAGCGGTGGAATGCCTTACCTCCCAGCGTTGTGAGTGTCCCATCGTTGGAGGCCTTCAAAGATTGGAGATGCATTTATCCTGGATGGAATACTTCCCTACGACCGGTGAGAGAGCACAGGGTCGGCCTCCTCCGGGTCCTGTCAGCGAAACAATGCTGTCTGGTGGGTCCTAGGGGGAGGGCCTTCTCTGTTGTGGCGCCCACCCTCTGGAACCAACTGCCCCTTGAAGTCCGCGTTTCTCCCACTCTCCCGGCCTTCCGAAAGAATCTTAAAACCTATCTTTGCCGACAGGCCTGGGGATGATTGTGGATTGTTGTTTGAAAGTTGTACGTGTGTTGGGTGTCTGTTTTTAATATTTTGATTGGACTTAGATTCTTTGATGTTTTGTATATGTTGTAAGCCGCTCCGAGTCTCCGGAGAGGAGCGGCATATAAGTCCAATTAATAAAATAAATAAATAAATAAATAAATAAATAAATAAATAAATAAATAAATAAATAATAAGGTCTCCTGACTTGGGCAGAGGGGTTCGGACTAGATGAGGTCCCGCCCAGCCCTGTGGTTCTATAACGGGGGTTCTCAACCTTGGCAACTTTAAAACTTGTGGACTTCAACTCCCAGAATTCCTCAGCCAGCAAAGCTGGCTGAGGAATTCTGGGAGTTGAAGTCCACAAGTCTTAAAGTTGCCAAGGTTGAGAACCCCTGTTCTATAAACTAGAGGTTGAGGAAGGGAGGAAGCTCCACTCCATGGTTTTGGGTTTCTTGATGTCCTCCTTGTGGAAACCTCACCAGGACTTCAGTGGATTTTTTTTCCTTAGTGGTTTTTCTCAGATCAGAAGAGCCCCCTTGTGATCAAATGACACCAGGACAATTGTGCTCACGAGGGTCCCATCACGTCTGGAAGATTTTCTACTCTGACATTAACAAGCTCTCCCTCCAATTCCCCCCCCCACACACACACACAAACTTATAGCTATTTGCCAGGCTGGTCATTTTCTTCCCTTCTCTCTCTTGTTTTCTTTTCAGGGCTTTCAAGAAGAATGGCAAGGAAAGCAATCGACAGGGAACAGAGCTGCACACAATCCAAGAATTCAGATCTAGGGCTGTCTGCAAACTATAGTCAGAAATAACCTGGAACTAAGGAGGATTTCCTGACAGTGAGAACAATGAACCAGTGGAACCACCTGCCTCCAGAAGCGGTGAATGCTCCAACACTGGAAGTTTTTAAGAAGAGACTGGACAGCCATTTGTCTGAAATGGTAGAGGGTTTCCTGCCTGAGCAGGGGGTTGGACTGGATGACCTCCAAGGTCCCTTCCAACTTTATTATTATTATTATCTTTTATTCATTAAACATGAACCTCAGTTAACTGAACATTCAAATTGGCTGGCGCTGATGGTTGACACGGGTTGCTAAAATGTAAGATGTTCCTTAAAATGTAAGATGTTCCAAGTAGCGCAGTTTTTAATAACATTGCTGGAGTTATTGCAGGAAGCTGCAGTTTATTATTATTGTTGTTGTTGTTGTTGTTATTATTGTTATTATTATTATTAAATACAGCAACAGTGTGATTGATCGAACTCTGCCTGTTTTGTTATGTGCTTAGCCTGGGAATTATGGATTGTACTAGGATGTTTGTTATATTTATTTGGCATAATTACCCTAATGTGGTGTTTCTCAACCTTGGCAACTCTTAAGATGCGTGAGCTTCAACTCCCAGAATTCAACAGCCAATACATTTCAGTAATAAGAATCCAATAAAACGAATTCATTGTTAACTTTTAATTAAACATGAAAACCCAACTTCAATTGGAGCCCATTGCTACTTCAGTTCATGCATTGTGGGATAAAAGGACATCAAATGGGTTTTTGTGCGATTGCAGCTTTGTTACGTCACCAAATGTACCATATGCAAAAATATACCTGGAGTAGAAATTATTTTTTTCTATTGAGCCTGTTTGTTAACCTAAATATTAGTTTTTATATGAAGTGTAGGTGTGATTTCGTTAAAACTTTCTGATTGAAACTTCATAAATAATTATATAATGGCCAAATCTGTACTGCAACAAAGGACTTTATGGATCTCTTCGCTGCAATAGTTGTCTGAATTTTTGTAGCTTTAAAATTTGCTGTTTAGAAAGTACCCAGAATATTTTGTCAGCTATTTTGGGATCTACAGCAGATTGTAATTTATGATTGTGATTTTTTCATATTTTGTTTTTGAGTTGCATTGTTTTTTTTTGTTCTTTTACTTTTTCATCATTGTTTTCAGCTCCATTCCCTGCTATTTTAAACTAAAAGGGGATAGGTTTATTTTTTATTGATCATATTTATTTATTTCTATCCCACCTTTGTTGTATTTACAAATAAACCAAGATGCAAGATGCCAAACATATCCCAAGGCAGTCACTTTCTCTCACCAAATTTGCCCAGTTACACTGCTACTTTTAAAACAAAGACAAAAAGAGACAATATCCAAAAATTCTATTTAAAAATGCCCAGTATGAATAAATCCCAGCTAACATTTCAGCATAATACTGGTCAAAGAGGATTACTGTATTTTTTTGATGCAAACGCTAGATGTCCCTCTAAACTTCAGAGAAAAGAGAGAAAGTGAAATTAACTTCAAAACAGAGCTATGGATGCTTGCTGTATCTCTTCTCCTGCAAAGATTCATTTCTGAAATGCATCTGAAACGGGAAAATGTTCAGCTTCCATATTCTTCTTGCTGGTGCTCTTCTAAATTCAAGCCCCATCATCCCCAGCCAGGGTGGATCTGAATCCAACAGACTCTAGGCAGATAGACTCTACTTTCTTTTCAACAAAGCACTCCACAAGTTCTGATGAGCAAGCTAACTTGTTGTGACATGACAACAAAGTGGATCTGTAACCAACTTGAAAGTCATATGCAGAGTTGCTAGCAAGGGCTCCTTACCTAAGGGCAGTGGGGTATCCCAGGATTCCCACCTGAGTCTGTACCCTTCAACATTTGTATTAATGACTTGGAGAAAGAGATGAAGGAAATGGTTCTCAGATCTCCAGATATTACGAAAGAATCACACCACATGAAATTTAGCAGAGACAAAGGCTGAGTCCTTCACTTAAGAAACACAAATGAAAAGTAAAGCTTTGTGAGAGAAAGACATTGTAAATAACTGTAGAATGGCCAGAGAGAATGGGGAATACCTAGTTTGGAAATGTTACTTGTGAAAAAGATCTTGGAACGCTGCTATCCTGTCCTCCCTCGTCCTTCTCTTCATTAAACTAGACATACCCAATTCCAGCAACCGTTCTTCACATGTTTTAGCCTCCAGTCCCCTGATCCTCTTTGTTGCTCTTCTCTTACTCTTTCTAGAGTCTCAACATCTTTTTTTACATCGTGGTGACCAAAACTGGATGCCGTATTCCAAGTGTGGCCTTACCAAGGCCTTGTAAAGGGGTATTAACACTTCACCTGATCTTGATTCTGTCCCTCTGTTAATGCAGCATTGAACTGTGTTGGCTTTTTTGGCAGCTGCAGCACACGGCTGGCTCCTATTTAAGTGACTGTCCATTGGGATTCCTAGATCCCTTCCAGTCTGGTTGGTCTAACTGGGATTCTGCATGGAAGGGGGTTTCATGGTCACAAAGATCCCATCCTACAAACTCTTAAGATTCCAGATTTCAAAGCAAAGCAGGACAACTCATTGTTTTGTCAATTGTTCATTTCTGTATTCTGAATTCCCAAACTTATCCAGGACACTGTGGGATGTAATAGAATTACAGTGGTTGGCAACAACAAATGGGATTCGGGGGGATGTGGAAATCAGGGGTTCAGGAACATTCATGGGGGGGCAGGAAGTCAAGATAGCGGGATCAGTTGCACAATAGAAACTCATCCCTTTTTTTACACACAATGTATGTGACAAGCATAAAAAGAGGGGCTTTGCTGGCATGGTTACATAAGCTATGTTGACCCACATGGGTCCTGTTGTGAATGACAACATTGCAGGATTTGGGTTTGGCTAGTCTAGTGAAAAGTAGGACCAGGGGGTGCCATGATAGCAGTCTTCAAATATTTGAGAGGCTGCCACAAAGATGAAAGGGAGGGAAGTGTGTAGTGGAGTGCCCCAGGGCTCTGTTCTGGGCCCAGGGATCTTCAACATCTTCATCAACGATCTGGACAAGGGGATAGATGGGGAACTCAACAGATTTGCAGACGACACCAAGCTGGCAGGAATAGCCAACACTCCAGAAGACAGGCTTAGGGTACAGGAGGACCTGGACAGACTCGAACACTGGGCGCTATCTAACAAAATGAAATTCAATGGTGAAAAAAGTAAGGTTCTACATTTAGGTAAGAAAAACCAAATGCACAAGTACAGTGTAGGTAGCACCTTGCTCAATAGTAGTAACTGTGAGAGGGATCTCGGAGTCCTAGTGGACAATCCCTTAAATATGAGCCAGCTGTGTGCTGCAGCTGCCAAAAAGGCCAACGCAGTGCTAGGCTGCATGAACAGAGGGATAGAATCAAGATCACGTGAAGTGTTAATACCACTTTACAAGGCCTTGGTAAGGCCACACTTGGAATCCTGCATCCAGTTTTGGTCACCGCGATGTAAAAAAGATGTTGAGACTCTAGAAAGAGTACAGAGAAGAGCAACAAAGATGATTAGGGGACTGGGGGCTAAAACATATAAGGAACGGTTGCTGGAATTGGGTATATCAAGTTGAATGAAGAGAAGGATGAAGCACCTGAAGGCAAGACAAGAAACATTGGATAGAAACTAACCAAAGAGAGAAGCAACCTAGAACTAAGGAGAAACTTCCCGACTGTGAGGACAATTAACCAGTGGAACAGCTTGCCACGAGAAGTTGTGGGTGCTCCATCGCTGGAGGTTTTTAAGAAGAGACTGGATAGCCATTTGACTGAAATGGTATAGGATTTCCTGCTTGAGCAGGGGGTTGGACTAGATGACCTCCAAGGTCCCTTCCAACTCTGATGTTGTATGCTCTACATTTGACAGCAGGTACGAGAGATTTGCTCCAAATCAGATCTTTTTTTCACCTTCTTCCTTCTTCCATGTCATATAAGCTCCAAAGCATTTAAAATGTTTTCCTAGAAAAGAGCCTGGATCAAAATGTTCCCGGTCACAAATAACTTCAGCCAATGCCCTTCGTTTTCTGGTTAACCCCAGGGTTGTGTTGTAACACATACCACAGACCATCTGGCAGGATTGAAGGCTCTCCTGGGATCAGCCTGCAGGTCACATGAAAGACTCCAGAAAGCCATGACGCAAATCAACTACATCTCCACAACGGAGGTCTGCTTCCTCTTTGAAGCGCTGCAAACATGTCGGAGGCTTTGGGGGGACAGACGGGTACAACGTTTTGATTGGTTGACCGATGTTTTTGTTGGTTGACTGTTGACTGCCAGAACATCCTGACGCCTCCAGAGGAACTTCCTGACAAGGCCGTTTAAAAAAGTTCTTGAAATTAAATGGCAGTGTGTTCATATTGCATTACAAACCAAGAAGGGGTCACTTAAAGCTTCAGAGGCAGACCCCACGTCTTCTAAAGCAGGGCTCTTCAAACTTGGCCCTTTTATGACTTGTGGACTTGAACTCCCAGAATTCCTCAGCCAGGCATGCTGAGGAATTCTGGGAGTTGAAGTCCACAAGTCATAAAAGGGCCAAGTTTCAAGACCCTTCTTCTAATCCAAAGCTTGCGTAGAATGTGCTTATGAAAGGCTATCACCCAAAGAGGGAGAATCTCTGACCTTAATACAAGCAATCAACTCAAGACCCAGATCTTCCTCACATCACAAACACCTTGGTGCAATCTGCAGCAGGTTTTTTTTTTATACTCAATGCTGGATTGAAAACGCCTTGGTCTCTTCAGCCTTGAAAGACGGCGTTTAAGGGGTGACTTGATCGAAGTGTATAAAATCATGCATGGGATAGAAAAGGTGGATAGAGAAAAATTATTTTCTCTATCACACAATACCAGGACAAGGGGGCACTCCCTAAAGCTTATAGCTAAGAAAGTGAGGACAAATAAAGGGAAATATTTCTTCACTCAGAGGGTCCTTGGTTTATGGAATTCACTTCCAGAAGGGGTCGTGACAGCTGTCAGCCTTGACAGCTTCAAGGCAGGGCTAGATAGATTCATGGATGCCAAGTATATCCGTGGTTATTAAAACGGATGTCCATGTGCCGCCTCTATGTTGGTTGAGGCAGGCAGGATTCCCTTGAGTACCATTTGTTGGGGGTCAAGGGAAAGGGAGGGTTTTGCCTTCTCTTTCTGCTCAAGATCCCCATGTACAATTGGTGGGCCACTGTGTGACACAGAATGCTGGACTCAGTGGGCTTTGGCCTGATTCAGCATGGCTCGTCTTATGTTCTTATGAAAAAAAAAGTCCAATAATTTTATGTTTGTGATATTGACGTTCTAAACTGTACATCTTGGCTGACGTCTGATGGCTTAATTACTGTTTGTAGTCACAATGAACACCCACCCACCCCCTCAATAGCCACTTATAACCCGGTGCACAACTTCCAACGCCCGTGCTCTTCCACTGCAATCATATGGCTATATTTTGGGCCCTTGACAACCGGCCCACATTTATGGCTTTCTGAAGTGCTCTGTGGTCACGTGACTTTCTTCTTCTTCTGGAAACCCGTGTTTACTTCCAGTTCTGGAACAAAAAGAAATGCCCCATAGCAAACAATGAGCTATTCACAACAGTTGCAGTATTTACATAATGACTCAGGCATTTGGTTTAAGATAGTGACGTTTGCTTAACAACCACTGCAAAAATGGTTGTTAAATTAGGTCCAGTCATGGGATGACCCACGTGTTGGCCATCACGACTTATGGCCGATTACAAGCTCAATCACAGTCGTAAGTCGAGGATTATTTGTGATTAGTATGAATAGAATACTACTTTCACTAGTTCCAACGCTCCGATTTATCTAAATGCCAGTGCCGATGTTTTTCAATTAATGCTGTAGTAGTATCATTGTGTCAGGGCAGTGCATTATAGCAGCATAATAAAAAGGAGAAATTGGGGACATCTTAACCCATCTTACTTTATCCAGTGCACCTTCTCCCTCCAGCTTTGTTCACGGAAGGATAAAAAGATCAGGTCTAGGACAGCTCCCTCCGGCCACCTCAACGCTGTATTGATCATTTCAGTCAGTTACTTTGATGATTGACAGCCACACTTTCATCGGAACTTTTTGTAACTCTTGTATTTCTGGATTGACTTTCTTCATTTAATAATAATAATAATAATAACAACAATAATAATAAAGTTGGGAGGGACCTCGGAGGTCTTCCAGTCCAACCCCCTGCTCAGGCAGGAAACCCTATACCATTTCAGACAAATGGCTGTCCAGTCTCTTCTTAAAAACTTCCAGTGTTGGAGCATTCATAACTTCTGGAGGCAGGTTGTTCCACTGGTTAATTGTCCTCACTGTCAGGAAGTTTCTCCTTAGTTCTAGGTTGTTTCTCTCCTTTGGTTAGTGTCCATCCATTGCTTCGTGTCCTGCCTTCAGGTGCCTTGGAGAATAGCTTGACTCCCTCTTCTTTGGGGCAGCCCCTGAGATATTGGAACACTGTTATCATGTCCCCCCCTTGTCCTTCTCTTTGTTAAACTAGACATAACCAATTCCAGCAACCGTTCCTTATATGTTTTAGCCTCCAGTCCCCTGATCATCTTTGTTGCTCTTCTCTGCACTCTTTCTAGAGTCTCAGCATCTTTTTTACATCGTGGTGACCAAAACTGGATGCCGTATTCCAAGTGTGGCCTGACCAAGGCCTTGTAAAGTGGTATTAACACTTCACACGATCTTGATTCCATCCCTCTGTTCATGCAGCCTAGCACTGTGCAGTGTAGTTGAGTTTTACCACTTGTTCCATTGCATCAATGGGATTGTCGGGGAAACGAAACCTTCATGATTCTCACCATGGGGCTAACTCATCTTGCTGCCTTGTGCCCTCGTAAAGATTATGGGTTTGTTTCACACAGCCACACAGCCTGCAGGTCTTCTGCCTGAGTCTATTTCCATGGCTCTCTTCAATGGCTGTGTAATGCTTCTCCCTCCCTTCCTTCCTTCCTTCCTTCCTTCCTTCCTTCCTTCCTTCCTTCCTTCCTTCCTTCCTTCCTTCCTTCCTTCCTCCCTTTTTTTCTTTCCAGCTGCAGCTCTCTCAAGTGACTCACAATATCCAAAAAGGCCTCTTGGCGGAATATCGGAGGGGGTGTGTATTGAAAACAGAGGGGGGAAAGCCACAGGCTTTGGGCTCTGCAAGAGATGGAAGGTTGCAAATGGGGGAGCCACAGCCTCCCCCCCTTCCTTTTTTTCCATTCTGAGATCCTCTTGTTATTCCTGGCTTCAAGAGTTCTGGATGTCTCATGAGGACGGGCTGGTTCAGCAGAGGACAACCCATTCAAAAGCACAACACACACACGCCCCCAGGGTGGTGGGTTTACCATTTCTCCCTGTGTCTTTCTGCCTGCTCCAAACACTGGTCAACTCTTTCTCACCACTGGCCTGACCTACATTTTCAAAAATGGCGCAGCCTCAGCGTGATGGCTGCCCTACATTCTACATTCCCATTTCTTCTTTAAAAAATTGGCAGGCATGAATTGGAGTTAGGAAATCTGTCTAATCGGAGGGGGATGGGACTTAATAGGCAGGCAGCTGTGAGATGTTTATTTTTATTGGTTGGGTTATATCTCGCCCTTGCTCCAGGAGCTCAAAAAAGCTAAGGGGGGGGCTCCCTTTTGGGTATAATGGTTGGAAGATGATGAAAGAGAGATCCCACCTGGAACTAAGGAGAACTTTTCTGACAGTGAAAGCAATTAATCGATAGAGCAGCTTGTCTCCTGGGGTCGTGGGTGCTCCCTCACTGGAGATTTCCAAGAGTAGACTGGACAACTATGAAACTGGGCTGGGATGAGGCTTGAACAGGGAGCTGGACGAGAAGACCTCCACGGTCACTTCCAGCCTTAGGATTCTTTCATTCATTTTGCAAACCCATGTGTTTGTGTGTGTGTGTGTGTCTGTGTGTGTGTCTGCAGAGGACTGCCATGGCTGCCATCCTCCTCAGTTTTTTTACAACCCCTTGTAGATGTCCTTGCAAGTCTGTTAGATAGTTTGGGTGAGATTGAGATAGACCTGAGGTGGTTGAGATAGACTTGCATCCAGTTTTGGTCGTGAGGATGTAAAGAAGATGTTGAGACTCTAGAAAGAGGGCAGAGAAGAGCAACAAAGAAGATCAGGGGGCTGGAGGCTAAAACCTATTGCTCGAATTGGGTATGTCTTCTCTAGCTTAATGAACAGAAGGACACGATATCCCTGTTCCAATATCCAAGACAGCAGTCCCCAATCTGTGGGCCACGGCAACTGGGGCTGTGGAAACGGCTGGTGAGCATGTGTGCGCACACAGGCATCCTCACTTGCCCAAGCCACGTGCGAGCGAGGGAGCGCATGCTCCATTTGTGTGAGCGGCAGGCGCATATGTACACAGCTCGTGGAAATGGAGCTGCGACGCTTGCACAAACCGTCCCCTCCCCCCGCCAGTCCGCAAACCCAGAAACCTTGGGGAACACCGATCTAAGGGGTTTCCCCAAAGAAGAGGCAGTCAAGCTCTTCTCCAAGGTGCCTGGAGGGAGAACAAGAAGCAACGGATGGAAACTAATCAAGGGGAGAAGCAACCTGGAACTAAGGAGAAACTTCCTGACCGTGAGAACAATTAACCAGTGGAACTCCTTGCCTCCAGAAGTTGTGAATGTTCCGACACTGGAGGTTTTTAAGGAGAGACTGGACAGCCATTTGTCCGAAATGGGATAGGGCTTACTGCCTGAGCAGGGGGTTGGACTAGATGACCTCCAAGGTCCCTTCCAGCTCTGTTATTCTGTTATATTCTGACATGAGCCTGGTCTCCTCAGTCCTGAAGCCACATTTTACTTCCCCAATAGGTTCAGAGCAAGGAAAGGCAACATTTTCAATTAGGGCTCAGATATGGGAGTTTTGAGAGCATTGTGATGTGCTTACACAACATCACTGCTCAAGGGAGGCGTTGCCCCTTGTCAAACGTCCTCCAGTTGCCTCTGGCCAGTCACAAAATACCTTTGAATCAGAAAGCAAAATGCAAAACAATAGAAATTGGCAAAAAGTCCCTCAGTTTATCTCTGAGAACGAGGAAGATAAAAGATTGCCTCGTTGGGAGTTTCCAGACTCCGATGACGCATCTTTCCGCCAGGTGGGAATGACCAATCAGAATTTCTGTGTGGAAAATGCACTTTTGTGACAATTCTTCTAGGAAAAAAAAAATGATTAGTCCATTGGAAGGCCTTCTGGGTCAACCAATCATGCTCAGCCCCTTCCCAGACCCTCAAAATCACCCCCACAATTGCAAACAATCTGCAATTGTTTTCACACTGCAGCTGGGAGAACTTTGGACGTGCCCACCAAAAACGTGCAAAACCTGATATCCGCTCGATGTCTCATCCTCTCCCTACCTTTTCCACTCCACTTTGTTGGGTTTTGTGATGGGGAAAAAGAGATTAAAAGCTGCTCGTCTGCTCTCTCTGCTCTGCTGCAGACCCCATTTAACAATGGTGGAGGAAGGGGAGAGGCCAAAGGACAACTTGAGGGGAAAGGGTCAGGACCCCCATTCCAGCTTTTGAATTTCCAGCTCTGGGCTGAGCCAGAAATAAATCGGCCGCAAAATCAGAAAGCTCTGGTGCTGATCCAGGAGCAACACCACATTCCCACCTGGAACGGGCTAAGGCTGAAACAGACTGAAGTTACCTCTGATTGTACTGATAAATGCGCACTGATTAGAGAAGATCAGCCCAGATTCTTTTCTATAATAATAATAATAATAATAATAATAATAATAATAATAATAATAATAATAATAATAATAATAATAATAATAATAATAATAAAGTTGGAAGGGACCTTGGAGGTCATCAAGTCCAACCCCCTGCTTAGGCAGGTAACCCTATACCAGGGATAGGCAACCTGGGCTCTTTTATGGCTGGTGGACTTCAACTCCCAGAATTCCTGAGCCAGCCGTGCTGAGGGGAAAGGGAGAGGTTTCCAAGCTGAGCCAAGCTGGCTCAGGAATTCTGGGAGTTGAAGCCCGTGAGTCATCAAAGAGCCAAGGTTGCCTATCCCTGCCCTATACCATTTTGGACAAATGGCTGTCCAGTCTCTTCTTAAAAACTTCCAGTATTGGAGCATTCACCACTTCTGGAGGCAAGGAGTTCCACTGGTTAATTGTTCTCACTGTCAGGAAGTTTCTCCTTAGTTCTAGGTTTAATACCGCAGCAGCAGCAGCAGCTGAACTATATTCCCTCCCTCTCCTAAGTTACACCGCTCAGATGAAGGAAGCTTGAAGAGTCACGAGAGGCGGGCGTGTGCTGGCTCAAAACACATTTCTGGGCTGAGAGTTCTATCAATCTATCAATCCAAGGTTTTGTCTTTGTATGCAGCTTCTGCTGGAGGATCACCCTTCTGGTTTGTTTGTGCAATCTCTAACCCTCTGCCACCACCCAGCCCCACAGAGAAATTCACGGGTTTTCCTGGATGACTAATCTAACCTTACCAAGGTTTGCAGGGAAGAGGAAAAGTAAACAAGCGAGGTGAACACGTGAAGACATCGTCACATTACAATGAGAGAGTCCCACACAAAGGCTCCCTGGGCAGAGAGGAAGGGGCAGGTGTTGCCCACGCTGTGGAAAAAGGGGCAGCCGGGAGCCTGAGGGGTTGCGACGTGGAGCTGAACCCAGAGGAGGGAAATTCCTGCCCTCCAAGCGGCTGAGACAATGGATAGAACCCAAGAGACGTGACTAGACTGTCATCTTGGTAAACTGGGAGAAGCCCATGAGTCACCGTGAGGTCACCAGTGCTACTCCCACCGGCCCTTCCTTAAATGACGTTTGAGACCGTCTGGAATTTGTCCAGAGACGTCCTAAAGAGAACAGAAGAAGCTTCTTGGATGAGAAGCGAAACATCTCCAAGGACAAACCAAGGAACTCCGATTGCCTCCTGCCCGAAGAAGCACCTTTGGGACAACCGTGATCTTGGATGATGGAGAACCTCCACCGATGGTCTTCCAGAGAAACTGTGCTCTAGGTCCCATGCCTTGGAAGTGGGTGGTCTTCTTCAACATGGCAAACAAATGACATTTCAGGCCATTGCTCAATGGCCTCTCTCACTGGGGTGCCCTGGGGAGGTGCTGCTTATTGGTGGCCACACCACATGAGGCTGTTTTCAGGGAACTGTCCTGCTGGCGGATAAACAGAATTTCTTTCCAAATTCCACTGAACTGGAGAAAATAAAGAACACCAAAGATATTTCACCCTACATCCAGAGCCCCCATGGAGGGCTGCTGCTTCAGAGTTAAACTACATGTTACACTGCAGCGACGTGCAATTTTCTCTAATGGCTGCTTTTCTAGGATTCTGCAGTCCGAAGGGGGGGTGTGGTTTCACAGGACGCCTGCATCCCGGGGATGGGGCTTCCCTTGTTAGCGTGGCCCAGATTCTGGCATGCCAGTTCACGGACCGGGGGTTGTGGACCCTTCTCTTAGAAGCCCGGGACAGATCCTGGCCATCTCACCCCAGCTGCACATCCAGGTTTACCGACTATTAGAGTTCTGACCTCAAAAAGTAGTGAAAGCAATCCGTGCGATTGAGATCATGTGTTGGCAGACCCACTTATCCTGATACAATTGCGCCTTACAGTGAAAATATATTTCTAAAATATAAGCGCCTGGGTGAAGAGCAGAAGACTCTTGAGACTTGAGTTGTGGTATTGGCTAAGAGGGCCGCTGAAGAAACGGTCGTAATTCATCTGAATGGAATAAATCAAAGGAAGGGTGGTGATTTCAAGCAGAGTTAAAATGACCTTGCAGGCTTTGAAGCTTGATTCTGTTTGAGAGAAGACAGAAAATCTGTGCAAATAACAGATCTAGTGCAGCTAATAAAATGTCACGCGTAATCTTTTATTCAGGAACCAACTAGCTAAGTGTGTCTCTGATAACCCTTTGAAATTGTTATCATAGAGATAGCGAACACCTGTCACCTGATCTCGCAGGCTGCTATTAGAGCCTTGTATACAATGTGTTGAAGTCTGAAGTAAATAATATTCTTTCTTTTTAAGGTCAAGATCCCTGGTGTGACTGGGGTGGGTGTAGCCTTTATTTATTTTATTTAGAAATTCTACGTAGCCGCCTATCTTAAATATATAACTCTCTAAGCAGTGAACAGTTTTACAAAAACAATGGTAAACACACAAGGGAAAAATAAATAATGGAGGCACTTCATAACAATCTGATAAAACAAACCTTACAGGGTACAGGGTCATCTGAATTTCAGGAAAGAAGCTAATTACATAATAAAAATAGAATTATATAATAGAATAGAATTACATAATAGAATGGAATGGAATGGAATAATAGAATAGAGTGGAGTGGAGTGGAGTGGAGTGGAGTGGAGTGGAGTGGAGTGGAATGGAATAGAATAGAATAGAATAGAATAGAATAGAATAGAATAGAATAGAATAGAATAGAATAGAATAGAATAGAAGCTGGAAGGGACCTTGGAGGTCTTCTAGTCCAGCCCCCTGCTCAAGCAGGAGAACCTATACCATCCAAGACTGGTGAATGTTTAGTCTCTTCTTAAAAATCTCCAGTGATGGAGCGCCCACGATTTCTTGAGGCAAGCTGTTCCCCTGTTTGATTGTCCTCACCGTCAGGAAGTGTCTCCTTAATTCCAGGTTGCTTCTCTTTGGTCGGTTTCCAACCATTGTCTCTTGTCCTGCCTTCAGGGGCTTTGGAAAATAGCTTGACTCCCTCTTCTTAGTGACAGCCCCTCAGGTACTGAAATACTCCTATCATGTCTCGCCTATTTCTTCTTTTATTTATGTTATTTATGACAATCACAGCTTTGTGGCAAGCTGTCACAGTCCACATAAACCACACACTACGAGGTCCTTGGTGTTCTTTGAGCCTGATTGTTTTCTTGCAAACCTTTCATTAACATGAAGTCACCTAGTTTGCTAATGAAATGTCTGCCAGCAAACCACCAAACTCAGAGATCATCAAGGATCCCACAGCTCAGCCCTGAGCTGCAAAAATTCTCTTCTATGTCAAAAAGTCGAATAATTGGAATAAGGATGGTCTCCTGCAGGGGCCGTGGAGGAAAGCTGACATGAGAAGAGGGCTCAACCTATCTTCCAGAGCACTTGAGGGCAGGTCAACAAGTAACTTGTGGAAACTTAACAAAGAGAGATCCAACGTAGAACTGAGGGGACATTTCTGACAGTGAGAACATTCAGTGGAACTGCATGCCTCCAAAAGTTGTGGCTTCTTCATCGCTGGAGATGTTCAAGAAGAAAATCTTGAATGATGATGGGATCTCTGACTATGGGGAGACCTCCAAGGTCAGACGGCTTCTGTCAAATACCTATGAATGCATGGTGAGGTCCATGCAATTCCACTTCAATATGGTAGACGTCTAATCACTACCAAGTAAATACTTTTAACGCCGGTGGACTTCAACTCTCGGCTGAAATCCACAAGTCCAGAAGTCTTAAAAGTTGCCAAGGTTAGACCTGTCTACTTTGGTAGACCCAGAGGATGGAAGGGTCCAAACGTCATTTTGACGTTCTGACTTTAAGACTTGTGGATTTGTGAACTTCCCCTCCCAGAATTCCCAGCTGGAGAAGCTTCTTGGATGGGAAGGGAAATGTCTTCAAAGAAAAACAAAGACGTCCAATTGCCTCTTGGAAAAAAGCACCTTTGGGATAACCATGACCGGATGACGGAGATGCTCCATGGACATTTGGCTGACGGGATATTAAGGAGAATCTCTTCTCTAAATGCCTGTCACAGAGGCGGGGACCGGGAACATGGGACAACTCCTGTGTCATGACAGCGTCAGGATGTCATCCTGCAGATGACACGCATGAGGTCACTGGAGCTTCTACTGGACTGGAGACAAGCAACCGGACAAGCACGCCGGCTTGCCCAAAACAAGTTTTATATCTTCAGGGGTTCTCAACCCTGGCAACTTTAAGACTTGTGGACTTCAACTCCCAGAATTCCTCAGCCAGCTTTGCTGGCTGAGGAATTCTGGGAGTTGAAGTCCACAAGTCTTAAAGTTGCCAGGGTTGAGAACCCCTGAATTAATTCTAGCTATTTTTGCTCTGAAGGAGAATTCATTTTTTTCTCTCTCTTTGACAGCCAAACTTGTCAATCACAACCTCGTGCCGGCGGGCATCAGCGGCCCTGATCCCGACAGCTGCCAATTCCTTCTCGCCTGCTGGTTTTGTTTGCTCCCTTCAGGATCGGTGAGGTCAACTTTACACCGGCAACGAAAACCACAACAGCAGCAGCAGCAAAAGCCCCAGCTCCGGACGTTCCCAACCCAACTCCCAGCTTGCTATCTTCGCGCCTCACCTGGTTTAGGTTCACCTCCCCCCCCGCCGCCCGCAGCTTGTGCAAGGCTTCGCAACACACACACACACACACACACACACAGAGAGAGAGAGAGGCCGCGCCCCTCCCTCTCCCCCGAGTGCGCCCTTGTGCGCTTTTGGCTCCCTGCTTTGCTTTATTTGGCAAAAGTTTTCCAAGTCGGGGGAGGGGAAGAAAGGGTGGAGATTGGGGGGGGTGCGGGGGGAAACCAGTCACGTTGCAAGTCCGCGTGCCGGCGGGGGGGGGCCTGGCCCGGAGCCCGGAATGAGAAAGTTAATCAAGCGCGCAACAAAGCAACAGCTTTGCAAACTCCAGGCGGGGGGGAGGGGGCATGCTGGGGGGGAGGGGAGGGGCAGGAGGGCGGGGGAGCAGCTGAGCGAGGCGGAGGGGAGGGGAGGGAGGCAAATTTGAAAGCGGCCGGGGTTCCCTGCGCCGTTGCTGCGCGGATCCCCAGCGCCAAAGGAGCAGCTCCGGGTCCCGTTGCTCCGGACGGCCGCGGCGGTGACCGCGGCTGGAAGGTAAGACCCCCGGCCCCCTCTCGCGGGGTCTAGGGGCCCCGGGTGGCCTCTGGGGACCGTGGGTGTGGGTGTGGGTGTGGGTGTGGGTGTGTGTGTGTGAGAGAGAGAGAGATTCTTCTAATCATGGCAAGGGTAAAGAGGTCTTCTGACCTTCACTGGACCAGCTTTGCCACTAGGGACATCTGATGTGGTGTGTGTGTGTGTGTGTGTGTGTGTGTGTGTGTGTGTGTGTGTGTGTGAGAGAGAGAGAGAGAGAGAGAGAGAGAGAGAGAGAGAGAGAGAGAGAGAGAGAGAGAGAGAGAGAGAGAGAGAGAGAGAGAGAGATTCTTTTAATCATGGCAAGGGTAAAGAGGTCTTCTGACCTTCACTGGACCAGCTTTGCCACTAGGGACATCTGATGTGGGGTGTGTGTGTGTGTGTGTGTGTGTGTGTGTGTGTGTGTGTGTGTGTGAGAGAGAGAGAGAGAGAGAGAGAGAGAGAGAGAGAGAGAGAGATTCTTCAAGATTATTATAATCTTGATCTTAGCAACAATTTGCCACTGTCTTCCTCTGAGTGTTGTTGTTGTTGTTTAAAAAATATGCCAATCTGTTTACCCAATCCAAGATTCCTTGGTCATCTCCTGCAAGGACTGACAGTGCCTGACTCTGCTTAGCCTTTTCAAGGTCAGTTGAGGTTGGCTGGTGTCAGTTGGTGAGACCACATAGTCTCCTCTTTTGAGAAGGGCAGTTTAGCGTGTCTGAGTGATCCTGAAGAGGATCCCTTGCCATCTGGATCTTGCTTCCCAGGCGGTGGAGTTAACCCCTGGGGATTGTAGGAGTGGGAAGCCAACAGACGTGGAGGGCCCCTGTTGGAGAAGGCTCTTCGGAGGAGCCCAAGTCAATCTTCTGCAGGCAGCTGCACTTCAGGAGAAGGCAGCCAGGAGAGACAAGTGGAGACCTGCCCATCAGGACATCAAGATGAGGTCGTGGTGGCTTCTCCCAGCTTCCCCGGAAAGCGGGCAATTCAAGGGTAGGACCCTTCCTGGGGCTAGATCCCAAAGATCAAACCAACTCCAATTTCAGAGCAGTGGTTTAAAAATCCCACAGAGAGAGGTGTGGAAAGGGGCCAGCTCCTTTCCCAAATAAAACAACCCAGAGACAAAAATGGACCTGATTGCGTAAACTTCCTCCTTTCCCCTGGATTTTCAGCCTTGGATTATCCTCACCGGGGATTTCCTGTCAATGCCGCTGGTTCACCCATAGGGGTTTTCTAGGGAAGAGGTGTGCTTCCAAGACAGGAAACCCAGATTGACGGATCAGCGCCTGGGATGACCTGTTCAGGGGCTTTCCAGGTGATTCCACCACTGCAAGGGAGAAGAAGCAGTTGAAGCAGGGGTGGCATTCAGCAGCTCTGCTTTTTTTGGTTGCCCAGCAGGCCCAGAATGGACTTCCAGAAGCAGCATCCACACAGAGAACCGGCTGTTCCCCTATTTGAATCCCAGCATTGGATGGATGGATAGATAGATAGGGTAGATAGATAGATAGATAGATAGATAGATAGATAGATAGATAGATAGATAGATAGATAGATAGATAGATAGATAGATAGATAGATAGATAGATAGATGAAGGAAGGAAGGAAGGAAGGAAGGAAGGAAGGAAGGAAGGAAGGAAGGAAGGAAGGAAGGAAGGAAGGAAGGAAGGAAGGATGGATGGATGGATTCAGCTGGTTCGCACCACTTTGGCAGAACCGGTAGTTCATTTTTTGTTGCCCAGGCCCAGAATGGACTTCCGGAAGCGGCATCCACACAGAGAACCGATTGTTCCCCTATTTGAATCCCACCACTGAGCTGGAGGTGTTGTTCTAGGCTGGGCAGCCTTGCCTGGACACATCCCTCCTTCCGAGGCAGGGTCTCCGAGCGAGGAAAGGGCATCTTCCACCCCTTTAGGGAGGCACACAACTCCTTTAATTAAGGCAGTCCATTCTTACTGTGACCAGAAGAAAGCTAGCGTGGGATGTAAGGAAGCCAGCTTGGTCCAGGAGTGAAGGCACCAGGCCTAGAAAGTGGGAGAAAGTGAGTTCTAGCCCCATGTTAGCAGGAAAGTCTCTTGGGTGACTTTGGTTTAACCATTCTCAGCCCAACATCACAGGGTTTGTGGGGGGAAATAGGAAGAGGGATACGTTTGTCGTCTCGAGTTATTTGTACAAGTACGGTAATAAAGGCGGGATAGGAAAGGAAAGGAAAAGAAAGGAAAAGAAAGGAAGGGGAAGGGAAGGGAAGGAAGGAAGGAAGGAAGGAAGGAAGGAAGGAAGACTTTGACCTGAAAGAAGTGGAAAGGAAGGAAGGAAGGAAGGAAGGAAGGAAGGAAGGAAGGAAGGAAGGAAGATTTTGACCTGAAAGAAGTGGGAAGGAAGGAAGGAAGGAAGGAAGGAAGGAAGGAAGGAAGGAAGGAAGGAAGGAAGGAAGGAAGGAAGGAAGATTTTGACCTGAAAGAAGTGGGAAGGAAGGAAGGAAGGAAGGAAGGAAGGAAGGAAGGAAGGAAGATTTTGACCTGAAGGAAGTGGGAAGGAAGGAAGGAAAGGAAGGAAGGAAGGAAGGAAGGAAGATTTTGACCTGAAGGAAGTGGGAAGGAAGGAAGGAAGGAAGGAAGGAAGGAAGGAAGGAAGGAAGGAAGGAAGGAAGGAAGGAAGGAAGGAAGGAAGGAAGATTTTGACCAAGTGACAGAATTGTGCCTGGCACCACCTCATTCAACAAAAAAGATTTCATTCAAGGTTTATCACTCTTAGGAGTCAGGCAATTGACCTGCTCGTGGGAGCTTCTTCTGTAGCGCAGGAGAAGGGGGCAGGCAGCAGTTTCAGTTACTCAAGGATTACTCCTATGCTTGTTGTCATGGCAACTCCAAAGCAACAAAAGGAGGGGAACAGCATCTTGCTAGATCCGGCAGGGCTTCCCTGCTGTAGAACACCACCCACAAGCTCAACGGCCAAAGATGGGGAAAAAAGGCAACATAAATAAATAATAAATAAATAAACATACTTCTTCCACCACATACTTCCTTCGGTGCATAATCCCTGCAAACACACACCTTGGCTGGACCCACTGAATGCCAAGGTCCCAAACCCTGGGCTAGCCTAGCTACTAAACCCAGCCAGCCAGGTTAGTTCACGCCTTGGCTAGGAGCAGGTGAGAAGAAGCACATGGTGCCTCGGAAACTTGAGTGTCATCAAAATAGCCCACAAAGAGTGAATTGGTCAGGTAGATAGCTGGGAAGGAGATGTCCAGCTGGGTGGATTTTATCCAGGAAAAGTTGGAATAGAAATTTGAGACTTTCTAGTTCTGGGACAATATGGTTAACTAGGAGATGCCCATGCTGGGCTGTCCTGTTTTTGTTTCTGTTTCTTACACAATCAGATTTGGACACAGAGAGAAATGCAGCGTGGCACAGGCTGCTGAGGTCACGTTTCCCAACCTGGCCACCTCTAAGATGGGTGGACTTCAGCTCCCAGAATTCCCTAGCCGGCATGTCCGCCCGTCAAGAGTTGCCGAGGTTGAGATACTGCTGCTTAAATATTGCACCCACTTGTCCTTGACCAATTCTGCAGCCTTTGATGTCACTTATAGCCAAGGAAGACCTGTGAATCCAACGCTGTTCATTGAGCCCAGGGGGTAGGTAACCTTGGCTCTTTGATGACTGGTGGACTTCAACTCCCAGAATTCCACGCGTCATCCAAGAGCCAAGGTTGCCTACCCCTGCGTTAGATCCTTGACTGGGGTGACTCCTTGTCAAACTGGCGGAGCTCCTTAACTGGCTTGAACGGGCCAACCCCCAGAAATCTCAAGCCCACCTAGATGTGCCCTGCTTCTTATGCCACACTTTATGGTGCGGGGGGGGGCAACCTTGTCAATGTATGAACTTCCAACTCCCAGATTGTCTCCAACCAGCTGTGCTGGCTGGGGAATTCTTGAGAGTTGACTTGAATTTATTTGAATTTGAATTTATTTGAATTTCTATGCCGCCCTTGTCCTAGGACCCAGGGCGGCTTACAACAATAATACAATAAAAAATTAAATTTCAAAACAATCAACCATCCTATCCAACACATTCATTCAATCCAAACACATTCATACAACATACAAACACAGTCAGTGATGGAGGCTTGACTTCTTAAATTGACTTCTTAAAAGTCGACAAGGTGGGAAGGGCATGGCTGCTTTGGGTAATTAAAGACCCTAGTGTGTTCGGGTGAAGGCAGCATACAAGTCACAAAGGGTGTGTGGGGGGGGGTGTGTTGGTTTCTGGGGGATCTCCTTGGAACCGTCTGTGAGAGGCAGACTCCCTTGCTGAAGACTGGAGGCTCTCCCCAAGCCTGGCCTTCCCTGTAAGGCTCAGTTCTGCCCCAGAGGGATGGGAGACCATCAGGACTGGCAGGTTGCAAACTTCCTTGATCCTGTGGCTCCCGCTACCTGCAAGGGCTGCCAGGGACTGCCAAGGAGCTCGACTCGCCAGGAAGCGCCGGGACCCTCTTTGCCCCCCCCTCCGGACCACCCCACCCCCCGCTGCTTTCCTCCAGAACCCCCGGGCCCTCCGTCCTCCCACGCCGGGCGCTGCGCTCCTGCTTCCCGCGGGCAGGGCGGCTTTCGCGGGCTGCCTCGCAGGGCGGGCGGGCGGGCGCGGAGCTGCGCGCTCGGGCGGCCCTGCAGCGCTTCCCCCCCCCCCGGCCGGGGCTTCCAGAGGGCGCGGAGCTTCCCGCCGCGAGACCCGCCAAGGAGAGGATTTGCCCGCCGGGGCAACTGCCGCGCCCGGCCTCGCCCGCCGCTCCTCCCGGCTTTCCCTCCAGTGGCCCGGCTGGGCTTGCCTGCTTCTGGAGACCCCTTTGGTCCTTGGATGGGAGGCCACCGGGAGATGCCCGAGGGAGTCTGGACTGGGAAGCCGGGAGGGCTGGACGGCACGTCCCAGCGGATTCAACCAGACCCGTTTCCGGCTGTAGAGATCCGAGGGTGGATCAGGACAGCAAGAGCCAGGTTGGAATCGGAGCCTACTCACAGGAACTGGGGGGAGGGGGAGATCTGGGGGGGGCTTGGCTCTCCTGGAAGGGAAGGGGGCTTCACGGGGCTTCGTGGCCGGCTTGGATTTGGCTCCGTGCTGAGCAGGGACCGGGCTCCCAGGCTCTCCAGACGTTTCCCAACCCCCGTTGTCTCTGGGACCAGGGTCAGGCAGGTTGGTCTGCCCCCAGTCAAGGGAAGTCCGGCCTGGATGACCAGGGGACGGAAATGAAGGCACCGGGAACGTTCAGCCTTACACAAAAGAAGGCGGTGGACATAATGGACAAAAGGTGGACATAATGGCTGTGGCAGTGGGGTTGGAGCTGTGTTGGATGGGTGAATGGATGGCTAGAAGGAAGGAAGGTGAGAAGATACATGGAAGGAGAAGAAGAGGGAAGAAAGGAGGGAGGGAGGGAGGAAAGAAAAAAGGAATATTAGAAGGTGAAGGAAGGAAAGGGGAGGAAAGAAAGGAAGGAAGGGAAGAAAAGGAATCAAATGGAATCCGAAGTCTAAGGCAATATTTCTCAACTTTGAGAAGTACGGACTTCAACTCCCAAAAATCGCCCAGCCAGCAGGTTGGAAAAAAACACTAAGGCAGGGGTCCCCCAAACCCCACTCTGTGGACCGCACCGGTCCGCGTCATGCCTGCAACCGGTCTGTGCAAACAAGCAAAGCCCCATCCGTGGGATGCTGGCAGCACACAAAACCACGCACCCTCCGTCCAGTGGAAAAACCTCTCTCCAAGGAACCGGTCCCTGGTGCCCAAAAGGTTTGTGGGGGGGGGGGAAGTGCTACTCTTAAGATATTGTCCCTATTGCCAGGAGAGGACTACGTCAGAGACAGAGCCTCGGTCCTGAATTTTCCCCTTTGAGAATCAAAGAAACCAACCCTTGTTTTGTCCATTTGTTCTCAACAGGTCCTTGGTATTTGAGGCAGCCTTCAACCACGACGGGCAGCAGGGACAGAAGATGGACCGGATTTTGGCAAAAGCAGCCCCCATCAGGAGGAATCTTTTCGGACCGGTGGACCACGAACATTTGCAGCAGGAGTTCCAGAGCCTGATGAGATCCAGCATGGAACAGGCGAAGCAACGGTGGAACTTTGACTTCTTCCAGGATGTGCCCATCGTGGGCCTCCTCCAGTGGGAAGAGCTGCAGGGCCACGAGGTTCCGGCCTTCTACCACACGCACGTGGCCAGGGAGCCTCGCCCACCTCTGCAGCCCCTGAACAGGACTGTGGACAGAGAAGGGCCACTTCACCCCCTGGGCAGAGAGACGGAAAGAGCCAGGTCGATCAAAACAGCCACGGGAGCGAAGAAGCGAAGACAGACACATTTGACAGGTAGGTCGAGGTTTTTCAGCCCAGACGCTTCGGATTCAGGCTGCAGTTCCACAGGGCGAAGGGAAAGCAAAACGGGGACACAGTCAGGCGGGCTCAAAAGGTGAAAGTGGCAGGAGTCCACTGGAATAGCCGGAAAGAAATGTATCCAAGCTTTAAAAAGGGACCCTGAGAATTAAAATCTCAACGCCCGGCCACAGTGAGGTCTTCGGGGCAGATCCTGTTCCTGACTCTGCATAGAGAGGTGAATTAACAACAACAACAACAACAACAACAATAATAATAATAATAATAATAATAATAATAATAATAATAATAATAATAATAATAATAATGTTGGAAGGGACCTTGGAGGTCATCTAGTCCAACCCCCTGCTCAGGCAGGAAACCCTAGTCCAGATCATTGCAATAACAACAAAGAGGTTAGGTTTTCTTGACCTCTTTGCTCCAGCCTAGTGCTTCTTTCGGGTTTTGGAGCACACAATGATCACCCCACTGACAAACCCCCCAAATAGGAGGTGACCCTGGCTGATCGCTCTGATATAGCATCCTAATTATTTAAACAGAGGGACGCCGTACCGATTTTATCTGCTAACTGTTATCCAAGTCAAGGTCAAATTTTACAAAAGCACTTTAAAAAAGAAAAGAAAAGAAAACCCCAAATACGAATAGTCCTCAACATTTATGTTGGTGAGTGAGAGGTTTGTTAAGTGGGTTTTGACCCATTTTACTTGGCTGAAGCATTCTGGGAGTTGAAGTCCACAAATCATAAAAGGGCCAAGTTTGAAGACCCCCTGGTTTAGGATCTTTCCCTTCAATACTCTCTGAGTATGATTTCAAAAGAAATTCAGCTGATTTTGTTCAGTTGCTCAGATAAAAGCTGGCTAGCAAAAGGCAGGTGTGCTCCCTGGATGTTTTATGAAAGAAAACATACACAGCGTAAACAACAGGTGACCGTGGGAAAGTCAAAAAAAATCTGGATGGTGAGACTGCATGCACACCAAATGTTCCACTCTTTTTTTTTTACTGGCAACCATTTTTTTAAAAAATGTTTTATGTCCCTTTTTATACACCTGTGTGATACACGTGCAGGATTGGTATTGTGCCGTCGCCACTGCCATCTTGACTGCAGACCCCTTAGTCGTTCCTTTTTTGTTGTTTCTTAGTTGTTTATTTTTTTAAATGCAGGAATGTAACTGGGAGTTGGTTTTATGGGAGGTGGGGGTGTTCCAGAAATAGGACAATGTACCTCTTGGCTTTTCCCCCTTCCAAAAATCTACCATCTCCTTTTTCGTAAGATTTCCACCCTGTTCACTCTGGAGAAATGTTTCCATGTATCACGTCTTGTTATTACTTGTTGGTTTGGATTTATTTTTGTGGGGCTTTTTTTTTTGCAGATTATTATACAACGAAGAAGCAGATCAAAACAGATATGCAAACACCTGTAAAGAAATTGGACTTCTAAACTGAAGCATCATAGGGTGGATCGCTTCCCAGATTTCTTCTTTGTCTTCTTTTTTTTCCCTAAAAGAACTTCCAAGCTTATACAACACCTCAGAATGATATATATCTAGAACTAACACTTTGTAGCTTCACAGAGAAGAACAATGAAAATGGGAACAGTTATTAAAAGAACAACAAAACAACTCTTATGAAACGGCAGTCCATCCAAATGAACTGAATAGCTCAAGAAACTTTTTTTTAAAAACTGATTGTCAAATATGAAAAAGGAGGATTGCAGCAACAATCCTTGCTTATCGTAACACTGTCAGACATGTTTAAAATACTGCACATGCCCAAATGGTGAGCAGCGTTCTACCACTTTCCATGTTGTATTTTTTAATTGTTTAATATATTAAGGTTTCATCTCGGTGTGAAAAGCAGAAACGTTTTACCAACTTAGTGAATTTAAGTTTTAAAAATGGAGTCAGCCCATCCCTTTCTCGATTTGCATCCAACTATTACAGGAGCACAATCAGCCCCTGCAGTTTCCATTCAGATGTTATCTCTTTTACCACTCAGTACGGGTGCCTGACACGCAAAAAAAAAGGGGTGGGGTTTGATCGCACAATGGTTAGCACACCTTGATTTATTTCTTTTTAAATACAAAATGCTGCAGATGTATCTTGCAGCTGGAAAAAGCTAGGAAAATGTTTTGGAGCCTGCTTTCGGAAGTCCTCTGTCATCTGGACCTGATTTCTTTCCATACCAATATGTCTTGATTGCAGTAGATGGTTGTTTGAATATTCCTGGAGAATATGTTTTTAATCATCTGCATGTATTGTGTGCTTTAGATTTGGTGAAGCTGGGCTCAAAAGCAGGCAAAGGTGGAATAACACAAGCCTGGCCATATTTTGCTAAATTGATATTAACTACGCATTGGCTTTATTCAGTGGCATTCGGGGAAAACCGTCAGATGTCCCTCAGATTAAAGTGTAAATCCTGCATTGTATATTCTGCTTTACATTTTGTCATGAAATCACTGGTTTTGGAAGGATGTCATGATAGTCCTAGGAGAAGGGTGGCATATAAATTTGAATAAATAAATAAAATAAATATATTATAGGGGTCTTCAAACTTGGCCCTTTGATGACTTGTGGACTTCAGTTCCCAGAATTCCTCAGCCAGCCATGCTGGCTGAGGAATTCTGGGAACTGAAGTCCACAAGTCATCAAAGGGCCAAGTTTGAAGACCCCTGATATAATATGTCCCCCTTCGGGCTACTTGATGTATGATGTGTATGGAAGACTGAATCTTGAGGCTTCAGACATTCTTCTACAAAATTCTGGGCGACCACTAGAGGTCAACAGCCAGCCAGAAACTTTGAACTTTTTGCTGCTGTGTCCTGCTTATTCTGCAACCCTGACAACTTTAAGACTTGTGGACTTCAGCTTGTGGCTGAGGAATTCTGGGAGTTGAAGTCCACAAGCCATAAAAGGGCCAAGTTTGAAGACCCCCCCTGGTCTAGCTCCTCGGCAGTCTCAACTAGAGGTAAACCAACAAAAAAGCTTTCTTCCTGATTGCAGGTCCTTCACTCAGGTGATCAAACTAGTTTCAATCCCATATCCCAGCTACAGATCCAAGTGACCTACCGTGACCATACCATCCAGATAGGTTGCAAAGCCATCCCTTTTTTAAACTGTGAACCTCAACCAATGGGTTTCTCAGCGTAAGCTATTCCACCTGTTTAATTTTAGATTTAAATATGACAGGCCGTTGCTTGGAATATTTGTTTAATGCTTTCCACTTGCTTTCTGATGGGGGTTATGAATTAAACACTCTTCCGTAGGTCAGCTCACTGAAAGATCTAGAGAGCAGGCTTGGCAATTGCAAACATGTGTAACCCCAGATGACCTACTCATTTCTGACTCCATCCAAGTTCCTGGCAGGTGTTCAAATCTCCTGGCAAACGCTTCAGACATCCGCAGGGATGGGTGCCAACGGATTGTTTTGTCTGTAGATGTGGCAGAGAGATGAGGAAGTTCAGGATTGGCTGCCCTGTTAATATGTTCCTCACAAACTATGAAATTCCACACCTTCTCCGCCAGGAATTTACCAGGATTGGATTCCTGCAAAATAACACTGCTTCCCAGGATGGTGTTTGTCTTCCTGATCTTTTGTCTGTGGCCTCACACACATTTCACAGCAGGAATGATTAGACTTGGCTTGGAATTGGAGCCACAAGAGAGAAGGGAAATTAGAGGGAAAAAGGAAAGGAAAGGAAAGGAAAGGAAGGGGAAGAGGAAGGGAAGGGAAGGGAAGGGAAAGAGAAGGGAAGGAAGGGGAAGGGAAGGGAAGGAAGGGGAAGGGAAGGAAAGGGAAAGGAAAGGAAGGGGAAGGAAAGGAAGGGAAGGGAAAGGAAAGGAAAGGAAGAAAAGGAAAGGAAGGGGAAGGAAAGGAAGGGAAGGGAAGGGAAAGGAAAGGAAGAAAAGGAAAGGGAAGGAAGGGGAAGGGAAAGGAAAGGGAAAGGAAAGGAAGGGGAAGGAAAGGAAGGGAAGGGAAGGGAAGGGAAGGGAAAGGAAGAAAAGGGAAGGAAAGGAAAGGAAAGGAAGGGGAAGGGAAGGGAAGGAAAGGAAGGGGAAGGAAAGGAAAGGGAAGGAAGGGGAAGGGAAAGGAAAGGGAAGGAAAGGGAAAGGAAAGGAAAGGGAAGAAGAAAAGGAAAGGAAGGGGAAGGGAAGGAAAGGGAAGGAAGGGAAAGGAAAGGGAAGGAAAGGGAAGGGAAGGAAAGGGAAAGGGAAGGGAAGGGAAGGGAAGAAGAAAAGGAAAGGAAGGGGAAGGGAAGGAAGGGGAAGGGAAGGAAAGGAAAGGAAGGGGAAGGAAAGGGAAGGAAAGGGAAAGGGAAAGGAAGGGGAAGGGAAGGGAAAGGAAAGGAAGAAAAGGGAAGGGAAGGAAGGGGAAGGGAAAGGAAAGGGAAGGAAAGGAAAGGAAGGAGAAGGAAAGGAAGGGAAAGGAAAGGAAAGGGGAAGGGGAAGGAAGGGGAAGGGAAGGGAAGGAAGGGGAAGGGAAGGGAAAGGGAAGGAAAGGAAAGGAAAGGGGAGGAAGGGAAGGAAGGGGAAGGGGAAGGGGAAGGAAAGGAAGGGAAGGGAAAGGAAGAAAAGGGAAGGAAAGGAAAGGAAGGGGAAGGGAAGAAGGGAAGGAAAGGAAAGGAAGAGAGGAAAGGAAAGGGAAGGGAAGGAAGGGGAAGGGAAGGGAAGGGAAGAAGAAAAGGAAAGGAAGGGGAAGGGAAAGGGAAGGAAAGGAAGGAAAGGAAGAGAGAGGAAAGGGAAGGGAAGGGAAGGAAAGGGAAAGGAAAGGAAGGGGAAGGGAAGGGAAGGGAAGGGAAGGGAAGAAGAAAAGGAAAGGAAGGGGAAGGGAAGGGAAGGGAAGGAGAAAGAAAAGGAATAGATTTTCAGTGCTTGCATCAGATGGCTAAACGATTAACCTCTCCTTTCTACATAATGTTGATAAGCCAGCTAGATAAAACACTGCACTGTCCCTGGTCAGAAGGGGAGATCCAGCAACACTCAGTTCAAACAGATGATACAACTAAGGATTTCTCTGCAGGATCACTCAAACTGGACTGGGCAACCAAGGATGGTTCGATTGCATAAGGCCCTCTGATCTGAGGGCAGACTTGCCTTTTATACGAACGAACGGTGAAGCCTTTCCCCCCTTGATCCAGAGCTCCAGAAAAATCAGAAGCTGTGTCCACAGTATAAAAAGTTTTCAAATGGAAAAAAAACAAGCTTCTGCCCTAGCTCTAGATTAAGTTGATCTGTTCATAATTATCCCTGTTGGCTTCCAATTTTGGAGTGCAGATTTTAAAACAAATCCCTTTTTTAAATGTTAATCAGTAGCGACATCTCATTTCAAGCAGGAAGTTGGAGAGAAGGAACAAGGGAGAGGAGAGGAATGTTCTCCTAGCAAAGGAAACAGTATTTAGACTTTCTAAATCAGAAAATAAGTAGTAGAAGAAAATAACAAATAAACGAGGAGAAAGGAAGTGTTATAAGAAAATAACAAATCACTTGAGGAAGAATGGTTCCTCTGCATACAATTCATTAGGCAGTGCAAATAATAATTAATTTCTAAGGGGGCCCAAATGTTTATAAAAATCAGAAATTAGTAGAGGCGCAAAAAGGAGAAAGTTAAAAAGCAAATAGTCTTTTTTAATTTCTTTTTTTAATCTTTTTTTCTTCTTCTTTGTTTTTCTTTTTTTTCTCTTTCACATGTGCAAACAACAATCAGCCACAAAAAGCGGAGACTGTACGGTAGTATTAAATTTTCAGCTTAAGACAAAAACCTATACTGTATATCAAATATGTTGATGTAGTTTACAGTTGTTTATCAATGCGGCATTTAGTTTTGGATGTAAAATAGAAACCACCTTATGCTTGTTAATATTGATGTTTCCAGATCACAGTCAACACTGGCATACAGATAGTTCTCAACTTTTATGACAGTAATGGAGCCCAGAATTTAAGTCAGAAAGTCTTACGTCGAGACAAATATGTGGCCGACCTGATTTTATAACCGTTTTTGTAGTGGGCATTAAGTAAATCAATGGTGGGACGTAAATTCTTGCTGGGACGTTTCCTGCAAAAAAAAAACCACCACATTTTAAATTTCATCACGTGACCACACAATATTGCAACTGGTTGTAAAGTTGAGCCAGTTGCCAAGTGCTCCAAATGCAGTCCCAGGACTACATGGGCTGCCATCGTAACTCCAGATCCAGGTCGTAAATACCTTTGGGGGGGGGGTCCATGGTAACTTTGAATGGTTAATAAGTGAGCAGTCATTAAGTAAGGACTAATATTTAGCCTTTTTTTCTTTAAAAGGTTTAAGTTATCTAAATATCAGTGTGTTAATAATTGCTAGAGAATACTGTACAAACATAACTTTATCTAAATAGTATGTTATTTCTTTTGTCTTATAATAAAACAACTGTAAAAGATCAAATAAGTATTACATAACTTAGAGCAGTGTTTCTCAACCTCAGTTCCTTGGATTTCCGTTCCCAGCATGCTACCTGGGAAATTCTGGAAGCTGAAATCCGTGCTTCTTAAAGGATGCTCCATGGGGAATTCTGGGAGCTAGGTCCACACACCTCAAAGTTGCTGACGTTGGAAACCATTGACATAGAGGATTATAAAATGATGGATTTTAGGGGAAAGGATTGTTTTCTCCAATTCTCATCATACTAGGAAAGGAAAGATAAAGATAAAGGAGACATTTCCTGAGAATTAGAACCAGTGGAACTACCTGCCTCCAGAAGCGGCGAATTTATTTATTTTATTTATTTATTTATTCGGATTTGTATGCTGCTCCTCTCCGAAGACTCGGAGAGGCTCACAACATATATATAAAAACAATTGCAACAAATCCGAACAAGAAACATTAAAAATACAAACCCCATACATACTCATCAATCACACCACAATCAACAATCATCCCCAGGCCTGCCGGCAGAGGTAGGTTTTTAAATTCTTTCGGAAGGCCAGGAGGGTCGGAGAAACGCGGACTTCAGGAGGTAGTTGGTTCCAGAGGGTGGGTGCCACAACAGAGAAAGCCCTCCCCCTAGGGCCCGCCAGATGACATTGTTTCGTTGACGGGACCTGGAGGAGGCCGACCCTGTGCGCTCTCACCGGTCGTAGAGAAGTATGTGGCAGAAGGCGGTCCCGTAAGTATCCTGGTCCCATGCCATGAAGGGCTTTATAGGTAATAACCAACACCTTGAATTGGGCTCGGAGACCAATAGGCAACCAATGCAGCGTGTGGAGAGTTGATGAAATGTGGGCACAACGAGGAAGGCCCACAACTGCTCACGCAGCTGCATTTTGCACTAATTGTAGTCTCCGAACACTCTTCAAGGGTAGCCCCATGTAGAGAGCGTTGCAGTAGTCGATCCTCGAGGTGACAAGGGCATGTGTGACTGTGAGGAGTGACTCCCGATCCAAGTAAGGACGCAACTGGTGCACCAGGCGAACCTGGGCAAATGCCCCCCTCGCCACTGCCGACAAATGATGATCCAATGTCAGCTGTGGATCGAGGAGGACTCCCAAGTTGCGGACCTTCTCTGAGGGGTTTATAGATTCACCCCCCAGGGTAATCGAAGGACAGATAGAAGTGTCCTTGGGAGGCATCACCCACAGCCACTCTGTCTTATCGGGGTTGAGCCTTAATCTGTTAACACCCATCCAAACCCTCACAGCCTCCAGACACCGGCACATCACCTCAACCGCTTCACTGATATGGCCAGGAGTGGAAATGTACAGCTGAGTATCATCAGCGTACTGATGGTATCTCACTCCGTGGCAGTGGATGATCTCACCCAGTGGCTTCATGTAAATGTTAAAAAGTAGGGGGGAGAGAACCGACCCCTGAGACACCCCACATGGGAGTAACCTAGAGGTGGACCTTCGATCCCCCACAAACACCGACTGCGACCGACCAGTGAGATAGGAGAAGAACCACCGCAATACGGTGTCCCCCACTCCCAATCTCTACAGCCGGCGCAGAAGGATACCGTGGTCAATGGTATCGAATGCCGCTGAGAGGTCAAGAAGCACCAGGACAGAGGACTGGCCTCTATCCCGGGCTCGCCAGAGATCATCCATCAGAGCGACCAAAGCAGTTTCGGTACTGTAGCCGGGCCTGAACCCCGACTGCAGAGGGCCCAGATAATCGGCTTCCTCCAGAGACCGCTGGAGCTGAATGCTCCAACACTGGAGGTTTTTAAGAGGAGACTGGACAGCCGTTTGTCCGAAATGGTATAGGGTTTCCTGCCTGAGCAGGGGGTTGGACTAGATGACCTCCAAGGTCCCTTCCAACTCTGTTATTCTGTTATACTAAAAAGAATTAGTTCTTCTCCACGGAAGAGAGGGTGGAAATTCCTACCTAAGCATAATGATGTCTCCCAAAAAGCTTCTGAATAGCTTTTAAGAACATCAAGCATATTTGTCGAGATTTTCTCTGGAATAGCAATCAGTCTCCTGCTGGGAACATCAATGTCTCTAACGTACTAAGATGACAACACTTCCTTGCTATCCTGGTGTGACATCACTGAGCAGTGTTGTTCCGCCTTTGTCCCTGACCAGTCCAAAGCATCAATGATTCTTCGTGGTGTTGGGCAAGATTAATGATTGTTAGGCTTCTGATACTCATCATCACCCACGTGCAGAAACAGCAGCATGAAAGGATAGAAAACCACACAACCAAACCACTTGCTTTACTTCCAGCAAGGTAAAAACTCTGGATTAAATCCAATTACGTAGTTACTCCTTCGACTTACAAGAGTTCACTTAGTGACATTTGAAGTTACAACGGCACTGGAAAAAGTGACTGAGGACCCTTTTTTGTACTTATGACCCCTGCAGCACCCCCAACAGTCACGTGATTTACTGGCTGGGGAATTCTGGGAGTTGAAGTCCACAGGTCTTACAGTTGCCACGGTTGAGGACCCCGTCCCAGGATCATGTTGCAGGATCCAATCTGGGTCAGCCACCAGGACTAGAAGCGTAGTCTTCTGAGCCTTTAGACACGTGTGGAGCCTCAGGGGCGTTCTCTCTACTGGAAGGTAGAGATGAATTTCCATCGTCTCAGTATCAACCCCAAGGGTTACGTTCCTAATAAGTAGGGCCAATCGCCAGGAAAGTTGGACTAGATGACCTTCAAGGTGCCTTCTAACCCTATCGTTCCGTAGTCTGGCTTCCTCTTTTATCCAGACATGTAAATGGTTAAAAACTATAATTAAGTATCTCCAGACAGTTGAATAATGGTGTAGTGGGATTTTTTTTGTTGTCACTTTGAGCAGACACTAAACAAATGGTTGTAACTTGAGCATTACCTGCACAAATCTTCATTAATCTATTCAAGCTTGGCTAGTCAGAGTTGAACCCTTTTTCCCCCCTATCTCCACACCTTTTTCCATCACTTCATCCTGTTCACAAAGGATCGTGGGGTTGTTTGAGCAGCCATCTTTTGTCTATTTCAGGGGTTCTCAACCTTGGCAACTTTAAGACTTGTGGTCTTCAACTCCCAGAATTCTTCAGCCAGCTTTGCTGGCTGAGGAATTCTGGGAGTTGAAGTCCACAAGTCTTAAAGTTGCCAAGGTTGAGAACCCCTGGACTCTATTTCACACTCTTTATTTTCAACACAGTTGCCTACGCTGAAATCTTTTGGAGCAAATCTTCCTGGCCGTCTGGTGGTGGTTTGGGAGTTTAAAAAGATGGCACAATTAAATCTCTACCCCTTTTGTACCTGAGTGCCGTGCATACACATATAAAGAGGAAGGGCTTCAATTGCACCCGTGCATCTGCCATTTGCCTCTTTGACACACACACAGACACCCCGCAAATGCCACTGTGGCTTGCCCAGAGTGGGTCTCACGTATCCCCCATTTCATGCACGCCCGTTTGCACAGACGCAGGGCAGAAAGTTGCACTTTGCCACTGAATCACAACATTATATAGTGTTAACTGACTCATTAAATAAGAGGGGTGTCTTTCTGTGGCCAGGGCCATTATCTTGCCTTTTGGGGAGGGTGTCTCTCCTGCAACGTCCTGCTTGTTCCTTATAGGATGACAAACAAAATAACTGCATCTTTCCAGGAGGCTAAAACGTACGGAGAACGGGACTTGGGTTTGGCTAGTCTAAAGAAAAGAAGAAACAAAATCGAGGAACAAAATATCCTGTACGTAGAAAGTAAAAAACAAAAAAAGGATTTCCTGTAAGCCAACCAACGTAACTGAGCTCCAGTCTTACTTTGGATTTAATGAACAGTCCTGCAGCTTCACCTGGTGGATCCACAGATAACTGTACAATGCTGACTTTTCCATCAGGTTTTTTTTTTGCCACATTTGCACTTTTGTTTCTTCTTCTGATTCTACTTCTTCTTTCTCTTTCTCTTTCTCCTTCTCCTTCTCCTCCTCCTCTCCTTGGCATTTATTGGCAAGTTCCTGGTTATCAGAGGCCAAACCAGAAGGATTTATTTATTTATTTATTTATTTATTTATTTATTCATTCATTCATTTATTTATTTATTTATTTATTTATTTATTTATTTATTTATTTATTTATTTAATTCGATTTCTGTGCCGCCCTATTCCAAAAACTCAGGGCGGCTTACAGCATAAATAATAATATATAGAAATCTGACATTAAATACATTTATAAAACCCCTAGATTAAAAACCAATCATCCGAAAACAAACTTACAACAAACATACACTGGCTGGGGCAAGGTGTTAACTGCCCCAGGCCTGTCGGCAGAGATGTGTCTTCAACAATTTGCGAAAGGCGGAGAGGGTGGGGGCAATACGGACCTCTGGGGAGAGTTGATTCTTGTGTTTAGACTTTCTTGTGTTTTTTTCCTTGAAAACATTCTGCTTCTCAGATTTGCCTGAAAAAACAGGACACCTGAAAATCTTGACCAATTATATACCCTCTTCAGAAATTCAATCCTCAAAGCACAATCTGAGATGTCCTCCCCCCCAAAAAAAAGAGACGATGGGAAACTACAGGGCAAAGCAGGGCAAGTGAAATAATAATAATAACAACAACAACAACACCATCCTGCGACGATATCTGTAATGTTATCAAACATCCACATCTGCCTATCCCAGATCCTTGGGAAGGACTCAATAGGTGGACAAAAATGCCAAATCCAGTCTAAACATCTGGCTGACTGTGCAATGATCCATAATAATAATAATAACAACAACAACAACACCATCCTGCGACGATATCTGTAATACCATCAAACATCCACATCTGCCTATCCCAGGTCCTTAGGAAGGACTCAATAGGTGGACAAAAATGCCAAATCCAGTCTGAACATCTGGCTGACTGTGCGATGATCCATAATAATAATAATAATAATAATAATAATAATAATAATAATAATAATAATAATAATAATAATAATAATAATTGTAATAATTGTAATAATTGTAATAATACAAATAATGTACACCCCATTCCATTTCTTTCATCAGAAGAGGTCATCTTTACCCAAACGTATAATCAGGTTTGGGGAAGGATGACCCTTTCTGATGAACGAAATGGAATGGGGTATACATTATTTTTTCATTCAAAGTGCGGGACCCTTGCCATCATTTTTGTATTTAATGCATTATCCCAAGTAACAGCATTTTGACATGGAGTGTGCCTCTGAGGAAACACTTAGCCAGGTTTGAACCTGGGCAGAAAGGCCTCCTCCTATTTCCAAACCCCTCATGCTGGTTAAACAGAGGTGGAAACCAGTCCCTGGACTGCTTCTAAAATCTTACCTGTTGACCTGATTGCTGGGAATGTTCAACTACTTACTACCTGTCATACAAGGGAGGCTTCTCAAGACCACGGAAGGGGAATATACCCCCAAATGTCAGCCAAATATATGCTCTCGGTAACCGGAAAGCCATAGAGGAGTTCTAAAAAGGCCCCCATCCCTTAAAGATGAGGTTAGTGGGGATGGAGCAGACAGGGAGAGGCTGAACCAAGCACAGACCGACATTCTAGGTCAGGGATAGGCCACCTCGGCTCTTTTATGACTCGTGGACTTCGACTCCCAGAATTCCTGAGCCAGCCTGGCTCAGCTTGGAAACCTCTCCCTTTCCCCTCAGCTTGGCTGGCTCAGGAATTCTGGGAATTGAAGTCCACAAGCCATGAAGGGGCCATAGTTCCCCCATGCTGGCTCAGGAATTCTGGGAGTTGAAGTCCACCAGCCATGAAGGGGCCATAGTTCCCCCATGCTGGCTCAGGAATTCTGGGAGTTGAAGTCCACCAGCCATGAAGGGGCCATAGTTCCCCCATGCTGGCTCAGGAATTCTGGGAATTGAAATCCACCAGCCATGAAGGGGCCATAGTTTCCCCATGCTGGCTCAGGAATTCTGGGAGTTGAAGTCCACCAGCCATGAAGGGGCCATAGTTCCCCCATGCTGGCTCAGGAATTCTGGGAGTTGAAGTCCACGAGCCATGAAGGGGCCATAGTTCCCCCATGCTGGCTCAGGAATTCTGGGAGTTGAAATCCACCAGCCATGAAGGGGCCATAGTTCCCCCATGCTGGCTCAGGAATTCTGGGAGTTGAAGTCCACGAGCCATGAAGGGACCATAGTTCCCCCATGCTGACTCAGGAATTCTGGGAGTTGAAGTCCACCAGTCATGAAGGGGGCCATAGTTCCCCATGCTGGCTCAGGAATTCTGGGAGTTGAAGTCCACGAGTCATAAAAGAGCCAAGGTTCCCCACCCCTGTTCTAGGTGGAGGCAAGGTATTAGCAAATAAATAAGAGTTTAACCTAGAAGCCTGTTGTTTTCCTGGATCTGGAGAAATGCCATTCCTGCTTTCCCTCCACCCTCCTTTCCTCTAACGATGATTATGGGGGGGCAGGGCGACGGGGGCTAAAGAAAACCGCCCCCTTCAACAATCCCTCGGCTCCATGGCAACCAGGACGTCAGCATGAGACGGCAGCTGGATGCCATCTGAGTCTCTCCTTCCTCGTGATCGGAAGAGTTTGAGGCGAAAGGGATGGAGCCACGGCCGGGAGGGAGCTGTTCCCCTTGGGGAGATGGCAAAGGTAAGGGGGGGTTTGAGGTGAACAGAGTTCAGTTGGAGGGGGGCTGCCGTCCTTGGCGCACGAGGGCCAGGCAAGAAGCAGCGCGTGGGAGCTCGTTAGAAAGGGATCCAACCTGGACCTAAGGAGGGATTTCCTGACAATAAAAACAATGCATCAATGGAAAAGGTTGACGCCTGGAGTTGTGGTGCTCCATCCCTGGAGACCTTCAAGATTGGACAGCCAGTGGTCGGGGAGGAGATACGGTCTCTTGCCTTGGATAGGGGGGCTGGACTAGAAGACCTCAAAGGTCCCGTCCAGCGCTGTGAGTCTAGGATTCTATGAATCTCAGGTCTGCCCCGGGAAGGGGCTAATGCCCCCCCCCCAGGAGAAGCAACAGTCTGAGGTCCCTTAAGAATGGCCGTCCTTGGGAGAGTCTGTCGCTGTCCAGGGTGCTGCAAGTCCCTCGTTTACCCGCAGTATGAATGGCTTTCAACGAGGCGGGGGGGCTGGTAAATCCCCCCCCTCCGGTATTACAGGCAAGTTCCCTCTAAGAGCTGGGAATGTATGCAAATAAATTGGAGGGCTGGCTGTTGAGTGCAATGGGGTTTTCTTGAATAGCAAGGGTTTGGTTTTTTTAAGAGATGGGGGGGCGAGTTTTAATTTAGCACTTGGGGAAGGAGCCACGGGACTCACTCCCCATGCGATCCGCTTTAGGAGTTTGCAAGGGGTGTCAGCACCGAGGGCTAACCAAAATCTCTTATTTCTTTTCCCAGGGCCAGGAGGAAGTGCAACCTGTTTGACTTTGGTTTAACACCCCCCCCCCGGTGGGCCGACATCCAGATGTAGCGCAAGGGTGAATATTGGAACCGGTCTCCAAAATGAAATGGGCCTTTGCAATCAAAATTCTCCATGGGGGACTTGGCTGAGTTTGGGATGATGCTTGGAAACAGGTAGGGGGTCACTCTGCCTTCTTCCTTCTGGAAAGTGGGTGATTGGATCAGGGGAAACCATTCAAAATTTAATTTTAATGTTCTTTTTCTTTGGACCGTGCTAGCGTGGCTACAGGATCAATGGTAGACGTTTAAATAAAAAAATGAAATTGGTTCAGCCATCTCACATCCTTTTAGCTACCAGTTCTTCTTCTGATTAGAACAGCCAGTGGCCCAGGTTCTTTCTGCATTATGTAGATGGGGAGGCGCTATCTAGGTTTGTGGGTATGCAGTTTGCAACTACAGGATCAAAACTGGCACATCGAATACTTCTTGTGGCAAGTCTGGAAAGGAGATTTGGGCAAAAGGGTGGACACTAGTCAAGAAACACAATATTGATGTCAATGGACCAAATAGTTTGGATTCATGCCGATATTCAGTACTGTGACTGCCTACCACTGAACATTATGGCATGGAGATCTCCAGGACTGAACACTCAACAGACAATTATTCCTAAATGTAAAAGCAGAAAGAGAAATAAATGAGGAATATGCACATTGAATTGAGAGAAAATAGAAAGCCACAAACCCATGAAAGACAGTGGATGATAGAATAGAATAACAGAGTTGGAAGGGATCTTGGAGGTCATCTAGCCCAACCCCCTGCTCAGGCAGGAAACCCTATACCATTTCAGACAAATGGCTGCTGTCCAGTATCTTCTTAAAAACTTCCATTGTTGGAGCATTCACAACTTCTGGAGGCAGGTTGTTCCACTGGTTAATTGTTCTAACTGTCAGGAAGTTTCTCCTTAGTTCCAGGTTGCTTCTCTCCTTGGTCCACCTATTAACTTCTTGTCCTGCCTTCAGGTGCTTTGGAGAAAAGGTTGACCCTCCCCCACGCCCTCAAATATTAGAATGTTTGTACACCTAAGTATTTTAGAAATGGGAATATTTCGATCCAATTTAATTCGTTTTCCACTTAAATTTCATAGAATCAAATGTATTTATTTATGTAATATGCTGCCCATCTTACAATCCAAAATGACCCTATTAAATAGTATAACTTCTTTATTAGTCTGATTGATTTGATGTGATATATGACTGATTTGATTCAAGGAGGTGTACACATATGCTGAGACTTTGTTTTAAGGTTAGTATTTAGTACATCATTGATTAAAAAAAAAAGATTCGCAGTGTGTTTGGGGGGAAAAAATGCAATTAAAGCAAATGCCTTTATAGAGACTCAATGCCTGGAAAATACCCAGTGAAAAATTCTTGATACTATACATATTTAATATATGGAGTATGCAGCCATAAGGCTTTAATTGGGTTAGTTGATTTTTAAGAGGAACCCAGAAGGAAATTAAGACGGGAAAGACGGTCAGTGGTTAATGCACGAGGGAGAAGATGTAGTTTGCCAATATCCCAGTCATGGCTTCCTGGCTGCGCCCTGACTGGTCTTGTGTGCACGAATGGGACTTGGGTCTGATCCAGAATGGAGCTGCAGCTGCCTTGATTGTAGTTCACAGAAGCAAAACAAAGCCTCCACATCCAGAGCAGAGGATAATTCACAGAAGAAAAAGCATTAACTTGGTATCTATGGCATCCTTGATGCTCTCTGATGATGTTACCTAGTTTTGTAATGAAACGTCTGCAAGAAATAGCACATACGTTGGGACAAAATGTCTTGTTCTGCTGTCTGTCCGTTTGTGTTAGAACTGAATCGTGCATTTTTAGGTCCTTATTACATGACACATGCTGGGACTTGGTTCGAATGACTCCTCACAAAAGGCAGTCGGGAAGCCCTTTCAGAAATTAACAAAAGAAACCAATTCTTCGTGCCAAAGTAATGCTTTTCAAGGAAGCTAATTAACGTTTTCTTTTAACAATTCACATCCTACGGTATTAATTGAAAATAAAGCCTAGTGCTAGGAATCAGGATTCATATCCCTAAATCAATATATTGAAGACATACCTAATAACCAAAGAGACATTCAGTTAAATCCAATCACCAATATAAGAAGGCTGATAAGAATGGTATTGTTCTAAAGAAAGGAGATTTATCTCCATCACTAAAAAGGAGATAAAGTGTTGGCTAACCCGAATTACACAATTTTGAGGAAGCACTATGGAAAGCAGGGGTCTTCAAACTCGGCCCTTTTATGACTCATGGACTACAACTCCCAGAATTCCTCAGCCAGTGTGCCTGACTGAGGAAATCTGGGAGTTGAAGTCCATGAGCCATAAAAGGGCCGAGTTTGAAGACCCCTGATGTAAAGTGTATTCAATTCTGATTACAATAGAAGTTAGCAGCCCCTATTGCTATGCATGTATTCTCCTATTGGATCCAGTCCAACCAGTTCAATCTACCCAGGAGAAACTCTACTGGTGCCCCACTTGAGAAAGGTGAAGATGAGGCTCTGTTGGTATCTGGCTTGGTCCTTTGGAAAAGCTTTCCCACAAACATTTGGTAGGCTTCATCTTGACTTTTTTCTGGAGGCAAATATGTGAAGAACGGTTGCAGGAATTGGGTAGGTCTAGTTCAGACATGTCAAACACAAGGCCCGGGGGGGGGCCGGATGCGGCCCGCAAAGTGGTTTCCTGTGGCCTGCCAAGCCATCCTGGAAACAGTGAGGGAACGGCCCCTGCTGTCTTGGCCCAGGCCCCCACAGGCACCCTTGACGCGAACGATGCAGAGCTGGCCATGCCCACCCAGTAGACCGCACCCACTCCAGCCATGCCCATCCAGTAGACCGCGCCCACCCTGGCCACCCCCCCCCCGAGGACAACCGCAATGCTGATGCGGCCCTCAATGAAATTGAGTTTGACACCCCTGGTCTAGTTTAATGAAAAGGAGGACCAGGGGTGACATGATAGCAGGGTTCCAGTATCTCAGGGGTTGCTACAAAGAAGAGGGAGTCAAGCTATTCTCCAAAGCACCTGAGGGCCGGACAAGAAGCAACGGATGGAAACTAATCAAGGAGAGAAGCAACCTGGAACTAAGGAGACATTTTCTGAGAGTGAGAACAGTCAACACTTAAGCATTGGCCAGATCTGTGACTTAAAGAGCTCCTGTATGAGCCATTAGTTGAAGATCATCAGTTCTGGGCTCAGCTTCTTTGTTGGAGGATTCCTTGAGTAGGATCTTGGGCAGGTGAAGCATTTTTTCCAGATCTGTAATCTTACTCATCTTTTCCAGGAGAGTCATTGCATCCTAACCTGTTTACGCATATCCCGCAATCACTAGGAATGCATGCTAGACTTAGTTAATCCAGCATGTAACATGTAATGTGTAGCATGTAACTTCTGAAGGCAATCCGTCAGAGAAATCTAATAGAGAGGACAATTAACCAGTGGAACGGCTTGCCTCCAGAAGTTGTGGGTGCTTCATCACTGGAGGTTGTAAGGAGGGGTCAGGAAGCTATTTGTCTGGAACGGTAGAGGGTCTCCTGCTTGAGTGGTGGGTTGGACTAGAACAGGGGTCCTCAACCTTGGCAACTTTAAGACTTGTGGACTTCAACTCCCAGAATTCATATTGGCTGGCTGAGGAATTCTGGGAGTTGAAGTCCACAAGTCTTAAAGTTGCCAAGGTTGAGGACCCCTGGACTAGAAGACCTCCAGGGCTCCTCCCAACTCTTATTCTGTCATGAAGACAAAGTGATGTTTGCTGCTATTCCTTTACTCCTGAAACAACTGACGGGTCTTTCTCTCCACAGTCCTCTCAGGGAAATTCTGAGTATGCTGCTGTCCCAAGACATGGATCAGCACACTACTCTTCTCCTTACCCCAAGCTCAGGGCTCCTGCAACAAAGCCACCCTCGGGCAGAAACCTCAAATCCTTTGGGAAGCCACGAGGCCACCACCTTGTCCAATGAACCGGGCTTGGAGAAAAACAGCACAGCTTCACAATACGAGTTGATGCCTGGAGAAATTATCCTTGTCGGCTTGCTTTGGGGGGTGTTATGGTTCTTCTCCGTCTTCGGAAACTCCCTGGTTTGCCTGGTCATCTACAGGAGCAGGAGGACTCAGTCAACCACCAATTACTTCGTGGTCTCCATGGCCTGTGCAGATTTGCTGATCAGTATTGGGTGCACGCCACTCGTACTGTTCCAGTTGGCCTCCAATGGATGGAGCTACGGGAGCATGATGTGCAAGACCATCAGGTATTTTCAATATGTCACCCCTGGGGTCCAAATTTATGTCCTGCTTTCCATCTGCATCGACAGATTCTACACTATTGTCTACCCGCTGAGTTTCAAGGTGACGAGGGAAAAAGCCAAGAAAATGATTGCGGCTTCTTGGATCTTCAGTGCAGCCTTGGTGTCTCCAGTGTTCATTTTTGGGGGCTTGGACAGGGACCGTCACTGCCGGTTCTTCCCTCCCCATTCTTGGGTCGGGGCTGTTTATAGTGTCATTCACGTAGTAGTAGCTTTCCTGATTCCATCAGTCCTCATCGTTTTCTTTTACCAAAAAATCATCAAGCACATTTGGAAGATCGGGAGCGAGGGCAGAACGGTCCGGAGGACGATGAACGTGGTCCCTAGGACCAAGGTGAAAACCATCAAAATGTTCCTGATGTTAAATGGTCTCTTTCTCCTCTCGTGGCTCCCCTTTTACGTGGTTCAACTTTGGCACCCATCTGAGACCGATCGTAGGAAAAGCGCCTTGGTTTTTTTGATGGCGACCTGGATATCGTTTAGTTCCTCAGCCTTGAAGCCCATGTTGTACTCGGCGTATAATGCCAACTTCAGGAGGGGGATAAGAGAGACTTTCTGTATGTCCGCCATGAAATGTTACCGGAGTAACGCCTACACCGTCACAACCAGCTCCAAGATGGCCAAGAAAAATTACGTGGGGATCTCAGAATTCCCCACCGCACCAAAAACAGTTTGCAAAGACACCCTGTATGATTCTTTCAATAGAGACGCGAAAGAGAAAAAACTTGCCTGGCCTATTAATTCAAACCCACCAAACACATTTGTGTAATTAACGCCAGTCCTTTAGAAGACTCTTCCACCTAAACAAACAGGTGAACACTACCGCTCCTTTGAACAGAGGCCGTTGACACAAAGGATCTCCATATAATGGAGCAGGGAGAATAAATGTTCTGTTTTTTATTGAATCTGCTTCTTTTATATCCGACATTGCGTTGTTTTAAAGCTGCAGACTTCTTTAGAATAATCGTTCCCCGTCAGGCATCGACAATTCATTCTTGCTCTCTGCGTCTGAACTTGTTGAGCCAAACCTGACCAATGAATGTAGATCAGGCCGTTATGTAGCAAGGAAGGAACGGACCCAATAGGAAGTTTGCGATGGAACGCTGCTTTTTCCACACCTGGAAACTGGGTTTGTGTGTTCCAACAGTCCCTAGTTTCAGAAATCTTCCCCTGGTAAAGCATTGCGAGAGGCATACCGATAAGGGTCTGGTTGCTGGATCGGTAAGACATTAAATCTCAATGAAGAGAATCATTTTATCCTGTCCTGTTATGACCCAGGTCACCTAGGCAGAGGAAAGCTCCGAAAGAGTCTTCATTGCTGTTAGGTCCACAACAAATGACCCTGATGAAGCTCCACCCTTTGTGTTCTGGGTGCTGTAGGCTGGCTTAGGTTAAAAACGAGCGACTCTTCAGTCTTCTCCTTTTCTGTAACCGTCAGCCCCACTTGCCTACTCCAGGGGCCCCGAAGAACAGCAAAAGAGAGAAATCTCTCTCAGACCTTCTGGAAATGCTAGAGCAGGGGTCCCCAACCCCCGGCCCACGGACAAGTACCGGGCCCCAGCATGCCAGCAACTGGTCCACACAAACAAGCAAAGCCCCATCCGTGGGATGCGGGCAGCACACAAAACCACGCACTTTCCGGTCCACGGAAAAACCTCTCCACGGAACCGGTGGTCCCTGGTGCCCCAAAGGTTGGGAGCCTCCGTGCTAGAGCACTGTTTTTCAACCTCAGCAATTTTAAGGCGTGTGGACTTCAACTCCCAGAAAGCCTCAGCCAGCAAAATGTGGTGGCTGGGGTTTTCTGGGAGTTGAAGTCCACATACCTTAATATGGCTAAGGCCGAGAAACCTTGGGATCGAGAGGATTAAAGCCTGCCTTTGCAAGCCAAGGCCAGTGTACCAGGGCCTCGGACTCCGAAACAGGTTTGCCAGGAAGAATTGACTGCTTCTTTGAGGTTTTGCAAATACTGCAATTTATTGTTTAATTCCTTTTAGGAGCTGGGTGGCTTGGCGCCATAGAAGGAAGAAAGTTGCCCATTTTACCCACACGCCATACGATCGCTAGAAATCACAATCTTCCTTACAGAAAGGAAACCTTCATTAAAACAGAAGTTTTGTTTTAATACATACAAAACTAAGTAGGTTCGTGTTACTTTCTGCGCTATTGGGTCTGGGCGTTCCTGGCATGATGGTGAAGTTCTTCTTTCAACCCTGCCCTCTGTCAGTAACCCTTTTAATAAAGGACGGCAAAGGCTTGATTACATCCACTTTAATACCAAAGGGTCTCACAATAAGGTAAGTATTTTGTCCCCTGCAACAAAAATGCACACAGCGTTAGGCTGTAAGTTTCCCATATTATTCCCTTTCCAACACTCAATACTACAGGTACACCGTTCCCGTGGAACGGAAAGTATGAAGCATCCTGGATGCTACATCCATTTGCTAGCCTTTCTCCACAAATTCTCAGGCCCTCCTTACCCTTTCGTGTCAAAAGGAGACAATATGGTCTGTAACCAGGAGAGAAGGCAAGGTGGAGGAAATGGGCAAGCTACTTCTGTTCCCCCCTTTCTCTAGCCAGCTAGGTGGGGTATGTTCCTTATCAAACTTCTCCATGACTGCATTGAGCAAAAAAAGACAGAGACAGAGAGAGACAGAGAGACAGAGAAGAGAGAGAGCAGAGAGAGAGAGAGAGAGACTACAATGATTTTGACTCATCACTCCTATTAATAAGCAGTCTAAGCAAAGACGTAATCATGCAGGTTTAGAAAAGATAAACTAACCACGACACTGAAGAGCTATTTCACTGCTGCTCATGTGACTAATTCATCTAGTGAGGAAGTCTTGAATGTAGTATTGAACTTAATTCAAATAGTCAACTGGATCCACAATGGGCGTGCCTGGCTGAGGAATTCTGGGACTTGAAGTCCACAAGTCATAAAAGGGCCAAGTTTGAAGACCCCTGATCTAAACCAGTATCTTCACCCCAAACTGCAGGTAGAGCACCCTCTCTTAAAGAACATCATCTTAAAACTGAGATGACCTGGGAGTCAAGGATGTCACAATTCACAAGTAGAACCTAAACTTCACTAATTCAGAAACCACAGAAGAAGGAAAAGAGGAAGGTGACATATGGGCCACCTACAGCAAGATAGATCAGCATGCGTTACATCTGTATTTTTCAACCTTGACCACTTAAGGTCTGTGGACTTCAACTACCAGAATTCACATCAATGGCCCTGCTGGTTGGGGAATTCTGGGAGTTGAAGTACAAGGATCTTAAAATGGCCCAGTTTGAAAAACACTCCACTATATATCTCTCTCTCTAATGCAAAACAGACCATCCCATGAATAATAAACTCTACTTTTCTATCTGTATAGTATTCTCCTTAAATAAACACTACTATAGTGAATGATGAAAACAAAACCGAAAGCATAATTATAGGCCTTAACACAACAAAGGAGAGTTTGGTGGCCCAATCCCTGGGGGGGGGAAAGGCCTCCCCCCTTTTCTCAGCCAGTTCTACCCCCAAAATCAACCCCAGAGCGTCTAATACAGGGGTTCTCAACCTTGGCAACTTTAAGACTTGTGGACTTCAACTCCCAGAATTCCTTAGCCAGCAAAGCTGGCTGAGGAATTCTGGGAGTTGAAGTCCACAAGTCTTAAAGTTGCCAAGGTTGAGAACCCCTGGCTCTAATACATTTTGGAATAGACTCGGGGCTGGTATAATCTTGGCCCTTTCTTTTCTTGGCTTCGGGCAGATATTCCCGCAGACACGGGAATGTTGTTTTATTAAATAAAAACGGATTAAGATGATTTACTTCTGCCCTCTTGCTGTTTGGGTCATTTTGAAAGTCAGCTCAAACTCCGACGGTGCGGCTGAATTGTTGACGCTGTTGAACTGTTGATAGGACCAAGGATACTCAACTTCACACGAAGTCCATAGATTACTGTTTTTTTTTTTAAACAACAACCACAGATCATCTTGTTTTTTGAAATAGGGGCTTCACTCTGCTTTGGTCTGACCTTCACCCTACAAGAAAAAACAAACGTGTTTTATGTTAGAGTTTTTCATGTGGTCAACCCCCAACTCTGCAAGCAGGGTTGTTTTTTATTTATTTATGGCCAACTAAAATAGGTACAATCCTTGGCCAAGAATCCCCACGTGGGTTGGAAGGAAGAGGCAAGAGATGGAGCACAGCATAAACTTGCTGGCACGTTGGTTTTTGTTCAGGGCCCACCCCAGGTGCAGATCCAGCTGAAGGTGACATCAGAAGGAAGCAGCATCAGGGAGGTTGGTCCTGGGGCACCTGGCGGCGAGCTCAGCTCAGGGCCTCGGCCTTCTGGGCAAGGGCAGAGGCCAGAGGGGGTCTCCCTGTATCTCCCCTGTTCTGTTTAAGGATTAAAACGAGTAAGCTGCATTGCGCTCTTCCAAATAATATGACCTCTTGCGGACAAATGCATGCAGTTTTATTCCAGCAGGGCTAGACGCAACTTTTACAAAATGTTGATGGTATTGCTTAAGGTTCCAGGGCTGGTGCCGTGATTGAGAACTCAAAAAAAAAAACCCTTGGCAAAGAGATAATTTCCGTGCGCAGTATCGCTGTCAAGAAAATGGCCCGGACATATCCACAAACTCTCCAGGACACAATTTCCAGCTGTGTTCAATGTCTAGCAGATCTACAACCATCGTGTAAAAAGCTTTTTGCACACGCGTGGAACAAGGAACGTGCAGATTGCCTGAAGGTAATCAGCAGGGCAGGTGGGGGGAGGAAGATCTGTCTTGAGAGCCCGGCAGGTGGTCCCCAACTTACAATCACTTGTTAGTGACCGTCTGAAGTTACAACGGCACACACAAAAAAGGGACTTACGTTTTTTACACTTATGACCGATATAGCATCTCTGTGGTCACATGATCAAAATCCAGAATACTTGGCGACTGGCCTGTATCAAAAGTGCTTTTTCAAAAGGCAGCTAGACTGGGTTTTTCCCCCCCCCTTGAGGAAGACATTTCACTTATCATCTAAGAAGCTTCATCGGTTCTGGCAGGATGGTGGAGGCGATGAAAGGGTTAGTTCCGACAGGTTTTGGGGGGGGGAGTTGGAAGAATCGTATTTCTTTGCAGTCACCTGGCTATTCGTACTCTCCCTGAGAGCTCTTGAGGCCACCAACAGGTTTATCTGTGTCCATCTTGTCAGGACAAGAAAAAAGTAGAAAAAAATAGTCCAGTTGCCCTTTGAAAAAAAAAGGTTTGAGACAGCTGTGATCTGGGTTGACAAGAGAATCTCCACGGACAACCAGCCTGTCCTTATGACGGTCGCAGCATCCCAGGATCTCTTTCTGTGATCTTCTGACAGACAAAGCCAATGGGGAAGACAGACTCAATGAACAAGTGTGTTACTAACTGGACAACTGCAGTGGTTCACTTAACAACTGCGAGTAAAAGTCATAAAAACCTCACGTAAGAATTGTGTCGCTTTGCAAAGGAAATTTTAAGCTCAACTGCGGTCTACCTGTACAGAAATGGGATCTGCCTCTCTCAGCCCACGTGGAAAAAATGGGATCACTATGGCCAGAGCAGATCCAGAAACACCAGAAACCCAAACGGGAGGATAAGTAATAATAATAATAATAATAATAATAATAATAATAATAATAATAATAATAATAATAATAATAATAATAGTAAAGTTGGAAGGGACCTTGGAGGTCATCTAGTCCAACCCCCTGCTCAGGCAGGAAACCTATACCATTTCGGACAAATGGATGGCCAGTCTCTTCTTAAAAACTTCCAGTGTTGGAGCATTTACCGCTTCTGGAGGCAGGTTGTTCCACTGGTTAATTGTTCTCACTGTCAGGAAGTTTCTCCTTACTTCCAGGTTGCTTCTCTCCTTGGTTAGTTTCCACCCACTGCTTCTTGTCCTGCCTTCAGGTGCTTTGGAGAATAGCTTGACTCCCTCTTCTTTGGGGCAGCCCCTGAAATACTGGAACACTGCTATCATGTCTCCCCTCATCCTTCTCTTCATTAAACTAGACATACCCAATTCCAGCAACCGTTCCTTATATGTTTTAGCCTCCAATGTCCCCTGATCCTCTTTGTTTGAACTCTGCAGGGAGCGGCAGGCCTGGCCAGGTGCCACCCAAAGGGGGGGGGTCTGGCTTTGGCACATCCTCAGCCCAACTGAGCCCATTCCAGAAGTGCAAGAAATGAAACAGGAAATAGCTTGTTGTTCTTGGCCACTTTTAAGAGGTGTGAACTTCAGCTCCAGAATTCCACCCACCTTAAAATTGGATCTTGGCCAAAGGAACTTAAGCTGCAGTGCCGGCTATTGTGGCACACGTGGCAAAGAGAAACACCGATAGCAACAGCAACGTTTCCCACTTCCAAAAGTCCTCAACTTTTGACCATAATGGAACCAGTATTGCCACTGGGAAATATGGGAGTCGTAAGTAAGCCGAAGCAGGCAGCCTTTTTTTCTTGCAGGCACCATAAAGCAAACACGGTGGTCGTAACGCAGCGGTTCTCAACCTTTTTCAGGCCGCGACCCCGACCTGCACCGCGCATGCACAGCGCAACGGCCCGCATCGTGCATGTGCGGCGCGACGGCCCGCATCGCGCATGCGCGGTGCTGCCCCCTGCGCCGGCCGAGGGGAAAAGGGGGAAAAAATGGCGGACTGCGTTGTTTGGCGACCCCCGTGAAATGGTCATTCGACCCCAAATGGGGTCGCAACCCACAGGTTGAGAACCGCTGTCGTAAAGTGTGCCAATTCTTATGGGTGTTTTTTTTCCTTCTGGAACTCGGTCAAAAAGGCTGGAAAGCAGCAAAAGCTGTCCTAGATCGTGGCCGCATGCTTGGGGAAAGCTGCAACCAGCTGTAAAAAAGGGAGCCAGCAGCCAAGCACTCCAAATATGTGACTGTGGGGGCGTGGAGAGTCCCCAAATTCCAGAACTGGGTCATAAGTATCTTTTGGGGGGGGTTGGACGATGAGTAGAAAGGTCTACTGGTACTCAAGACCACCAAGGAGGTCTGGGAAGAGCTTCAACACAGCCAGACCACTGATCCAAGCAGCCTTTCTCCTTTGACCACAGCTGGATGGCAGCCACAGATTGCGACAAGTTTTCTCCTGTTTCTTTTTGGCCCCCCGCCCGCCTCTGTCCAGGGCCGTAACGAAGTTAAGCATTGCGTAAACTGGAACTTACAGGAACCGTGGCTGTTGGCCTCGCTCTTCAGGGCCTTGGCCATCTTGCCTACATTCTGCTGTGGCTTGCTTTGCTCTTCTCCGCTCAGGAGCGCTTTAATCTCAGAGGGGATTTTGCCCTGATCCATCGCCAGGCACCACTGCTTGTACTGGAAGAGAAAGACGTGGCAGAAAACAAGCATTCAATCGTATGCCGAGGTTTTAGAACAGCCATCCTCCATTCTTCCCGGCTTGGTGGACCTGCAAGGGGGGGGGCAGGGGGGGAGGGAGAAGGAACGGCTACCACTTGTGTGTGCGCGCACACCTCCATTTGCGCGAGAGGTTGGCACGTGCGTCTGCCACTCGCACAAATGGAATTGCACACACGCATGCACTCGCCCGCTGCTTGTGCGCTCCCCCACCGGTTCTGCAGCCCGGTTCTGAACAAGCCACAGCCTGGTAGTGAGTTACAACCCAGGGAGGGAGTGGGGGACCCCTGAGTTAGAGATACTCTGCCTTCCTTCTTCCCCCCATTCCCTCCCCAACCTTTTGGGCACCAGGGACTGGTTCCCTGGAGAGAGGTTTTTCCGTGGACCGGAGGGTGCGCGGTTGTGTGTGCTGCCTGCATCCCACGGATGGGGCTTCGTCTGTGCAGCCCGGTAGCTGGCATGCCACAGACCGGGGGTTGGGGACCCCTGCTTTAGAACTGTGAGGTTCCCAGGATCATAGAAGGCATTTATTGATCCTTTGTTATAAGCTTGGAATAAATTGCAAATCAACCCAAATAAATCCAGGTTTTGGCATTCTGCACAACTTTGTGAGCTATCAGAGCAAGACTCCACCAAGGACTCAACATCCTGCAAAGTTATGTGCTCTTCTTTGAAGCAAGCAGCAGGAACAAGGAAACAGATGCAAGAGTGTACATGTTGAAAAAGCACCTATGTAAAAATGTATGAAGATCTGCACAGTGTCTGCCTGACGCTACATTCTGCTTTTTTCTGACACGGAATATCAGCTACCATCATCCAGGACCTTTAAAGGTCAAAGCCAACACGGCTTTCATTTATCTTTAATTTTCAAGAAGCCCCATTCAGCTTTTTGAGAAATTGTCCTCATGGCCATTCACACAGTAAACATGCAGAGTAACCACAAACTAAAACTTCTGCCCTAGTTCTCACGTGTTCCTCCTTGAGCAAGCTTCCTCAGCCATGAAAGCCTTGGAGACAAAAATGGGTTTCAGCAGCTTCCCATTTTCAAGATGTCCCAACAACAACTGTTGGAAGCCCTGGCCACGGGGCCCACCGGATGCACCGCAAGTTGAGCTTCCCAGGTCCGGGCCCAGGGCACAACAAGGCCGGGCTGATGCCTCTTCCCCACAGGCTATTAGTGGCTCCAGCTGCCTGACCCTTGAGTCCAAAATGCTAGGAGTCCATCTAGACCTCTATAACTGTGTGTTGTTGCCTATGATCACACTGCATGGGAAGCAGAGAAAGTTTGCTAGTGTAACACCTGGCAGGATCTCTGTTTAGGGAAGTCAACTGGGTTGTGGGTAACCAAGTGGCCAAGCTATGCAGGAAGACACTGCATAGGGAATAATGAGGAATTTGAACTACCCCAACATCAACTAGGAATCAAACTCTGTGACAACCAATGGCACCTCAGTGAGAAAACTCAGGAACTTTAAAAAAAAAAACTTCTGGGAAAGGGAAAGGGAAAAGGAAAAAGGAAGAGGCAATTACCATTTCCAGTTCTTCTCTAAGAGCACAGATGGCTCTTTCGCGGCTTGAAACCAGCTCTTCCAGATACTGGTACCTCAGTTTCTTCCTTGCTCGGCATTCCCTTGCGCTCTGCCGGCTTCTCTCGAGTTTGGCCTTCAAATCTATTTTAGCTGGCTTACGGCCCCGTTTGCCCGGTTTCTTCACTTTTCCACCAGCTACCTGGAAGGGAAAAAGAAAGAGGTAACCAAATCTGTCAGGAAGGATGTCCACAGACAGGTTTCTCTGGAACGACTGCTATGAAACAAACAAACAAACTGGGCATTAGAAACCAACTGGGAGGGAGACAGACTTGAGCAATCCAGCGACAAGCCAGCTTTGCGGGAAACATGAACCTTTTATTCCGCTTTAATCTAGACCAGCATTTCTCAACCTCAGCAGCATTATGTCGACTTGGATTCCCAGAATTCCCTAGCCGACTGAGGAAGTTGCCGAGATTAATAACAATAACAATAATAATAATGACGACGATGATGGTGATAATAATCTTCTTCCATCCTGCGAACGATATCTATAATACCATCAAACATCCACATCTGCCTATCCCAGGTCCTTGGGAAGGACTCGATAGGTAGACAAAAATGCCAAATCCAGTCTGAACATCTGGCTGACTGTGCGATGATCCATAATAGTAATGATGATGATGATGATGATGATGTTGGAAGGGACTGAGATTGAGTCCCTGAGATTGAAAAACACTGGTCTAAACCAAGACCCTAATTTTTTTTAAAAAATAAATAAATTCTGCCTCTGTTGTTTGAAATGTCGAAGATGCTGACTATCTCCTGACTCGCCTGGAGGGAATATTTATCCATTTTAAAAGCAGGGAACGGATTCCTCCCTGCAGATCCGGGGGGGGGGGTGGGAGGGGGTGGGAATGGCAGGCGAAAGGCCCAAAGGCTTCTGCTTAGCACACAAAGTCGCTCCTTCCCTCCGGGTGAAAAGTCCCCCAGGGCTGGCTGGAGAAGAGCCCGTCAGCTGTTCCCGCCCTCTTAATCCGTGGACGAGGCACCACGAAGAAATCCCGGGGCTGCTGACGGAGAGGAGGCGGCCAGCTGGCCCTTCCCTTTGCTTCTTTATTTGGGAAAACTTGATGTCCTAAATCCCTTTGCCCGGCGAAGGCCCGGGGCCGGTCAAAACCGAGGCAGGGAGCGCCCGGGGACGATTCGGATGGGAGACCACTAAGAAATCCCAGGTCCAAAGCAACCCGGAAAAAGGCGGCAAACCTTCGGGAGCCCCCCCCTCCACTCCTCCCACCCGGCAGCCCCCTCGAGCCCCGCTCACTCTGCTCTCGTCCATCAGGCCGCTGGGAGGGTCTCCGCCGCCGCCGGCTAATCCGGATCCGGGCGCAGAGGGGAGCCGCGCGGGCCCTCCATGGAAGGCCGCCGGCTGCTTCCGGTCTCCAGGACGCGGCCTAGAGGTGTCCCCGGAGCATCTCGGGAGGTGTAGTTCCGGCCCCGCCCCTCCTCAGCCAGAATGAGAGGGCGCTTCCGGCAACGGACTACAACTCTCAGGAAGCAGCGTGGATGACGTAGATATCTGAGGCCGCGGAGGGCTTCCCGACGAAAGGAGTCCGTGAAAGGAGAGCGACAGACCGTAGACTCACGAGTACGGGACCATAGATCTAGGACAGGTTAGAGCGATACAAGAAAAAAAAATCAATAAAGGAGAATATTCGTAGCTCAGGGTTGGCGTGTGTCTGTGTGTGTCTGTGTGTGTGGTGGGGTGGGGTGGGGTGCTCGGCGCTCCCTGAGTTGCTTTGCTAGCCCTGATAATGTTAGCTAGTTTGGATCATGAAACGTCTGCAAGAAAACCCAAAGGTGCTGCTTTCAAGAGGCAACTAGGCTTTCTTCTTTTTCTTTGAAGACGTTTCACTTTTCATCCAAGAAGCTTCTTCAACTCTGATTGGATGGTGGAGAATGGAAGGATGTATACTCCTGCCGACAGCTGGTCATTTGCATCCTTTTAGCTAATGAAAAAGCATCTTTGGGATAACTATGACCTGGATGACTGAGAATCTCCATAGACGTCTGCAAGAAAAAAAGCAAGCTCAGAGAGCATCAAGGACCCCACAGTCGTCGTTGTCGTCGTCGTCCTCCTCCTCCTCCTCCATCATTTCACAAACCCCACTCCCTTGTAGCACTGATGATGTTACCTAGTTGGGTAATGTTTTCTGCAAGAAAACAAGCAAGCTCAGAGAGCATCAAGGACCCCACAGTCTTCCTCCTCCATCATTCCACAAACCCCACTCTCTTCTAGTAGTGGTGATGTTACCTAGTTTGGGTCATGAAACGTCTGCAAGAAGACAAGCAAGCTCAGAGAGCACTCAAGGGCCCCTCACAAGAAAACCATTCGCCTGCAGTTCCAAAGATTGATGGAGCAATCTGGTCTAGGATAAGCGGCTCTCAGCTCACTGCTCTAAAAGAGAGCAGAAGGAGCCCAGCAGCCGTTTATTAGGTGCATGCATTTCTTCTACTAGGAAGGGTGTGGAAACTAGTCTCACCTCGCTGCTCTGTGTAGAGCTGCAACCATCAGACGGCCACTAGAGGGCAGCCAAAAGATGCCCATTATTGTACCTGGTGCTGCCCTCTGGTGGATATCGGGATGGTTGCAGCTCAGAGAATGTCTACCTATTGCAGCATGGAGTCGGAGTCTTAACCCCAACCTGTTCTTGGCAGTTAAAGAAGATTATGGGGATATCCTTGAGGAGTGTCCCCAAAAAAAGTCCAGATGGGGCTGGAATTCTGCAAGCAAAGTCTTTTATGTGTGTTGCAGGAGAAATTTAGAAGGAACAGGGCTTGGATCACAGAAATGCCATCTGGGTGTTTCAAAGCCAGTTCTGGAGCCAAACCCTTCAGTCAAATTAATTTAGGAGTGTTAACCAGGGCTTTTTCTGAAGATTCTGCATTGGCATCAGGTATGGCCCAAGTCCCAACCTTCCTTATCCTGTTGCATCTTGGAGGACTTTATATCTTTCTGCCGATTGCTTAAATACCACAGCGATTGTTTCAAACGAAAACATCATTCTAGACCCAGGTGTTCTAGACAATCCAGTCAATTTTATAACAGCGATTCTCTCCAACAGTAACAACTGGGGATTCTCTCATTTTAACATCTCTTTAAACTTCTGTTCTCCTTAACAAAAAGGCAGGCAACTTTGGTCAGCTAGAGCAGGCATTATTCATAGTAATTCATTCATTAATTTTTAAATATATATAATGAAAGCTTTGGATCAGGGGTTCTCAACCTTGGCCACTTTAAGACTTGTGGACTTCAACTCCCAGAATTCTGAGGAATTCTGGGAATTGAAATCCACAAGTCTTAAAGTGGCCAAAGTTGAGAACCCCTGCGTTTAGATCCTCTGAGTGGTGCAGGGAAGCCACGTTCAGTAACATGTTGGGACAGCCAACATTTTCAATCTTTTTTTTTTTTTTGTATTTTACTGAGGTCAAAATGCAATGTTTTAACCTTTATTTGAGAGAGAGAGAGAAAGAGAGAGAGGAGGAGTGAGAAAGAGAGTGGGTGAGCACCCAATTGATGGCTATGATATTGAACCACTTAAAAAACTGCTGCTGGGACATCACTGCTTTGATGCAAAGACACACAGCCACATCCTGTCTCGTGGTTTATGACTTCATTGTCAAATATCTTGATGTGTCAAGTATCTTCATCTGGGAGAACCTGGACCCTTTGCAAAGATAACTTCACAACCATGAGGAACTTAGGAGCTGAGCATTGGGTGTAAGGAAACATGAAGGGGAGTGTACAATTGAGAAAACTCAATGCTAGGGCTGAATTTAACAATAAAACGGAGCCCTGAAATGTGTGGCTTTGACGGTCCTGTAAAACTCAAACTATACAGATTGACTGCCTACAGTTGTGGTGATCACAGAGGTGCAGTGAGCCCTGTGCAGATCTGTACATTGGGGAAACGAAACAACTTCATAATTGTATGGCACAACATAGGAGAACAAACCCATCAGGACCAGAGTCAGCAGCCCATCAGCATTAAAAACAGAGGTCCCCAATCTTTTGGGCACCAGGGACTAGTTCCATGGAGAGAGGTTTTTCCACAGACCGGAGAATGCGTGATTTTGTGTGCTGCCTGCATCTCGTGGATGGGGCTTTGCTTGTTTGTGTGGACCAGTTGATGGCATGCCGCAGCCTGTAACTGGTCCACAGACCAGGGTTTGGGCTGGTTTGAAAGAGGGGTCCAAGAGGCCATCTAGGTCAAAATTAAACAGCTCTGTCTCTCAATAGAGGGGGAGGGATACGACATGATCTATCTCAAGTCTACATGTCAATCCTTTCAATAGTTCTAAGAAGGCTCCACGCCCACTGGCACCACTCAGGAGACCTTCAGGACCCAGATAAATCTCCAACTGGCCTCAACAACTTGCTAAAAGAATGCAAATGACCAGCTGTCTGCAAGGAGTATAAATCCTTCCCTTCCCCACCAGTTGCCTTGTGGGAAAGTCCAGTTGCCTTGTGGGAAAGCATCTTTGGGACACAGAAGTGCAGAGAGAGAAAAGTGGGTGGGTCATGAGAAATTCATTAAATACTTTTGTTTGAAGGAGACATGAGAAGCTGACAGTCCTTTATGAGCTGGCTTTCTGCTAGGGCATTGTTCATTCCCCAGAGAGGCAGGCTGCAACTCAAAGCTGTTGGATTGTCTGGCTTTCTTGTGTGCTAGAGAAAATTTCCCTGTTTTGGCCTACGCAGAGAAGTATGCCTCGATACGCATACCTACGACAACCAGAAAACACATTGTGATTTATGAATGGTCCTTTCAGACTCAGGACTTGGTGTGCGTGTGTGTGTGTGTGTGTGTGTGCGCTCTTGTCTGGAAGTCAGAAGGAAAGATTTTAAAATGAAGGCACAAGTGCTTTGCAACCTATGCCCGGATCTTGGTTTTCCTTAAGATCCAAAAACAGGCCCAGCAGAGATTTATGCTCTTGAGATTCTTTACAGGCTACATCTATAACCAACCCTGGCCTGGGCTTGACTCCGACCATATCTATGGAACTTTCTGAGTATTGATTTAAGAGGGATTTAGCCTTTGGCCTTGGGATCTCCTTGTGGTCTCCCGTACAGCTATAAACCTGTTCCGGCCTGGCTTACTTTTTGGAGAATGTCCCTGATGGAGACCAATCTGCCAAGCATCCTACACTTCTTCTTGTTATTATTTTTTGTCCTTTCTTTTAAAAAGGGTCGTGGGGAGGATAGGTGAGGATAAGTACTGTAGGTAAGGTGACCAACTTTTTTACAATGAAAAGGAGGACACAAATAAATTGAAGAAAAAAATATCGTAAATAAAAGAAACATTTTATTCATTACAACAATAATACAGACAACTTGCATGAGCAAAGTTTGCCAGCTGGGTGTTTTGGCGCGCTCAGCAGCAATTCCTATTGGCTTTCGAAAGCCAATTGGGGGAGTAGCACAACTCATGCAAAAGTTGGGAAAAAAAAACATCAAAAAAAGATGCCGGAACGCCGTATGAGGAAAAAAAAAAGCCCTGCAGATTAGTCTTCAAATATCGATAAGGAGGACATGTAGGAGGACACTTTTTGAGGGAGGACAGAACTCACAAAAGGAGGACTGTGCTCCCTAAAGGAGGACGGTTGGTCACCTTACTGTAGGGGACAATTCACATCCCTTCACGATCCAGGAATACTATAGAACAGGGGTTCTCAACCTTGGCAACTTTAAGACTTGTGGACTTCAACTCCCAGAATTCCTCAGCCAGCAAAGCTATAGAATAACATAGAATAAAAAGAGTTGGAATAGATCTTCTGCTCGAACACTCTGCCCAAACAGGAGACCCACTATCACTCTGAACAAATGGCTGTCCAGTCTTTCCTTAAAAACTTCCAGTGTTGGAGCACCCACAACTTCTACAGGCAAGTTATTCTACTGATTAATCGTCCTCACTGTCAGGAAATTTCTCCTTCGTTGATCTTGATCTTCCACCCATTACCTCTTGTCCTGTCCTCGGCTGCTTTGGAGAATAGATAGACCCCCTCTTATTTTCCCTCAAGTATTGGGAGACTGTGATCATGATCAATGTTCCCTGCTTCTGCAGAATTTGGAAAGAATAATCAAGTCCAGAGTAATTAATGTCTTATTGCTTGAATTCTTCAGATCTTCCGCAGGCTGATTCTACACCCCGTAGAGCAAAAGATCCTGGTCATCCTGAGTACGTCTAGTTTAATGAAGAGAAGGACGAGGGGTGACGTGATAGCAGGGTTCCAGTATCTCAGGGGCTGCTACAAAGAAGAAGAAGTCAAGCTATTTTCCAAAGCACCTGAAGGCAGGACAAGAAGCATCGGATGGGAAATGATCAAGGAGAGAAGCAACCTAGAACTAAGGAGAAACTTCCGGACAGTGAGAACAATTAACCAGTGGAACAACCTGCCTCCAGAAGTGGTGAATGCTCCAACACTGGAAGTTTTTAAGAAGAGACTGGACAGCCATTTGTCTGAAATGGTATATGGTTTCCTGCCTGAGCAGGGGGTTGGACTAGATGACCTCCAAGGTCCCTTCCAACTTTATTATTATTATTATTATTATTATTATTATTATTATTATTATTATTATTATTATTATTATTATTATTATTATTATTACAAACTGAAGCATGGTTAAAATAAACCCAAATCAAGCCATGGCTACAGAAGTCCTTAGCCCTTCAAGCACAATCTGCATCTGGAACTCACTCTCAATCAATCATGATACGGCTTCACTGTTTCATGTGAAGCCAGAGACTGAAATCCAGCAGCTTGCAGGATTCAAGATATTTGGAAGAAAAGGAACAACCGTGAAATCCATTTGGACAAGCCGAGCAGCTGATGATGCAATAAGAACATGCAAAACCTGGACAATATTTCTTGGGGGATGGGGAAAGATGATCCGTCTCCTCTAACTTCACCATAAAATTTTATTCAACTGATTAGGAAGTTTGCAGCAGATTCATTTCGTGATCCAAGCCTGTTTAGTCCATTTGTCCAATCTAATGGTCCTCTGAAGGATTCCCGGGGCTTCCCCTAGTTTCCCTCTTTCTCCTTTTGTTCTCCTGATGACTCTCATAGGTTAAGTTGAGATACATTGGCTGCGTTCACATATTTCACTAAACTGTCATTTTGAAAACCGGCTTGCTGAATAAGCTGCAATTAGCTGGGTTTGTACAACCCCCAACTAACAAAATATTGTCCAAGCCTGTTTCAGGATCTCCATCTCCAACTGCAACTAAGGGCTTGCTTTAGACTCAAAGTGAAAAACTAGAGAAGCATTTAAATAAAAATATATTGCGAATTTCTTCCATGGTCAGTAGTCTGAATGTTTGGGAAAAAAAAACCTACACATACATTAACACTCATAGTTACAGCCCATGTTAAAAAAGAAAGAAAGAAAGAAAGAAAGAAAGACGCACGGATGGCTTTCGTAAATTTGGAAATAATATCAAAGCCAAACCTGGGCATTCAGAGGAGCTGATCAACAATCCCACACTGAACTACCTTTCACTCTCCCGTGTTTTTCCACCTCTGAATGCAGAGATGCTAAATCAGAAATCCACGTTTAAATGTCCAACACAAGCTTTTAAAGACCAAAATGAAATTGTATTTTCACTTCTGTGTCACACATCTAGGAAGAGATAAAGATTTTTCCTGCACATCTCTTTTCTTGGAGCAAAGCTACTCATTAACCAAAGACTTTGTTGCTACAATATCTGCGATATAAACATTAACCAGTGAAACTGGTGGACTACATCACTGGCTTTTGACCTTTCGGATCGAACAGGGGGGGCAGATAATGGTTACCTGTCTGTGGTGCCAAGACACAGTGGCTCATCTTTCAGCTGAAGTCCACAAATCGTCAAGTTGTCAAGGTTGGGAAACGCTGCTCTAGAGCAGGGGTTCTCAACCGTGGCAACTTTAAGACTTGTGGACTTCAACTCCCAGAATTCCTCAGCCAGCAAAGCTGAGGGTGTCTCAGACATTGGAAGGCTCTCTGTTCACCAGCTTAAGACACAAAAACATAGAAACTGCCTGTGGGAATGCTTTCAAATGCTCTGCTGGACTTCCCCTTCCAGTGGTCTTAAGAGACCAGGGGGTAACTAGTTAGTAGGAAATGCCACCGTATTGGCGTACTTTTCTCCATAAACAAGGAAAGATGCTCTTGGAGATGTGGGTCACATCCGACAGATCCATAAACGAGACTACAGAACTACAAAGTCACAAAGCTACAAAACCACAAAACTAAACTGTAAAACTTCAAAAGTGCAAAATCAGACCGTTGTGATATTCATGTAGTCGTATCAGACCTGTCTCAACTATCAGGTTTTCCATCAGGGAAGGTGTTAGACCCAAGCCGAACTCTGGAGATCCCGGTTACACTGAGACCAGCAGAGAATGAATGGCCCCAACCGTCAAACTTCATCCCACACTCAAAGTTTGTGCAAAAGGGATCTAATTTGCTTCTACGCATCCAAAATTGGTTCCCTACATGGATCCTCACACCTTTGGGAGAAAGTCCCGCTCGTTATTTTAATATATAATTCAGAGTTTGATCTCCCAATATATCAAAATGATTACAGCTTACAGTTACTAGACAATCCATTCATATTTCCAAGTGGCAGGATTCATAGGGATTTCCACACAAAGATAAATGGACTTTACTTTTTACCCAGAAAGCAAAACTGATATTGTGTAAAATGCACAGATATCTTACGTGTGCGTCTGTGAATAGACAAATGGCAACTATAAGCAGGAGTCGGAAGCCTTGCCTGTTTTATATGTGAAGCCATCCAAATGCCAAGTAAAATGCATTGCACAAGAAAATAATAGGCTGGAACTATTCTCTAGCCAGTAAAACAGGAGGCACTGGGATAGAAACAGAGAGAAGCAGAAATCAATTATACTTGGGATGGCTGATGAATTTATTGCTGTTCCAGAACTCTTTACCCATGGAAAGTTAAACGCGGATGGTTGTGCTGTCACACTCTTGTCTCTGTGTCCTCCGCACTGCAGGTTTTTTTCAGGTGGGCTGCCCAATGCAAAGTGTACATCTTTGTTATGCATTACAGAAGGTGCTACAATCTGGTTGTTAAATACTAAACTACGGTAACATTACTTTGACCCTTTGACGAGATTCATAAGCAAGTTGTAAAAAGCAAAAACAATGATTGTGCAGGTTTATTAGGACGAAGCTTTGAGTTAGTAATTAGAGAACTGTACTTCTTTGTTTTCCATTGTGAGAGGACAGAGGGAAAATTAAGGGATTACAGAAGAATGGAGTCTGGAGTTTGAAGACCTTAGGGCTCAAGCAGGAGATCCTGGAGCATTCCAGACAAGTGGCCGTCCAATCTCTTCTTAAAAACCTCCAGCGATGGAGCACCCACAATTTCTGGGGACCAAATGCTTCCCTTCCATCCCACCCAAAGCAAAACATAGTTCGCCTGTCCAGATTGTGATTAACCAAGCGTGTGTCAATGGCAGTGAAGCCACGATGATGGACCTGAAGCAAAAGGGGAAGATAAATTTCATGGAGAGAGCAAGGGAAGCCAACGGCCTGGTCTTATTTTAACTCTGGGTGGGACCCACGGATTCCCCTGCTGCAGGTGAAACAGCCGCCACACTCAGAAGGTCCAGGGAAGCAGCCGCTCTCCAGGTCCTCCATGAAAGCCGCTTGTTCTGTGCAGGGGCCGATTCTGGCGAAGGCAGCTGCCCTTCAGAAGCTGCTACCGGTAGCATCACCACCTTACTCTCCACACAGGACAGTCATACTGGGGGGGGGATATAATAGACCTCGCACCTTTTGTGGACGGGACTAAAACATAGAATAGGAAAAAAATAACAGCGGGAAGGGACCTTGGAGGTCTTCTAGTCCAGCCCCCTGCTCAGGCGGGAAATCCTAGACTGTTTCAGACACCTGATCCGTTTTAGTTTTGTCCAAGGGGGCTAGCAAGTTGGGGGGCAAAGTCTAGTTAAAGTCTCCTGCTGGGGTGCAGGAGCGCACAGTCAAAAGAGCAAGAGGAGGGTACCCTTCCAGGGTCAGAGCCACGCCAGGGACTACCCCCTTGACTTTTTTGACCCCCACGTCCCTTTTTATAAAAGAGGGGCGGGGGGGTTGAGGCCAGCCGGAGCCCCCTTTCCGAGATCGGAGCGTCCAGACCCCTTAGAGAGGAGAGGGGGGGCGCTTCGCCCTCCGTGACCGCCCCTCCCCCTGGGCGCCCCCCCTCCCGCGCTGCTGCGGGCCGAGGGGGGAGGGGACAAAGGGGGCCCGGCACGGAGGGGGCGTGACCCCGCCTGGGGGGCCCGGCCGCGCGGGGGGGCGGGGGAGGAGGAGGGGGAGGGGCCCCTCCGCTCCCCGCCCGGCCGCGCGCTCGGCGCCCGGATTGGTTTCGGGTGACGCCACCGCTTTATTTTTACCCCGATGACCTCATCGCCGCCTCCCGCCGCCCCCCCCGCCCCTCCCCTCCCCGCTCCGCTCCGCGCGCGGCCGCCTTCCTGCCCGCCGCCGCCGCCGGACTCGCCGCCTCCCGGCTGGGCAGCCGCCCCGTCCGACCCCCCCGCCCCGCCCCCCGCCCGGAGCCCCGGAGCCGGCCACGGTAGGTCCTGGGGGGGCGGCGGGGGGGGCGGGCTCCTCGGGCGAGGCTGGCTGGCTGGACCCGGCGCCGCTGCCGCTCGTCCCCGCGGAGCCCGGCTGTCAAGCGGCCCGGGCGGCTGGCTTGGCCGGGGAGGCTCCCCTGCCCCGCGGGCGCCGCTGCCGCTTTCTGCCCGGAGCAAGAGCGCCAGCCCGGCCCGGAGGGAGGAAAGGAAGGAAGGAAGGAAGGAAGGAAGGAGGGAAGGAAGGAAGGAAGGAAGGTAGGAGGGAAGGAAGAAGGAAGGAGGGAAGGAAGAAGAGGGAGGGAGGAAGGAGGGAAGGAAGAAGGAAGGAAGAGGGAGGGAGGAAGGAGGGAAGGAAGAAGGAAGGAGGGAGGGAGGGAGGAAGGAAGGAAGGAAGGAAGGAAGGAAGGAAGAAGAGGGAGGAAGGAAGGAAGGAAGGAAGGAAGAAGAGGGAGGGAGGAAGGAAGGAAGGAGGGAAGGAGGGAAGGAAGGAAGGAAGGACGGAAGGAAGGAAGAAGGAGGGAAGGAAGAAGAGGGAGGGAGGAAGGAGGGAAGGAAGGAAGGAAGGAAGGAAGAGGGAGGGAGGGAGGAAGGAGAGAAGGAAGGGGGAAGGAGGAAGAAACGAAGGGGGAAGGAGGAGGAGGGAGGAAAGGAGGAAGGAAGGAAGGAAGGAGGGAGGGAGGAAGGAAGAGGGAGGGAGGAAAGGAGGAAGGAGGGAAGGAAGGAGGAAGGGGAGAAGGAAGGAAGGAGGAAGGAAGAAGGAAGGAAGAAGGAACGAAGGGGGAGGGAGGGGGAGGGAGGAAAGGAAGGAGGGAGGGAGGGAGGAAGGAGGGAAGGAAGGAAGGAGGGAAGGAAGGAGGGAAGGTGAGAAGGCCAAGGGAAGGGAAAGAACCGGGATGGAGGGAGGGAGGACAGGTAAGGCCAGGGCAGGGCTGGGACGGGCTGCCTCTCCGGAGCCCGGGAGTGCCTCTGGCGGGGGGGGCGCTCCCCTCCGCCTTCCCCCCCCTCGGGCAGCCCCTCCCTGCTTGGGGGAGGGGGCTCCCTTCCGCCCCCTCCAGCCCTCCAGCCGCGGGGCCGGGCCCGAGGGGAGGGGAGGGGAGGGGAGGGGGCGCCGCGGGGGGCTCGGCCGAGCTGGGGCGCGCTGCTCCCGGGCGGCGGCGGCGGCGTCTCGGGGTCGGCGGAGGGTGGCCAGGCGCCTCCTCCGCGGCGCTTCCTCTGCCCCCCGCCGCCGCCTGGCGGAGCCCCGCGCGGCAGGCGCGCTTCCCGGGCGCAGAGGAGCCGGGCCGAGGAGGGGGCGCCGCTCTTGCCGAGCGCTCAGCCGGAGCCCCCCGCCGGGCCAGGACGAAGAGCCCCCCTCCTCCGCCGGAGCACGTGGCCGGGGGGGGGGCCTCTCTCCTCCAAGGGCTGCCTTGCACTTTGTTGGTTTGCTTGCTTGCTTGCTTGTTTGTTTTGTGCAAAGTAACCCCAGGGGAGGAATGTCCTGGGAACGGAGGATTTTGCCTGGCCAGAAAGTGAAACGTACTTTGTGGTATACTTGCGGCAGGTGAGGAATTCTAGAATAGTTGGAAATGAGGCCCTGAAGGTCAGCTTTTATTTTAAAATAGTGGCCAGTCTTGGTTCCTGATTTGCTTGCTAGTATGGCCAGGGTGGGGGGGGGTGGGGGTGGGTGTGCACGTGGGCACACCTTTAGGCCAGGGTTGCCTCCTGATGGCTTGGACTAGTCTCTTGTCATTTCTTGCAAGATTTCAGAAGTTCTTTGCCATTGCTTCCTTCCCAAGGCCAGCCGGGAGTGGCTGGCCCAGAGTTATCTAGTAGCTGAGTCTGTGCTTAAAGCAGGACCAGAACTGGCTTCTCTAGCCCAGGGGTCCCCAACCTTGACAATTTTAAGGCACGTGGACGTCAACTCCCAGAATTCCCCAGCCAGGTCTTTACGTTGCCAAGGTTGGGGACCCCTGCTCTAACCTGCGGCCTTAACCACAATCCCAGTCTCAACGTTTGCAAGCACATGTCATTTTTTTTTAAAAAAATGTAACAAATGTTTCAAGGGATCTTAACTCAAAGGGATCCCTGTGGATTCACATGGGATTGAAATGACTGAGAAAGGGGGGGGGAAATGTACACAGATGTGTAATCATGCCCCTACTTGTGTATCCCTGCCCCTTAAAGGTCTGCTGATATGGTAAATGGTGGGGCGGGGCTGCAGGTCCCTGGCTAAGGAGGCCCTGGCCTGTGGCCATCAGCAGATCAAGAGAGGAGCTGAAGGTAGGAGATCCCAGAACATAGAGAGGAGCTTTGCTCATAGATGCAAAAGGATCCCTTTGCCCAAGTTGCTCCAAATTATTCTCCAAAGCACCCGAGGGCAGGACGAGAAACAAGGGTTGGAAACTGATCACAGAGAGAAGCAATCTGGAATTAAGGAGAAAGTTCCTGACAGGGAGGACAATCAACCAGTGGAACAGCTGGCCACCAGAAATCGTGGGCGCTCCATCACGGGAGGTTTTTAAGAAGAGGCTAGACAATCACCTGTCTGGTGACGATATAGGTTCTCCTGCTTGAGCAGGGGGCTGGACTAGAAGACCTCCAAGGTCCCTTCCAGCTCTATTCTAAATTCAGAGGAAGGGGCTTCTTCAGAAGCCACTGGTCGTAACTGAGGCAGACAGCCTCCTTCTTTCACGTCCCACCTGATGCCAGGGTCAAAGCTTGAGCATCATCAGAGGACGTTTTACTGAATAGGCTCTGTTTAAATCAAGATCAGCTCAGGTGAGTTCCATTTTCCCTTAGGACTGAACCGTTCCCAAACTGAAGCCATCTGTCTGAACTCTCTCATCCTCTAAACACTTTAAAATGCTGTATTTGCTTTCATGTGTTCTGGAGACTTCCACTATTTTTCTATAAAATGGATTTTTTTTTCCAGTTCTGGGAGCTGGATGAGATGATGCCTTTCAACAGTTTCCATGAATTATCTCCTACCCACCCACCCTTTTACCTACTCATTCCCCTACTTATTTCTTGTGTATTTCTTATCATAGCCTTGCCTCATTTAGAGGCATTTCAAATAGCTGGTGTATTTTAACCTGCAAGACTCAGAATTAGATGTGACATTTTGGGTAAAAAAAAAAAATGGGGTAGTATAGAATAAAGTGGAATAATTCTTGTGTTTGGAAACTAATTGTTATAGTGTCGTCCAAATATTACATAATCTTGTTTTGCATCAGCTCATAAATTTGTGTTCGGCAATCAACTAAAATTCTGGAAAGTTTTCCATATCTCCATTTACTTTCAAGGCAGCTTCTCCTCATTCGTTATGTAACTTGAGGAAGACAAACTGGAGAATTTTCTCCTTTTTAACTTCCATTCAGTTTTTTTTAATTCTATCCAAGTCACTTACTAATCACTACTGTATGTTTTATCTTCTGGGCTGCAAACATTGCAATAGTTTTAGGCCGGCTGGAATTTTATGAGTATTCTCTTGATTATTTAAGACTTTGGAAGAGCCAGACATACCTGAAAAAGTTCCTGGTTTTTTGAGCCATCAGGATGCACCCTTGAGGGCCTGTTTCCTACTACCCCCAAGTTTATTGCAATAAATTAGTGTTTATAAGTTTCCTGCCCAAAGTATCAGATGTATCCTTGTGAGATGCACCGTGAAACTAATATTATTTCAACAACTTTCTCACATTCCGTGAAAAGTTGGTTTAAATTTTTAGGTAAGAGAGAGGGAAGATTAGTCCCATGGAATTTGTCACTGACAAATCTCTACTTGTTTTGATTAATTTGGGGGGGGGAATGGTAACAAAAGGACTGCTGGAACTTTGTAAACATGGCATTAAAAAGTAGCATGTGGTACTCATTCCAGATGTTTTGATCTAAACTGAAACAGTCTCGTTTGCTTTATAAATAGTCCTTTCCTGTGATGCTTAAGCCACCGTAGATATCAGCACCTACTTAAACTTGACTGATCCCACAAATATTAAGCTGAGGTGAACTCGGTTACTTTTGGGATGGGAGACCATTAGTAAACTCTCAGTCTAATTGGAAGTTGGAAAAATGTCATGGAGGGAATTGATGACAAAAATAATAATACTTGGTTATGTTCCCAAGACCTTGAGTTCCACTGAAAGGACCCTTTGCTGTCTTAATTTATAATCTCTGTCCGGCATCTTTATCTTTACTTTAGGGCTTATGGTGACTAAGCTGGATTGCAGGTGATCTTGTAGCCAAATAAGAATTTAGAGACTGACCTTCCTGATTCACTTAGTTGGATAGCAAATGACTTAGCACTGGATAGGCTTCCCCTTGCAATCTGGGCTAAAGTATCTCCTCATTGGCTAGTCATGCTTGTGAACTTATTTCTTTGTATCTCGCCTTTATTATTTTTGCAAATAACTCAAGGTGGCAGACATATCCAACACAACTCCCTCCCCCTGTTTTCCCCACAACGTGCCTGTGAGATGAGTTGGGCCGAGAGTGACTGGCCCAAAGTCACCCCCCCTGGTTTTCATGGCTAATGCAGGACTTGAACTCATGATCTCCTGCTGTCGAGCCTGGTGCCTTAACCTCAGTGCCTTAACCTCAGTGCCTTAATCTCAGTCATTTCAATCCCATGTGAATCCACAAGGATCCCTTTGAGTTAAGATCCCTTGAAACATTTGTTACATTTAAAAAAAAAAAGACATGTGCTCACAAAGGTTCAGACTGGGATAGTGGTTAAGGCTGCAGGTTAGAGCAGGGGTCCTCAACCTTGGCCACGTAAAGACCTGGCTGGGGAATTCTGGGAGTTGAAGTCCACCGGTCTTAAAGCTGCCACTGTTGGGGGACCCCTGACTTACCCAATAGATCAAACCAGCTCTCATTGGGAGCAGATACTATGAGGATACTAGAAGGACTGGCTGAGAGCCTTGAATTTGCTTATTTATATTTCAAGGCTCTACCCAGTGGTGGCGAACCCAGGGCACGGGTGCCAGAGGTGGCACTCAGAGCCCTCCCTCTCTGTGGGCACGCGCACCGTCGCCCCAGTCCTCGGCCTTCAGCTGGATTTTAGAAAACCTTTTCGCTTTAGGCCTGCACCACTGTGTGCAAAAAAAAAAAAAAAAGGTTCAATCAATCAGTCAATTTCAACTTCTCGCGGGGAAAAAAAAAGATCTCGCAAAGTTGGAATGGATTGATTGAACTTTTTAGTCCCACCCAGTCTGCCGTTACCACCGCAGCCACGCCCACCCCATGGGCCACACCCAGCCAATAGACCACACCCACCCGGCACTCGACGATGCATAAGTGGGTTTTGGGTTGCAGTTTGGGCACTCGGTCTCTCAAAGGTTCGCCATCACTGCTCTACCCTCTCTTCGACAGGATCGTCAGGATTCACTCAGAGATATGGCCCTGCTAACCAAGCAGGAGATCATGAGTTCAAGTTCTGCTTTAGCCATGAAAACCGGGGGGTGGGATGACTTTGGGCCCGTCACTCTCGGCCCAACTCATCTCACAGGCTTTTTGTGGGGTAAATAGTCATTCCCAGCCAGCATGATTCACTTAAAAACAGTAGTGTTTCGCTTAACCTTTCTAATTACAACACAGAAAGGCCAAAACAATCAGGTGCAGTCATTAAACCGCCGTGCTTAGCAAGGGAAAGTCTGGTCCCCCTTGGTCTTGAGTTGAGTTACGTAATAATATCTAGATCAGGGGTTCTCAACCTTGGCAACTTTAAGACTTGTGGACTTCAACTCCCAGAATTCCTCGGCCAGCTTTGCTGGCCGAGGAATTCTGGGAGTTGAAGTCCACAAGTCTTAAAGTTGCCAAGGTTGAGAACCCCTGATCTAGAGTTATGGCTGTTTGGGCTTCTGCTTTTCTCCCTGAGCGTTGGTTCTCCATCTCATCCCTGCAAATCATTCACAAACAGACACGAAGTCTGGCGCTTGGATCTCCCTTTGCCACCCTTTGCCAGGAGTTCAGCTTCCGGAGAATCAACCGTTGCTCGGCACTTCCTGAAAATTATTTCAAGCGTTCAAAGTATTTCATTCAGAAGCACCAGTGAGGCCTCTCCCAGGGTCATTGATGGAGACGGGTGGCTATAGAAATGGAAAAATAAATAAATAAAACTGATTTCTGGATAAAGGGCATATTCCGGAGGAAGCCCTGATCTCGTGCTTCTCTGCACAGATGTCTGGTGGAAGCCATCCTGATGACAGGCGTGCCGTGGTGTCATTGGTGGCAGCGGGGCTTCCCTGGCCCCCCTTGCTTAACTCACAGCCGAGGGACAGGGGTTCAGCTGACCTTTATGTACTGTACAAGATTCATCACAGAATCTAACATATAACCCTAACCCTTCCCGTATGAGTTAAGGAGTGTGCTAACAAGGCTAATTCACCTGTCCCTGTGTGTGTGTGTGTGTGTGTGTGTGTGTGTGTGTCACAGCCAGTAATCTATAAAGAGAGGAGTTTGATGTGAGGCCAGCAGCTTTGTTGTAAAAGTTCCTTTTTTTTTAGCTGAGCTAACACCAAACTGGTCTGATTTTATGCTCGTTCAGCTTTGCGTGCACTCCCTTTATGACCTCCCTTTTGGGAGAGCATTTCTCATTTCCCCCAACCCCTTCCCCCCCCCCAACGACCGCGACAGGTTCTCTCGTCTAATGGCCCTGTGAGGGAGAGGGCAGCCTGTGTTTTTCTTGTGCTCCACTTGTGGTTTGTTGCAGAGCCAAGAGTGACCTACTCGGATTTAGCTCTGGCTGAACTGGCAGCTGTCCACCCAGAGTCTCTGCGAAAGGCTCTCTTCCATGGCGCGCGAAGGAGCGGAGGAATCAGGAGAGGATAAGAGGGAATGAAAATACAAATATATATCTATTAATAAAAAAGAAAAAAAGAAAATTGCAATCCATTATCATAGCGAGGCGAGCACGGTCTGCTCTCCTAAGAGGTACCATCCCTCACCCTTTCCTCCTCATGGGCATAATGTTATACTTTGCAAGTTGAGGCAATTCTGAGTAAATTACTATAGTATAACCTAAAAGGCTGTGCTGTTGATGTGTTGGTGGATTGCCTCATATAAAGTATAGTCCCAGACAAATTCAAAGGGCAAACTTTTACGGGCTAAATTAAAAGAGCAGCCAGAAGCAAAGCTTCCTTCCTGTTATTAAGTGACCCTTTTTCGTGTAGAGATTGACCTAATTGTGGGATTTGCTATTTGTCTTCCCTCTGTCACACATCTGTCAGTTGCATCCAGCCCAGAAGTGTCCGAGCTGTCAGGCTTTTTTATTTTTTAGCTTTTCTCTTTTTTATTTGTTGAAATTAATAGAAAAATAAAGCACTCAATAAAATTACAATGATAAATTTAAAATTGATTCTCTCTCTATATAAAAAGGCAGAATTCAATACATATTCATTTGATTTCATATGCTGTTTAAAAACCAGGACTAATCAATATATTCAATTTCTAGGTTTGTACTTCATTGCTGCTTCCAAAACTTCATGTTTTTGTCAAGTGACACATTCCCTTAAACAATAATTTATATACATGCCATGATTCATAGGTTAGTAATTTATCTCACAAAGCAACCCTATCAGAAGGCACATTCTAAAGTAACAAAACAATTGACAAATATACACTGCCAACAGTATATCCAATTATGTCCGGACTATCTTAACGCTCATATTTATGGAGCTAATAAGGCCACATGCTGATCATGAGGAGGAAGAAGGAAACTTACAGCAGTGCTGAAAATCTGTTAACTTTATTATCAATTATTTTGGTGGTCACAAATTGCTTCTAAGACAATAGCTTCAACCTTTTTGCTGAGATCCTCCCCCAGCCCTACTCATCACTGAACTGTGTAAAAAGCAAAAGCACTTGGCTAGTTGCAATTTTCAGAATGTTACCCATCCAGATAAAAAGGGTTTTTTTTGCACTGGAACATTTTGGAGATGGCAGTAACAGCAGGAGACCTAGTGGCTACACAGGCAGTCCTCAAATTATGGCTTTATCGATCTCCTTTTTCGCCCCCAGTAGATGAAATGGAGCGGTTTTAAATGAAGCCTTTTTCTCCTTCAGAAGGTTTGCAGCAGTGATTTAATTTTCTGTCAGCTGAGCATCTCTGAATTCTTAGTACTTTTTTCCACTCCAATGAATAGCGAAGATTTATAAAGAGGGATGTTTCCTTCACACTGAACTCAGCTCCTGGTGACATCATAGATGTGCGCATGGAGTTTTCTTGGCAAGCGATTCCAAAGTGCTTCGGGATTTTTTTGTTTTATTTCTCTGCCTAAGCTAGATCTTGGGATTTCCTGATAGACTCTGTCCAAGTACTAACCTGATCCAACTCAGCTTAGCTTTTGTGCCCAGACAAGGAACCACCAGATGCTAATAGATTCTGTGCATTTAGGACATAAATGATCTCTCGTGAGATAAAACCCAAAGCATGTTTTAAAACTTTTGATTACAAATGAGCATTGGTTCTGAAGCACAATTTTGAAGCTCAGTGTCGTTTTCCATTCCCCATGCCCAACCTTTCAACAAAAGAATTTTAGAAGAAAAAAAATAACGTTACAAAAAAAAAAAACAACTCCCTTTGACAAACAACTTTTATTCCAAACTTCATAATATAAATAACAACACTATTTAATCAACTTGGGAAATGATGTGACAAAATAACCAAGTCTTTTTTGCTTGTTATTTCCATCATGAAAACTGAGTGATGGAAGATCAGTGTCGCTCAAGGCTTGCTGTGAAGTTTTAATATTTTCTTAGTGCCTGCCAAGAGATCCTAACAAGACTGTTTTTAATAAGCATGTCCCTCCCCCAAATAATCAGTGAAAAATGCTTAGGGGCCACCTCACTTTTCTCCAATGTGTGTTGCAGACAAACGCACATGTTTAACTTATCATTTGCTGCTCCCAGGAAAAAAAAAATCTGAGAAAGAGCTGGTTCGTTGCTTTCCATTTCATGCAAGCCAAACTGATTGGTGGTATGGCTGAAGGACCCACTCTTGTCGGCTTCTGCTGACTTTCTGATGGAATGAGAAGATTAACCTCTAAGCCTTCCATTGGTGCAAGGTTTAAGGCCTTCCAACATGCTTCCTTTTTTCTTATTTTGCTAGAGATTTAATTACATTTTGATCTCATAGAATCGTAGGGAGGAAAGGGACCTGAGAGGTCTTCTTGGCCAGCCTCCTACCCAAGGCAGGAGACCTTATACCAGGGGTCCCCAACCGTGGCAACTTTAAGACCTGTGGACTTCAACTCCCAGAATGGGGAATTCTGGGAGTTGAAGTCCACAGGTCTTACAGTTGCCACGGTTGGGGACCCCTGCCTTATACCATTCCAGTCAAACGGTTGTCTAATCTTTTTTAAAAAAAACACCTCCAGTGATGGAGCACCCAAAACTCCTGTATGCACGCCGTTCCACTGATTAATTGTTCTTATTGTCAGGAAGTTTCTCCTCGTTCCAAGTAGGCTCTCTGTTTGACAAACTTCTACTCATTGCTTCTTGCCCTATCCTCAGGTGTTTTGGAGATTAACTCAACCCCCTCTTCTCCGTGACAACCTCACGAGGAGTTGAAGACAGCTATCATGTCATCCCTAGTCTTTCTCTTCGTTAGGCTAGCTAGATATAGTGCAGCTACATCCATATTGTGTAGTTTCCTTCGGTGTTCATTGTAAGTCTCAGTCTCCAGATTAAAATGAGTGGATTTCCATTGTGGAAGAAAAGTTCTGGTGAATATTTGAGGTACCTACGAGTCCATTCTGATTCTTAGCTCATTCCCATCTGTGTTTTGAGGTCAAAGTAGAGATTGTCTATGAACCCTTTTGATTCCACCTATCCTGGTTGTCTGGCCACTTCATTGACCACCTTGGACATCAGGTGCATGTCAGCTAATCAATTTGTTCATAACAAACAGGTCGGCATTAAGTGTCTTCTTTGGCCAAGACTACATCCATATTGTGAGGGTAGGGTGTGGATCCTCCCCACCAAGTCAGTTTACATATTCACCTTAGTCATCCCAGGCAATATATATGCTTATGACCCTCCCTGCCTTTGTAGCCAGTCACACGATGGATCCTCCTTCAGAGTAATGGCTTTGTAATGTGGGCTTCGTCACGGTTGCCTCAGAACAGATTATGGGAGCATAATCTTCTGTCCTGACATAAACTATACTTAAAATCTAATCCTCTCTATGTTGGTATAAGTGGGATGGTTTTCAGTAGAATGTGTCCATGTCAGATCTAGGTATGAGGCAATGCCGAGGGACTCTTTCATCTGCATTATTACAAGTAATTAAATTATATTTAAAAGAGGTCTGGACTTAACTGCTTTTATCAGAGTTACGTTAACAGTCCATGAACAGTATGCACTGGGATATTGAAGCCTTTGCATACTGTTTGTGGACTGTTAACGCAACTGCCAGCTTTCAAAATACTGGTGTTTGTAGCCCTGTGCTGTGCCATTTTGGGATTTCCCAAAGGCAGAGGGCTTTGTTTACTCCAAAAGTTAGGATATATAGTGGTCTGTACTTCTTTTCTTCAATGAGGGATCTGGGAAGTATCCTAAGTGGGTTAAAATATTTCCTACACGGTTCGTAGCTACATGGTTAGTAAAGAGAACAACATGCTTAGCAAAGTTAAGACAGGTGCTTCAGTGACAAAGAGTATTTATTTTATTAATTTTCTCACAGAGTGACTCTGGGTGGTTTGCATACAACCGTTGCTGGTAAGAATCAAACGTTAGTTGCGTTAATGCATTTCTGTCAAGACCAAGCTGACTTTTTGATAGCAGTTTAGAAGTGGTCTCACTGTATCCTCTCCATGTACAAGTAGTCCTTGAGTTACAACCAGTTGTTTAGCAATCATTCAAAGTTATGACCGACCCAAGAAAGGGGATTTACAATATGGATTTCTGGATTTCCGATGGCTACAGTCACGTAGCTGAAATTCTGATGCTCAACATGTCTGCCTTTATGGTTATTTGCAGCTCGTATGTTGAGGACTGCTTGTAGCACTACGCCAAAAATATATTAAGGAACTTAAGCAGGAACCCTACAAGATTTTATTCTATAACTGTGGTTTGTGCCTGGAATGTGCTAAACCTTTCATAGTAGAAGAGTGGAAATCTGTTGTTTAAATCAGCCATTAAGCAAAATATAATGCATGGAGGGCTGAAAATAAGATGGGTGACTCCATTTGTGTGTGTCAAATGGAGAACAAGGACTCTATTCCCAGCTTTTATCTGAAACACAATATTCTCCACCTCCATTTCAGTGTCTATGTTTCTAACTAACTGTAGAATGCAGCCAATTCAACAAAAGCAGTGGTCGTCCCAAGAGAGCTTTTCAAAAGGCAATTGGACTTTCTTTATTTTCTTCCTTGAAGATGTTTCCCTTCTTATCCAAGGAAGCTTCTTCAGTTCTGACTGAACGGTGGGGAATTGGCAGTCCTTGGAAAAATGAGCAAATTATGATTGGCAACACAAAGGACCAATACGTCATTGCATGTGGCAGATATCCTGACACTTATTTTTCTGTGGAATTTCCCAGGGACTCTCCTGCTTTGAACAGCCCCCTTATGTAAATCGTGATAGCTGGAAGTCATTAAAATAGTTTTCTAAAAGTATACTAAGCCTTCACTTAATGGAGTAGAGGTTTGTGTTTTCCTTTGTTAGGAATGTTGTAATACATCTTAAATCTTTCATTGGATACCGATTAATAAATCTCTTTTGTAATTGTTCTGTTTTCTGTAATAATTCTGGGAATTGCATGTAAAGATTGAAATCAGACCTAATGGCACATTTAATGACATGATTGTGACACAATTTAGAAATAAGCGGTGAAGTTATGCAGTGATTAATTCCGTCTTGTCATTTGGACTAAAATACCCCATGTGTCTCTTCTGTCATCGCCTTCACTTATTACTATGTAAATGGCTAATGAAAATTCCCAAGGCACTTTGCAACGGCTGGGGTATTTCCAAACCCTTTTCCTGCTGTTTCTTATTGTATGCAAAAGGGGAAAATCCTAGCACTATTGCTCCCTATTCTAATTATGCTCATTCACCAGCTACAGCTTCCTTTTTCAAATCAGCTGGCATCTGTTTAGAAGTCTGCAATTGTCTTAATCATTTTTTTTCTTGCTCTAAGATTCTTGCGTAATTCCTTTTTGCATCTATTCTTTAAAGGCTGATATTTTATTTTTAACCATGTCAGAAATAATAGAACAGAATAGAATGTAGAATGGAATAGAAGGTAGAATAGAATAGAATAGAATAGAATAGAATGGAATGGAATAGAATAGAATCATTTTCCTTGTCAAAAATTCTTCCTTATTTCCAAGTTGAATCTTCCTCTGAGTAAATGCCATCAGAAGCAGACCGGAAGCTTTGCCTAGTTTCAGACCTGGAGTATTTCTTTAGAGAGGTTACATGGATGTCCATGTCTACAAGGTGGTGGGAAAATATTAAGATGACAGGTGTGGCCCGAGGAATGAAACCCTGACCTGTGTTTATATTCATTCACTGCTGCAGTTGCCCCTGCTAAATGCATAGTTTCACCAAAATCCAAAAACAGAAAGTGAAAGAGGAATTTATTTAAAAGGTTGTTGTGGAAATTTCCCAGTTCTTTCTTTCTTTTTTTTTTGAGTCATAGCTCATCTGTAGGGAGATAAGCCAAATGTCCTTAAGGCAACAGGTTGGGACAAGTCAAGTCAGATCCGTTGGCCTTCCGTCTGACTGACAGAACTTTGCTTTCAATGTTGGTTAAGGATATTTCAACCTTGCCTCTCCCCAGTTGTGATTTCAGAGGAGGGCAGTGGAGATTCTCCAAGGAAAACAAACATGATATTTCAATTAGTGAATTTCAGGTAAACATTACAACAGCCTTTCTCAACCTTGGCACTTGTGAGATATGTGGACTTCAACTCCCAGAATTCTCCAGCCAGCCATGGCTGGGAGTTGAAGTCCACATATCTCACAAGTGCCAAGGTTGAGAAACACTGCATTAAATCAAGCAAAAGTAGGCTTGGTTTAGTAAGGAATTAATTCTGGAGTGTGTGTGTGATGGGGGAGGGGGAGAAAATCACACCAGGTATATCTCATTCTTAGCTGTGGTAGAAATAAAATTCATATTAAAAGTAGAAGTAAAAAATTCTACTTTCAGCTGATGCTTGAATCAAGTTGGGGTATCACCAGACCTTAATCAGTAAAAGGACCCAAAGGTAGCTAAAGCTAGCACAGCCACAGATTGTCCCACGTTCTTCAGCCTACATAAAGTTCTAGATTTCAAATCTAGATTCCATAAAGCAATGAGCAACGCCTGGGATTAATTTTGACATGAAGCGGATGTCATTTCCTTGAAGCGGCTGCGTTAAGCACCCAAGGAAACAAGGCAATCTCTTTCTCAAGAAATGGAGCCCTCTTAGGGGAGACACGTTCCAACATGATCCTTGTCACACAACGTTGAAGGAACAATGAGTTCTCAACTAGAAGCCGAACAAATCTCTTCTGCTTTAGTTTTTTTAATAAATAAATAAATAACTTAGGAGCATAGCATGGATACAGTTCAGCCAGAGTTCTTTACTTGTGATGGGAGAAAATTAAGTTCAGTTGGGAAAGTGAAATTTGCTTGGATTAGCTTTCCCTGGATCGTGCCCAATTTTTAAATCCTTGTTTTTCTTCAACTATTATTCTGATAGGGTCTATTGTTAGGGTAGCTTCTAGGACAGTGTTTCTCAACCTTGACACTTTTACGGCATGTGGACGTCAACTCCCAGAATTCCACAGCCAGCACTGCTGGCTGTGGAATTCTGGGAGTTGAAGTCCACATGCCGTAAAATGGTCACGGTTGAGAAACACTGTTCTAGGAGTAGAAGTCAATCCACATTCCTTCAAGGGGAGAGGGGAGTGCTCCGGGTCACGTCCAAAATGGCTTTTCCCAGCCCCTCCCTATTAGTTGGGCCATCTTGACCAAGGGGCAGAATAGAGAAATCAGTGAGGAAATTGTAAAGGGTTATTTATATTGCATGACGTAATTTATTTTTATTTGTTTTATGCTAGTCGAATCTAATTGTCTCTGCGTCTCTTAATATTGAAGTTACAGAACTGAGTCTTTAAACTTCAGTCTTCAGTCCATCAATAGGGCTACCTGGGCTAAGTGAGTTGAGTAAATAATGTTGTAGAAATGTATAAATTGTGTGCCTGCTTTACAAGGTGGGAGAAGTTATTATCTTAGAAATATATTTATCAGTATTCAACTGGGGGGATTATGTATGTTTATTTTGTTATATGTTTGTTTTATTTATGCACTTTTTGTGTAGTCTTGTTTAGCCTTGTTTTGCAATTTTTTCTTTTTTGGGAGTTTGTATTTTAATGTTTTAAATGAAATAAAAATGATTTTAAAAAAAATAAAAAAAAATAGGGCTACCTGCAAAGAACGCCAAGCTTTCTCTATAATTTTCTTGTATTCTGTAATATTAAACTATTTGAAACATCTTCTAGCTAGCCAGTCCCTTTTTATGCAGACTTTGGAAGCAAAAACTGAGCCGTTTCTGGGTCTGCATTTTTTTTTGTAAGTTTCTTTTAATCTGCTGAACACCTTTGTAAACTGTCTGTTTTACCAACTAACGTTGGAAATTCTGAGTATTTAAAAAAACGTTGACCAGTTATCTTTTATTCTTTTTACATGACATTTGATTTAGTTTGTCTCGTGTGAGATTGAGCTATTTCTCCAGGGAAGCAAAGAAGGGCTGAATCCTCCAGCTAAGCCCCCCAAACACCAGAAGACCAGGGGGCGCACCCTTCATTAGTTGCTACATCACTGGCTTTCTCATCATTAGAAAGGCAGCAGAGAGCTATCGCTCACATAACTGGGTCTAGGGGGAAAGAGTAAGGCAACAACATATTACGATTGTAAGTCACGATGATCATTAAAACAGGCCATCTTGTGACCAGTCCGATTTTACAACCTGTATTTAAGGAGGTCATTGTGAATCCATGGTCATTAAGCGAAACTATTGTTTGCTAGGGGGCAATTTTGCCGAAAACCAGACGCAAACATAGTTGGGTTTTTCTTGTCAAAAATGTAAATTGTGGTCACATGCCCACAAGACATTGCAAATGGCTGTAGAAATTCGGGGGTGGGGTGGGGGTGGCTGTCAGAATCTCAGGAAATAGGTTGTAAGTATCTTTTGAGGGCCCCTCGTAGCTTTGAATAGTCACTAAATGTTCAGTCGTAAATTGAGGACTACTTGAGGAATGTACTGACCAAAATGGGCTAAGGAGGATGGACGGATCCTCTCCTTGCTGCCTATGGAAAAGGTGTGATTATTACTATTACTACTACTACTAGTAGTACTACTACTACTACTGCTACTGCTACTACTACTACCGTACTACCTTGATTAGGACCATCGCGACTGCATCCTCCCTTTCTCTTGTGTGAAAGCCTCCGTGGAGCAGAGGATGGTGGGGACCCATCTCGGGTGACCCTGCTGGCTTGGAATGTAAGGGGTTGATCCACCTCTTCTCAGCCACTCCTCAGCCTTGGGGCTTGTGTGGGGCTGACTGGTGGGGCTTGAGCAAGATAAAGGTTGCCTTCAGCAGACAGACATTCAAAAGATAAGTCTGGCAAAATCTTTTGACAGTTAAGGATCAACATTTTCTGACAGAGTTCTTTGTTCACGCTGGGAAGGGAAGCTATTACCCAAACGAGAGATGAAGCATCTTCGGTAACGCAGTCGTTTTTAACTGACGGTTTTCTTCATTAATCATTATTTGTATACTTTTAATTTCACACTAGGGACCCTTTTGGACTCCTAACCCTTTCCCAAATAGCTCTTATAACGCATTTCCTTCAAATCTTGCCAGTTTGTCTTTATCCCTCGTCCACACAGCAAGAGACACTTAAAAAACAAACAAACGAGACAGTATTAGAAATTGATCAGAGTAATCTGGTGTTACATCATTTTTTAGCCCCATAAAACTTTCACCAAGAACAGTATCCTTTCCTTTCTGGACCAGAACTAAGGAGACATTTCCTGACAGTCAGAACAATTAACCAGTGGAACCACCTGCCTCCAGAAGTTGTGAATGTTCCAACACTGGAAGCTTTTAAGAAGAGACTGGACGGCCACTTGTCTGAAATGGTCTAGGGTTTCCTGCCTGAGCAGGGGGCTGGACTAGAAGACCTCCAAGGTCCCTTCCAACTTTATTATTATTATTAAATATTCATTTGTTGAATTTATCAACAATCCTCAGGGAACCGGCAACCAGGAGTTCCCACCTAGAGAAGCTGGTTCTGAAGATCTCATGGTGCCAGGCCATGTAGAGCTGTAAAGATTAAAACCTCTTTCCATTTACCACTGGAACCCGTATTGTGTGGCTCTAGTCCAGTGTGTCTTATCTGTTGTAATGGGGGCTATATTGCCTTTTGCTCCAAGCGCTGCTGCTACCGGTTGGTCTTCAAAGGCAGCTCCATTGCAACAGTCCCTGGAGGGGGGGGCTGTGAGTCATTGTCCATCGCTCATCCTGCTCCAGATAAGGCCACAAGAGGTGAAACCAGCCTGAAACTGGGCATCACGGTGTGTGCAAATGGCCTCGAAGGAGGGAGATGAGAGATGCTGCCGAGCTCAAATGAGTATCGATAGAGAAAGAAACGATGGATTCCAAGCACGCGCTTAAATACTTTCTTCTGGCAGGTGAATCCCTCCTGGAGATCATAAAGTCTTCTGCCCTGGGACTTTTCTGTGTACAGTTCCAGGAAGTTCTGAAAAATTAAGATCTATTTATGGTTTTTATTTTCTCCGCATCTCGAAAGGAACGCAGTGGGGAAATGAGAAACAAGTGGATTGCACTCCTATTTCAGACGGCCAGGAAGGGAGGCTAAAAAGAGTCAAGATGGTGGCTGGTCCGGAGGGTATAAAATCTTCTGCCTTAATAATAATAATAATAATAATAATAATAATAATAATAATAATAATAATAATAATAATAAAGTTGGAAGGGACCTTGGAGGTCATCTAGTCCAACCCCCTGCTCAGGCAGGAAACCCTATAGCAGGGGTTGGACTAGAAGACCTTCCAGCCCTAAGATTCTTTTGTTCTATGTTAGGTCCACATAATCAAGGGTTGCAATACGTGATGCCGATTCATTTTGTTTGACTGTTGCAATCATTTAAGCCCTCCGCGAACAGCGTGGATTCCCCTTCTTCTTAGCCATTTTTTGAAATTAAAACGTTCCCCATTTTACAATGGTTACAAATAGCAAAAAATAGTCATGACGATTTGACATCTTTCAAATTAATGTTGGAAAGTTTCACGAGCCGTCTCAAGGCAGTCAGAACATAAAGTCAAAGGTTATTTATTTGGAACCAATTCTATACTTAGCAGGATATCTTCAGGACAGCGTATCTGAGGCCCTGCCGGGTGCATTAATTGGATTCAGATCAATGGCGCGATTTTGGGATGGATTCAGATCAATGGCGCAATTCCTAAAGGGGCATTTTGAGTTTTCTCTTTCGCTTAAAGGCAAAAACCACAATGGTAGCATTACACGGGCTAATCACGTGCCAAAGATGGTCACTTCTATGAGGCCTGGCAAGGATTTGGGTCGGTGGGCAACTGGCTTCCCAGCCTGGCCATCTTGGGTGATTAAATCAGTGCTTTTCAGTCATTCTGCTCTGAAGTCACCCTTTTTGCAACGATCAGCCAAGTGCTGAAATCCTGGGCATTGGCCAAGGATCTTGTGGGTCTTCTGCGTGGTTCTGGCAGACCTCCTTGTTGGAAAGAAGTCAGGAATGACAGAAGACAGAAGCTCGTCTTCCTCCAGCTGTGCCTGGGGAGGGAAAAACAGCCATGATGGTCAAGCCTTATATTAGAGAAATTCACACAATCTTTGGACAGTTCAGTTTAGTTCTTAACTGGTCACAATTTGGACGCTTGGCAATTGTCATGTATTTATGACGGTCGCAGTGTCCAGGGGTGTGTGTGTCACATGATTCCCTTTTTGTGAACTAAAGAGATCTTTCCTTGACCATAGTATGAAAATTCCTGCTTGAGTGGGACTAGAAGACCTCCAAAGTCCCTTCCAACTCTATTCCATTCCATTCCATTCTATTCTATTCTACTCTACTCTGTTCTGTTCTCCTCTGTTCTATTCTATTCTATTCTATTCTATTCTATTCTATTCTATTCTATTCTATTCTATTCTATTCTATTCTATTCTATTCCTTATTCTGTTCTGTTCTATTCAATTCCATTCCATTCTTATTATTCTATTCCTTATTCTGTTCTGTTCTATTCCATTCCATTCCATTCTTATTATTCTATTCCTTATTCTATTCTATTCTATTCTATTCCTTATTCTGTTCTATTCTATTCTGTTCTGTTCTCCTCTATTCTGTTCTGTTCTATTCTAATCTACTCTACTCTTCTTTTGTATTCTATTCTATTCTATTCTACTCTACTCTATTCTGTTCTATTCTACTCTATTCTCCTCTACTCTATTCTCCTCTATTCTGTTCTATTCTATTCTACTCTACTCTTCTCTTGTCCTCTATTCTCCTCTATTCTATTCTATTCTACTCTACCTTCTCTTCTCCTCTCTTTTCTTCTCCTTTATTCTACTCTACTCTCTCTTCTCTTCTACAATCTGTCCTATTCTGTCCTATCCTATCCTGTCCTATCCTATTCCCTTCTTCAAATCTGTGGAGGGGTTAGACTGGTGCACAGATCTCCCCAAAAGCTTCTGCCCTTTCAATAAAACCTGGTTAGTCTGAGAAGGGGCTACCAGACTCCTCCGTAGAGCAAGTGTCCCAGACGCTGTCCCTTGCTTCCCACCTGAAGAACACACGGCAGGTGTTAATCAAGCTTGGCAGCCATGCCATCGTGCACACCTTTGGGTGGTGCCGGAGAAGGAAAGCAGCGGCACTTACAAACACAGGAGGGACGAGGGGGAGGCAGGGCTGGGATTCAAAGAGTCTCATCAGCCTTCTGGTGTGTTTGTGTTTCCTCTCTGTCTGCCCCGTTTCTGTACAGGCTCCTAGGCCGCTCGAAGACCAGCGATGGGGGAACAAAGATAGGGAATGAGGTAATGGCAGGAGCAACTGAGAGGGACCTTTTGTTTGAGTGTGGAATGGTGACTCCGTAGCCCAAGATGAATGGGGTGTGAGGGGCGTCTTTGTACGGCACAGCTGGAAGAGGCATTTCTCTCGCGCGGACCCTCTGAGCAGAAAATGGGTCTCCCTTCCCTCTTGCCAGTCTCCACCGAGATGACCTCATTCATCTGGAGGACAATGGAGGGTCTGGGCCTTTAAGTTCACAGCCATTACCTCATCTCCTTCGTGAGGGCCGCAGATTGAAAAGCGAAGCACTGCTCTGGTTCGGTGTCTGTGGTTGTCATGGCGGATGAAATGAATGGGGCTCAGCTCATAGCCGGGGAGAGGCTGGTGACTTGGCTGGAAAGCAGCATGGAGAGATTGCTCCTGATTGACAGCCGTCCCTTTGTGGAATACAACATGTCCCATATCTTGGAGGCCATCAACATCAACTGCTCCAAACTCATGAAGCGCAGGTTGCAGCAGGACAAGGTGCTGATCACCGAACTTATCCAGCATTCGGCAAAACAGAAGGTAAGGCTCTGGGGAGCAGAGGGTGGATTTTTTTTGCAGGGGGAGGGGGGAGAAAGATATTTATAGATGAAGGACAGAACTGGCAAGAGATCGATCAGAATGGAGATGGAAGGGACCTTGGAGGTCTTCTAGAACAGGGGTCTCCGACCTTGGTAACTTTAAGACTTGTGGACTTCAACTCCCAGAATTCCTCAGCCAGCTTGGCTGGCTGAGGAATTCTGGGAGTTGAAGTCCACAAGTCTTAAAGTTGCCAAGATCGGAGACCCCTGTTCTAGTCTAACCCCCTGCTCAAACAGGAGACCCTATTCAATTCAGACAAAGGACTGTCTGGTCTTTTCTTTAAAACTTCCCGTGATGGAGCACCCACAACTTCTGGAAGCAAGCTGTTCCACTGGTTACCGGTAATTGCCCTCCCTGTTAGGAAATTTATCCTTAATTCCAGGTTGCTTCTCTCCGCGATTAGTTTCCCTCCGTTGTTTCTTGTCTGGCTTTCCGCTGCTTAGGAAAATAAGGCAGCCCCTTAAATCCTGGAAGACTGCTATCGTGTCACCCTTGGTCCTTCTTTTCTCTAGATTGGCCATTCCCAAATCCTGCCACCGTTCTTCCTAGGTTTTAATCTCCAAGGCTTTAATCATGCTAGCTGGTCTTCTCTGCGCTTTTTCCAAAGTCTCAACATCTTTTCTTGTCATGCTGTCAGAGGAGGCTGGCTGTGCAGGTATTAACACAAAGGATTCCCTCTCCCACCCTTAATCAACCAGAATCAAGAGTTTTCTTGGTCCCAGCCTTGTCACGATCATTGCTAACAACAGTCCTGAAAAATGCGGCTACAACGGAAGGGTAAAACAAACACTGTTGGGCAGAAGGATTTGGTGTTTTCTTGAACTAAAATAGCCGCCAGGTTTAGCCATCTTTCTTTTGTCACTTTAAAAAAAGTTCAACTCGGGTTAAGCAGATCGCAACTTGTGGTCCTGCTGAGACAAACACCAGCGTCCGGCAGAGAAGCCACAGTGACGCATTTGATCTCGCTTGACCTCTGTCTCCCCCGAGGACGCTTGTGGACGCCAGTCTTCAACAGAGTCAGAGAAAATTGTCTGAGCGCATGAAATTCCATCCCGGGCTCTCTGGCAGGCTTAGCAAATCAGGTCCTCGAAGACAAATGTGGTTTATTTTAACCTGGGTTTTGTTTTGGCCTTGAGTCTCGGGATGAGTCATAGTTGTATGAGATCATACAATGCTTTGCTGTCAAGCTAGCACAACCACCCCGATTTGGTTTACACATCAAGCTGAGCCAAAGCCTAACAACTGGCAGATTTAGCACAGTGTGAAAATTGGACCTAGGTTTCATTTAATTAATTCATTATACTTACATCCCTCCCCTTCCCTTTCCATCTGACGGTGCGCCCAAAGATAGCTAACTTTTAGTAGAAGGCAAAATTCAAAATAGTAAAAAAAAAAAAAGGCATAAATTAAAACCAAAGTCAACCCCAATCATCCTGCATCTTTTGAAGTTACATTATTTTTTTGATGATACTCTGCAGACAGCCTGGTTTCATAGCAACAATCAGTACAGCACTGAAATTGCAAACATTAAGAAGCAATAAAACACTGTTGATAAGAAATACGGTTGTTGTTTTTTTATCTTTTAAATGCCTGGAAACATGAAACAATTTTTCGCTGGTGCCAGCAATGATTATACATTTCAGTTATTATATAATCCAAATCTCAAAAGCAAAATGACCAGAACTGGCCAGTTTTCCAGTGAAATCTCCAGTGATGACACATTGCAAGATAATGAAAGTTTGGGGCCATATTTCTCTCATACATCGTTCCTGGTGCTACAGCCCCAGCCTTTGTTTTAACATTCTCTCCTTAACACATTTTTCCATGACGAGAGAGAAGCCAGAAATGGGGAAACTAGGAAGGGGATTAAGAGCAGTGGTTAGAATGTACTATTGCAGGCTAATTCTGCCGACCGTCAGCAGTTTGATTCTTAGGTTGACTCAGCCGTCCACCCTTCCGAGGTTGATAAAATGAGGACCCAGATTGTTGGGGGAAATATACTGACTTTGTAAACTGCTTAGAGGGCTGTAAAGCATTGTGAAGCAGTATATAAGTCTAAGTGCTATTGCAATTACTATTGCTAACTCTGCCCACTGTCAGCAATTCGATCCTGACGGGGCTCAAGGTTGACTCAGCCTTCCATCCTTCCGAGGTCGGTAAAATGAGGACCCAGATTGTTGGGGGCATATAGTCTGACTCTGTAAACTGCCTAGAGAGGGCTATAGAAGCCCTGTGAAAAACGGCACGTATGTCTTATTGCTAATGGGTAAACCCTTTGCAATCATCCCTGTTGGAGACAGGAAATGTGTACAGTAATAGTGTCAGCAAGAAGAACCATAGTAAAAAGGTAAAAATTGGACTAAACTGAAAACTATTTCTTGTATCTTCTCAACGACGTGTCTTAGGTTGAAATCGACGGCAAACAGGAAGTGGTGGTGTATGATCAAAACTCAGCAGATCTGGCTACTGTCCCTTCCGATTCCTTTCTGAGCCTGCTGCTGAGAAAATTGGAGAAAAACTTCAACTCTGTTCACTTGCTTGCAGGTAGGGTCCGTGGCGGAACACCTGAGCAGATACACCTGGGGTTACACAGGTCATTCCAGAGAATAACTGTGCATATCTTCTGGCACCGACCTTGTTTTGCCAAGGTGTGTCCTCGCTTTCTCTTTTCAATGGAAGAAAATGCTAATGTTATAGTTAGCAAAGCGGACTGTTACAGCAGTTCAGAAAGAAAATGGGATGGATCTGACTTGGCCTTGCTTGGTATTAGATGCAGCAGATAAAAATTAGGGATAGGCTTTCCACCTTCTGTTATTCTACCCTACAAGAATAAAGCAGCATTTTCTGCTTGTTGACCTGTCCTGTCTCGAAGGGCTGACATCAATCTCGAGAGCCTCCATCCTGCCTGGGATGAAAAAGAACCAAACCCATTTGAACCTGCCAAATACTTTTGTAATGGGGAGGGTGGACAAGCTTTCTTCCTATCTTTGGTAATCTTCTTTGGTCTCACCCAGTTGGCCTTTTTGCCTGACTTTTTATTAAGTTTAAATGATTTTTTAAATGATGGTCTTTTGGTAGGATTTATTTTTTTATCACATTTATATGCCGCCCTTCTCCGAAGACCCAGGGCGGCATATATGTATTCTTTTGACTTGACATTTCAAATAGCTTTAGCTTCACGCCTAAGGTAAAATGATTCCTTAATGCAGGGGTCTTCAAACTTTGATCGTGTGACCTTGGGGATGCTGCAACAGTTGTAAGTGTGAAAAACAATCATCAGCCATTTTTCCCGTGGCCTTGTAACTTTTGAACAGTCACTAAATGAAGGGTTGTAAAGGGAGGACTGCCTGTATTACATTATATTCATGCAGGGGTCTTCAAACTTGGCCCTTTTATGACTTGTGGACTTCAACTCCCAGAATTCCTCAGAAGTCCACAAGTCATAAAAGGGCCAAGTTTGAAGACCCCTTGACTTGTGGACTTCAGTTTCCAGACTTCCTCAGCCAGGCACGCTAACTGTGCTAACTGCTAAACTGTTGTTTTAAAAGTGCCCCTGTTTTTAAAATAATGGAAAACAAAAACAAACCCAAACTGCGGTGTCAACAACTGTTATCTTTTTCAGTCCAAGGTTGGTATGTAAAAAGTTCAGCGGTTACCCAAACACTGTATAGATTACAAGGCTGTAGGAAATTAAACACCAGTAACATTTCATTTCCTCCTTAGAGTGCCTTGAAAGCAGGAGCCTGTTGGGTCAGGGCAGCTTTCTATTCTTCCCTGGAAGAGTTTTTAAGGCACAGATTAACAAAATCACATGGCCTGACCTGTGTGTACAGTCTTTCTTTGGCTCTTATCTCAATAATAAGCCTTATCTCAGCAAGTTGATGACAAACTCTTAAAATGTTTGAGTTCAGGGGTCACTGAGCTGTACCAAAGGCAAAGAATGGAGAAGGTCCAAAGGGTTACCCAGGCTGAGCTGTTGAAAACAAAGCATTTTAGGAGCCCAGAGGACAAAGAAATAGGGTGGGCAAGAAAAGAGCTGGTTCATTAAATGGCTTTTTCCTAATTTCACGTTCTTTATCTGCTTGGTCTGTGCTGCTGTTTAGTCTAGATAATCTAGGGATATAATCCAGATCACGTGAAGTGTTAATACCACTTTATAATGCTTTGGTAAGGCCACACTTGGAACGCTGCATCTGGTTTTAGTCACCACGATGTAAAAAAGAGGTGGAGACTCTAGAAAGAGAGCAGAGAAGAGCAACAAAGATGATCAGGGGACTGGAGGATAAAACATACAAGGAACGGTTGCTGGAATTGGGTGTGTCTAGTTTAACAAAGAGAAGGACCAGGGGGGACATGATAGCAGTCTTCCAAAATCTCAGGGGCTGCCCCAAAGAAGAGGGAGTCAAGCTATTCTCCAAAGCGCCTGAAGGCAGGACAAGAAGCAACGGGTGGAAACTAACCAAAGAGAGAAGCAACCTAGAACTAAAGAGAAATTTCCCAACAGGAAGAACAATTAATCAGTGGAGCAACTTGCCTCCAGAAGTGAATGCTCCAACACTGGAAGTTTTAAAGAAGAGATTGGACAACTATTTGTCTGAAATGTTCAGTTAGACTCCAAGAATTTGGCCATTAAAAAGGCTGAAAGATGAGTAACGATGGGATCTCGATCCAGATCCCTTAAGACCGATTGGAGATTGGCACATGTTTCTTGGCTAATTAAGTGCACTTCTTTCAATTCCCTAACTAATGAGAATATGTAGAAATTGAAACCTTGGAATTTTATGCTAATTGGTGGAGTATTTTTTCCCATGAGATCAAAGTAAAATCAGATCTGAGCTCAATAAAGGCAGAGTAAACTGATGTTTTGGGCTGTCTGACACATATTTTAACCAGATGCTATCATAGGAGTTTCTGGCGTTTAGTGGAGAGATTGATTCAAGGTCTACCTTGTTCCTTTTCTGAGATAGATAATCCCAAAGTTCCCACCAGAACCGACTAGCACAGGGGTTCTCAACCTTGGCAACTTTAAGACTTGTGGACTTCAACTCCCAGAATTCCTCAGCCAGCAAAGCTGGCTGAGGAATTCTGGGAGTTGAAGTCCACAAGTCTTAAAGTTGCCAAGGTTGAGAACCCCTGGACTAGCATATAACTTGTCAATTATATTCTGGGGAGTAAGAGGCCTAGAATTATCAGGCTCAGCCCTGTGGCTTTTTAAATATAGCATAAGAAGAACAGCCGTGTCTCAATCCTCTGGAGAAGTGGGCAGTTTTATCAACATATTTCAAAAGTACATCACGCTGGGCCCCCGTCCTCTCAAATCAGCATTAATTTAAAAAAATTCTGCTAGGACCATCCCGAAGTTGAATAGTGTTTTTATTTCAGAAACTCGGGAGTAACATCAGATATAATACTTGTGCTGGAATGATTAAAAACAAGCTTCGAGAGTTCCTGAGGGAAGGATCTAACAGGCTAAATGAAGTATAACTGGGATAAAATGACTAAGGTGGTTTGCCAAAGCCTGTATCCCTGCAGTCCAGCAGAAAAACTAATGACTTCCATAAGTTCTGGATAACAGCCTGTTTTGTCTTTCAAGAACGATTTTTCATAACTTGTAGCTCAGAAGGTCTCCAAAGTTGGCCACTTTAAGACCTGTGGACTTCAACTCCCAGAATTCCCCAGCCAGCCATGCTGGCTCCTGTTTCTTGATGGGGGGGGCATAATTCTCTTTATTTTACTTTAAAAAGTACTTTATTTTACTTTTTGCTTTGTTTGCCAAGTGCAAACAATTCTTAAAGACAGATGTTCCCGGGGGCTCCCATCCATACATAGGCCACGTCCATATCTTTAGATTCTGAATGAGGGTATCTATTTATTTAAATATTTCAACAATCATTTATGTAGTTTTCTGGGAGGGGGGAGTTCTATTGCCTACCAAGTAGCCTTCACCCAAATGAAGAGAAGATAACCTTTATTGTCATTTTTTACTGTGGGCACAACGACACACATCAAAAATGAAATTCAGTTGCCTGCTCTCAAAGCGAACACATACATGACACACACCTAAACCTACTATATACAACATATACATAGAACATACGTACAGACCTATACCCCTACATATACATAACATATGAATACTGTCCATCTTGAATATGTAATGGAAGGAGCCATTCTGAGATGCTTCCATACACTTGGATATTTCACCAAATCCAAGAGTCAGTCAAAAGATGCAAGGGATGATCATCTCTGGGCTTAGGGAAGCATTTTGGAAATAGGTAAGAGAGTGAACTGTTTCCATGGGTTATCAGAGAGTAGCCTAGCTTTAAAGAGCAAACATGATTAACCAAGTGGCGAGAAATCAGTAAATAATCAAGAGTAAACAATCTGGATCCATTCCAAAATGTAATTTCTCCAAAGGGCCTATAGCTATATCTCTATAGCATCATTTAAAATTCCCAGACTGAGGTGATGTGACCACATTTAATACCCTTAATGGAAGACGTGGCTGTTCTCAAGTACCTTATGATGGTAATAAGCAGCTAGGGTTAAATCATTGGTCCCTTTTGGGGCTTAGCTCACCTTCTAATGAGAACAATCACATTAGTTCAGCATAAGCCATCTTTGTGAAACATCACGTTTGGATAAATATTTTGCGAAAGAAAGATCAATGTTCTTAACCAATGAATATTCCACCAGACAACGAAGTGATGACCCTGAAGATCCATCAGGTTGGTTAGAGGTAGTTATTTCTGTAGCTGTGGCAAGAGAGAGCAAAGCTGGGATTGTAAATTCTTGCTTTTTGTCCACCTCAGCTGATGGGTTTTCTCCAAAGAGTCTTTTATCAGAGCAGGTTGAGGTGGACCTCAGCTAATGTACCTCTCCCCTCAAAGTTTTCATTTAGATCCATTTGATCACTTGAGGTTTGTCTTGAATGTGTCGACAATTAAGGTTAGCGATCAACTTTTCAAACAGATGTTTCCGCCTGCAGACCCAAGCCCTACGCAAACCTGACCTTGGCAGAAGGTTCGAGGCTCTGTGATGTTGTATGACTGAGGAGACATAAGGTTTTTCCACAATTGAGGTTATCTCCTTCTATAACCATCCGTCATGTTTTTAATAAATTCAATCTTTTTCTCTTTTGAATCGTTATGAGCACTGATTACCTTCCTCTCCCTCCGGAAAAGAACATTAGCTCAGCCTGATTGAAAATAATTATGTCTTGTGTCTTCATTTGTTTGTCTTTTCCCGAGAGACTATGCAGTTCGTGCTCTTGCTCTCCTTTGAGATAAGCTGTTTATGCATCTTTAAGATGAGCTGTTTATGCATCTTTAAAGGCCACAATCCGCCCCCAAAGAGCTTTTCATCTGAAAAATCGTATGCGGAGTAAGCACTGATTGAAAAATATCAGCAGTCTTTTATTATCCATTGCAACTAGACTTCCATACGATTTCTTCCAGCCTATCAGACAGAGTTTGGGGTCTTGGGAGCTGACATTTAATTACTGTTTATAATGTCATTTCCCTTTGTTGATACTATTCACTGCTATTTTCAAGATGACTGTTTTGGTTAAAAAGAGCCGCTGTTCTTCTGGTGGGCATTAAGACCAACATCAGGAGACTCACCTCAGCTTAGGAAAATGCAGTGGTGTCTCGTGTGAGTCCCAATTTCATTTTCTTCCTGGTTTGCTCTGAGTTAGTTTCCATTACTTCCAGGTTCAAAGGAATTTATTCCTACCCGGTCCTATTTTGCTTGCTTCTCTAACAGTTCCTAAACCCCTGTCCTGCCTTGACATCTCAGTTTAAGATTTAAGCCAATTTTATTATGGTACATGAGTAGTCAAGGGTTGGTTACAGATTGAGACCACCATCTGGGCAAAAAGAAGGAAATATTTAGCCATTCTATCGATGTCAGGCTTGGGGGATGATAACAAAAATAATTTTAAAAACCCCACAGAAGCTGAAGTACTCGCAGCTAACGAGGAGGCTGGCTTGGTCGCTGAACAGTGAGAAACTGGCGAAGCGGGCACAGGAGCGCCTGCATTTTCTGTGTCACATGAGAAAAGCACATCTTCCTTCCCCTGTCCTGACCACTTTCTACAGAGAGACGATCGAGAGCATCCTGTCATACAGCATCACAGTCTGGTTTGGAAGCATCCCTGCTTCGGACAGGAAGGCGGTGCAGAGAGTGGTGAGGACGGCCGAAAAGATCATTGGCAGCTCCCTCCCTCCCATCCAGGACGTAGCACAGAAGCGTTGCTTGAGCAGGGTCCATAAGATCATCTGGGACACGACACACCCTCTCCACAACCTGTTTTCCTTGTTCCCTTCTGGGAGGAGGGGGCTCCGCGGTATCCGAAGCAGAACATCTAGATAGTTTCATTCCATACAGCATTAACCTTGTGAACTCTCAAGCTTCCTCCTTCCGTTATATATTCAAGATGGACAGTGTTTAATATTTGTTATGTATATGTGGGTCTATACGTATGTTGTACATAGTACGTTTAGGTGTGTGTCATGTATGTTTCACTTTGAGGGTGGGCAACTAAATTTCATTTTTGATGTGTGCCGTTGTGCCCACAGTAAAAAAAAAATGACAATAAAGGTTATCTTATCTTATGAGAAGCTCAGGGCTCTTTCAAAGAAGGCCTGGTCACCTTCACTTCCTAAATCATTAGATTGGATTAGATTAGACTGAATTAGATTGGATTGGATTGGATCAGATCAGATCAGATTATTGCTAATCTTCTGTTCAGAGCCTTTGGAAGCCATGTTAAATGAGTTTCTCCTGGCTAAATAGGTCAGCTTCTACAGGCTTCCTCTTTAGCTTTGCTACTCCCTTGAACCCTTTGGTCCACCCCAGTTGTCTGCTGCCTTAGCCTTTTGGACAGCAAGATCTGGAAACTATGTTTGCTGGCATCTCCGATCTGACTGTGGCGTAGTTTGGATGAATTTTGCAAAAACAAAGACATTGAAACGAAAAGCTCCAAGACGTATCACAGTGTTTTTGATCTGGGGAGACATCTCTTTGTTTCCGTCAGGGTGGGAGATGCCTGGAGCTGGCTTTTAAAAATTCAAAACATCTGTGCGTAGTAGCTAGAGCAAGAAATGATAATTATTTATTCTCTACCACTGAACTCTTTTAATCTACTTCTCTGTGACTTGTTTCTTTCTTTCATGAGCAATGGAGGGTAGTAATCAAGTTAACCACCTGATCCACTTCAGGAATGAACTGCTAATACAGGGGTCTTCAAACATGGCCCTTTTATGACTTGTGGACTTCAACTTCCAGAATTCCTCAGCACAACTGGCTGAGGAATTCTGGGAGTTGAAGTCCACCCATCTTAAAATTGCCAAGGTGGAGAAACACTAGTTTAGGGAGCAGAAAAGGTGAAAACAGATATAGATATGTACCCTTCTTTTTCTCCCATGCTGTTCCTAAGGGATAACTGCTGCCAATTCGGCACTGTTAAGAATTCCTTGAAGGAAAACACATGGATCTTGAACTTGATCTTGCCCTAGTCAGAGGGAAAACATGGGTGTTAATCAGAGTGAGGCTTTGAAACCGACTCCCCAGTTTTTCTCCCCACGCTCAACAGCCAGATCATTAAAGACTTGGAAAGCCCACAAGCCTAGATTGTGTGTGCAAAGTTACAGGCGGTGTTGGGTTTCTGAAAAACAAAAGCTGTTGGAGTTTTCTTCACCACAAAAGGCTTTTGGCGCCTTGAGTTGGTTTCATGAAACACCCCTCGGAGAATTGCAGCCACAAGTAATAAACTCAACCAGCCAGCGCTGGAAACGCTGCATGTTGTATTAACATGGGGAAATATTCAGAAACCACCAACTAAATAAAACAGCTGGAAGTCGGTTAGTGACAGACGAAAGGCCCACGGATTAAGGAAAAAAACAAAATCTCTGTTTTTACCAAATTGATAAAGAGAATTGAGAGTGTTCTTGAACCTCCCAAGTTGAGGTGTCTTGTCCTAAACAAAATGGTAAGAAATAGGTTGACAAAATGGACATTTTCTTCTGTGTTGGTCATGTTCATTAACATACTCTCCTTGATGGAAAATCAGATGTCTCCAATAAAGTGCAATTGTCCAGGACATCCTCTGCCACTTAAATTTTGGCATTTCCTTCTGCAAAATTCAACTCTCCTATAAGTCAAATTCCAAGCTTGACAACTTTGTGATCACAACCGCATGGTTTTGCTGGGTTGCAGTTTAGTAAATATTAATTTCTACATAAAAAACTTACTACTACAAGAACTAATGCGACAGTAATATTAGTTACTATTCTGTAACTAATGCTGGCTGAGGAATTCTGGGAGTTGAAGTCCACAAGTCATAAAAGGGCCAAGTTTGAAGACTCCTGTTGTAAGGTCATGTTTGTTTCAACAGCGATGGTACATTCCCAAATTGTTTTCCATTTTTCCAAGCGCGTTGTGTTTTTCAAGGTCTTTTGCCTTGACTTATATGTTCAAAATATTTAAGTTTGAGTTTTATTTTAGTGCTTCTGGCGAGCTATCTACATTTGTCTATTATTTGTTCTTGTTCAGTCTGATGTGTTCTCAGCAATATCCCCCAGTATCACAATTAACAATCAGTTGTTCTGCACTCAGCTCTTCCGATGGTTTATGGTCCATTTTTCACGGCCGTACACTATCGCCGGGAGGGCCAAGGCCTTGATAAAATGGATCTTTGCTATCAGTGTGTTGTTTTCTGCCCTTCAATATTTTGTCTAGATCTGCCAAAGTCTTTGTCCTAAAAAGCAGACATTTTTTTTTCATGACTCCACTCACCATCCCTACAAAACTTTGGGCTAAAGTTTGCTGCCTCTATTCTTCCTATTTACCATGGATTGACATTGTCCACGGATACAATCTTAGTTTGTTTGGGATAAACTTTAAGCAGCAGACCAGCTTTTACCAACTGTATCTTTTCACCGTGGACAAGTTCCAGCCATTGGAGAGCTCTCCTCTGCACAGCTGAGGTTGTGAATACGTCTTGCAACCTTTTAAATTCCAATTCCTCTTCCTTCTAGTCCAGGGGTCCTCAAACTTGGCCCTTTCATGACATGCTGGCTGAGGAATTCTGGGAGTTGAAGTCCACAAGTCATAAAAGGCCAAGTTTGAAGACCCCTGTTCTAGTCCAACAGGTCTCATGATGTAGAGCGCAATGTACAATCCTGGGTCACTCCTTCCCATCTGTGGTTATTTAATTAGGTAGAGGCAGAATGATTTCTGCAATTACGAAGAGATGAGAGGGAATAGAGCATGTGTGGTCAGGCAATGGTCCTAGCTGAGTTCTAACTTGGCTCTTCGGTTGTGATGTAAGAGTCTGAGGTTGTTCCACGAGGCTTAAATGGACTTTGAATCTCTTTCTCATTATTCTTATAAACATTTGATCATGAACAGAGAAGTGAATACAACTGAGCAATAATCTGAACTTTCTGCCCAGTAGCAGCTCTCACGCACTCATTCATTCACATGCGTGCACGTTTGTACATTTGGTTTAACCCTCACTGTTTTTGTAATGTAATTACATATTTCCAGTGATTTGCAACTCCAGTGGTATTGAGACTGGAGTTGAGTTCTCATGTGAACCCAGAGGGTGGATATGATAAGAGCCCATAAATAATCCAATGTGCCTGAAATAACATGACAAATTAGGTTGTGTTACTGAATTGCAGAGGGGGCACCACAACAGTGGTGGAAAAATTGGGTTTATTTGATGGTTGGCATCATTTCTTTTAAGTCGTATCCTTAAAACTATTTACTGTCCTCATCCAAAAATTATAACATTAGTCTCTTAGGTTGATGGCATGTCCTTTTTTAAACATTTCTCTTTTTTAATAGCATAAATAAGGAATTCTGGGAGTTGATGTCCACACATCTTAAAGTGGCCAAGCTTGAAACACACTGGCCCGGTTTTTCAGAAGTTCTGGTGGGAGGCCTGTCCTGTCCTGCTTTCGTGGACCTAGAGGGCCAATTTAATCAATCAAATCTTTGTCCAAGTTGCAAACTTAACTAGTAACAGCAGAGTTCTGCATTCGCTATAAGACCTTTCACGGTTACCTCAGGCTTTACTTTAACACTAAGTCAATCTAGATAAGTGGGATAGATGACAATTCTGAACTCAGATAGGAGCCCTAAAGCAACACTGTAGTTAACGGGCCCAATTCCCGCACAGATGCATGGAATAAGCCATAACAACATTGTGGGCACCAAAAATGTAGATAATCTGTGTCATGTGCCTGCTGACATCCTAACAGAATTGACAGGGCTGAATGCGAGTTCTCCTGTAGGTGAATGGAACTTGCAACGTGCATATCGTTGCATATCAAAAACATGTTGCACAATTGTAAAGAATTTGGGGAGCTGGTTGTTGAGAGGCAAGCTGTCAAGAGGAGGAGAGAACCACCAAAGTCTCCGTGAATTTTGTGTGAATTCTGTAGTTACAGGGACTTTTCGAGAAGTTCTTATTGAAGTGGCAAGGGCTTCCATTTGTGTTTGGGAAGATTTTGCGCTTTCTTGATGTCAAAGTGGTTCTCTGGAGAATGGATTCTGTGTGGTTTCGCTTTTTCAGCTGCCCTGAAGATAAAAGCAAAAAAACGTGTGGGGAGAACAAACACGGAAGCCAAGCTGAACTTCATTAGCAAATTAGGGAAGCGATTTGAGTTGGATGTTGCTGTTACTATTTGAAATGAAAACTGGAAAACCGTGCGCTTCTTTCTTCCAGGTGGATTTGCTGAATTTTCCAATTGCTTCCCGGGCCTTTGCGAAGGAAAATCTATCCTGGTGCCTTCCTGCATCTCGCAGCCTTGCTTACCGGTTTCCAACACGGGGCCCACCCGGATCCTCCCCCACTTGTATCTGGGGTGCCAAAGAGATGTCCTCAACAAGGTAGGCAGGCAATGGGACGGGGAGAGATCAGGGTGTCCTTGAGCCCCTAGCAAACAGGGCAGGGCAAGCTTCATCATCCCCCTGAACACTTTGCAAATTGGGGCTATGCTTGGTTATAGGCAATGCAAACTCAAGGAAGACACTGGGTCATGTAGGACGCCTCTCTGTTGCCCCTCTCACTTGAGTAGGGTGGACACACTTTGGATCCCTTCCCTGTAACAGTGTAATCTGGTGGGATCTGCCAATCCTTGCTACCAGTATTAGTCACGAGTCTTCAAACTTGGCCCTTTTATGACTTGTGGACTTCAACTTCCAGAATTCCTCAGCCAGCAAAGCTGGCTGAGGAATTCTGGGAGTTGAAGTCCACAAGTCATAACAGGGCCAAGTTTGAAGACTCTTGCTATTAGTGATGCCTCCCCCCCCACTCTTCCGATGTTTTAGCCCCATCGCAGGTGGCCTTTGGAAGGCTTTAAGAGGGGGGGCAATTTCTCCAAGCACTGTCGCTTGGATGAGGACTCTCCCACCTCCGGAGAGGAAGGATGTGAGCCGCGTGAAAACAAAAGTTATTTATGAATAAGGCTTCTTTTCACAGGAGCTAATGCAACAGAATGAGATTGGCTACGTGTTAAACGCCAGCAACACGTGTCCCAAACCCGACTTCATCCCAGAATCCCACTTCTTAAGGGTGCCGGTGAATGACAGCTTCTGCGAGAAAATCTTTCCGTGGCTGGACAAGTCCGTGGACTTCATAGGTAAAGGTCTGAGTTGAGCAGGGGTCTTTTTGCAACTCCAAGAACGCCTTTCCATCCCCCGTTTTCAGGTGAGGTGTCTAGGGATTGAGAAAGGGCTTCCATCTCAGCAGCAGCAAGGATGTTAAGGAAAGGTCAAAAGGCAAGCGTGTTGTTGTTCGTTGCGAAGTCGTGTCCGACCCATCGCGACCCCATGGACCACGTTCCTCCAGGCCTTCCTGTCCTCTGCCATCTTCTGGAGTCCATTGAAGCTCCCGCCTCCTGCTTCAGGGACTCCATCCAGCCCCTTCCTTCTCTGTCGTCCCCTTCTTCTTCTCTTGCCCTCCATCTTTCCCAGCATCAGGCTCTTCTCCAGGGAGTCCAAGACAAGTTGTAGCTGCATCTTGACGTTCTGATTCCCTCTTGCAGGTGCCCCTGGTGTAGCAGAGAAGCCAGCCTGTCACAATTATTAGGGATTGGAGTGGCACCTGGTTGCCAATTCCTTAAGTTAGTTGCGTCTTTCCCATGTGCCTGTTTTCCATAAATGCTGAGTTGATACATGATCACAGGAAAAGCATGCTTGGTTTTTAGGAGTGCCTTGGATTACCTTTGGAACATGATAAGTTCCTTCTTCTCCCATTCCCGCCACTTTCTCAGGGATGTTTTTATAGCTAATTTGTTATAATAATAATAATAATAATAATAATAATAATAATAATAATAATAATGAAGTTGGAAGATACATTGGAGGTCATCTAGTCCAACCCCCTACTCAGGCAGAAAAGCCTATATCATTTCAGACAAAGGGCTGTCCAGTCTCTTCTTAAAAACTTCCAGTGTTGGAGCATTCACCGCTTCTGGAGGCAGGTGGTTCCACTGGTTAATTGTTCTCACTGTCAGGAAGTTTCTCCTTAGTTCTAGATGTTATAAAATTGTTATAAAAGAGTGAACATAGGGGTGTCAACCATCTTGGCTCTTTGGATCACACCTTGCAAATACCTCCTGGATAAACAGGAGATTCAGTCTAAACCAGGGGTAGGCAACCTTGGTCCTTTTAGGACTTGTGGACTTCAAGTCCCAGAATTCTTGAGCCAGCATGGCTCAGCTTGGAAGCCTCCCTTTCCCCTCAGCCCGGCTGGCTCAGGAATTCTGGGAGCTGAAGTCCACGAGTCATAAAAGAGCCAAGGTTGCCTATCCCTGGTCTAGACTGTATTCCCATAAGATTTACCGAGACTTTGTGGCATGAGATAGTTAAAATTTGGGGTGAAACACAAATAATATGTCCAGTCTGCTAGGCTCTTGATGAGGTCTCTGTCTAAAATGAGAACATTGCTTTATATTCCTTCTACAGTGAAAGTATGCAGATAGTCCTATATATATAAAGAAATCATGTTTTTGTATAGTCAATGTTTGCAGGAACTGGTTGTCTAGTCTAACAAAGAGGAGGAGTCGGGGTGACACAGTAGTCTTCCAATATCTCAGAGGCTGCCCCAAAGCAGAGGGAGTCAAGCTATTCTCCAAAGCCCCTGAAGGCAGGACGAGAAGCAAGAGATGGAAACTAATCAAGGAGAAGCAACCTAGAACCAGGGAGAAATTTCCTGAAACTGAGAAAATTAATCAGCTTGTCTTCAGAAGTTGTGGGGTGCTCCATCACTGGACGTTTTTAAGAATTGGGCACCCTTTTGTCTTGTGCTTAACTAGGAGGTTAGACTAGAAGATCTCCAAAGTCCCTTCCAACTCTTGTTATTTTGTATTCTGCTTTACAAAGCTATGAGCTGCAGAAGAAATATGGGTGAGTAAGAAGGACTAGCCAACCTTTCATTACTCCCAAGGGCCTGGATTAGCTTTCTCTAGAGTATTATATGTTATGTAATCTTTAATCACTGCCTGTGTTAATTGCCCCCCTGTTTTCACCTCCCCAATCTTGCTCCTTACCGACAGCTCTGAAAACAGCTTACATTTGATCTTGCAAATTGGATGTGGAGCCCAAGTGTGCATAGGCAGCTCAGCCCAGTGGACAATAATTCATAATAAAATAGACATTTGAAAGACATTTTTTTTGGGGGGGGAAGGGGAAAACCCTATGATTTGATGCAAGATGCAACTGACCATAACCACCCATATTAAAATACAGCTGTTTTAAGTGCAGCGTTTCAATTGATAAAATAGCCCAGGGGTCTTCAAGCTCGGCCCTTTTATGACTCGTGGACTTCAACTCCCAGGATTCCTCAGCCAGGCACGTGTGCCTGGCTGAGGAATTCTGGGAGTTGAAGTCCACGAGTCATAAAAGGGCTGAGCTTGAAGACCCCTGAAATAGCTCCTCTCTCTACTTCTCCCACCAACAAGGATGGTTCTGATTCTCTGTGTGCTTCTGATTTTCCTCCTCTGTGGAGTATCCCAGATTGATTCTTGTTTCTCTCTGCTTGCCACAGAAAAAGCAAAAGCTTCGAACGGTTGTGTCCTAGTCCACTGTTTAGCTGGAATATCCCGCTCAGCCACAATTGCCATTGCCTATATAATGAAAAGGATGGATATGTCCTTAGACGAGGCCTACAGGTAAGGAAGGGGAAACAGCTCTTTTCATCCTGAAGAAACTCATCCAGGCAGGTGGGACTTAAGTATTTCCAGCGTCCTGGTTGGAAAAATGGCTTCCATGTGGTCAGGGCAGATCAGTGGATGGGTGGGTGGGTGGATGAGTAGGGAGAGAGGGAGAGGGAGAGGGAGAGAGAGGGAGGGAGAGAGAGAGAGAGGGGGGGGGATGCAGATAACAGTCGATAGACCAGCGGTTCTCAACCTGTGGGTTGCGACCCCATTTGGGGTCGAACGACCATTTCACGGGGGTCTCCAAACACTGCAGTCCGCCATTTTTCCCCCTTTTCCCCTCAGCCGGCGCAGGGGGCAGCATGCGCGATGCGGGCCGTTGCGCATGCGCGGTACAGGTCGGGGTCGTGCTGCTCATGCGGCCTGAAAAAGGTTGAGAACCGCTGCGATAGACAGACTGACTCATAAAAGAATGATTTCGAAGAAGAATTGCAAGGAGAGCCAAGAGCCCTGCCTGCAATTGCCAGATCATTGTTTAAGGAAGCAGAACCTACGTGGACGGTCAAAGGTGACTTTGCTTTCAAACAAGGGTGTGTTTTAAACAGTTGCACAATGGGTGACCTTAGATAACCTTGGAAAGTGATGCTGGCAGCCTAGCCATCCTCAGGGAACATTTTGCCTGCACAATGCGGGCCTTGAGCTCAAGGCCAATCGGCTGAATTCCCTTTGCGTTTTGCAATCCCGTTTAGGTTTGTGAAGGAGAAGAGGCCCACCATTTCTCCCAACTTCAACTTCCTGGGTCAACTCCTGGACTTTGAAAAGAAGATCCAGAGCCAGGGGGGCAGCAGTGGACTCGTTAGCAAGCTCAAGCTTTTGCATTTGGAAAATGGCAGCAACCACGGAGCAGGCGGTGGGCCCCCCGCCCTCCTGCGGGCCTCTGCTCTGCTCGGGGCTTCCTCTACCTCAGAGAACGTGGAGCAGAACCCCCTGCAGCCAGGAAACCCACCGGCGCCCCCCCCTCTGCCCCCTGTAGAGGGCAGCCCCTCGGGGCAAGCCCACTCCCATACAGTGGAAGACAGCAACCGCCTGAAGCGCTCCTTCTCCCTGGATATCAAGGCTGTCTCTTGCGCCAGCAGCAGCAGCCTCTGCCTGACCGCCTCGGGGCCAGGCTGCCCCTCCCTGGACGGGGACGTGCTGGAGTACTACAAGCATTCGGCCACTTTGGAAGCGGGCAGCAAACTGTGCCAGTTCTCTCCGGTCCAGGAGGTTTCGGAACAGACGCCCGAGGGCAGTCCTGGCAAGGAGCAGGCCAAGCTGCCGGAGAAGCCCCAGCAGGGCTGGCAGCTGGACAGCCAGGGCAAGCGGCAGCCTTTGGGCAGGACGGCCTGTCCCGCTCAGCGGTCCTCCTTGTACCCGCTGCATCGAAGTGGCAGCGTGGAAGATAACTACAGAACCAACTTCCTCTTTGGCCTTTCCACCAGCCAGCAGCACCTGGCCAAGTCTGCCGCGGGGCTGGGTCTGAAAGGCTGGCATTCGGACATCTTGTCCCCTCCAACCTCCGCGGCTTCCCTGACCGGCAGCTGGTACTTCACTGCCGACCCCTCCCATATTTATTCCGCTTCCGCCATATACGGGGGCAGCACCGCTTACTCGGCCTTCAGCTGCAGCCAGCTGCCCACGGGATGCGAGCAGGCGTACGGCGTGCGGAGGAGGGAGAAGCACGGCGAGCGAGGCGACTCCCGGCGCAGCTGGCACGAGGAGAGCTCTTTCGAGAAGCAGTTCAAGCGGAGGAGTTGCCAGATGGAATTTGGGGAGAGCATCATGTCCGAGAACAGGTCCCGGGAGGAACTTGGGAAAATGGGCAGCCAGTCCAGCTTTTCGGGCAGCATGGAGATCATTGAAGTATCTTGACTCTCTTTGACCATTTTCTCCCCCCACCCCCTTCCTTCCTTCCTTCCCAATTTTTCTATAAAACAATTCCCTGTAAATCTGAAATTTCAGAATACTGTTCAGCTTCAGTATGGACGAAATTAACAAAACCGGTTGTGCGTGCGTGCGTGTGTGTGGCTTTGTGCGTGCGCATGCACACACACAGGCCCAGGAGTGTATTCGAGAGAGATTAAATGGTAAATTTAATTTTTGCAATGGACAATCAGCTCTTTTCTTGCCTTGCGTGTTCTCGTCACCTGAAGGCAAATAATAATAATAATAATGAAATGAAAAATGCAGCTATTCTCCTAAGTTTCCCTTAACAAACGAAGCAGCGGCTGGCAAAGTGGCCCATCCTTATTGTTTTTAATGAATCAGATGTTCGTTCGTTTCTACTGAAGTTTTGATTGAAAGGTGTGACTGAAAACGGAGTTCGTGCTCTCTGCTGTTGTAAATTTTTTCAAGAAACGCGTCTTAACGGAGATTCTCGGTCATCCAGGCGGCCTTGTCTGGAAACTGAATGATGGCAACTGGGCTACTTTTCTTTTTGGTTTGCAACGGTTCGCAGTTTGGAAGCTACTTGGATAAGCCGCGAAATGTTTCAAACCAAAAAGAGAGAGAAAAGTCCGGTTTCCCAAGAAACACGTCTCAACGGGAGCGGAGACAGACCTCAAGACGCGAGCTATTTGCACAGCCGTTGTATGAAGGCCACCTCAGTAGACGGCCTGCTTTAAATTGCCTGGTCAGCATCTCAAAATGAGGGGGGGAAAACCCAAGGAGACTTTTTCAGATTCTGGATGTGTTGCTAACTGTTGGTGAGGACTAGCCTGTTAAGAGTGCCAGCTGTTCCATGTGCACATTTTCATGTTTGTGTCTTAATTTGTGTCTAATATTCAAGGTACACAATATGCCTGCAATTGAGGCCCTAGACTGGCTGTTATGCAGATGCCTGAGCTGTATCTGGGAGACTCCTCACCCTCAAAGCATAACCCCACTTCCAGGCCCAGACATTGGCAAGCCAAGCAGGAGTGCAAAACGAGGGGACATTTTTGGTGCTCTTAGGTTCTTTTGGTGTGTGTGTGTGTGTGTGTGTGTGTGTGTTAGGGACGCATCCGAGGAGTCCCATTCCGTACTTCCAGTCAGTACAGGTGGAATGTAAAGCACAAGTAAGTTGTATCTGAAAGGGATCAATTTTTTACCATCCTGAACTTCAAAATGTAGATGATCTACTCTCAGTACAGGTTACTTTCTCTGTAATAGTCCCATTTAAGAGCGCTATAACGTCAACTGACGTCATGGTTTTCACTGGTGACCCATCTGCACTTACTTAATTTATCATACGTAGCTCGTCACTCCGCCGTGGAAATACCCATCAGCATCTTAAGAGAGAGGGCCCAGGAGCTCAGCTCTGGTTCACTGGGGAACCTTAGTTTACGAGTGAAAATGTAGGGGGGGGGGAAATGGGAAACGAGGAGAGAGGACGTCCAAGCTCTGGACCCTCTCGACAAAGCCCGTTCTCTTGCGGCCCGAAGCGGAGACCACCCAGAAAGAAGAAGGCAGATGTTGCATCAGGTTATCTATTGCAAGTTTATTAATAAATATGTCAAGTAATGACCAGACACTGTTCACAGAAGGAAGTTCAAGGCAACACAAAAATAAAAATGACAAAAAACACTGTATTTCCCACAAAGGAAAATACATACAGAGCATTTTCTGCAGAGTTTTCAAGAAACTACTTAAATACCCTCCTACTTTCTGCATTTTGCATTTAAGATCTCACATTAACCCCTTTCGGTGCACTTAAAACATTCCTGAGGAATCCCAGAAAAAACAACAATCATCTATAGCAGTTCTTTTTTTAATGCCCAATTGGGAATAAAGCAAGATATGTTTTTAGGAATCCGGGATATACTTCTATCAGGATACAGCTAATTGATCATGATTGGAGAGCACCACCTACCCAGACTGATTCAATGCTGGAGGGTGCATATTGCAACAAATGGAAGTGGCACACAACTACAAATGGGGCTTCCCTTCCTGCCTTGGAGTCTGCACACTGCTGCTCTCTCTCTGGCTCAGGATCGCCTCATGGGCCAAAGGAAATCAGCACTGAAAGCTTCAACCACATCCAGTATTTTCTGAATTTCAAGGTGGGTGACCCATTGAGCCCCTAAGACAGTGATGGCGAACCTTTGAGGGACCGGGTGCCCAAACTGCAACCCAAAGCCCACTTATGCATTGTCGGGTGCCGGGTGGGTGTGGCCCATGGGGTGGGCGTGGCCCATGGGGTGGGCGTGGCTGCAGTGGTAACGGCAGACTGGGGGGGGGACTAAAAAGTTCAATCAATCCATTCCAACTTTGCGAGATCTTTTTTTTCCCCGCGAGAAGTTAAAATTGACTGATTGAACCTTTTTTTTTTTGGCACACGACGGCGGAGGCCTAAAGCGAAAAGGTTTTTATAAAACCCAGCTGGAGGCCGAGGACTGGGGCGACGGTGCGCGTGCCCACAGAGAGGGAGGGCTCTGAGTGCCGCCTCTGGCACCCGTGCCCTGGGTTTGCCACCACTGCCCTAAGAGTAACTTGTGCCACCATTTATTCCAGGGGGTTGAAATAGCCTTTCCAAGACTCTTGCAGTCCCAAATTTACCTGTAGCGTGCCCAGGGAGAGTCAGTGTCTTAGCATCAATCAGATATGTTGCAGCTTTGTGAAAATTTGGCTGGAATAGGAAATGACATTTAAAAATTTGTTTTCATTCTCTAAATGGCCATAGTGGGTTTTAGTGACAAGAACTATGGTGTGAGTTTGTATTAAGCAAATGAGGTTGAATTTACAAAATAAGAAAGTGGGTGTAACAATATTCTGCTAGAAGATAACCAGCTGTTTATAACACTGCTGCCAAAGGATATATAACCAGTTTACACATTTTTGTTAGAAACATAAACTTCTAAGAAGCATGTTTTTCTAAATATATCTTTAGCGTATTAAAGCCCCACAAATCAACTTGAGGTATGCTCTTGGCTGTTAATTCTTGACTAGAGTTTTATGCAATAAAATATGAATGCAGTTTTATTGCATTTAATATGTATTCATTTTAAATCAATCAAAAGAGAATATTTTGCAGAGAAGAGCAACCAGAAGTTGGGGACTTTCAGAATTACAACTAAATCTTTTCCTGGTGGTTAGAACAGACTTTCCAAATAAAAAAAATAAAATACCTCTGTAAGCAACATTGTGTAATATTTATTAAATATGCATCTGCTACCATTTCAACCATAGCTCTCATAGGAGTTTCCAATAACAATACAAGTTACCTAAACTATTTCAGATGGAAAAAAAATTGCACCGTGCTAGAATAGCAAATAGTTCTTTTTTATATACATAAAAAAAGAAGAAGAAAAAATGTGACACACTATCAACTGTCCGAAACCGTCAGCCCCAAAACTTGTGGAAGGAAAAGCTTCGTAATCAGCTCCGATAGCCCAAAGATGGAGGACAGCAAGAGGACGAGGCCCCCACAGCGATATTCCTCCAGCCAGTTTCCAGTCTGAATTTGGAATCGTGTTGGGGAAAGAGATGGCCGTGATTCTTTTAATCACCTTGGAAGAAAACAGCATTCAAACACTTTGAGAGGGCGTTCTGCATCTTTTTATTTCCAGGCACTCCCTTCCACTGTTACTGTCAAGAGAATTTCAGTGTTTCCACCGATGAAAGGAATTGCGTTTCTTCCGTGAACAGCTACGGATGGGCAGGTCTGACCTTCCCCAACCTGGCTCCCAACCATGGTCAACCTCCATGGTCTGTGGGAATTCTGGCAGCCTTGAAGCAGGCCAAATCCTGGTGACAGGATTGTGTGTTCCTGGGTGGAAGGAGGTCTGGGCAGGGAAAGGGGCTGATTGAATTATTAAGGGAGCAGGGGATGATACGGTTCACTTGCCTCCGTCTCTGAACACTAAGAATCTGGGTGTCCGTACCTTATTGAGGTAATAATAGTATTAAAAGCTACAAGGGAAACATGCTCCGTGGCTTGGAATATGCCAATCGTTTGACCTCTTGTCCAGAGACTGCCCCCCCAATAAAATATTCTTTTCTCAAACACAATGCAAAACTGACTCTACAGGTTTTATCTCTGGAGAGTGGGAGGCAACGGTGTCCTCACTGGCCACTCCTGAAATCCGATCGTCTTTGTGGCAGAGAAAACGAAGCACGGAAACGAAAGATACTAGTCCTCAAACGGGTTAGAGAGATGAGTTCAAGCGCAATGTTTTTCAAGCCAGGCCAGGGCATCGATTTGGATGAACTCCTGAGAAGGGCAGATTACAGTCAATATAACAATGGGGGAAGCCCCCTTCTCCTTTTGTGGCAAAGCCACTAAGCCATGACTAAAGTAGGCCAATTTTAAATACGTAGGCTATTCTGGCAAGACGTTTCCAGTGCACGTGTAGTTTTAGCTTTCATGCTGGAAAAAAAATATATCACCCACAGAGATCAAAGTGCAGAGGAAGAAAGAGAAATGGAGCACCCAGGGCAGGCTCTGCCCATGAATGATCTTGGACGGTGGGGAAGACCCATCCAGCTGCCGTAAGAATAAGGTAAATAAAGTGAGGATTCCCTGGCTTAGCACTTTTCCAACTTCCTTCGGCCACGAACCAAAAATAGGTCCTATTTCTTATAAAACAGCATTTTTTCTTAGCAGTCTTGGCAACTGAAGGAGACTGCATGGATTCAGAAAGTCTCTGAGGAAAGAGCAGCAGAAGACAGGCCCGGCCGGAACTGCCTAGCCATGACAGTTCCATAACTCAAGCAAGCCACGCATTTAACCGCCCCATAAACCAAGAAGTCATTTAAGCACACAACCAAATTGCACGGGGAGGGAAGTCCACTAGACCTCAAAAAAGAAAATTCATCCCACACAAGCTGCATTGTGTTATGCAAGTGAGGTGGACAAGGCTCCTTCTGGCTTTGGACATTTCACTAGAAACTGCAAAAAGCTACACGTCATTACAAGGAACCCAAAATCTTTCTGGTAAGACAAATTTGGCCTTTCCTAAAAGTCCCGCTAAGGCGTTTAACTAGCAGTCTCTTCCACCCAATGCAAAAAAAGGAAATGGTGTTTTTCAAAGGGTCTTATGGGGAAGGGTCTTTTTTATGTAGATCTTTATTAGGGACTACTCAGCAAGATGGCAGCTGGTGAACAAAGACTCCTGGAAGCCCATTTGTCCACTACCTGCTATCTTTTCTGGAAAGGCCCGGAGAGGCTCACGTTTACAAGGCAGGCCACGGCAAGGCCCAAGAGGTTGGCCCCAGAGTCTGTACGGATTGACCATATGCCCTCAACGATGGTTTTAAAACATCCTCCTTGGACAGTGGTCCCTGGAGGTCACAAGGTGTCCGAGAAATAAAAAGCTCAAACTGTGGTAGAAGGAAGGGAAGACAGAGATCTCAGCTCGGTTAAAAAAACACTCTGCTTGGCGAGAGCCGGGGCAAGGAAGCGGGCAGAAGCCGCGGAAGTAGCCCAATGTGTGTCCTCGGTAGCGTCTCCTTCTAAGCGGCTGCCCTCTCCATCCGTCCCCGGAGGGTCTTCTACTCACCCTGAGCCTGAAGCTTCAAGCAAGGTCCTGCAGGCAACCCTGGGAGGAGATGGCCGAACGAACGGGAGCTACCACTTGAGCTCCCGGCTGTCCGGTTTCATGCAGAAAGGCTCCAGCCGCTCGTTCTCCGGCAGCAGGCCGTTCAGCCTCTCCATCAGCGGGACGGTTAGGTCAATGCCCATCTGGACGCGGCGGAGGATGGCGGACATCTCGTTGACTTTCTGGATCTGCTCAGCGTACTTGGCGTACCTTTTCTGGCGCTCTTGCATTAACGCGTACAGGGCCTCTACGGAAAGATCCATCTGTAAAAAAAACCAACCCCAAATAGCCCTTAGCGCTCTAGATTTATATACTGCTTTGTAATACTTTACAGCTCTCTCTGAGCGGTTTTACAGAGTCAGCACATTGGCCCCCCCAAACCGTCTGGGTCCCCCTTTGACCATCCTCGGAAGGACGGAAGGCTAAGTCAACCTTGAGCCGGTCAGGATCAAACTGCTGGCAGTGGGCAGAGTCCAGCCTGCGATGCTGCATTCTCACCACTGCGCCACCAGGGCCAGACATGGGTTATTATGATTCCCTTCCCGACCAGAAAAAGAATTTCTTTCTTCCTACAAGTTGTATGGCAACCCTAACCCTGACAAAACAACCCCGGGCGGGTTTTGAGAGACCCTATTGGCAATCACCATTAACAGATCCTCTTCCTGCAATTCTCTACAGGGGGATGAGCACAAAGACTATCCAGAAATGAGCACCATCCCCCCCCCCAGTCCTCAAAGCAAGCAGAGTTTGCCCGTGTGAATTCCACTGGCTTCTACTTACACTCCGGGTGCAATTCAAGGCACAATCGTCCTCTAAGCCCTGAATGGCAGGAGACAATTTATCTGTGGGGTGCCTCTCCTTGAGTTCTGCCTGTTCCACCAGGTCAAAGAAGCTTGGCACGCTCCAGGTCCCTGCCCTTAAATGTTGCCTTCTTGTGGGACCTCAGGAGTGTGCCATCTCAGCAGTGGCCCTTTGGAAAAAAAACTCTTCGCACGAGAACCAGGAGCTCCTTAATACTCCTGTTGAACGTTAGAGGTGAATTGTTTGGAGATGTAGGGAGTCTTTAATTTGGTTTTATTCATTTTATTGTTTTGTCATCGAAGCTGCCTGGGCTATGGCACATAAGATGGGCAGCTATGCTTGCCATTTAAACAAATGCATTCCCTGGCTGAATGTCTATGTGGTACCCAAGAATTATAACTTTTAAAAAGCCACTAGAATAAGGATAAGGAATAGGGCTATCACGTACAAAGCTGTTCTCCATTTATTACCTTCCCCCTTCCTCTACTTCCTCTGCTCTTTGGAACAGAGATTTTTTCAGTGGTTTAAGGATGGAGGAAGAGGCAACAAAAAGGACGTTTTGCTCCCTTTTGCGCCTTAAAATATAATTTAATGCTTCTTTTGTAAAAAAAAAAAAGACGAAACACAAAAGGCAAAAATATTACATCCTAAATTTTTTAAAGTGGAAAATGCAACCTTTTCTTCTCAAGAAACCATTTCTTACTTTTACTTGATCCTGGAACGTATTTTAATTGCATACTGTATGTATTTAAATACATATTTATGGACTTGGATTTCTAAAAAGCAGCTGGAAGACAGAGCACTTTTGTCCTAAAAGCCATATAAACGGCCTTGATTCCAAAGAAAGTTTAACAACTTCAAGTAACCTTATTATACTGTATATTCTGCAACTTCTGGTAATCCAGAGATTATGATTAGAGCCATACAGGCTTATTTCAAAAGTATCCTTTTTAGAGACCTCTGTCTACAGCAAATGCCTTCAGGGGAATTTGGGGAGATGGAGCCAGCCCATCAAACTGACAAGTTTAAAAAGACGGCTTTTGCAGCATGAAATTCCAATAAAAGTCATTATCTGGAGGATGCCAAAATGCAACAGTTCCACGTACAGCTATCTGGAAAGTGGGACTCAACCCAGGGAGATGAAAAAGGCAGGTCGCTCTGCCCAGCCTTGGCAGCAAAGATACTTGAATGGGAGTAACCTCATTAGGCAAAGGGCCCACCTGTCCTGCAGAGGCTTCTTTGAGCATAACAACAGGTCTGGATCCAATCAGCAATCTTTCGGGTGAACCAATGAGCTGATGAGATACTCTGATTTTTTTACTCTGGTTGCTTGCAGTTTGGAAATTACTAACCAAAATTATGGGCTTTATCGTTAAGTAGGGGAAAAAAGGCAATGGATATGTCACTATATGTCACAAAGAACCAAGGCCATCCATTTACTCAATAAATCAGGGGTCTTCCAACGTGGCCCTTTTGTGACTTGTGGACTTCAACTCCCAGAATTCCTCAGCCAGGCACACACACACACACACACACACACACACACACACACACACGTCATAAAAGGGCCCAGTTTGAAGACCCCTGCAATAAATGGTTGTTAAACTTTCTTTTATCTATGTCAAGGGTGTCAAACGCCAAAACCCGCACCACTCCATTGCCGGCCATGGGGAAAAAGTTGCTGACACTTCACGTGACAGTTGCGAGTTTGACACCCCTGATCTATGTGATCCCTGGGAGTACAAAATGACTTGATAGCCCATAACCCACCAGTTAATCAAAGCTTCCTTTCACGAGCAGGATTTTCTAGCTGTTGCTATAAAAATTACTGTTTTCTGAACCACTCTTCTGTTTCATCTTCCTCAGCCCACACTTCCAATTAGCAATCAATTCTAATTTTACCCATTTTTATGGCAATGGGCCAGGATACTTGCAGGACCGTCTTCTGCCTCATGAATCCCAGCGACCGGTCAGGGCACATAGGGTTGGCCTCTTACGGGTCCCGTCTGTTAGACAATGTCATCTGGCGGGGCCTAGGGCAAGGGCCTTCTCCGTTGCTGCCCCAGCCCTCTGGAACCAGCTTCCCTCAGAGGTTCGTACTGCTCCCTCCCTCCTAGCTTTCCGGAGATTGTTAAAGACACATTTATGCAGACAGGCTTGGGGCGTATGAGCTGTGCTCTGCCCCTGGGCCTAGGAGTGTCCCTCCATCAGCAGCTGTGGGCTGACTGTGCTTGTTTGTTGTGTGAATGTGATTAATTTTATTGTGAAATTTTATTGTATTTTTGTAAGCCGCCCTGGGTCCTAGGAGAAGGGCGGCATATAAATTTGAGTAATAAATAAATAAATGAATGAATAAATTGTTTTGCCTCCCACTCCCAGAAAGTCACAAAGGGTGGGTGTTCCCCCAGGTGCTGGATCAGGGACAACTTGGAGCCTGGGGATGGTATGACGGGGGGGGGGCGTTGAGGGTCCGGGGCCTGGTTTTCTTGGCTTTATTATTTTTGCAAGCTACCTAGAGTTCTGTGCTACAAGATGGGCAGTGATATAATTCTTAGAAGTAAATAAATAAATTTTCCTACCTTGGTTTCCCCCAGAATTTAGTTATTGCCATTAGTACTCTAGTCATGTATTTATTACTGATCAAATCTTTATTTTATGCAGGATCTCTCTAGTGTGCAGTAAATATGCTGGGGTTTTCTGGATTTGGAGCTGCATCAAATCCGGTCTCTGAAAGTTCAACCCCCTTCCGAGAAGGTAAACCGCTGCTCTTATTCCAGCCCGACACGCCGCTTTTCATGAACTCTTGGAAGAGCTGGGCTCTCCAGGAGGAAAAAATAGGAAGCAATTTTCCAAGAGAAAATTGGATTATAGAGTATAGAGAGATGTTATATATTTTCTATACCCTGGTATTATGAGCCTGTAATTTCTCAGCTCCTCTGCTTCCGATAATAACAGCATATTAGTCATCCTCAGAAATCCTAGATGCAGACACAGCTGGAAAGCTGGTGTACGTGTAGTGATCATTTATCATTAAAGCAAATGCTGGGTTCATTCCAGCGCATCAGGATGACTAATCCTTCTTTTGCTCCCAAGTACGTAATTTATCAAGCGCTGTCTTCCTTCTCTTCTTACTCTGTTTTTTTTTTTTCCCCCTTTCCATACAATCAATGTACTTTCTTGGCTATTTTAGAAATCCAGCTCAATTGATACAAGTGAACTTGACATGAATTTCTTTGTTTCAAACTTAGAAAGTTTGTATAAGCTGCATTTATTGTTTATTTTTTGCAAACTTGGGCTTTTGGTTTATTTACATTAATCACCTTTGCCCACCTTTGAGCTGGCAGAGAAATTCTTTTCCCCTCCCTGAAGATAGACAGTTCAGAACAATTTGATTCACAGGCACTGAACGCAAGAACTTTAGCCAAAGTTTGTATTTTCTTCCAAGGTATGAAGAAAGAAAGAAAGAAAGAAAGAAAGAAAGAAAGAAAGAAAGAAAGAAAGAAAGAAAGAAAGAAAGAAAGAAAGAAAGAAAGAAAGAAAGAAAGAAAGAAAGAAAGAAAGAAAAGAAGGAAGAAAGAAAGGAAGGAAGGAAGGAGGGAGGGAGAGAGAGAGGGAGAGAGGAAGGAAGGAGAGAGAAAGAAAAGAAAAAGAAAGAAAAGAGAGAGAAAGCGAGAACGAAAAAGAGAAAGAAAAGAGAGAGAGAAAGAAAAGAGAGAGAGAAAGAAAGAAAGAAAAGAGAGAGAGAGAGAAAGAAAAAAGAAAGAAAAGAGAAAGAGAAAGAAAGAGAGAAAGAAAAGAAAAAGAAAGGAGAAAGAAAGAAGAAAGAAAAGAGAAAGAAAGAAAGAAAGGAGAGAGAGAAAGAAAGAAAGAAAGGAAGGAAGGGAGAGAGAGAGAGAGGAAGGAAGGAAGGAAGGAAGGAAGGAAGGAGAGAGAAAGAAAAGAGAAAGAAAAGAGAGAAAGCGAGAACGAAAAAGAGAAAGAAAGAAAAGAGAGAAATAAAGAAAGAAAAGAGAGAGAGAGAGAAAGAAAAAAGAAAGAAAAGAGAAAGAGAAAGAGAGAAAGAAAAGAGAAAGAAAGGAGAAAGAAAAAGAGAAAGAAAGAAAGGAGAGAGAGAGAGAGAGAGAAAGAAAGAAAGAAAGAAAGAAGCAACTTTTCAAGGGAGCAGAAACTCAAAATTTATAGTTATCTATCCTATCCTTAATCTCCTTAGATTTCCCCCCCCCCCGGTCCATTCCCCCCCCAGTACCGGTATCCCTGCCCTGAATGTTTTTGTTTTGTATTTGGAACAACACACAAAGCATGCAAGCCAGTTCCGTGGGTGCAGTGGTTTGTGCGTGAATCCCTCTGCCCTTGCCCCCCCCCGAGAGAGCCGCAGCCGCATGGGCTGGAGAAGACAAGCGCACCTCTTTGATCCTCTTGACCAAAGCGTTCTGGTCGAAGGCCACGGCTTCTGCGCACTGGTGCAGGTGGTCCTGGTACCGGAGACACAGCTGGAGGACTTGCTGAGAATCCAGCTTCTCCAGCTTAACGTTGGTCGGAGACATTTGCCCACTGAGAAGGCCTGGAAAGGATGGGAGAGAAACACGGGCCAATGAAGGACATCGCCAAGAACCAAAGGAGGAGAAAGAGGGGGAAAAAAAACCCCCTAAATGTCCAAATATTATCCGCCTGCATGGTAAGGTGGTTGAAAACAGGGTTTCTCAACCTCAACAACTTCAAAGATGTGTGGATTTCGATTCTCGGGATTCCAGGCATGGGCGTCCCACGTCTTCCAAATTGCCAAGGCTGAGATAGGCTGACTTTAAACAGGGCTAGGGTGACCCAGATAAGAGCTGAATTTTAGAATAATATATAAAAAAAAAACCCCGTCTTTTATGGATAGTGGCAAAGCCGCGATCATTTTAACGCATCCAGAATCTTCATTTCCGCTCATAATGAAAGAGAGATGCCTACAGGTAGTCCTTGATTTATGCCCACAACTGAGCCCCAAATTTCTGTCAGTTTTATCCCATTTTACGACCTTTCTTGTCACAGCTGTTAAGTGAATCTAGGATGTAAAGAAATAAGGTCCGGTTAGCCCAGGGGTCTGCAACCTGGACCACTTTAAGACTTGTGGACTTAAAGCAGGGGTTCTCAACTTTGGCAACTTTAAGACTTGTGGACATCAACTCCCAGAATTCCTCAGCCAGCAAAGCTGGCTGAGGAATTCTGGGAGTTGAAGTCCACAAGTCTTAAAGTTGCCAAGGTTGAGAACCCCTGACTTAAAGCATAGCTGGCTGAGGAATTCTGGGAGTTGAAGTCCACAAGTCTTAAAGTTGCCAAGGTTGAGAACCCCTGACTTAAAGCATAGCTGGCTGAGGAATTCTGGGAGCTGAAGTCCACAAGTCTTAACATTGTCCAGCTTGCAGACCCCTGGATTAGCCCCTCCAGAGGTCAGCTCTGCCCATCACGTAACAGAGTTCAGCTGATCTAAACCTCCAGAACGCTCTGATGCTGCTCTGCGCAGTCCTGGGGCGACTATTTTATTCCCCCCCCCTCCCCTGCAAACATGTCAGGAAATTAAAAGCTGTAAAGCGCACAGGAGCCCTCCAAATCACCATGGCTCCCTTTTTACAGTCAGTATCTGCTGCTGAGAATAAAGCTGGCACATCTCGCTGCACAATTACCTGGTCACAACACTTACAGACAAAAGCAGACACCAGATTGTTACCCTATCGTGTTTTCCACTCGCCTCCGCCGACGGCACATTGTCAGACTGGTCTGATTATGCTGAAATATATAGCTGTTTTTCTCCCCAAAAGCAAAGCGGCGAGGGGGAAAAACAAGCCACTTAAAATGAACAAAAACCGTTGCAAAAAAAAGGTTGAATAAATTAGCACAAAAGAAGCCACAGGAGCCCCAGGGGCAGCCAAGGGGATGGATGGGAAGCTCTGCACAGACTGAAAAGTCATCCCTCCATCTCTTGAATGAAGAAGCGATCCCTGGGTAGAGCGCAAATGCCAAAATGTGAAAGATAAGAAGAAGAAGAATAAAGTCGAAAGGGACCGTGGAGGTCATCTAGTCCAACCCCTGGCTCAGGCAGGAAACCCTATCCCTATTACGGATTTTAGCAGCACAGAAATATGAAAAAAAAAAACAAAAAAGATCAAATAAATAATTTGGTCTTGCCCACGTACAGGTAGTCCTCGACTTATAACAGTTCATGAAGTGGCTGTTCAAAATTACAAAGGCACTGAAAGAAAGAAAGGGACTTAGGATTATTTTTCACACTTACGGCCGCTACAACCTCCCCAGGGTCACGTGATCAAAATTCAGACGCTGGGAAGCTGGCATGCACTTACGACGGTGGCAGTGTCCCGGGGTCAGGCGATCACCTTTGGCGACAAGCAACAGCAATGAGGAAGCCAGATTCACTTAACAACTTACCAACTGCAGTGATTCACTTAACAACTGTGACGAGAAAGGTCATAAAATGGGGCAAAACTCACTTAACAACGGAAATTTGGGGCTCAATGGTGGTTGTAAGTCAAGGACTACCTGTACTCTGAAAATCCACTCCTGTTATAGAGTGGACGACCGCACCTGGTTTCCCAGAGTCATTTGCTTGAGGTGGGCAGCTACAAAAATTAAATAAACTGAATCCCTACAAACGTGAACAAGGGCAACTTAACTCGATCGCCGTCGCTCATTCGGGCCACAGGACTATTTCATTCGGCTACGTTAGGAGGGATCTCCAAGATCAAGGACACCAGAATGGATTTAGACTTGAGTTCTGATTAAAATACCTTCTCTTTGGATGGGCAGGAAATTGCTGCATTCTCAGCTGCCACATCCGTTCATTATTTCCTGTCAAGACACGACTGGAGTTGAACTGCTCTTCCAATTCTTCTCATCTATCTTAAGCAAGCCTAAAAGTCATAATATTGTTCCTGGGCTTAAGTGGGACAGAGCAGGAACAGACAATTATCTCAGGCTGCTTCCTCCACTTGGCTGATTATGTCTCCAATTATAGGCTGCCTTATCAGCAGCTTCAAACTTGAATCTGACATGGCCCTGAAACTTCCCTGTAACGTTTACTTCCTCCACCTCCAAAGTAAGGGGGGGGAAGAATAGGGGGGGAGCGAAATGCCTTCCAAATTAAAATGTGCAGTACAATCATGATACTATGAAGAGGTTCCAGTCCATCTGTAAATAACGTGGATAAAAAAAACGGGCTTGTCTCAAAGACCTGCTCCCTACCTGACAATTAATGGCCAGGTCTTCACTGAATGACAGTACCGTAAATCAGAGGCCCCTGACCTTTTGGGACACCAGGGACCGGTTCCGTGGAGGGAGAGGCTTTCCCGTGGACCGGAGGGTGTGTGGTTTTGTGTGCTGCCTGCATCCTGCGATGGGGCTTTGCTTGTTTGTGCGGACCGGATGCTGGCATGCCGCGGCCCAGTACCGATCCACAGACCGGGGGTTGGGGACTCCTAATATAATAATATTTAATAATATTTTCAAATTTCTATAAATTTCCTGACGTAAAGGATATGTTAACACACACACACACACACACACACACACACACACACACCCCTCACTCCATACAGTATCCTAGGCCAGTGTTTCTCAACTTTAGCAACTTTAAAATGGGGGGACATCAACTCCCACAATACCCCAGTCAGCATTCTGGGAGTTGAAGACCTCCCGTCGTAAAGTTGTCACGGGTGAGGAACACTGGGCACTCTTTGCAATGCTAACATCCAGGTGTTCCAAGCTTATTATGGCCTGGTGAGCCATGCTCCAGCGTTCTACGTATTCGTTTCGGCACAAAGTAAAAACGAAACGGCATCACGTTCTCCAAATTTCGTTAAGGAGACTATGAAAATTATTCAGGTCAAAATAACGTTTAAAAAGCCATCTTTTTCTTTTTAGCACATTTTCAAGTCATGTTGGAAAATGGCAGCCCAAACTGCTCTTTGTTCAAGGCGGTCAAACGCCTTGAGTGTGACTAGCCCCACAGTCGCTTTTTGATTTGATCCTGGTGACCCACGACAAACCAGACCAGCCTGACCAGGAAATACAGGGATGTCATCTCACTTTGTCATCTCACAGTGAGCAGCCAGGGCTTAAGATAAGTGGAAGGATAAACCAGGAAACAGAATTAGGAATGTTTCTGTTGTTTTCTACTTCTCTGCTTTTGAGATAAAAGCAAATCAGAAGAGCTTTAAAAAGGACCAATGTCACCGACATCCAAGGTTTTCATAAATACTGATTAAAGTTAAGACCTTGTTTCTTTACCCAATTTGATAACAGTGATAATATAACTATATTGGCCTCAATGGGTGTTTAAAGGGGTGGTGAAGAAAAGGCCGAGCACACCTGGGCTAGCGCAGGGGTAGGCAACCTGGGCTCTTTTATGACTCGTGGACTTCAACGCCCAGAATTCCTCAGCCATTTCTGGGAGTTGAAGTCCACGAGTCAGAAAAGAGCCAAGGTTGCCTATCCCTGGGCTAGAGTATTAGAAATTACTAGGGTATGGCTACATCACCTTTGTGAACTTGGTGTGGTTAGAACACAGTTTGATGAAGGGTAAGAGGTAAATTTAGCCTTTGTTATTTCTTCCGATTGCATGATGTTTAACATCACATTATTAGCAATATTAAAGCTAAGATAAATTGGACGACGTAATTTTAAATGAAGTAGTGAAAACTGGGGTGTTCAAAATACACTGGCCAATATTCCATATTCAGAAAGAGAATTTGTGCCAGTGAGATATTTCACAGAAAAGGGATTTTTTGATTACATTTAAAGGAGATGAATGTACTAGTCCAGGGGTTCTCAACCTTGGCAACTTTAAGACTTGTGGACTTCAACTCCCAGAATTCCTCAGCCAGCAAAGCTGGCTGAGGAATTCTGGAAGTTGAAGTCCACAAGTCTTAAAGTTGCCAAGGTTGAGAACCCCTGGACTAGTCAGAATGAGCCCAGAAGCTTACCAAAATAAACATTTGTATTGATGATATACGATAAAAGAAAACGCAGGTCTCTCCCCAAGTAACAAAGGAATGAAACGATTCACATTTGTACATATCTGGCATTGCAGACAGTAAGGAAGGAAAGATAAAAAGAAAAAAAAATCTAAAAAGAGGAAAAAGTGCAAGAAAAGAAAAAAAAAGTTGAAGAAAAATAGAAAGACAAAAAAGAAAAAATACATATAAAGTGGTTTCTTTATGCTGTGATAGTCTTTACAGTAGACTTAAGTACAAATATAGTTAACCTCTCTAAAGTTACATCGTATTACTCTTCTTTATATAATTTATCCTGTCTAATATTGAAAACTGTATGTCAAAAATTCAGTTTTTTTTCATTTTTACGCAAAATGTCCATAAGAGGCTTCCCAGTCAGCAACGAATGTAGATACTGTCTTTTCTCTAATCAAAGAATTTAATTTATCTATGTCGGCAAAATTGGTCAACTTCAACTTCACCAACCATTCTTCCATAGTATGTGGTGTCAAATCTTTCCATCTCTATGCATATAATAAATTTAGCCTTTTTTTTAGATTTAAATAATCTTCCATGCCTTTTTTTCCTAGCTGTTTATCCATTAATCATAAAAAATGGAATCCTAATCTTTAAAATTGTCCGTACAATGAACACAGATAAACTTCTCCAGATTTATGGAGATTCTCCATCATCCAGGTCATGGTTTTGCCAAAGATGCTTTTTCAAAAAGCAACTGGGCTTCCTTTTGTTTTTCCTTAAAGACATTTCGCTTCTCATCCAAGAAGCTTCTTCGGTTCTTTCCAGGATATTATTCATTGGGCCAGCTTCTCATTTAAATCCTTCTCTTAAGCAGCCCAAGAAACTGTTCATTCTTGGTTATTATTTAAAACTTTTTATCTCTTTCTGGTCTGCGCTTAGAGGAAATCTGTTTTCATACACTGTTCCTATTCTGATCCCAAATGTTTTGTTTGGATTTATCCCTTTGGAGCTTGAAAGAACATCAGAAACAATAATACACACACGCAACATGCATCTTTATTTTGGAGTCAGATTTATTGGCTGGTACAAGTCATTTTGAGATCTATCTGGGAATAGTGAGAAATCAAGTCTTACAGCTTTGCAGATATTTCTAACCTTCAATTCCCAAGAGCTGAAGCAGCAAAAGAACGTTGAGGGATGCTTGGTGCTAAGCAGGTGGTTTTGAACCACTTCAGGCAGGAAAAAATAGCAAAGCTCCCTCTTTCTTGCATTAAAAGGGGCAGTTTTGAGTATTCCAACTCTTTCAGACTTTAACCAGGGGGCTTTAAGCTTGCATGGCTGCTTCAAATCATTTCTAAAATAATCAGAACAATCTGTTTCACACTCAAATAATCAGCTTAGCACTTGAAAGGGGGACCTTTGTAGTCTAAAGAAGCTATATGCTGGAATTAGTTCAAAGGAAATATTTTTCACACCCTACTGGGTATTACATATTAATAACATCTGGAGGACTGGAGCTTCCCCCAGTCTGATTTAGATTACAGCTACCCAGAGTTAAAAATTAATGCCAGAGAGCCGTGGCACCTGATCGTCTCCATACTGCTAAAACTCTCATTGTCGTGACCTTTAACTAGAAGGAGCAGGGCTACCATTTTTCAACCGTGGTATCTCAAATGGGCTAACTCAGGGGTCCTCCACCTTGGCAACTTTAAGACTGGTGGACTTCAACTCCCAGGATTCCTCAGCCCAACCTTGGCTCTTTTATGACTGGTGGACTTCCACTCCCAGAATTCCTGAGCCAGCCACGCTGAGGGGAAAGGGAGAGGTTTCCAAGCTGAGCCAGGCTGGCTCAGGAATTCTGGGATTTAAATTTCCACCCCAAATCATCAGTGGAGGTACCTGTTCAATGCAGTCACTTTTTTTTTAAAGAAGCAAAGTCAATTGTAGTTCACAGTAGGGATTCAGAAAGCTACTCCAGACATAATCTTAGAATTGTCTAAGCTTAGGATATTAGTAGTTAGTCTTTTTTGTAGCACTCCGTTAAAAATTGCTCATGGAAACTTAAAAAAAAACCAACCTTGCAATTTATTTGAGGTTAATGGGTACTGCTGTAGAAGGAATGGAAATTAACATGCATGAAATTAGCTGCGTATTTCTGGGACTTCAACCTACATTTTCAAAATCTTCAGTTTCACACAAAGAAAGCCAAGCCGCAAATGGGAACGGCTGTGTGAAAACATCGCTGTACATGCGCTCCCTGATCGAGGCCACGAGAGCGTTTGTGCCCCATTGCTGTGCTACAATAAAAACAGACTCCAGTGGTGCCTTTTATCAATCAAATAATCACAACAAACAAAACTCTGAGCAAAGCAAATGACTCTGGTGATGGGTAGACAGACCTAGGAACTGTTTCCATGGACTGTGTTTGTCCAATTTGGAGCAGAGGAAAACAACCCATGATGGATAATCTGAAGAAAGACAATTGTGACGATACTTGTAGCAGATCAGAGCTACCGTGGATTGGATCCCCTCTATTTGCCAGTCGCCTGAGCTCTAAATGGATCACCGCTGGTTGCAAAACCAAATGCAAAACGGCCAGGAATCTGGAGGCTTAAACTGTGGCTGTGGCTTGCTCAAGGATACACACAGTCTTTCCAAAAAGAATTATGAAACCTTAAACAGGGAATTCTGGGACAAGCATTGCTGCAGATGTTGGAGACTATCAAAAGCATCTTTATACTCGGCTCTTCTAAGTTGGCAAAGAAAAAAAATGACTACATATATATATAGCCATACACACACACACACACACACATATTCATATATAGGTATAGTTACAAACTGCTCTTCACTCAAGCCCCCTTTCCCTCACTTCCTCCTTGCCCCTCCCTACTTGATGCCACTGATCATATTGTGCTGTTTGTATGGAAAAAAACAGGCCTGCTCTTGCCAAGAGTGACCTCAGCTCATTCTTATTTGGTGATTACACAGGAGAATTTCACTCTAACAAACACTTGCAAAGTTTCAAAGCCCCAAGGTTATTGGCGGCCTTTTGCTGTTTGCACTAGTTGCTTTTCTTGTGATCTTTGATGGCTACACATACACAAAATGTCATAAAAGCTTTTAAAAGATATTCCCTTTATGACAACACCAATAATCTGAGTAACAATACAGTTAAACAATAACCTGAAGCAAAAATAGAAAGCCCCAAATCCTGTGCAACCTGAATCCTGAGATCTTTTTTTCCCAATGACACTCACAAGAAAATGGCAAGGCCAAAGAAGCACAACCAAAATATGTGACAACCCCCCCCCCCAATTCTTTTGCAAATTTAAACGGTGGTCCAGATTTTTTTTTTGAAACTGGCACAATGACAACCCAGGGAGAGAAAAGGTCACAGCAAATTAAGGACTAACAAGAACCTCAGCACACTAATTTGTTAAAAGTCACCTTCTCTCAGAATTGGCTATGTCCAGGTTAACACTGTGCCACTTTCTAAATACTGTAATCAGGAATAGAAAGCAGCAGAGGCAATAATCCAATTGAGGCAAGCACAATCTCACTGTATTGCTTGCTTCACGGAACAGACTGCCCACGGAGAGTCAATCGAAATTGAACATAACATGGAACGTAAAAGCAGAACGCTCCATAACAAGTGATTTTTCAGGCATGGTGGTCAGGGGTCCCACGGAAACTCCCCCTTGATCTTCAGGTTAGCACCTTAGGCATCCGATCTCCAACAACTCCCTACCTGTGATGCCTGCCTATGGTCATCACTTCCTTCCTGTGATGCCTGTGGTCAACACTTTCTTCCTAAAAGCGTAGTCTTTACATCAATACATTAGCGTTAATCGATTAGTAACAAGGAGTCTTTAGTACATTTTGATTGACTCTCCACAATCTGATTCCTTTCTTCTAACTCAGTGTTTCTCAACCTGATAAAAACTAAAAGGAGTGGGATTCAATTCCCAGAAAAATTAGCAATGTTCAAGCTAGTTGTGGGATTATGGGAGGTGAAGTCTACATACCTTAACGTTGTCCAGACTGGGAAACACTATTGCAATTTATCCCGATTTCAAGTCTCAAAACAAAAGAGTTCTTTTCATCTCCTTGTGTGGAATCACCTGGGAGTCTGACCTCTTGCTATTCTGGCAGCCTGTTCCCTTAAACCAGCGTTTCTCAATCTTGGCAACTTTAAGATGTGAGGACTTCAATTCCCAGAATTCCACTGAAGCCCACACATTTTAATGTTGCCATGGTTGAGAAACACTGCCTTAAACAGAATTCAAGAGTCTTTTGACTGTTCTGCTCTAGATTTATACTTGCACTCTCTCTGTGCCAAAACTCCACTTCCTCCTATCAAACTACCTCCCAACCTTGCATGACTTGAAGTAATTTGCGTTGCCTTGTCTAGCCTGAAAGAAACAAGAGCAGAAGTTCATTCCCTACCCTGCTGGGGATGTCAAACAGATCATCATGCTGGAGCTGGCTTTTAAAAGGACAAGAATGAGATGGACGGAGACAAAACTATAAACATACATGATTAATTTAAAAAAAAAAAAATAAAACTTGGGTCCAGATTGTAATTTAACATTAATGTTTATTCCTAAGGTCTATAAAATAGCAAATATAATTTCAATCTTTTACACAGGGATCAGAACAGGTGGTAACATAGAGGTAAAGAGGGGGTGTCCATTCATTTTCTTTACTAAGCAAAATGCAAAGAAATGTTTGTAAAAAAAATAACCACGTATTATAAATGAGGATTACAGGGATCATTTTTTTCTTTTTTCCAACACGTTAGCTAGACAGATAATTTTATTGGCTCATCACTAGGATGATAAGATTCTTTTTCTAATTAGGCCTTGATTGTTCTCAACCCATTAATATAGAATGTGAAGTTTGGATTTTGTGTGTCTGGGCCAACGGGCCTCATATTCAACTTACTTAACTGAACAGCATTTACCATTCTGACATCTTTTTGAACTTCAGAAATGGTCAAATATAATAATAATCCAATCCACTGTGTCTTCCTCGTTTCCACTCATCATTAAAAGGAGCACGAGGCCAGTTCTTCACTTGGACTTAAGGGGAATGCAACACACACAGACACAGACACACAGGGTTACAAATCTTGCTCCTTCCCTTTCCTCTGTGGCCTCTGAGGATCTTTTCCAAGCTTCTGATCACTTAAACCAGCGGTTCTCAACCTGTGGGTCGCGACCCCATTTGGGGTCGAACGACCATTTCACAGGGGTCGCAAATCAATGCTGTCCGCGATTTTTTTTTCCTCAACGCTGTCCGCCATTTTTTTCCTTAGTTACGCTACTTTCTATTGGCTTTTGAACGCGAATAGACTCTATTCAAGAGACTATTCTATTGGCGTTCGAAAGCCAATATAAACTAAGAAAGTTTCGGTTTCAGAGCACATGGCAGAAAGCGAGACAGAGGACGAGCGGCAGAAAGCGAGAGAGAACAAGCGGCAGAAAGCGAGACAGAGAACAAGCAAAAACAGTAAGTTTTGCCTGCTGCTGAGCTTCCTCTGCTTGGCTGCCTGCCCTCCGTCCTGCTCCCCCTACCCATCTGCCCGTTCTCCGCCTCCCTTTCTCGCCCGTCACCCTCCGCCGATTCTCCGCCTCCCTTTCTCGCCCGTCGCCCTCCACCGATTCTCCGCCTCCCTTTCTCGCCCGTCACCCGTCGCCCTCCGTCGATTCTCCGCCTCCCTTTCTCGCCCGTCACCCTCCGCCGATTCTCCGCCTCCCTTTCTCGCCCGTCGCCCTCCGCCGATTCTCCGCCTCCCTTTCTCGCCCGTCGCCCGTCGCCCTCCGTCGATTCTCCGCCTCCCTTTCTCGCCTGTCGCCCTCTGCCGATTCTCCGCCTCCCTTTCTCGCCCGTCGCCCTCCGCCGATTCTCCGCTTCCCTTTCTCGCCCCTTGCCCTCCGCCCTCCGCCGATTCTCCGCTTCCCTTTCTCGCCCGTTGCCCTCCGCCCTCCGCCGATTCTCCGCTTCCCTTTCTCGCCCCTTGCCCTCCGCCGATTCTCCACTTCCCTTTCTCGCCCCTTGCCCTCTGCCCTCCGCCGATTCTCCGCTTCCCTTTCTCGCCCCTTGCCCTCCGCCCTCCGCCGATTCTCCGCTTCCCTTTCTCGCCCCTTGCCCTCCGCCCTCTGCCGATTCTCCGCTTCCCTTTCTCGCCCCTTGCCCTCCGCCCTCCGCCGATTCTCCGCTTCCCTTTCTCGCCCGTTGCCCTCCGCCCTCCGCCGATTCTCCACTTCCCTTTCTCGCCCCTTGCCCTCCGCCGATTCTCCACTTCCCTTTCTCGCCCCTTGCCCTCCGCCCTCCGCCGATTCTCCGCTTCCCTTTCTCGCCCGTTGCCCTCCGCCGATTCTCCGCTTCCCTTTCTCGCCCCTTGCCCTCCGCCGATTCTCTGCTTCCCTTTCTCGCCCCTTGCCCTCCGCCGATTCTCCGCTTCCCTTTCTCGCCCGTTGCCCTCCACCCTCCGCCGATTCTCCGCTTCCCTTTCTCGCCCCTTGCCCTCCGCCAATTCTCCGCTTCCCTTTCTCGCCCCTTGCCCTCCGCCGATTCTCCGCTTCCCTTTCTCGCCCCTTGCCCTCCGCCGATTCTCCGCTTCCCTTTCTCGCCCCTTGCCCTCCGCCGATTCTCCGCTTCCCTTTCTCGCCCCTTGCCCTCCGCCGATTCTCCGCTTCCCTTTCTCGCCCCTTGCCCTCCGCCCTCCGCCGATTCTCCGCTTCCCGTTCTCGCCCCTTGCCCTCCGCCCTCCGCCAATTCTCGGCTGAAGATGGGGGGGGCGGTTGGGAGCAGCTCGCCCTCCCTGTCCATTTGGCGCCATCTGCCTTTCGCTCTCGCTCTCTCTTCACCTGGACTGGAGGGAGAGAGAGAGAGAAAGAGGAAAGAGAAAGAGGAAAGAGAAGAGAGAGAAAAGAGGGAGAGAGAGAAAGAAAAAAGAGAAAGAGGGGGAGAGGAAAGAGAAAAAAGATTGAGAAAAGAAAGAGAAGGAAGAGAAAGTGGAAAGAAAGAAGAGAGGAAAGAAAGAGAGGAAAGAGGATAAAAGAGACAGAAAAAGAAAGAGGAAAGAGGGAAAGAGGAAAGAATGGAAAGAAAGAGAGAGGAAAGTGACAGAGAAAGACCCTTTTGACATCTAAAATGAAGATAACACTGCAGATATCCTTTTTAACCTTTATTTTATACACACACACACACACACACACACACACATTAAAGGTAAAAAAGGATATCTGCAGTGTTATCTTCATTTTAGATATCAAAAGGGTTTTTCAGCTCCAGTGATTTGTTTTCGGTGGGAAATGGGTCCAAGTGGCTCTTTGAGTGTTTTTGAAAAACACTACCCCTGGGGTGGGTGGACTCCCATGTGCTATTAACTTTGTTAGAAAATGGGAGGGGGGGTTGAACAAAGTGGCTTCATTTATTCATTCATTTATTGCACAATAAAATTATTTGAAACCAACATTTTGTGCTATTTTAATGCACAACTGCACAAATATACATGTAATCTCTGAGGCTATCACATCTGGGCTACAAAAATTTGGTTAAAGCATTCTTGTTTGCTGATATTTATTTCCTTTTATAAACTGCTTTGATTCTTCCATTTATTGTGGTTTAATACTTCCATTTATTTCCTTTTATTCCCTTAAAACTAGTTTGAATCTTCCATTTGTTGCCATTTATTCTCTTAAAACGGATTGTTTATTTCTGATCCAGGAAACCTATAACCTCCATGCCATTTCTCACTCTTCTTATTCCTTTCTGCTTTGCTTTTTATTCCCTCTCTTTCATATATTTTCTTTCATCTTCGCTGAAAAAAATCCCTCCAGGTCCCCACTATAATTTATGGTTCAAATGAAAGCAGCCTGTTCTTATTTATTATTTACTAACTTTCTGTAAATTTTGGTCCCACATTTAAAGGCAGGGTAAACATGCATTAAAATACATGCATTAAAATACATGCAGCATTAATGGTGGCTGGGGCTGTCTTTCTTGCCACGCCCACTTGGTGGCCACGCCCACTTGGCGGCCACGCCCACTATGGTTGGGGGTCACCACAACATGAGGAACTGTATTATGGGGTCACGGCATTAGAAAGGTTGAGAACCACTGACTTAAACATTAGCACTTTTGGGGGGGGGGAAGTTCTCCACTAGAACTGCCATGCACCAGAGAAGTGGGAAACAGCGCCACCTGCTGGATTTACCATTAATGTTTATGAACAAAATATTTTGCAAACTTTGTCACAAAACATTTTACCAAAGTTGGCAAACACCTATTTATTAAAAAGAAAAATCAGTAATACGAGAATGGGCACCCCAGGAGGCAACACATCCCTTTTAAAATATTAAAAAGTACTCGGAGCCTCCAATTACTTCTCACACAATACAGTACTAAAATGTTGCTTTGGGACCATGTCTCCAAATGAAGTCTCCTGTGATCTAAAATAATAATCAGGGCGGGCGGAACACCATGAGGTGAGGGTAACGTTGAGCCGTTTTCTGATTCAAATCAGCTTCTCGAGCTTCTGCAGCAGCAATGGAAACATTTGAGAAATACTAAAACCAGCAGTAGCTCTGGAAAGTCAAGATCTGTGCCTAGTTGATAAACAGCTAATCTTGTCTGCATCATTTGCTACAGACCGGATATTCTCCTCCAATACATTTCACTTTTTACAATCAAACAAATGTACCCAGACACTCAACCTGACAACTACATGGAATGAGGCATAGAATTCACCAAGCATGGATCAACCTACAATAAGAAAAGAATTTCACCAGACTTCCAGAAACGTATTCCTTGATATTGATGTCAGGTTGTTGAAAAAGCCATATAAATTTGATAGATATATGAATACTGACTCTGTATTAAATGCCTGGCTTGTTATTTCAAGCCAATATTCAGGTTTCCTATTTCATTAGCTGGGCATTTGTAGCCCTTCCTAATCCTAAATGTCAACTTCACAGTTAACCTTGTATGTGCTTGCAGCAGAAGTTCACTGATGTGGTTCAGCTAGGACAGACACTTCATTGCAGATAAGCAGCAGTCACACACTTGCAGAATGTGTGCCAACTGCGGAACACAGAACTCAAATGAAAATCTCTCTCTCTCTCTTATCTGGTGTTTTAATTTTAGATTTTTCCCTGCTTTTTCAAGTTCCCTTTTCAGTCTAGAGATCAGGAGCCTCCTATTCAATGTAGATCATGTCTGGGCAAAGAAGCTCTGATTCATAGCTTGTGAACATCAACTCCCAGCTATACCTCAGCAGCGTAACAATGGGAAACCTGGCCTTTAAAGATCTGCAACCTTTCCTGGTACGATGCAGCTATAACATATTCCCAGAGAAAGTAGCATTTGAAGAGTGGCACTAGGTCAGGGGTCTTCAAACTTGGCCCTTTTATGACTTGTGGACTTCAGCTCCCAGAATTCCTCAGCCAGCCAGCAATTCTGGGAGTTGAAGTCCACAAGTCATAAAAGGGCCAAGTTTGAAGACCCCTGACCTAGGTGCTACATGTGCTTAAAAAACAGCACAACCAAAAACAGCTGAGAATTGTTCCCTGCCTCCACTTTCCATCTTTAGGCAGTTCAACCAATCACTGCCAAAGACTTAAGTCCCCCACCCCCACCCCCACAAAATATGTTTTCAAACTTTTCTACACAATTATCAAGCAATTGCCTTTATTCAAAAGCATAAAGTATAAGCAGGGCCACGCTGGATTTAAATTTTAACTTGATTTGTAATAGCAGCAGCATGAAAAACAAAGCTGGCAATGAGCTTAGAAAAATACACATTAACAAGGCATCTGGAAAAACTGTCTTATGCATCCTTGCCCCAGAAGTACATTTATTAAATATATTTATTTATTAAATTTCTATGCTGCCTATCTCGTTGATACAGCCACTTTGGGCAGTATGGTGGAAATATAGTTTTCCTGTGTTTTTAAAAACTTTACCTTGAACTTTAAAATGGTAGCCAGACTCTACAACACCCCCCCTGCAAAACTAGAATTACACCTTTCAGTAATGTAACTAAATTGATAGCAATTTTTCAAAAATAATCCCATAATAAATTTTGTTTTGCTGAACAAATGTCTTAAAAGCTAATAGTATTATAACTTCAGTTACAAAATACTTAAAGGACTGTATAAAGAAGAGGAGAGACCATTACTGGTTTTGCTCATTTCCTTTTACTGCTTTCAAAACAGCCCAAAACAAAGGAGGCTACGAGGAAAGACAGGAATGTCACAAAACACCAGGAATCAACAACGTTGGGGAAGGGGAAACTATTATCAAAGTTGCATGCGCTTTGGATATTCTTACCTTTCAAGAGAGGTTGGAAAGTGGGGATTTCCTGCAGTTTTATGACATCTGGGTCACTGCTGACGTTCCGTGACGCCTGAGTCCCTTGGGCCACCACCACAATATCATCCATTTTAGCTCGCTGCTTGGCTGGCGAAGGGGATGCTGGGAAAAGGACATAGAGACAACACCGTCACCATCACTTCTCCTCATCTAGCATCTCTTTTCTGGGGTCTGAGTCAGCATTGACTCACAGCAATTGCCTGCATTAGTCCTTGCAGTGTGTGTGTGTGTGTATATATATATACACACACACACATATATACGTATATATATATATATATGTAGGTCTTTGGTTATTCGGATTTTCTCCCGCATAAAATTGAAAGTGTCTTGGCGACGTTTTGGCGAAGTCCCATTCGTCATCTTCAGGCTGGTGTTTTCGGCTTCGTGCTTCTAGGAGCTCCTAGAAGCTCCTAGAAGCACGAAGCCGAAAACACCAGCCTGAAAATGACGAATGGGACCTACATACAAACACCCGCAAAAACCTCAGAAAATATATATATATATTTGTTTTCTGAGGTTTTTGTGGGTGTTTGTATGTAGGTCTTTGGTTATTTGGGTTGTCTCCCGCGTAAAATTGGAAGTGTCTTGGCGACGTTTCGACGAAGTTCCATTCGTCATTTTCAGTCTATCTATCTATCTATCTATCTATCTATCTATCTATCTATCTATCTATCTATCTATCTATCCATCCATATCTATCCATCCATATCTATCTATCCATCCATCCATCTCTATCCATCCATCTCTATCTATCTATCTATTTATCTATCTATTTATCTATCTATCTATCTATCTATCTATCTATCTATCTATCTATCTATCTATCTATCTATAGATATCTATCTATCTATCTATCTATCTATAGATATCTATATATAGATATATAAATATAGAGAGAGATGTAGATAAAAATATATAGACACACACCACACAAACACACACACACACACCCCTATAAAGCAAAGCAGAAGCAACCCTGGGCCAACATGACGCCTGTCAATAAAAGAATTCCCTGGAAATACACTTGTCTCCAGCGCAGCCCCTTCAGTCCCAGAATTCCCCAGCGGGGCTGGCCAGGGAATGCTGGGAGCTGCACTCCCTCCCCCCGACAGCTGCCCAGAAGGCGGACCGGCCCGCCTGCCACCTTCCGAGCGGCGATTCGCCTTCAGCCCCGCTCCGCCCGCCGCTCTCCCGCAAGGGGCGGGGGCCGCCGGGCGCCGGCCGGGAAGGCCCCGTCGCCGCCGGCGGGCAGGGAGAGCTTCCCGACCGCGCGGACGGCCCCCTCCGCAGCCGGGCCCCGGAGCCCCCCTCCCTCCCTCCCTCCCTCCCTCCCGCCGGGAGCGCCCACCTGCGGCGGGGTCGTGAGGGCGGCCCTCGGCCTCGGCGCTCTGCTCGGACCCCATCGCCAGGCAACGGCGGGCTTACGTCATCGCCCCGCGACACGGGGCGTCGGCGCGCGGCCTGGCCGGAAAGGCTCCCCGAGAGCTCTGGCCACGCCCCCTCGCCCGCCCGGCGCTTCCGCTTCCTGTCGGCTGTCGGCAGCGCGCGGGCTCCCTTCGGGGGAAGGGGCGATCCTCCGGAAGCGCCTCCAGCTGCCGGTCGTGGGAAGGAGGCCCGCTTCTACGTCCGGCCCTGGCCCAGAAATCCCCCCTCCGGCCGGGTGAGGTGCGTCCCTCGGCCCGTTCCCGCCCCGCGCAGAGGAAGGAGCCGCCTCGCGGGGAGTGAGCCCGGGCGGGAAGGGGAGGAGAAGGCGGGGGTGGTAAGGAGGGGTCAGTGGGGAGCAGGAGGAGCAGCGGAGGGGGGCAAGAGGGGGTCTCTCTCGCAGCCCCTTTGCCTCTCCCCGCCCCCTCCCCCCAGTCCTCTTCTGGGGCCGCTTCCCTGGCCCAGGCTGTGGCTCTCCGCAGAGTCTGCGGACACAGGGCGAAAAGGGGGTGGACGGGGGGGGGTTTCAACCGTGGCAAAACCCGCAGCAGCCAAAAAAGCTAACACAATCCTGGGTTGTATAAACAGAGGCACAGGGGTTCTCAACCTTGGCCGCTTTAAGACTTGTGGACTTCAACTCCCAGAATTCCTCAGCCAGCTTTCTGGCTGAGGAATTCTGGGAGTTGAAGTCCACAAGTCTTAAAGCGGCCAAGGTTGAGAACCCCTGGGATACACAGACATCTGTGACACAGAAAAACATCACCGTCTAATTGGAATGTATACCTAAAGTACCAAGGTTGGGGACAATGGAGAGTATAGTGTTGATGCTGTGTGGTGCTGTTGTAGCCTTTTAATGTAGATTACAGGTCTCCAAACTTGGCAACTTTAAGACTTGTGGACTTCAACTCCCAGAATTCCCCCGCCAGCATGTTGAGTGACAGTTGAGTTGAAGTCCACAAGTCATAAAAGGGCCAAGTTTGAAGATCCCTGGCTTAAAAGATCTGTCAGGTTCCTTTCTTTCCTGTATTTATCATATTTGTGTAGCTCCTACATCCAAGTAACTCTTGAGTGGCGTACGGCACTTACGTTCTCGTATTCCTCCTTTTGCCGAGAGGCATAGTCGATCTGCTTGTGATCCTTGCCTTATGCTAGAAATCTGTGTTCATCAAATGCCCTTTTCACTCAGAGCGTTCTCCGCCCTTTTTTGTTTCCTGCTGTCCTCCTAAAAGCCACTGGGACCTTTTTCTCTTGGAGGTTTTGGGAACATTTTCCCATAATGTCGGGAGATGACCTCGGGCTTTTCATTGCTTTTTCCTTCTTCATATCTGGGGTCGCAGCAAGCCTCTTGATAGCCCAGGACTTTGAGAAAAGCATAGCTTGTCTCACTGCTTTAGAATGTTATTACAACACTCTTGAGTTCACGCTGCTTTCCTTTCCCTCCCTTAAGCTGGTTTCTTGTCGATGTAAAGTTCCTTTATCTCCCAATTAGTCATGCCACGCCAAACCTTTTTGTGACAGGTAAGTGCTGACACACCTGGTGCTTTGACTCGTGATGTGGAATGTGATTACTTCACTACAGGGAGTTCCTTCTACAGTGTTTTTACCTCCATTATCATCTCCTTTTCCTTAGCTGAAGTATTTCAAGGCATGCGGCCATCTTGGATACCTGCACCCTAAGCAGAAAATAATTGTGAACAAAAGAACTTTCCAGAGCCCATCGCACCGAGAGGGAAAAATGGCTGTGTGCTTGGCCTGTGTGTCGGCAGTGCTGCTTTTGGTCCTGGTAGAACCATCCCAGACCCAAAGGTGCTCCTCAGAGAAGATGGAAAACATCACGATCGACATCCCCGCAGCCTTTTCCAAAGGCATCAGGGGGACGGATCCGATCTACGCGCCGTCTCGGGAAGCCTGCGTGGAGACGTGCTGCTTGGAAAGAATAACAGGTAAGAGCCACAGATTTGGGGCAGAGTCATGTGCGGCGGTTAGAAGAAAGCCTCCTGGGTGTTTTATGGACTGTTGTGTACAACGGGGTTGATTTACAAATAACTGGCCTAGTCTGCACATTGCAGTAATGGTGCTTGTTTCATTTGGTTGCACGGAGAGCCTGCTGTGGTTATACGCAGGCCAGGATCAATGGCTTGTCCTTCTCTTGCTTGCAGGGGTCCAGGAAGAAAGTGTTAAATTGTGCTCCTACCGGTAGAGCACAAATTGTCCAGAACCCCAGAGCTATGTAACAATGTCACCGCTGTCTCTGTGCTTTAACATCTTAGGGAGGCTTGCCCACCACCCGTCCCTTCAGTAGATCAGAAGAACCTGCCAGGTGGATGGAGCTAATGGGTTGGATTAATGCATTTCTGGACTCCTCTTTTTTTTTCTTTTACATTTTTTTAAATTGATTATCGAGTTTTACATTTAAATATTTGAAAAGCAACGTGGCGGCTGGGTTGGTTCATAATTCAATAACATACAAATTTCTTTAGTACAGATCACAAACTATTACATTAAATATATGGTTGATTTTTATTGTAATTTAATTTTTTATTGTATTATTGTTGTAAGCCGCCCTGGGTCCTAGGAGAAGGGCGGCATAGAAATCTAATAAAAGTTAAAGTTAAAAGTTCCTCTCTTTTTCCCTGGATATTTACTGTCTCACATTTAAATTAATACAATTCTAATTATATCAATTTAATGCAAATAACTTTGTTACATTTATCAATCATTTTTAGTTTATACATATCTTAGTCATTTTAACATTCAGTCTTTTTAGACAAACAGTGCCCTGGTAAGTTTTTCCCCAATTTTTAGTTTCCCATTAATATTTAAATTTAAACATTTAATATTTATAGTTTCCGAGTTTTAAATAACCCCAATTTCCTTTATTACAATTCATCCCAAGATCTGACATGTAAGACATTTCTGGACTCCTACCTGGATAGTACTAGCTGGGGAGAGTGCACCTACGTAAATCTGACCCAAAAAAGTCTTCAAATGCAACGTGCCTCTTCTCATCAGGGTATCTGGTACTGCTGCATTTTTGCCGCTGACCCAGGCTGACCCCTGCTCTGCCCATTTGCTCTGTTACCCAAGGCTTTCACCCACAGGCGGTCTCCATCCTCTTCCGCTCTGCCTCGGTTTTCTTTTCCTTCGTGAAAAACACAAGGTCCTTATCCTGGGCACTAAGAGCCAAGCTCACGGTTTGCATTTCCTTGCTTGTGTAGCTCGCTTGAGATCCGGGATAAATTCTCTGCTATTCCATCTAAATTTCCCCACTGGAACTGGGTTCTAACGAATCCAACCCGCAGGATTGTGAGGAGAATAAAAAAGGATCCCAGATTGGATCCTGGGAAAAAGGACGGGGGTCACTTAGACTGCTCAGCGCTCCTGGGGAGAATGATGGAGGGATTTGTTTTTAACATGAGGAGTTTGGTGAAAAAAAATTCTTTCTCTATAAGAATAAAAGTTGGAATTGCAGATAGTCCTTGTTCAGTGACCACAGAGGGGACCAACAACTTGGAGATTAAGCAACGTGGTTGTTAAATGAGACTGTGAGTATGCTTGCCATCTTCTTTCAGTTTTCCTTTCCTTTGCAGACCTCTGGAGGATGTAAATGCAAAGGTTGGTTATAAAGTGACCCTTTTGTCGCCCTCGTAACTGCAATCAGTCACTGTATAAGACTGTCACTAAACAAGGACTACCCGTATAGGCAGGCAGGAGTGAACATCCAACAAAGATGCCGATGCAACACAAGGACAGGTTGAATAACTGCACCTGGGGCTTTTGAGATGGTGGTGGGCCCTCTATACTTATTTATGGATTTAATTATTTTTGAGAACTCCACCTAGAAAACTCACATGGAATTACTACTAGCTGATCACGGGACAAGTGCAAAACTTGCTGTTAAAACACATTTTCTTTGTTTTTATGCTTTCTAGGTGACAAGACGTGCAACTACGTGATCTTTAACACTAGAAGGAAAGGCGGTCCTCCAAATTGCTATCATTTTTATTTCCCTGCCCGGGAAACCTGTCCTGTGAAACAAGCCTTAGGATTGCTCACATACAGAATAATAGAAGGTAAAATGAAAATCAAGCAGTTTTCAGTGCAGCCAGCTTTAAAAGATTCCGTAAGTGAAACTTGGCAGACGTCCCTTCAAAAATGGAAAGGAGCAAATGTTGTTATTAAAGAAACCAAATCCTTTTCTTTCACACGCCAGAAAAATAGTTTCCCCCAAAATCGAGCCTGTAGTGATTTCTGGTGATATCATGGGGAAATAAACAGGGTTGTTTTTTTTTCCAGAGTTATTATTCTATTCGTTTACTCATTAAATATCCATGTGTGGTGGAATGCAATCCCTCATCGCAGGAGGAAAAGATCCCGCCCTCTTGCGACTCTGGACTACATTCCATCACACAGGGTAATGAATAAGGGACTATTTTTAAGCCAGTGCCATTCTTACCTGATGGTGATATTTAGTTTTTATCCTCCTTCTTCTTGTGCCCTATCCGTTATCGGACGTTGGCGATCATGTTGGCGATGCCATTTTTATCAGCAGCCGCACGAAAAAGTGCTGCAGAGTTTTGTCCAAACCGGTCCCTGAGATTTTGAAGCCACGACCTTCTTCTTCTGCCTGGACCTCGTTTGCCTTCAGTCTTTCCCTGGAGGGTTAAATGGAGTAGGCCGTATTTTTCTGGGTGTCGCGTCACGTCTCCGAAATATTCTAATTTTCATTTTTTAATTGTTTTGATGATTTCCCTGGGCTTTCCCAGGCGGCTGATCCCCTCTTCATTTCTGATCTTGTCCACCCAGCTTCTACGTAAGAGCCGCCTGTCAATCCACATTTCAAAGGCTTCTAGTCTCTTCAGGTGGCCTTCTTCTGTCAGAGACCAGCTCTCTACTCCATAGAGCAGGATGGAAAAAATATAGCATCTGACAAGCCTGATTTTCAGTCTTAGGCTTCTGTCGTGACTGCAGAAGACCTTTTTCATTTTGAAGAATGCTGTTCCAGCTTTTTCTATCCTTGTCTTTACTTCAACGGTCATGTCCCAGCTTTCGTGTAAATTGGAACCGAGGTGTGTGATCCTTTCAACTTTTTCTAGTGCTATTCCTTCTAAATTTATTGGTGGTTTTTATCCACAAATACTATATGTTTTGTTTTGTTTTTTGCAAAGCAAGCCATACGCTTAAAAAGCACAATGATATTGGAAAGAGTCTCAGGATAGCTTCTTTTAATAGAATATAAACTATGAAGAATCTCATCTTTATCACAATTCTTTCTTAAATTGATTGATGATCGTTAAGCACTTATTAGCACTAAATTAAATTTGAGTGGAGGGCTCCTTTCCCCAGGACCGACGTGCCGGGATTCTGACTACCAGAATCTTCCAAATGATTACAATGGCAATAGTTTCGACAAATGGGTGACTCTCGAGTCTTTTGTAATCCTGGATTCACGAACCAGCCAATAGGAGCATTCTGTAAAAAGAACTATTCCATGAGAGTTGTATGGTTTCAAACATTTCCAACTCACCTGCCAAAATCTGCAGCCCTCAGATTTCTGGGAGAAATGGCCGTCCAGATAAACCACTTTCAGATTCATTTTTTGAGCTTTCATATGAGGAAACGGAGCGAGGCTCTGTTTTTCCGCTCTAAGAAATGCAACGGGATTAATCTTGCAATGATTTAAGGCCCGTTCGTGATGACGTCTTGATGCGTCTTGAGGGTTTTTGGTTTTTTGCTGAGGCATAGAGAATAATCTCTCTCCCGTTTCATTGTTTTAGGCAAAGAGATGCCCAAACCAGCTCCGTCCTTAAACAAAGTCCCTCATTCTTCAGTGAACGGAAGTCCAGCATCCCCACAAGCAGCTGGGTTTGGTCCTCCAAGGCCACTGGGCGGACCGGACCCTTTGCCCAGGACCTCTCAGAAACAGGAGCTCTTTGGCCCTGCAGAGCATCCCAGGGAGGAAGCGGATGGGCCCTCCCAGCGTCCCAAGGCTGCAAGGACAAACGCTGGGGAGACCTTTGCTTCATCACTGCTGCGTGAAAGCAGCAGTCCTGCCAGCACCACCCGACAATCTACTGCTGTTAAACTGCCCTTTGCCACCCTCGACTCTTCGACCGGCAGGACTGTTGGTGCTGCGGCCCTTCACAGTTCTGCTAGCCGTGTCCCCACTTCTGCACCTTATGCCGGAAAGACAGAGGCAGCCCCTCTTCAGCCACGCAAAGGCGCTCGTCCCAAGCCCTCACTTCTTTCCAAAACCGGCCCTCCCCATGTCAGCTCATTGTCAGCCACTCTACCCAGTGGTCCATCTGCTTCCCCTCCCAATTCCCATCTTAGTGATGGGCAACTTAGTCTGGAAGGCTTCAGCCCTGACGGCAGCCCAGCCAGAAACGATTTCTCTCTGCTGAGTCACCAAAGCTTCCTCTTTGCTGCCTTGTTTTTCGAGGTGCTCTTTTTTATCTTAGCCGTGGGGCTGGTAGGGGGGAAACTGTTTCGCTCACGCCAGCCACAGCGCTACACCAGGCTGGACTACTTGATCAATGACATGTACACCAACATGTGAATGTAAGAGGGACTTGGAGACACCTCAGTGGTCCGCGTGTGGCCTTCAGGAAAAAGAAGATGGAGTGAGTTTGGCCTAATGCAGTCCTACCCGCCCAAATCACGTTACATTGATTTTGCAATATTTTGCTTTCTCTTACGATCGCCTTCCTCATTGACGATGCATATACGGTAGATCTCGCCTAGTAATGGCCTATTGCTCCTTCCCAACCCAAGAAAGTCTGTACAAAGTGTAGGAGCGCAACCCTGTTCATTTGAGGAGCACATCCTTAATTTACTTTCGGGCACCGTGGGGCAAATAAACATCCATCAGAGCACTTTGGCTACCACTTCCTTCCAGAGCCGATCAAGTTTCTTTCATCCTTTCGTCTGTTACAGCCCTGGCATGAAAAATATCTGCCAAGGAGGGGAATTATTTGAGTTTTAAAAGGCAAAACATTGATTTCGGTCCTGGAGTACAGTGCCACGCTGTGTGCAGAAATCACGTAGAGCAAACAACGCATAGGCAACTGTTCATTTGTGCCACCCTTTAAATTGGCCAGGTTAGGAAACACACAACAATTACTACCTTAAAGGGTATAACAACAGAATCTTGGTAGGCTGACAAGAGTCTCTCTCTTTCTCTCTTCTTGCTGCTTGTACACAAGAGAATTAAGGTGGGGGAAATCTTCAGTTTCTTTCTTACCTTGTTCTGATTTTCTGACCTGGGGTTTCCTTAATGGCTGACACAGACTTTCCTCTAGGCCAGGGGTGGGCAAGCTTGGCTCTTTTATGACTGGTGGACTTCAACTCCCAGAATTCCTGAGCCAGCCTGGCTCAGCATGGAAACCTCCCTTTCCCCTCAGCATGGCTGGCTCAGGAATTCTGGGAGTTGAAGTCCACCAGTCATAAAAGAGCCAAGGTTGCCTATCCCTGCTCTAGGCTCTCTCTCTAATCTATAGGTTGTTTATACCACGTAACAAAACTAGTTAAGTGTAAAATTTGGACCTGGGGGGGGGAACAGCTTTTTGCTCCAGAATTGGCTCTGCCTTCTGTTCTGAGCTGATTTAATTTTTTGAATGTTAAAGTCGGCTACAGCGTAACCCAAAGAACGGCAGAACCCAGACCTTCTGTTCTTAGTGCTGAAGTTGCTCTGTGATTGGGTGGAATTCAGTCCCAGTATCTCCTCCTGACTTCAGCACTTCTGTCTTCAGCTCCTGAAAGAGAGAGAGGGAAGGGGTTCAGCAGCTGCATCCGTGGCCCCCTTCTGCAGGGTGGGCAACCACGGCCTCTTTACAACCTGTGGACTTCAGCTCCCAGAATTCCTGAGCCGGCATTGTCCATCCCCTGCCCTGCAAGGTCATTGCTGGGCTGGTGTTGCATTGAGCTGGGATACCACATCACGCTGGATTCCATTTAAAAACATAGCTGGGATAGAAAAGGATCTTTTATTCGGTTTCTGGCGTGGAAGTCCAGACGCAGGCAGTCGGGCGAAATTGACCAGTCTCTCCCTTTTCTTGGGCCAGCCTACAAAGCTGCTAATATGTGAGGCTGTCAGTTTTTAACAATCTCATTTTCCTTTATATGGAATAAGAAATTGGCTTATGTTAGTGCTAACCGTACAGGCAGTCCTCAGCTTACACACATTGTTTATCAACCCATTAAAAAAAAAATCACAACGGCACTGAAAAAAGTGCATGGCTGGCAGCATACCCATTTTTTCTCAGCTTTCCCAGCCAGCTTCCAACAAGCAAAGTCGGTGGGGGAAGCTGGGCTCACTCAACAATCCTGTGATTCATTTAACCACTGTGGCAAAAAAAAAAAAAGGGTAAAAATGGGTGTGACTAACAACTGCCTTGCTTAGCTATGGAAATTCTGGCTCCAATTTTGGTAGAAGTCAAGGATGCCACTTAGGAATAGCCACTAGATGGCGACAGAAGGAGAGTTCTATTTCCTTGCTGCCCCCTAGTGTTTATGCAGATTCTTGCAGCTCAGATGTAATATTTTTAAACTAGTTTTTTAATTTTTTTCCCCCTTGGAAGTGATTCTGTCAATTATTTAAGCAATAATAAAGTTTGAATTGATTTAAAAGGTTTAAAATAAATCCAAGCAGTGTTCGAACAATCATTTCCTTTTTAATACATTGTACTGTATTTCGTGATCGGTTTGAAGCAGATCTTTTCAATCCTTTGGAGGGCTGCTTTCCAGGAGGTATCATCTAACTCAAAGTTTAGATCTGAAATATGCCGTTTGGAAAAGGCTATAAAGCATCTTCTGTTTCTTTTGTGCCTAAGGTGGGACTAGAACTCATCGTCACTTGGATTTTCAGCTGGCTGCGTTTAACCTAAAGGAGGGGGCCACGGTGGCTCAGCGGTTAAAGATGTTGAGCTTGTCAGCTGGAAAGCTGACAGCCCAGGTTTGAGACCCAAGCGCCATGCGATGGGGGTGGCTAAAATGATAATGATAAATTTGCTTACTACATAAATACAATAAAATGAACGGTAGAGGGCAGCAAAGGTTAAAAAGACGCGGCTATTCTAAACTTAAGTCCCTTGCAAACTCGGGCCTGGGGACTGTCGCCTTTCTCCCTTCTTCCCTTGGCTCTTTTCCCAGGGAGACTCAGCAGCAGCAACACAGAGAGAAAACAGGGATGGCCATCTGCACTTCTGCAGCTGTGCCACAGCCTGGAATATCCAGTTGGTTCTTGACCATCAGTCTCTATCCAACACATTACGGGAGGGCCTGGTCCTACCAGGCAAAGAACGCTTAAGGGCTACAGCCCTTTGAAAAGATATCAAATATCTAGAAGAGGGGTGTCAAACTGCCGGCCCGCGGACTGGTTTCCTCATACCGAAGCCGTGCCCACCCCATTGCCGGCAATGCAGTCGCGATACGTCACGACATGTCGTGTGATGTGGCGAGTTTGACACCCGTGATCTAGAATGTGTCCTCAATGGACCTCTTCAGAGACGGCACTCTATCTTATCTATCTATCTATCATCTGTCTACCATTATCTATCTATCTACCATTTGTCTATATCTATGTTACTGCTATATCATCTATCTATTCCTATCAATCTATATCATTATTTGGCTATATCTATCATCTATATCTATCATCATCATTATCTAATCTAATCTATCGCTTCCTATGTGAGTGTAGTCTGAAAGTTTAGTTCCAGTTAATTCGCTCCTATTTTGGCTGGTACAGTAGCTGTAAGGAGCGATCTTTGCCATTGGATATTGATACCCCATAGCAGTTTTCTCAGCCTTGACAGCTTTCTCAACCTGACTGGGGCATTCTGGGAGTTGAAGCCCACCTATCTCAAAGCTGTCAAGGTTGGGACATATTCTTCTACCACATGGTGAATAGGAACAGAGATGTAGCAGGGTTAATGAGAAAATATCATCCTGATGAGAGAACCAGTTTGGGGCAGTGGTTAAGGCACCAGGCTAGACGCCAGGAGACTGGGAACCTTCATTCATCTCAGACAGTCGCTCCGTCTCAGCCCTGGGGAAGAAGGCAACCATAATCCACTTCCAAAAACACAGCCAGGAAAATTGCAGGGGCTTATCCATGGAGTTGCCAGGAGTGGAAGGCAGACACACAAACCCCACAAGCACAATTTTTACACAGCGGGGGGTGGGAAGAAGTGAACAAGCAATTTAGCAAGTTACCCTGGCCGGATGGACAAGTAGACCTCGATGTATAGACAGAATTGAGTCCCAAATTCCCGTTGCTAAGCGAGCCAGTCGTTAAGTGAGTTTTGCCCCCATTTTACAACTGCCGTAGGTCGCCAAAGGGGATCACAAGACCCCGGGATGCTGCAACCGTCATAAATGTGAATCAGCGGTCAAGCCCCCGAATGCAAATCCTGTCGTCGTCGGGATGCTGAAAGGGTCGTGTGAAAAATGCTCATGAGTCACTTTTTTCACTGCCGTTGTAACTCGGCACAGTCACTAAACGAAGGGTTGTAAGTCAAGGGCTACCTGTATCTGTTGGGGTTAGGGTAAAAAAAAAAGTTTGAGTTGGTGATCCCAATTGCAGCCAAAGCGCCACCCCCTTTTCAAGGCGCACCATCCACGCGGCACACCCGGGCGCCTTCCGTGGGCTGGCAGGGCAGCCGTGGCAAAAGGGGCCCCTGGGCGGGTCAGTGAGGGCTTGAAAGCGAAGGTCCTGTCGCTGCAAGGACTCAGAGTGCCGGATTGCAGGAAGCTTCAGACTCTGCCTAAGGAGGCCTGGCCAGGATCTGCCGGGCATCGTCCGGAGGGAGAAAAAACACCGCCCCCTGGAAGGTGGTGGGCGAGTTCCCCTCTCTTGGAATCCTGGGGGGGAGGGGGCGCAGGGGCCGGGGAGGGACGCCTTTCCTAAGGCCTGTGTTGAAAGAGCAGAGATAACAACGGTGTGGTTGCCACACACAGGAAGATCAACCTTGCGATAGAAAAAGCAAGCCAGGGGCGCTGAGTGCTGGAAGGCCTTTGGGGAATTCCAGCTTATAGGTTGTACGTGAGAAGCCGCATCTCTCAACCCTCCAGTTACGATCGCCACCGAGCCCAGGATTTCTGTTGCTGAGGGAAACAATGGCTAAGTGAATCCAGGCTTCCCCTTTGACTTTGCTTCTTATAAGGTCGCAAAAAAAGGGATGATGGGAACCTGGGGGACACTGCCAACCGCCATAAGTATGGGTCCGTTGCCGAGCGCCTGGACGTTGACCACGTGACCCTGGGGAGGCTGCCATGGCCGTTAGGTGTGAAAAACGGCCATGTCACTTTCTTCAGGGCTGTTGTAGCTTTGAACGGTCACTAAAGGGACTGTTGGAAGCTGAGGCTTACCTGTGTGCGACTAAAACCCTTGCATCTCTTGTGTCTGTAACCTTCGACCGAGGGAGACAGCGCGTCATAAGGCAACCGTTTTTGACCCAATGTACCTCAGGTGGGCTAACTTACAGAAGGTGCCAAAATCTCTGCCTGCACACACAAACCATTTCGCATCCAGAGGAAATGAGAGGAAGAGGAGGAAGAGGTAGGCTGACTACCAGGAGGAAATTCCCAATTCTAAATGCCAGGCCCGGCTGCGGCAGTGATGGAAATAAGAAGTCAAGAACCGTTCCCCATTTGAATGGATCCTCTGACAGGACAGGGGAACGCTTCTGCAGCTGATCTCTCTCCAGGTGCTGAGATTTGAGAAAAGGAATTACAAAAACCAATTTCATCAGGAAAGAGCCAAGTTAGCGTTCATTACAGGGGCAATTAAGAAGAGGCCAAAGAGATTTGTTGCATCGTGGATGTTAACTGGTTCATTAACTGCAAGAAAGCCAGAATCATATCTACTACATCTTGACAGGTAATTCCCAGAGTCTCTCATTTCTTTTTTCCCATTCTTCCTTTTCAACACAAGGTGTGTTTGTTTGTGAGTCTGTGAAGGCACATACTGTATACAACTTTCCTGGGAATATGCTCCAGGCATCTCAACGCAGTGGATTATAACTTTTATTTAAATTTGTTCTAGCTGCCCAACTCCAATGGACTCTGTGCCATACAAAGAAAACCCATATAAACAGATAAAACATGAAACCACGTAGATCCAAACTCATGTCGTTTGCCACTAAGAGGGGATGCTCGTTTTGAAATGCACATAAAAACGGGGCAGGACTTTGAATGACTGGGGACAGAGCCCTTCCCGGCTTTTTTCTTTTTTTTAAATCCTTGCATGCTTCTGGTTTCTAGAAAGACAGACAGATTTTTCACTACAGGAGGTTACAAATTGCTAATTCAATGTTCCCCGGTTCTTCCAAGCACTAAAATCACAACTGCTTTATTCGAGAAGTTTGCACTGGAAAACAGAGTAGCAACGCATTGTTTGAAAGGAAAAAAATCTCCCAATAAATTGAGATTAAATCGGGAGTTTCATAGAATCGTAGAGTTTGGGAGGATTGCACTCTGCACATTCCAAAAACTTGTTTGTCCTCTGCAAACTTCTTTTGAGATTTTAAAGGCATTCCAACTTTTTTTTTACAACTGTTCTAAGGAGCAAAACAAAGAGCTCTGGAAACTAGCTTACCAGATAACCCCTATCCAGGTTTCATCATTTCTTGTCCTGGCAGTCTGAGCTACAGGAGGGCCGGGTCCTACCAGGAAAAAATGCTTAAGGGCTACAGCACTTTGAAAAAGATACCAAATATCTAGAATGTGTCTTCTCAGTGGAACTCTTCAGAGATTCTATCTATCTATCTATCTATCTATCTATCTATCTATCTATCTATCCATCCATCCATCCATCCATCCAATCTATCCTTCCATCCATTATCTATCTATCATCTATCCATCCATCCAATCTATCCTTCCATCATCTATCTATCCTTCCATCCTCTATCTATCTCATCTATCCATCCATCCAATCTATCCTTCCATCCATTATATCTATCCTTCCATCCTCTCTATCATCTATCCATCCAATCTATCCCTCCATCCATTATCTATCCATCCATCCAATCTATCCTTCCATCCATTATCTATCATCTATCCATCCATCCGATCTATCCTTCCATTATCTATCTATCCTTCCATCCTCTATCTCATCCACCCATCCAATCTATCCTTCCATCCATTATCTATCTATCCTTCCATCCTCTATCTATCTCATCTATCCATCCATCTAATCTATCCTTCCATCCTATCTAATCCTTCCATCCATTATCTATCCATCCATCCAATCTAATCTATCCTTCCATCCATTATCTATCTATCATGATAGCAAGATGGTGGCCCCAGCTGTGCAATCAAAGCCCTGCACAAACTCACATTCATAGCTGTAACGGTGCAGGGAGTGACTTTGGGAGACGGCTGGAAGGACTGCACCCAGAGGAACCATCTTCCAAGAGCCAGGAGTGTGTGTGTGGGGGGGGTGCTAAACATTTCTCCAGGGACCCTCCCTAGTTTCTTGGGTTGTGAAGGTGACGGGGAGGAGGAGAGAAATGTACTTTCAGACTTGCAAGTTTCTGTTAATGTAACTTGCAATAATGTAGAATTAGTCCCTCTGGTTGTGCTTCCTGTCTGGACTCGGTAGGCTGACAATGGCTGTGACCATCACTTGAACTGTGAGCATCCCTCCCTGCGGATACCGCAGGCTGTAGACTGCAAAAGGAAAGTGTGTAGTTGCGTTCCAACAATTCTGTAGATTCTAAGGTGTGTTCGTTGCAAATTCTGGATTATTCCCTGGTAAGAAAGGTAGGTTATCGCAATGTCCTCTGAGGGAATCTGCCTTGAAAAAAATGCTTGGAAATTGCACTGTATGCAGAATGAGCAGGACAGGATGTCGTTCTTATTATATCACGGTTGTTTTTAGGAAGCTGATGGCTTCCGATGGCGGGTCTGGAGAACTTCACTCAGCCTCAGTACATTTTCACCCAAGAAAGGCCAGACGTTTGACCCAAGGGTGCCTCCTCCTCCTCCTCCTCCTCCTCCTCCTCCTCCGTTAAGAAAAGGAGCCTGGAGTGGCAGACGTGTCCACGTTGGTCATACTTGATCCAAGGCTGCTAATTAAGGAAAGAACATAAAAGCTAACAAAACAACAAAGCAGAATAGCAGAATGAGAAGGGACCTTAGAGATCTTCTAGTCTAACCCCATGCTTAGGCAGGAAACCATATAACAATTGCACTGATTCGCTTAACAATGCGAATGTGCCCCAAAAGGTTGTAAAATGGGGCATGACTCAGGGTGTCATGGATGCTGCAAGAAATGTGCCAAGTTAACTTTGAGCAGTTGCTAAACGAACGGCTATAAGCTGAGGACTGCTTGTAGTAAAAATATTCTGAAACGCTATTTATTTTTACTTTTACTCCAGGAGAAACAGACATTAATACATGACAAACTCCATTCGATTCTTCCATTTTCAAAAGCACAGTGCAATATTTTGGAACCTGTCCTGCAAAATCCCGGATCCCACTAGAGATTTCAGAGCAGAAAGACATTTACAACGGCTGTGGTTTCAAAGGATTCCTAGGGCCAGCTAATGGGGTCCATCTGTGGAGCATTTTGCAAACTGAAAGAAAATAATGTTTCAGGGTTTGGTGGTTAAAACCTGATCCCCTTACAACAACAAAAGCATGTTTTGTCAACTAAGACTCAAGTACTCCCAAAAGGTAGAAAAAAAGAAAGAACCTTTAAGTTTTCCAGATGTCTTGATGTTTTAAATAAATAATTGAGCTGCTGAAGAACACTGGTCTGCTTTACAGATATCACAGCCTAAGCTTCTAGCCAAAATTTCTCTCGTTTTTTCCAAGCTGATCTATCTCAGAGTTCTGCCACCCTTACATGGTATCACACATAATGGAAATCGTTCAGATGGGAACAATTTGGAGGAGAATGGGGAAGGTGGGGGGGTCCTTAACCCTTTATCAGCCTGTACTTCCTCCGTCAAACACTCACCTTTATCAGTTGTGAAATAATGCTAAACTGTGAGCATGGCTCTAAAATCACATCATAAACTAGCCGCAGCCCAGCTTAAAAAAGTCTGAGCCAACTGGATCAAACCAATCTTTATTGTAGTCATTAACCAGCATACTGAATTAACTGAATAAGCTATGATTTGGCTAACTATGAGCTGGGCACATGCAAACCCAGTCAGCTTGTGTAAGTAATTGAGAGTCATTCCAATAAAGATGTTTCCTTAGCCTGTCCTGCACCACGTATGTTGGGTGAATGAAATAAATTTACTTAATTGATCCTTTTTTATGAGGTGCCCTGCCTGAACCGCACACATTATTCCCCACATCTGCACAGCACTCTTGGTTAAAATGGGACTGGCTTGTTTACAATTGTGCAAACATGCCCTGAGTGAACCACCCCAAAATCCAGGGCCAACCTGCATTCATGGCTTATGTAGTCACGGTCTCTTGGCTTCTGGGCCAACACCTTTAACCACCACTAGGCCAAACTGGCTCTCTTGATGTCCTTACACAACTGTATCTTCTAAATTGGTAAGTCCAATCACCTTCAAAGTTCCAACATTTGGGCTCCTCCATGGACACGTGATTCGCTTTGGACACTGGACAACTGAGTCAGCTGTCTGCAATGTCCCATGGTCACATGACCACATTTTAATGTGGTTTTGCTGAAAGCTGGCATTTACCTCTAGTTTTCAGCCAAACTGCACTCGTAGCAAACCATAGGTTTGCTTAATGACCACAATTAAAGGTCGTAATATAGGGTTGGTCATATGATCAACTGCATTACAAGCATCACATGTCACAATAGTGAAGGGCAGTCTCTGTTAGGATTGTATCTCAAGGACTTATAATAGAAAGCCAGTTTGGCCTAATGATGAAAGCACCAGGCTAAAAACCGGGAGACCCCGAGTTCTAGTCCAATCTTAAGCACAAAGCCAGCTGGGTAATTTTGAGCCAGTTACTTTCTCTCAGCCCTAAGCAGAAGACAATGGCAAACCACTCTGGGAAACCTTGCCATGCCAGTCTCTGAAACTGGACACAATTGAACAAAAGGGGGGGGGGACTTAAAAATATATTTGGTGTTCATAAAGGTTCAACTTTCCTGCAATTAAGTTTATAAATTCAGGGGGCTTTTTTAAAGCTTTTGAGTGAGCAGACCCAACAGATAGTGACTTGATACTAAGAAAAATGTGCTTTAAATTTTCGTAAATACAACCACGTTGTATTCTGTGATAATAATACATTTATCAACACAAAAAATGCAAAATAATTTTAGGATTAATGAGAGGTACTTTAGCCCTGTATTTATTACATTAAAAACTCTATATTGTTAATTCTGTATTTTCTGTATTTATTTTTGTCGTATTTATGTAGTGTATATTGGAGGTGGTGACCCTTTGAGAGCTGTATGCAATGAAATTTCATTTTAATGTATGCCGGTTAATGTATATTCAAAATGACAAAAGTTTCTATTCCAGGGGTTCTCAACCTTGTCAACTTTAAGACTTGTGGACTTCTGGGAGTTGAAGTCCACAAGTCTTAAAGTTGCCAAGGTTGAGAACCCGTTCTATTCTATATTCTATTCTACTCTATTCTATTCTAAATTCTGTTCTCTATTTTCTATTCTATTCTATTTTCTATTCTATTCTATTCTATTCCTATTCCATTCCATTCCTATTCTATTCTATTCCTATTTCCATCTATTCTATTCTATTCCTATTTCCATTCCATTCCTATTCTATTCTATTCCTATTTCCATTCCATTCCTATTCTATTCTATTCCTATTTTCATCTATTCTATTCTATTCTATTCCTATTTCCATTCCTTCTATTCTATTCCATTCCATTCCATATTTTCTATTCTATTCTATTCTATTCTAGTCTATTCTATTCCTTATTCTATTCTATTCCTTATTCTATTCTATTCCATTCCATATTTTCTATTCTATTCTATTCTATTCTATTCCTTATTCTATTCTATTCCTTATTCTATTCTATTCTATTCCATTCCATATTTTCTATTCCATTCCATTCTATTCTATTCTATTCTATTCTATTCTATTCTATTCTATTCTATTCTATTCTATTCCTATTCCTATTCCTATTCCATTCCACCAGCTTCCTTTAAAATTCTCTTCTGGAATAAACTGTTGTTTGGAGATTTTTCTCCAGCCAAAGACCCAACCTGGAAATGCTCTTTCCTTGGCTATAAGGCTCTCCTCCTTCTTGTCTCTCCTAACCCTCCCGGTGTGTTTCCTTTCAGATCCTTTATTAGTTATGAAGGATTAAGAACTTCTGAAGATGAAGTCCTGAATGCTTTGGTCTTACAGATCCAGCCCAATTCAGCCGTGGGATTTCATCCTCCACTCCCCATTCGGGGGGACGGCGGGATCCCCTCTTTTGCAGAGCCTGGAGCCACCAACCCCGGGGTGCCTCTGACACCAGGTGCGAACATATTGGGTCGCCTGGATTTCTTCAGGCTGAGCAGCTGCAACGGCCAGGAAACCGCTCGGCTCGGCTCTCCTTTCCCTGCCCCTTGACACCTTTCTCTGCCTTCACACGACTCCTAACCCGGGTCTCAGCCTAGCTTCATTCCGGGGGAGGGGAAGGAGGGGCGGCGGCGGGGTCCACAGACAGCCGTGGGAAGCCCCAGCGGCCCGACACGCGTCCTTCAACCGTCGCTTAACCCGGTGCCCCGCGCAAGACCCGCGTACGGCCCCGACGTGCGTGGGAACGCAGATCCCGGGGTTGGCGAGCAGAGGCGAGTTTTCTGCCGGCGGGCTCGCTCCCGGCGCGGCGTCCCCTGCAAAGACAAAGGGGACAAAGCCGAGCCAGACTCCTCGGGAAGAAAGGCGGCGTCTGGCGGGCAGCTCCCCGGCCGCCGACCCGGCTTCGCCCCGCCGACCCGCCGCCCGCCCGGCCGCTCTGAGGCGATTCCCCTCCCCCTCCTGCCCCTCCCCCCCTCCGCCGCGGGACGGCTCACCTGGCGCGAGCGGCGCCGCCGCCTTTGTGCCTGCGCGCCTGCCCCGAAAGTAGTTCCGACCAGGCCGGGGCCAGAGAGCGCGCGGCAGCCGCTTTCCTGCGTGGGGTTGTGGGGGGGGCGAAGGAGTCCCTCCGGAATGCGGCAGGGGCGGCTCCTGGCGGCGGCGTGAAGGGGCCGAGCTCGCCCGCGCCGTCGGAGCCTCTCTCGGCTGCCTGCCTGGCTGGCTGGGAGGGAGGGAGGGCGGGAGCGCCGCGTCGCCTCTGGAGGCGGCTGCGTGAGGCGGAGGCGGAGGCGGAGGAGGAGGCGGAGGCGGAGGGCGCCCGCCTCGGCCAGCCCGGCAGCAGCAGCGGCAGCAGCGGCAGGGCGGAGACGGGATGCGCCCCTGCGCCGCCTCGGGTGCCCAGCCAGCCGAGGGGGAAGCCTGAGGAGGAGGAGGAGGAGGAGGCGAGCCGGCAGCCCCACCTGGGCTGCAGCAGGAGCGGCAGGAGGAGGCGGCGGAGGCGATGAGGCGGAGGAGGACGAGGACGAGGACGGAGGGCCGGGCCCGCGTCCCCCGCCCGCGCCGGCCGCCCTCGGCCCAGTAGCCGCCCCCCTCGGAAGAAGCATGAGCGGGCAGCCGAGGAGCCGCCGCCGCCGCCCCCGGCCGGCCCCTTCCTCGGCTCCTGGGTCGCCGCCGCGCCGGTGAGGGCGGCCGAGGGAAGATGGGCGCCGTCCTGCCCAGCCTCCTGGTCTGCGGCTTGTGCGCGCTGGCGAGAGGTGAGGCCGGGCGGAGGCAGCCAGGAGGCGGCGGCGGCGGCGGCTGTCCGGGGACCCCTGGGAGGCTCCCGGGGCGGGCGGGCGGGCGGGGCCCCTCGCTGGGCCGGGGCGGGCTGGGCGCTTCCCCCTCCGGGGGGCTCTTTGGGGGGGGCTCGCCGGGACCCTCCCCCGCTTCAGGCGGCCGGGAACCCCCCGGAAAGGGCGCCCCTGGCCGGGTGGCCCAATCCCGGCCAGCGGAGCCTTTGTAGGCGAGTGGTCCTCGGCTTACGGCGCTTCGTTTAGCGACCGCCCAAAGTTACCCCGCCCCTGACAAGAGCGACTTCTTCACACGTCTCATCCTCATCCCCTCGGGCACATCACCCAAATTTGGGTGTTTGGCAACGGGCTCCTATTTGCGACGGTCGCAAGGTCCCGGGATCGCCTTTGGCAACCACCTGAGAAGCCGAGTCCATGGGGATTCACTTAACGGCCGGGTGACTCACTTAGCAACTGCAGCGATTCGCTTCACCACTGAGGCAAGAAAGGCCGTGCGGGGGGGGCAACACTCCCAGAACAAATGTCTGTCTCTCCCTTAAGGACAGAGACGTTGGGGCTCCCTGTGCACAACCTTTCAAATCGTTCATTTTGGACCAGGAGGAAAGAAAAAAAAGGGGGGGGGGCTCCTGGGAATCCAAGAGAAAACCAGGTTTACTTTGAGGGGCTTGCCTGGTCCTCCCCCTGACCCAAACTAGCTTGCGTGTTGCTTAATCGAAATGTGCTCCGTATCCACACAAGTTCTTGCCTTAGTTCTCAGTGGGAGGAAAATAACACAGGCTGCGTTTTCGTTTTTCTGTAGGGGCCTGTATCAGTCTTGACAAATTCTCCTTCCAAGGATCTTTTCTGGGGGGTTTTTTAGATGAACTTTCAGAGGTTGAACCGGATTGGAGGGAGTCCCAGAAAATCAGTAATAATGGGGAAAGTATGTTTCTGTTCCAGGAATATTTGCCAGATAAGCAATGCTTAAATTGTTGGTGGAGTATCACATTTTCTACTTGAAGAGTCAGTCAGTCAGAGAGAGAGAGAAAAGATATTTGCGTGAACTTTGTTCCTGCCTAAAATCCACTTGTGCGGTGTTTTCTATGAATAATCAGATTAAGGAACAGCCCGAGCAGATGTGGAAGATTCAGCATGGTCCATGGTGTTTTTGATTTTTTTAAAACGAAAGTCCTCCTAGGTATGTATTTCCGTATTTCTGTTAAGCTTTGTAAACCTTTGCCATTTATGAGGAAAAAAGGTAGTGTATAGTCCATGCTGCCTTTTATTTTCCCTATGTTGATGCCAGAAATAGAATTTGGGACAGTTATCAATAACTTTCCATTTTAGATTTAATTGGAATTAATGGAGATGATGTGAAAGAAACATTCCTGCTTGGAAAAGAAAACAGAATTAGGTTCTTGTTCAGGATTTATTGCAAAGAACACAGCTGTCCAAAAGCAAGCTGGCATCTTGTTTGTAGACCCGATAAAATTAATAGCAGTTGAGGCTATTGTGGACAATCGTCCTAGTGGACAATCACTTAAATATGAGCCAGCCGTGTGCAGCAACAACCAAAAAAGCTAATACAATCTTGGTTGCATAAACAGAGGCAAAGAATCAAAATCACATGAAGTATTAGAATTGCTTTATAAAGCCTCAGTAAGACCACACTTGGAATACAGCACCCAGTTTTGGTTACCACATTACAAAAAAGGTGCCGAGACTTTGGAAAAAGTGCAGAGAAGAGCAGCTGAGATGATTAAAGTATCCAGTATTCTATGTATTCTTTGCAGCCAGAGAGTCTGCCACAAAGAAGAGAGGGTCAGTTCATTTTCCAAAGCACCAGAGGGCAGAACAAGAAACAACGGATGGAAACTAATCAAGGAGAGCAGCAACCTGGAATTAAGGAGAAACTTCCTAACAGTGAGGACAATTAACCAGTGGAACAGAGGTTGCCTTCAGAAGTTGTGGGTGCTCCATCACTGGGGACTTTTAGGAAGAGACTGGACAGCCACTTGTGTGGAATGGGGTAGGGTTCTCCTGCTTGAGCAGGGGATTAGACTAGAACAGGGGTCCCCAACCCCCGGTCCACAGCATGCCAGAAACCAGGTCGCACAAACAAGAGAAGCCCCATCCTCAGGATGCAGGAAGCATGTGAATCCAGGCCCCCTCCAGTCTGTGGGAAAACCTCTCTCCATGGAATCGGTCCCTAGTGCCCCAAAGGTTGGGGGCCGCTGGACTAGATGACCTCCGAGGTCCCTTCCAGCTCTTATTCTGGTTGGTTGAGGCCTGGAACGAACAAAATGAAGGAGTGAAAAAGTTCAGGTGGTAGAGTAGACCTGTGTTTTCAAAAATGCCAGCACATCCAAGACATGTGAAGCGTGTCCTCGGATGTGCTGGCTTCGGATTCCACCCGCTGGAATGAATGGGAGCAAAACAGAGCTAAAAATGATTCTAGTGAAGGTTCTACAGAAGAAACTTGTTTGAGGTGCAGAAGGAATGAATGTCCTTATTTCTTCAGAGATCATTTAGGGCAGAGGTCCCCAACCTTTTGGGCACCAGGGACCCTTTCCGTGGACAGGAAGGTGCGTGGTTTTGTGTGCTGCCTGCATCCCGCGGATGGGGCTTCACTTGTTTGTGCGGACCAGTTGTGGGCATGCTGCAGCCCATGGGTTGGGGACCCCTGATTTAGGATACCACCAAATGGCCACATTAAAATATCCATGAACTGGCAAGGAAGTGCTCAAAGCCTATTACGTTTTAGTGATGAAGCCCCCCCCCAAAAAAGGGTGCTGCTGGCCTTCCTGTTTTAATACAGAACAAGGTTAAGGAAATTGTCCCTGATTTTCCTAGGCTTCACCTTCCCTCCCGTTTGCTACTTCAAGCATCCCACCTTGTAACGCTCAGCTGGGAAGTGCTGTGTGCCTGTGACCTCTTGCAGCCAAGCTGTTTCTCACTAGGGGTCTAGTGCTTTCCTAAAAGAGTGTTAAAGCTGTGCTAAACCACCTCCCATTTGTTGTCATTAGGTCTAACCTTGATGTTACTTTCCCACCGTCTCTTGCCTTCCTTTTGGCAGAAGCTATGGAAACCCTGTAGGTTTATGAGGGTGATGGGACCACCCGTGGGCAGCTGGCAGAACCCTAATTTGGAGGGTTTAAATCAACCTTCCATGCAACACAAAATTTAACACTTTCTCAAGACCCATTTCTTTGCACATAGGTTTAGCCTCTTTCAAAGAAGGGTTCAATTTGCGTTTACAAGAAACCTGTAAGCATCATGGACAGCATCAGACGGGCTTTAACGTAGAGAATGTCTTTATGGAAGACAAGGGGAGAGAGAGAGAGAGAGAGAGTGCCCACAACAGCTTAAAATGGGCAGACCTTCCCCTTTGACTGTTATGGAAGAAGTATGCTAGATCATGCCAATAGCAAAAACAAACAAACTTTGTCCGCAGGGAAAATATTATTTGGGACACCTCATGATGACCTTAAGCTGCCTCAGCTGTTGGTCGGACTTGAGGTGAAGAAAAGATCATGAGGACATCAAATCTGGAAAAAGGGTGGCGTGTTTGCTGTTTAGTTCTGCGCCTGCAGATTGTGTTCCCTCGTCTTTGGTTGGAGCTGGCTGTGGGCTAAGGAAGAAGAAGACAAGTTGGGTTGTGATTGTGAAATGTTCCGTTTTGTAGGCCTTTGAAAGAAGAATGGCAAAGCTTGGCCCTGTAGATCAATGAAAGTGTGGTTTTCTCCTCCTGCAGGCAACTCCTCTGATGTCACGGAGAGCATTGGCACAGAAGTCAAATAAATACAGTATATATATATTTGGTTCTCAAGGATGGAGACCCATAACCCTCCCCCCAATAGGATACACATAAAGTGTCCTCCTCCTGCAATGCAATTTGCTGTCAGCAGTGTGTGTGATAAGTTGCACAAATGTTTGGCTTCTTCACTGGTTTGGAGTCAAACGAAGAAAGGGTACTGTGATGCTCCTTGAAACAGCATGGGAAAAGGTTGGGTGCTCTGCTTGTGTTCACACGTGCTCTGCAGCACCTTTTCCCTTTCAATCCAAAGGGCTGCACAGGGGTCATTTGTATGGCCCGGTTGCTGGTTGGTGTATTAATTCACAAGGAAAGTTCTAGCAGAGGGGCTACAATATAGTACTGTACTTCTATTAGACTGGAGAGATCTGGTTTCAGTTTTCCATTGGATAAATGTGAACCAGCTATTCCGTAATTCAGTGTGCCAGCTGTATGGGGTAGGTTCAGCCTAGGAAAGGAGTCACGATTCAAGTTTTATGTCCGCTCGGTTCCATATCTGGAGGAAATTGTGGGCCACTAAAATACTGTTTAATCAAACAGCCTGATTTGGGACATACGTACTTGAAAGTAAGCACGTCGAATTTCAGCATGTCTTAATCAAAGCTTCATCCTTTAGTATTCCTTGTAAATTTTGGAAGACTTAACTCTGTTTGGGTGTGGTAGCAAAAACAGTTGGCTGAAAGACTAACAAATCCATTGTTGAGGCGTTCTGATGACATGGGCTTTCTTTGCAAAAAAGGCTGTCAGCGTTTCTGAGATCTCAAGAAAAGTCACTTGTTATCCTTTGCATAAATACTAGCACTAAATGGGGTTATTTATAGGGGAGCAGGCAAATTTGCTGGGTAATACGTAAATCAGGGGTGTCTAACTGCCGCAGGCCGGTTGCATCGTACAGAGGCCGCCCCCCCCCCAGTTCCGGCAATGCAAGAAAAGTGGCGATGGGACACGTCACGTGAGGCGCCGAGTTTGACACCCGTAACGTGAATGAAGTAGAGCAATCTTTCCCAAACGTGGTTGCTTGAAGAGGTGTGGACTTCAGCTTCTAGAATTCCCCGCGAGCATTTTTCATGGTGGTGGTGAAGTAAAGCATGTGGTTGTTAAGGAAACCGTGATTGTTAAGTGAACCCAGTCTTCCAAACCAACAAAGTCACAAATCATAGTCACGTGACTAAGGGATGCTGCAAAAAGGGGTCGCGCTCAAAGTCATGGGTGACCATGGGACACTGCAACTGGCCATGGATAGCTTGTTGTTTAAAAAAAATGGGTTATGATTTGGTGGGCTATGTAAATCCAGAAAATGGTGTTTGTTCATCCAATCATGGTTAACAAAATCATGGTTTAGTGTAGTGTTTTAATTCAATTGTCTTGCATTTTATGGAGAAATGTTTTTTTTAACTGAACTGAGATGCTGAAGTATTTCTTCCTAATAGCTCACAGCTAATATGATCAGAACCTTGATTTTTTTTTATGTGTTTGTTAAAACAAGTTACCTTTTTCTTTTCCATTCCTCCAAATGCTGTCTTTTCCACAAGTCAGGGGTTGTCCCTGCTTATGAAACTAAATGCAAATGCATAAAATTGAATTTCCTGAGACACCCCCTTATTTTCCTGGTGGTATCGCCTTCCATGTTGTTGATCTCTTTATATTTGAAATTTAGATATAAACTGTTTGGGACAAGGGCCTGTTTTTTGTTTTGATCACTTTTGGGGTAGACTTCAGATTTGCAGACTTGACTGAATAAATACATATAGAAGGGGGAAATAAGAGTAACCTGCAGCTAGAATAATACATAAATAAGTCCGATAAATAAGCTGTTTTCCTTTGGAGAGTGATAGAGACGGAACTTAAAAATAGGGCAAACTATAGAAGATGTTTTGCTGAACATTTGGGATAAGACTTGTGTGACCTGGAACTCTTTCAGTGCTGCAATCTTGCTTATATTCCGTAGATTGCTGAGAGATCTTTTCAGGCTATTCTTCTGTATGTATATATATATATTGTTGAAATCAAAAGAAAGGATTGATGTTGAGGATCTGCCCTTTGCAGTACTGATCTGCTGCAAAGTTCTCGGGAAGACTGAATCCGACTCGTCCATAACTTGACTGCTAGGGGGAAGAAGTGTGGTTCTTCGGAATATTTTGCTGGTGGCTTTTTAGACTACCAAGAAACGTCTCCTAGAAATCTACCAGAGAAAACTAGAGATTGGCACGTTCTCAAGCAGTTCTGTTTTAGTTAGAAAGATGTGATGAAACAGCCTCCAGCCTCCTAAGGGAGCAACAGAAACAGACCCGCGAAGTGGGTGTGTGGGGTCTCTAACAATGCTTTGAACTCTAAGCACAGACGAGCGCTTGTAAGGGAAGCCAGTGTCTGATAATCTTCTCAGCTGTCCTCACCACTCTCTATGTGGACCTTCTGTCTGAGGCTGTGCTACCACCAAACCAAACAGTGATGCAGTTTGTTAAAACGCTCTCCATCGTGCCTCTGTAAAAAGTGGCCAGGACAGAAAGAAAAAGATGTGATCATCCGACGCAGAAAGTGAGATGGATCTTAGAAGTATCTGGGGAAACCTTGCCAAATTGAGTTGATGTTGTTTATGTGGGAAAGAGACAGATTTTTTTCCTTAGGATGTGCAGTCTTGATCTGGTTAGTCTTTTGGTCTTTGACAAACAAGAATGTTTAGTTAGAACCTTCTACAAGATGCTAATATTCAGTGCCAGGCATGCAATAAGGACATTTTCCCCCAGGGTAGAAAACTTGAAAGCTACTGAGAAGTGGAATGAATTAGCAAAATATTAGCAAACAGGAGGCAGTAAACCAAGAATAAAAGAATGAGAGAATAAGTCATTAAAAGGGTGGAGATCGAATAAAATGGAAAATGAAGCAGAGGGAAAACTGCGGTAATGATGGTTTTGTACATAGAACAAACGCATTGAAACATTTTGGGAACTTCTAAAACCTCCCCGAAATGCTCTGCTCCCTCTTGGTTTGATCTGTATTTGGTAGTACGGTCTCCATATTGACATACACTGCGTGAACTAGGACGTTCTTCAGGCATGGCGTTCTTAGCGGTTGCTTGCTTGCAGATGTTTCATTACCCAACTTGGTAACAGCATCACTGAGAGGGAGTGTGGTTTTGCTGCCCGTTTCCATATAGTCGCTTGCCCTGCCATACCTTGATGGAGGTATAGTTACCTTTGATGAGAGTATTATTATCTGCCTGATTGTTCAGCGTTGATCCTTGCTTTTATTTGTATTTGCTACCACTCTTTTGATTCGCAGTTATATAGTTTATCTCTAAATATCTATATTGTTGGCTGATTTGCCTGAATGCCGAGCTTCCAGGAATTCCTTAGCTGTTGTTTTTTTTTTAATGGATTTAGCTTGGTCTAAGATGCTGACAGTGTTCCAGTTGAAACAATGGCTGAGTCTGTCCTTGTGTTGTGCAATTAAGGCATTTTTCTTTGGGTCTCCTGACTTCCAGTTGGTGTTTCGTGGATATGGTCTGCTAATCTTCTGCTTGTCTATTTTAATGAGATAGCCTGTTCTCAGTGGCTCCTGACCACCCACCTAGACCAGGAAGAGCAAGATTGCTCAGGATTCTCTCTCATACAATATATAATCTACAAGATTCTGGGAGTTGAGCCTTCTTGATTGTTAGAACCACATTCCCCAAAGCTTCAAACCCAGCTGTTTTCACAGGCCTTTGAGATTATCTTGGAGACAGTCCTCTTGTGTAAGAATATATGTACGTATGAGGTTATGATTCCTCAGCATAGGAATGGTAGTTTATTATTGTTGGTAATTTTAATCCTTTTGCGTAGTGGTAAGTTGCTTGGAGTTGATGGATTTGAATGGCATGTGCCAGTGGCTCAAGGAAATACTCCTATCCAGGTTATGAAGCCATGCAAAAAATGATTGTCATTTGGGCCACAGATAAGAGATACAGGAAGCAGATGTGAGTTAGAGTCGTGGATGATGTATTTGAGGAACTACCTATTGTTGGCTGTAATTAAAGAAGAGTTGACATGCTGAGAAGAATTGATGTGGTATTCAGATTACTGTACGCTAACCCACAACAGAATCTGCTTGCTTTTGGCCTAGCGTGATGCACAGAAGGAATCAGTGAATGAACCAAAGTGTAAAACCATAATTGGCTGATGGTTAAGATTAGATTCACACATCATATTTTTTTTTATCCATTGAATTCTGGATTCAGTTCTTGGTTCACACATGACATTATGGCATTAACCAACACTTGTACACTAAAATTTCTGGACGTGCACACTACTCTAGGCCACAAGTAAATAAACCACTTGCTGAGAATAGCCCATTTCTTAATATGTTCTGTGAATGCAGATTTAGTTATTCTGAACAATAATAAGTTTATTTTTTTTTTTATTTATTTGATTTGACTTCTATGCCGCCCTATGCCGGAGAACTCAGGGCGGCTCACAACATAAATAGAAATCACAAGTTAAAATACATATATAAAAACCCCTAAGTTAAGAGAAAACCAATCATTCCACAAACATACACACAGACATACACTGGCTAGGGGCAAGGTGTTAGCTGCCCCAGGCCTGCCGGCAGAGGTGTGTTTTAAGCAGTTTGCAAAAGGCGGAGAGGGTGGGGGCGACACGGATCTCCGGGGGAAGTTGATTCCAGAGGGCCGGGGCCGCAACAGAGAAGGCTCTTCCCCTAGGCCCCGCCAGGCGACACTGTCTGGCTGACGGGACCTGGAGAAGGCCGACTCTGTGGGCCCTAACCGGCCGCTGGGATTCATGGGGCAGCAGACGGTCCCGTAAGTAACCTGGTCCGATGCCATGTAGGGCTTTATAGGTCATAACCAACACTTTTAATTGAGTTCGGAGACCAATTGGCAGCCAATGCAGCTCGCGGAGTGATGCCGAAATGTGGGCATTTCTGGGAAAGCCCAACACTGCTCGCGCGGCCGCATTCTGCATTACCTGAAGTATAAGGTCCATACACATTCAGTCTCCATGGAATTGTTCTTTTTTTGAGAGATGTTTCCCTCTAAATTTGTCTCATCCTCTTTTAAGATCTTTTTTAAAGATGGTTATATCTCCTACCAGAAAACTCCGTGTGGATCTTGACTGAGACATACTGTGTTACAACTGGGGCCAGAACACTGTCAAATGAATTACGCCTTGACACTTTGGTCTCCTTGGTGTCAAGTGAACTAAATCATATTTGGGGGGTTGTTTGCAGACTTCTTGTGGTGCACGAGTGAAACGTTTTAAGTTACAGTATTTTTAGATGAATGTTCACCTGGAAAGATAAAGTAATTAAACTTACTTGAGGATAGAGGTATTTTGAACGACTGGAAGCTTTGCGCTGCGTTTGACTATGACATGTTTCCCTTTCTCCAAAGCATCTCCACTGTTGCTTTATGCAAATCGGCGTGATCTACGGCTGGTGGACGCTGCGGACGTAACCGAGAACGCTACAATTGTGGTGGGCGGCTTGGAAGATGCGGCTGCACTGGACTTTGTCTTCATCCGTGGCCTGATATACTGGAGCGACGTCAGTGAAGAAGCCATTAAACGCACAGAATTCAACCAGTCCGGGAGTGTGCAAAACATTGTCATTTCTGGGCTCTTGTCACCTGATGGGCTAGCTTGTGATTGGCTGGGTGAAAAACTGTACTGGACCGATTCTGAAACGAACCGGATCGAAGTTTCCAATTTGGATGGATCCTTGCGAAAAGTTTTATTTTGGCAAGAACTGGATCAACCCAGAGCGATCGCATTAGATCCCGCAAGAGGGTAGGTCTCTTTCTTTATGAGGTCAGAGCAACTTTTCCTAGCTCAGTAGAGACTCCTGAGCAGAGAGGGCACGCCCACACACAGCACACTCTGCTGTGTCATTGTTTCAAAACTTTAATTAAGCCGTAATGCAGGCTGCCTCCCCAGGAAGTCCCCCTTGTACTGCATGAGGGTGCCAAGGTAGACAATCCTGGAAGGATCTAAGTCATTGTAAAAATATTAACCATAGGAAAGATGACAGGAATATGAGATGTGAAACCCTCTTGTTTGGAGGAAGATGGAATGTTCTGAGCAACTCTGGAATTTCCATTTTTGTGTGAGACCGTATCCGTCTCTCTCTTTTAGGAATGCTAGGTAAGAATAAAAGGGCCAACTTTGAAGACCCCTGAGCTAGATGATTTAAGCAGAGGTTCTCAACCTTGGCAACTTTAAGACTTGTGGACTTCAACTCCCAGAATTCCTTTGAAAATGGTCATTTTTAAGTGTTGCCAACAGCTCGTTAGTAACGTATTCTCAGCTTTCCTCAATTTTCTCTGCCCACGTCTTCACCTTGTCACTTTGACATAGCAGGTGACATGTCGCGCTAATTAAATTCAACTATATTTTATGGATTTTTTAAACTAAATTGTGTGAGTTTGATAATATAATATAATAATATGTATGATAATATAGTCTGCTAACGACATATGTCAGAATTATTACCTAAACCTCTTGCTTGAGAGCAGATTCCCTAGGCGTATGTTACTCAGAGAGTAAACATAAAAAACAATGAAAAAGACTTTCGTTGAATTTCATTTCAGTTTTGCAGGAATTGATGGGGGCAGTGCATTGTTGTAAGCCAACTTTGCTTCTGAATTAATGAACTGATCATTGTCGGAAATTTAACAATATGTGCAAACTCAGTTATTTCTGGGGGGGGGGAATGCCTAACTGGCACATTAAATTTCCACCTCTCAAGAAATCCGTTGACAGGAAAATGTTAAGAGTATCCGTTCTCCATTCCAGTGTCGCATAAAATGAGAAAGAGTTGATTTTTAAGTGATAACTCATGGGAAAAAAGACATTCTAAATGGAATTCGGGTTGCCTCGCTTGAAAAAAGCATGTTTTGAAGCTAGAGAAAGAAAACAAAACAAAAAACAATGATATGTTCTCCAAGCATGGTCAAAATGAACAAATAAAAATTAAGCAAAGGTTAAAATTACCCCAACGTGTTGAAATCAGTATTGTAGCTCCGATGTATTTAGAGACAATAAAAATAACTCTTTGCAGCTATAAAAACATAACCCTATAAACTCTTTGCTGGAGTGGAGTTAACCTGTTTCTCCCCTTTTGCTTTTTGAAATCTCAGGTTCCTGTACTGGACAGACTGGGGAGAAATGCCCAAGATAGAACGAGCCGGGATGGATGGTTCAAGCCGTTCCGTTATCATCAGCGCAGATATTTATTGGCCAAATGGATTAACCTTGGATTACGAAGAGCAGAAGCTGTACTGGGCAGATGCCAAACTGAACTTCATTCACAGATCAAATCTGGATGGGACACAGAGGTATGAAGTAAGATGGCGACTTTAAAGGAAATCTGTGTTTTTATCTTGGACAAATGGAAAAGGCAAAAGTGTTCAGACTTACAGCTGTAATTGAGCCGTGAATTGCAGTCTTAAACCGGGATGGGCACCTATAACTCCTTTACTACCTATGGACTTCAACTTCCAGAATTCCTGAGCCAGCATGCCTGGCTCAAGAATTCTGGGAATTGAAGTCCACAAGTAGTAAAGAGGCCATAGTTGCCCACTCCTGGTCTTCAGTCGTGGTCGTTAAGTGGGTCACCATCGGGCTGTGACCAATTTAATGATCTCTTGCGGTGGTTATTAATTGAATCCATTATACCCAGTAAATTGGCAAAAAAAATACCAAAAATCATGTTCACACGGCTACAGGACACTGCAAAAGACTGTAAATGCAAGCTTGTTGCCAAGCAACCCAAATGTGATCTTAGGTTGTGGCCATTGGAACTCCAGAATGGGGTTGTAAAGTGCTTTTGGGAGGCTCCATCGTAAGTTTGAATAGTGGCTAAGCAACAGGTTGTTAAGCTAGGCTGCCTGTAATACAAGCCAATCATTGCCCATGATTTCTCTGCTTTTGTTTTATTTCATTAAAATTTCAGATGTCTTGATTTAGAATTGTATTTCATTTTTATCTTTGGAAGAAAGATAAGGACAACTAGTTTTCTAAGAATTTCCAAAGGAAATTTCTTAATTTGGTTGATTCAAGTAAAATCAAATGAGAATGAGATTATTCTCTCAAGAATCCTCACTATTAGAATTATTGGCAAGATATACATTATTATCTTTTTGGAAAGGTGGTTTTATCTTGCGAAGAGAGAGATGTCATTTTATACCCACTGATTGGTTTGAATTTTAGTATTGGGATATTCCTGCTTTTGAGAAGAGCTTTTAACCACAAAAGCTGGCATTTGAAAAAAAAATTAATGAAACACTTTAATATTACTTTTATATTTTTTGTTTATTTTGCATGCTGTGTGGAATTCTTTCAACTGGGGGTAAATTGTGATAGTGAATATTAAGTATGGGAAAATTATGCAGCTATTCAAAACTATTAAAAATGTTTATGAAATCGTTTGTTTAAAGTGCACTGAGATATAGAAACATTTACAACTATGGCATATTTTTGAATAGGATAATTTTCAGTCGTTAGTAGTCTGACTCTATAGCTGAAGGGAAAAAGAAGAATTTGGCTTAAAATGGGTTCTCAACCTTGGCAACTTTAAGACTTGTGGACTTCAACTCCCAGAATTCCTCAGCCAGCAAAGCTGGCTGAGGAATTCTGGGAGTTGAAGTCCACAAGTCTTAAAGTTGCCAAGGTTGAGAACCCCTGGCTTAAAAGATGGTCCCTATCAATCTTGTCCCTTCCCTGGCAGAGCTGTGACATATAGCTGAGTAAGGGCTACCCGTAACAGAGTCTTCTGATTGGATGTGACCACATGGAGGACACACATGCATGTGTACACCATTACAGAGTGCAGACTGGGGAAGCTTTTTCTCATAATTGGGATATCCCTGCCTTTGGCCTTTCTGTGGTTTTGTTCAGTTGGTTTGTGTAGCTGATTCTTTTTTCGTTTAAAGTCAATTGCCGTCATCCAAATATAGTTACTGGATTCACTGTGGTTATACATGTTCGTTGATTTTTTTAAAGTGAGCTCAGAAAAACCACTGGATGAATGTAGCCTGGGTTTTCAGAATAGCAATTTAAAAAAAAAATTCTTTGAGGCACTCTGGACAATAGCCCAGCGTGTTTTAGTAATGGTATTCTAATGGCTTGAGTGTCTAGGGTTACCTCACCATGAACTCATGGAGCAAAATGGACATCGCCAACGAACTCAGACTGTTTGGGTATGGTTGGGAGGGCACTGACTTTTCTAGGCTGCCCTATCTGTGTTTCCTGGTAAAATACATGGGAAAATCCCATTGGAGGAAAATTCCACGTAGGGTTAGGTCACCATGGACTCGGACATTAAAATGGACATCGCCAACAAACTCGGACTGCTTGGGTATGGTTAGGAGGGCACTGACTTTTCTAGGCTGCCCTATCTGTGTTTCCTGGTAAAATACATGGGAAAATCCCATTGGAGGAAAATTCCACTTAGGGTTAGGTTACCATGAACTAACTCATAGAGCAAAATGGACATCGCCAACAAACTCGGAGTGCTTGGGTATGGTTGGGAGGACACTGACTTTTCTAGGCTGCCCTATCTATGTTTCCTGGTAAAATACATGGGAAAATCCCATTGGAGGAAAATTCCCCTTATAACCAATCTAATCCTTATAATATGATTCTGCCTGTGTGCAATTCCAGCTTCCTACTGCTTGCATTCTAAGTTAGTTGCACTTTCCCAAGATTGTTTTTCAGTCTGGTTGCCTCCTATACAGCATGTTAATTTGGATTTAATTGAATCATGCCTCTGTGACCATGTTGGTGGGACTAGCTGGACCTCATTAGGAGCAGAAAGAATTGTTGCATTAGCTCAGGGGTAGGCATCCTTGGCTCTTTTATGACTCGTGGACTTCAACTCCCAGAATTCCTAAGCCAGCCTGGCTCTGCTTGGAAACCTCTCCCTTTCCCCTCAGCGTGGCTGGCTCAGGAATTCTGGGAGTTGAAGTCCACAAGTCATAAAAGAGCCCAGGTTGCCTACCCCTGAGCTATCTTAATCTGAGCCACCACCTGAGCATCCAGGTGCAAAGCTGAATCCAAAAGTTACCCCAGCCTGTGAACCTTATAATTTAAAAATGTTAATCTTAATTTTTACATGTTAATGTAAATTTCATACATTTTACGTGTTGATTATATTCTACAGCACCCAGAGGCCCTGATTTTTCCAAGGTGCTACTGCCACTACATCCCAAAGAGGTTGAAATCTGTTTCCAAAGAACACGGTCTTTCTGATTGGGATCAATTCTGCCTTATCTGAACTGAGTCTCAGTTTTTGTTGGGAAAGGCGTCAAGCGTAGAATCAGCCTTGAGTCCTTGCACAGCCACAAGAAATCCGGAATGTTGTTTTTGAGTTCCCAGTCTGGCTAACAATCCTACAGTCCTCAGAGGGATCGATTTGTTCCCAGGCTGAGACTGGCAGTCTGGTGACATTCCTATATAACAGGCAGAATATAATAAAGCAGCAAGCTTGAATTCTACGTGCCTGGGTCTGGTTGCTTGTGCCTGAGAATTTGTGAACCCTGATCTAACCCATTGCTGACCAAGCATCAGCCAAAGAAAGAGAAATGCCATCTGTATATTGATGGCATATTGGCGAACTGTCCCACAGACTTTTATGTGCACGTTAACAAACACAAGATACCAGGTCTTGTTCTGTTTCTTGGGATGTAGAAAAGGACCCCTCCATCAGATCCCTGAGATCACTAGTGTACAAGAACTAAACCTGAGATCCTCCTTTGTCATCCTCTGAAAGCGATCTTTGAGGAAGGATCAGCACCATTAGAAAACCATTTCCAACACTGATTAAAGTATTCGTAGTTTTCTAAGTCGTAGGCCACCAGCTAGTTCGCTTGTAAGGTTTTTCCTAGAGCAATTGCATGCAGTTCAGTGTAACAGGGATGAATTGCCATTGTTTCCTTTCAGAATGGCGTCTTTCTTTCCTTCTTTTGAGTTCCTAGTCTAGCTAGCAATCCTACAGTCCTCGGAGGGATCCTTTCTAGGTCAAGCAGACCACGAAGTCAACAGCCTGGGGGGACTAAAACTATTTCAATTAGCTGTAATAAGAGAATTTGGCGAGTCTGATTGTGATGCCCCTCCTTCGCTCAATTAGGAACGCATTTCCTGAGCCTCTTGGGAACGTCTTCTCGATTCTCTGGACTTTAAAAAATGTTCCAGCTGTAACAATTCCTGCCTCTTGCTGGCAATGTCTCTTCAGATCTGGATCCAAGTTCTGACCTCGACTTAACCACAGTTAATTTAATGACCATTCAAAGTTACATTGAAAAAAGTGACTAATGACTTTCACATTGCATCACCCCCTGGGTCACATGACCAAGCTTCAGATGCTTGGCAACTGGTTCATATTCATGACAGTCACCGTGTCCCCGCTCTGCCTCCTGTCCCAGGTTTCCATTGTTGTGAGCATTTCTGTTGAGGATTGGCAGCGGGGGTGGGGTGGGCAGTGTTTGGTTTTTATTTCCCCCCCCCCTGTCTGCTGGGTGGTTGCAGCAGGTTTTGGTCACTTCACATGACCCTGGGACCCTGTGATCATCATAAATATGAATCAGTTGCCAAGCCTCTGAATGTAAATCACAAGACCCTGGAGATGCTGCAACATTCCAGCTGATCGGCGCTTCTTCTGGGCTCAGCGGAAGCACCAGGATCGGTTCCGCTTTCCAGCTGATGGGTGCTTCTTCAGGGCTCAGCAGAAACGTCAGGATCAGTGCAGAGCTCCAGCTGGAGCCTGGCGCTGATCCTGGCGCTTCCGCTGAGCCCTGACAGCCCTGCAGTTCCAGCCGTCTCTCGCTCAGGCTTGTGCGATGCTGCCCCCGGTTCAGCTCATTCCCCTCCCCCGCTACCCCTTTTCTAGGATGGTCGCCTATCACCTGCCAGGTGCCAACGTACCACAGGTGGTACCCGCACCACTGGCTGGAAAGCCCTGCTGTAAAGCACTGTGGAGCAGAAGTTGTCTTAAGTGCTATTGCTATTCCGTCCAAAGCCAAAGATGGAACATCCCGGGTTCTAGATGGCGGTAACATCTAGACAGCCACTAGGATTGAATCGGAGACAGTTCTTCCCCGTAGATAACTCGTACAGTATCCAGACCCTGAGATGGAAGCTACTTATTTATTTACTGCATTGGTGCCCTAATTCAACAGTACTGATGTGCAGCAATTTAATGTCCCAGAAGAGAAGAGAAATAGCAGAACACTGACTGAAAGAGAAGTATATGAACTTAGGAGCCTGGTTCGTTTTGCCAAGGTTTTCTCTTTTCTCTCAGATCAAACAAGGGCATTTTTCAAATAGCTGTTTGACAACACTGAACTCCAGAAGGACTGAAAGGCAGAGCTTGTGTTTGCCTGCTAAAGAAAAATCAATTAATTCTCATTTTACCTTGCAGGAACAGCCTTAATGAATTGTTAACGTATTCCTGGTGGAAATTAAATTCACTTTATAGTCTCTGGGGAAACATTCTCCCCGATGCGATGAGTGTTTTTGCGTTCTCTGTACTGTATGATGGAGAACAGAATAAAATTTTAGGAGTGGCTCCCCATTCAGTCCTGCACTCGTGTAGTTCTGATTAGAACAAATTAGTGTTTGAGAAGAGAAAAATTAAAGCAACTTCTATTTGGAGATACAACAATAGTAGAGATTTATACGTTTTAAAATAACGTGTGATTTTCAAAAGTCCAGTAGAATGTAATGCTAAACACAATTTAAATAACCAGCAAGTTTTAAAAGTATTCTATGTTCCTAACTCTAATAGAACATTTAAGATTAATAAGTGGTTATATCAGCTATGTTTAGCATCCGTTCATGTTTTTCTGTTAGTATTAAAACACAGCTGGCTGATAAAGAGAAGAATGTAGCAGGTTCTTGGCATTAAAATGTGTCTGAAATAAGAGTGATTTTCAGGCACATGGTTGCAGAGACTTAAATTCAGAACGCAGCAAGTTTTATTTGCAAATAAGCATTCATAAAATGGTGCTGTTCCTAACATGGAAGAGAGAAAGAAAGAGTTTGACTGGGTGAAAACTTTGATATTTTATTGAACTCTGTTAAATGATCACCATCAGAATCTCATTTCTAAATGCTGATAATTATTTTCCCTTTTAAAACAAAACCTCCCACACTACGTGATTTCTTTCCAGTACTTGAGTGTGACCGTTCTAACGGCCACCATCTCTTCTGTATACACAGGTAGTCCTCGGCTTACAGTGATCTGTTTAGCAACCTTCCAAGGTTTACAGTGAGTGGCATTGAAAACAGGGACACACGACCGGGTCTCACCCTTAGGAATGTTGCAGCATCCCCATGGTCATTCATGTGAGCAAAATTCATGCACTTGGCAAGTGTCGTGTAGTTCTGACACTTGCGTTGTCTTGAGTTCATGTGAGTGCAATTTGCAATCACAAACAAAATGAATGGGGGGAGCTGGATACACTTAATGACCAACCTGATTCACTTAACAACTGCAGTTACAGTCTATTCTGCTCTGCTCTGCTTATTTGTTTAACAACCGTGGCAGAAAAAATGATAAAAGTGGGTGCAACTGCCTTGTTTAGCAATCCTCACTGTAGTTGTTAGTCTTTTAACGCGAACAAGACGGCTGAATGGAGCTGGCTTTTGAGCGGTCTGGAAGTCTGTTTTTTGAACTCGTTCTTGGAAGTCCTCCCGCGGCACAGGCAGGGGGGGGCTCGTGGGAATTAATTGACAGGGTGGTGGGAAAAAGTTCGTCCTACTTAGGTTCTGCGGTCTCGTGGCATTGCAAGCCTGCAGATGCCCTCTCTGGTCCCATTAAAAGAATGACTGTGTCTACTTGTGCACCAATCCTTTTCTCCCTGGCTTTTGTGCAAATTACATTAAACCAAGTTTTAAGACTTAAATGTGAAACGTTCCATCAGACTCGTGAATTCTTAAGAGTTCCTTCTGGGGCTAATATTCTGCTTGAGAATTAATGAAAAGGAATGCATTCCAACCTCTCAGCTGTCTCCAGGGAGTAAAGTCACAGATTGCACATTTCGCAGCTCCGTCCGATTTCAAGAAGGCCAGAAGAGGATCTAAAATGCTGGCCTCGTCTAGATCCAGGGAGACGGTTTGTGGTGCGATACACCTTTTACTTATTTCTAGGCAAGCGGTGATCAAAGGGTCCCTGCCGCACCCGTTTGCTCTGACGTTATTTGGTGACACGCTGTATTGGACGGATTGGACCACTCGCTCCATCCTGGCCTGCAACAAATACACTGGACAGAACCTGCGTGAGATACACGCCAACATCTTTTCTCCCATGGACATCCACGTCTTCAGCCAGCAGCGGCAGCCCAGTGGTGAGTCCCTCGTGCCATTCCCAGAATGGGCCAGGTGGAAATTCTCATTTGTTTTGCAGGTTTTTCAGACTGTCACACGTACAGTTTTTCTGCAGTGTAGGTAGCCAGCCATGGTGCATATTTTGGGAGGCAATATTACTGAGTAGTAAACGAAAGAAGTTAGACTTAAAAAGAAAAAGATCGAACTACACTTAACGTTAAGCGTACTTCACTCCATTGTATATGTCAGGTAGAAAAATCAAATACTTTGGTCTTTAACATCTTGATTTTGAAATTGGCCATTTTGATCTTGTAAGTTACAGTAAAAAAAAATGCCCCAATTGCCCTGCTATAAATCAAGTCATTTTGCCACCAAATTTTACTAGAGTTTGTCAGAGCCACAGATGGGGCTGTGGATGCCTTTCCCTCCGTTGTTTGATAAAGACAGGTGTGGAGGAGAATTAAAATTCAGAAGTGCTTCCTATATCTCCCCAGTCTCTGTTGTACAAGAGCGTGGTTAAAACACTTTTTATCCTTCCTGTAAAACCTTGTGAAGGAATACAGGAAGATGACTTCAGTCAGGGATCTCCAAGCGTGGCAACTTTAGGACTTGTGGACTTGAAATCCACAAGTCCTAAAGGTTGAAGGACCCCTGGACTACACTGTTCTACACTGTTTTAATAGGGCTGTCTAGTATGTTTTCCTTTACACGCACACGCACAGCTCCACTGTTCATAAATATCCACCCCTGCAGTTCAGATACTACATGGGAAATGGTCTGCCTTGAGCTGCTTTGGGGCGTGTTGGACACGCGTGTTCATTCTATCTTTCACACATTCCCCCTCTTGATATAGCAGGTTTGCTGCTAACGGGGAGACTGTTCTGTGCTTTCTGTTTTTGACAGCTCCAAACCCCTGCAGGAACAATAACGGCGGCTGTTCCCATCTGTGTCTGATGTCCCCCATCAAGCCCTTTTATCGGTGTGCCTGTCCCACAGGGGTGAAACTCCTTGAGAATCAGAAAACTTGCCAAGAAGGTAAGTTTCAGTTGGGCATAAGCGCTAAGCGGGGGGTGTGGTGTGGTGTGTGTCAGACATGTTAAGGTGATGGTGGCGACCATCTGAAAGCTCCATGCCTTTTTATACGCATCACAATTCACCTGCCACCAAGTATTCCAGCTGGAAGATTTAGTATTTATTTAATGTATATATCTCCTGCCTTTATTGTCCTTTTATTTATTTATTTATTTTATTTATTTTGTTTTGTTTGGACTTATATGTCGCTCCTCTCCGAAGACTTTTATAAAAAAAGGAAAAAACAACAACCTCGAGATAGCAAACCTATCTAAGGCATCTCTCTCGCCCTATTTTTCCCACAACAACTTTATGAGTTGGGCTGAGAGAGAGTGTGACTAGCCCAAGGTCACCAAAGCTTTCATGACTAAAGCGGGACTAGAACTCACAGCTTCCTGATTTATAGCCTGATGCCTTAAACCAGGGGTCCTCAACCGTGGCCACGTGAAGGCTTGTGGACTTCAACTCCCAGAATTCCTCAGCCAGCTTTGCTGGCTGAGGAATTCTGGGAGTTGAAGTCCACAAGCCTTCACGTGGCCACGGTTGAGGACCCCTGCCTTCCTTAAACAGTAAACCAGATTGGCTCCTATTAGGTGTGTGAATGCCCATGGGAATTTTCCCTGACCAGGAATGACCACAGGTGATGAGCTAGCCAAAATTAGTAAAAAAAAAAAATGAAAACAAAACCCTCTCTTATCTAAGTTTAATTAAGCAGAATCTGGAAAAAGCGTTTTCTCTGCCTGCGGGATACAACTTTGAGGAACAAAACTCTGCTTCATCCAACTTTTCCCAATCCAGTTAATAAACCTCATTTTTAAACGGTTTAAAAGAAAAAGAGAGAGGACATGGGAGAGAGTAAGCCCAGCTGTGTGTGCAGTGCTGAATTTTTAACTTTTTCCTGGGGGGGTGTGTGGAAATACATGTCTGCTCTCCACCAGCCCCTTCACTGCTGTAATTGTACCAAAACCTTTTTTTTTCCCTAAAAAAAAAAAAAGGAGTAACAAATGAGGGAGAAGACTTATTAGTGATAAACTGTCCTTGGGACAAATATTAATCTTCTGCAAGGGGCCGAATATTCCCCCCTTTTTTGAAACTGTAATTCCAACCAGCCAGCCTCTCTGGTAGTCAAACTTTTTTCCCTGCAACATGTTGGAGCGCAGTATTCTGAAGAAGTTTGAAAGCCAGAAAATATCCTGTGGAATTTATAACATTTATACTACTTGGCCCCGATGGAGGAGGTGAAATCTGGCTGACCTCGCTAGAGTAGTTTCCATGGCAGCTACTAATTTTTCTGGGGAGGCAGGGAGCCCAAGCAGAGAGAAACCCTTTTTGTGAGTCTCTTCTGACTTTTCATTCACTCCTGGAAGGCCCCGTTGCCCTTGGCTTCCTGTCTCCAGCAATCCCCAAAATCTGTAGGGAAAACCTGTTAGGAAATGGCATAGAATTAAATCTGGGGGAAGGGATTTTTTTTTTTTTTTTAGGGCTGATTGGACTGTCAGGCCACTTAAATTCTGTGGCTGCCTACTTTCAGAACAACCTTTAAGCAGGAATAGGACCAGAAGCTCCGTTTGCTGCTATTTGGAGCAAAAATAACCCCCCCCCCCTGAGCAAAGAGGCAGCCAGGGCTGAGAGAGACACGGGAAATAAAATTAAAAAAAAAAAAAACCCAGGCTGCTGGTAAGATGGTCTTCTAGTGCAGCGGTTCTCAACCTATGGGTCGCGACCCCATTTGGGGTCGAACGACCGTTTCGCGGGGGTCGCCGGACACCGCGGTCCGTCATTTTGTTTTTTGTTTTTGTTTTTTGTTTGTTTTTTTGTCGTGCGCCGCGCATGCGCGGTTCGGGCCGTTGCTGTCCGCCATTTTGTTTTTTTGTTTTGTTTTTTTGTTGCGCGTGCGCCGCGCATGCACGGTTGGGGCCATCGTGCGCATGCCGCGCATGCGCGGATCGGCCCGTCACGGTCCGCCATTTTGTTGTGTTTTTTTTGTCGTGCTGCGCATGCGCAGATCGGGCCATCGCGCGCGGGTCGGGGTCGCACCGCGCATGGGCGGCGCAAGTGGGGTCTCCACCTGAAAAAGGTTGAGAACCCCTGTTCTAGTGACTCCCCGAGTTGTCTTCGAGATATTTGTGGTGTGTGAAGCGCTCTCTGATGCTGCTCATGCCATTCCTGTGTGGCTGTGGCTTTTTTTTCTTTTTTCTTTCCTCCGTACGATACAATCTTGATTGAAGAAGGAGTCAATTTGGCTTTGGACAGAACAGCCAGAATGTTAACGCGCGTCTTTGGCGTCACCTGTATATGGTTTCCTCCATCGTTAGAGTAAATAGGAGTGTAGGCAGTCTCGGACTTAATGACCACAATTGAGCCCTGAATTTCTGTCGCTAAGCAAGACAGTTGTCAAGGGAGCGTTGCCCCGTTTTACGACTTTTCTTGCCACTGTTGTTAAGCAAATCAACGCAGGCGTGAAACAGGTGACCCCGGTTGTTAAGTAAATCTGGCTTCCCCATTGGTGTGGCTTGTCGGAATGTCGCGGACAGGGGATCACGTGACCCCGGGGGAGGCTGCCAATAGGCAGATGAGGAAAACGGCCGTACGTTACTTCTTTCAGTGCCGTTGTAACTTTGAGTGGTCACTGAGTGGATGGTTGTAAGTCCGAGGACTACCTCAGAAACGTGTGTAGGGCTGTCTCCTCCGTTCAACAGATTGGTCCACTTTCTCCGGCAGTGAAATTCTGAATTTCTGAAGCCCTCGCACCACGAGGACAGAGAGCTTATCCAAAGTGGCTTCGTCTTCATTTTATCCTGCATTTCCAAGTAGTTATGAAATTGTCTTGTTCACACAACGTAGTGAGTAGGGGCTGAATCCTCCTGCTGCTCTTCAGAAGAGGGTCAAGAGCTCTTCAAGAGTCACATGGATTCTGGGTGATTGCAAGGGGGGGCGGGGGAAATCCCAATAGTGAGAAGCAGAAAAGGTCCATGGAAGGGGGTGTAAACTTCTTGGCCTCTCTTTGGAGAAGCTGGGCTCGCTTTCCTGGTCTCGCTCAGAAGCTGTACAGTCCCAGAAAACCATACATTACAGGGCGCAAGAAGGACCCCGTCATCAGTCACCACTTCAGCTCTGAGTTTGTTTCTATTTATTTCCTCCCACCGCTTCCAAAATGAAAGGCTTCCCTCTGCAGCCCTCCTGTGCTGATGGGGACAGATGAGAGGCTGTCTGGGAGCAGATGAAAGGGAACAGTCCACCACCAGGGAAGGGAAGGGAGAGAGAGTGAGAGAGAGAGAGTGAGAGAGAGAGAGAGAGAGAGAGAGAGAGAGAGAGAGAGAGAGAGAGAGAGAGAGAGAGAGAGAGAGAGAGAGAGAGAGAGAGAGAGAGAGAGAGAGAGAGAGAGAGAGAGAGAGAGAAAGGCCATGGTTTGCAAGCCCCAAACCCCAGGCTGTGTCTGTTTTGCGCTAGGGGTTCTGTTTTGTTCTTGCGTCTTATGGCGGTGAAGATGAAGTCAACTTTTAATTCCTAAAAAAAGGAATTGCAGAGGCTTCCTTTTTCTCACATGGCTGATAGGCCACTGCCTCAGTTAGGGATGGCCAGCATTTTCAGTTGAAAGCTGATGCAATTGGAAGGGCGGGGGGGGGGGGGGCGGGGGGAGGATGCACATCTGTGAATTCCCCATGTTGCTGTTCACACAGATTTATTGCCAGGCCTTGATCAGGATCACTGCAGAGAGGAGCAGAAAGTCGGGGATGATGTATCTGGGAGGAAGCAGGGAAAGCTCTCCCCCCCCCCAACGACCGCGCTTGCAAGTTGCTGATGTTCCACAACAGACCCTCAATTGTTCTGAGCAGGACTGCAGGATGGGAGAGGAGGGGGAAAGGCTGGCTGCTTCCTTCCTCCTGGGAGTGTTGGCTTCACACTGCTGGCAGCCCGGGGCCTTAGCAGCGAGACTCCCGGCCTCTGCTCCGACGGGCCAGTGGGTCAGTTTGGGAAATGGCTCAGCTGGAGCATCTGCCAGGCCGTCTCTTCCATGGATAAGCTGACCAAGGTGATCAGCTCCTCGGTGGAGAGGAGAAGGCTGTTCTTAGGCTGTGAATGGCAAGGGGAGGCCAGGGTCTTCCGATGGCCGGAAGGAGTGAGGAGCCAATCTAGGTCGGCCACCTGGACCAGGGGGTCAGTTTTCTGAGCTTTTGGACTCGTGCTGAAGCCCATCATCCTTGGGGAACTTCTCTCCACTGCAAAGAGTGCGTTGGCTATTCTGTGCGTAGTACGGTATTTATGTGGCTAGGTGTGGCTAGGTGTTGATTGATTGGTGTGTTGATGGCTGACTATTGGCTCTTGTTTCCTTGTGCTGCCACACCCTCGGCTCCTAAGTACCTGATAGGCTGGTGATAAATCAGCACTCCTGTTGACTGACAAGGAGCCCAGTTTTTGTCCCTGCTTGGCCAACAATTCAATTTGCCTTCATTTGTCTCCCGCCAGACCCAGCTTGCAAAGATTAATGGCTTCGTTCCTTCCTTTCCCAACGTTTCCCCACTGCGGGCAGCCCTCGTTGACGGCTGGTAGATCAGTCATGGGTTAGACGTGATGTCACAGAGGTCTAAATGCCATGAAATTCCTGTAGGTTTTCAGCAAAGAGGTAGGTGACCACAGAAGAGGTTTTAATTTTAATGTGGTGGGCTTCCTTTGTGCAGGAGCCATGGAGTTGCTCCTGCTGGCCCGAAGGACGGACCTGAGGCGCATCTCCTTGGACACGCCGGATTTCACGGATATTGTGCTGGAGTTGGAGGACATTCGGCACGCCATTGCTATTGACTATGACCCTGTGGAAGGGTATATTTATTGGACAGATGACGAAGTGAGAGCCATCAGGCGTTCGTTCCTGGATGGGTCAGCCAGCCAGTTTGTTGTACAGGCACAAATTGCACACCCTGATGGCATCGCTGTGGATTGGGTGGCCCGAAACCTTTACTGGACAGATACGGGGACCGACCGCATCGAAGTCACCAGACTCAATGGGACTATGAGGAAGATCTTGATCTCAGAAGACTTGGAGGAGCCGAGAGCGATAGTTTTGGATCCCACGATTGGGTAAGGCCCATCTTTTTTATTCTAAAGGTTTTAAAAAATGAAGAATTACCATACACTTCAGGGGTTCTCAACCTTGGCAACTTTAAGACTTGTGGACTTCAATTCCCAGAATTCCTCAGCCAGCAAACCTGGCTGAGGAATTCTGGGAGTTGAAGTCTACAAGTCTTAAAGTTGCCAAGGTTGAGAACCCCTGATATACTTGAAGTCAAATCTGTGGTTCATTTCAAGATGCTTTCCCTGATTCAGAAATAGGAATCTCCCTTTACCTAAATCATTCCTGGTGATTATTCTCCATTTTAGAGTACTTCAATGAGGATTATGGGGGACCAAGAGGAGCTTTTTGGCTTGTTTCAGAATAGCCCATAGTTCCAAAGAGCCTGTTTATCTGCTCTCTTCCTCCAAGATGAGATTTTGATTTACAGCCTGAAAGTATAGTGAGAAATTTGGATGCCAAACTGAAAATTAGCTTGGAGCATAAGGCCCCGTGTAAAAGCAGCTGAAATTTCTACAAGGATTTCCTTGGCTGTTGACCAGGCTGCACTCGATTGGCTGAAACCGTAACAAGGTCAGAAAAAAGTGCAGTCCATCTGCTTGATCCTCAGCATTGTCACCCAAGGGATCTCCACAGTGTGTCATTACACATTTTCTGAGTTGCCTGTTGTGAGATACTGCGAGCCTCTTTCAATGCTGATGTTTCTCCTCTTTTTTAAAATAATGAACTGAGGCAGTTTTAAATTGCTTTCCATTTGCATTACTCTTTATTTTAAGCCCTTGGGTAATAGGGTGAAAAACATTTTAACTCTGCCATAGATCTGCAACTTGAACGGATCATGGGTAATAACATTTGCTTTTATGATGTCTTTCTAATCACCCTGACACTTTTAAGAAAAGGGAGAAAGAATGAAGATCTTTGCGGATTTTTCTGCAGCAAATAGGCTGATCTAATGTTGGACAAGACCCAGCTTGGTGTAGTGGTGAAGGCATCTGGCTAGGAACCAAGAGACTGCCAGTTCTAGTCCCACCTTGGGCATGAGACCAGCCGGCTGACCTTGGGCCAGCCACTTTGTCTCAGCCCTAGGAAGGAGGCAATGACAAACCACTTCTGAAATATCTTGCCCAGGAAACTGCAGAGACTCGTCCAGGCAGTTTCTGAGAATCATTCAGGATTGAACAAAAGAGAAAAAAAAAAACACTGGATATATTCCATGTTCATGAAGCACTATATATGAGAATTCTACAGGAGATTGTCACAGGAGTTCAGCCAGGCAATTTTGCAGATAGGTTCAAGTAAAAATAATGTCAGTTAAAGAAAGTGCAGGCCACGGGCCAAGGTTAGCAAAGTTTAGTCTCTAGTCCATACTGCACGGTTCTCCCAGCCCGTGCTTGATTCCCTCTGACCCTTTTCCTTCTAGCTACATGTACTGGACCGACTGGGGAGAGATTCCCAAGATCGAGAGGGCCGCCTTGGATGGCTCTGACCGAGTCGTCTTGGTGAACTCCTCCCTCGGCTGGCCAAACGGTTTGGCGCTGGACTATATGGAAAGCCTGATCTACTGGGGAGACGCCAAAACGGACAAAATTGAGGTTTGTTATTTCCATTTCTCTTCCTTAGTCCAAAACCCAGAGCACTTCCCTGAGGCCGGCCGTTTGGGTCAGCGGCCCAGTCCACGTTCTTGGTGAGAAATGAACGGCAGGGTCAGTTACGAATAAACAGCTTAGGACAGTTTATACATCTTTACAGTTTACAGTAGGAGATCACATCCCAGGGCAACCCGATCGCCTTCTGTGACGGTGGTAAGTGTGAAAAAGGGTCGTCGTAAGTCACTTTTTTCAGTGCCGGATGGACACTAAACAAACTGTTGTAAGCCGAGGACTTACAACAAAGACACGAACATTTTGCAGTGTATAAAATGACGCCAACTCCTAAGGCTTCCAATTTAAAACATCTTTGGGCATATATTTTTTTGTTTTTCTCAAGCAGAACTTCCCTGGTGACAGTTTGGTAGAATTAACCAGGAAAAGAATCAAGTCTCTTGCAAAACCCAATATTGCATCTTAGATTTCTCTCTCTCTCTCCCCGCCCCCCCCCCGTGTCTTCTATATGCTTATGTGTTTCCCTTTTTCAAGCTTGCTGGTTCCTGTGGCCCTGTTGCTGTTCCCCGGATAGTAATCCCAAAGGCTCCTCCGGCCTCCTCCGCAGGGACTAATGGCTGTTGGCAGGGGCCTCAGCGGGGAACTTTTGTTCACCATTTATCTGGCAGCCTGCAGCTGAGCCGGGCGGGGGAAAAGGGGGACGCCTGCTGCGGTCTGGGGGCTTTCTCCTTTATCTCAGTCAGTTTTCTCCACCTACAAACGTCTGTCGACATAACGGGGGCTGTTTAGGAAGGGGGACGATTCCTCGCTGGCTTCCTTCCTCTCTCCCTGTCATGCCACGAGGTTAAAAATGCACGATCTGCTTTGCTCCGCTGGGATTACATGTTTAAATCTTCTGCCTGGAGATGAAATGGGAAGGGGCGGGGCGGGCATGAAATCACCCACGCGACCCGTCTTAAAATGAGGATTCGGTTCAAGTTCATCCAGCGCTGGTGGACTTACTGGGTCTGTCTGGCAGCCCTTTCAAACAGCCTGCATCCTTGCAGCTGGGCCTCCGTGCGTTCTCCGTTTTGATCTTCGTGTTTCTTACTCTGTGAAGGTTAAAAAGCACCCCAACACCCCTGTGGTGAGCTTTGGAGCAGCCCTCCTCCGTCCGACACGTTAACCATTGTCTGATCAACTTTCACAGTGTGGAACATAATCCTCCTCCTCCTCCGAGTCCAAAGCAGGAGAAGGTTCCAGATGTGCTTTTTGGGAAGTGTGCTTCATTCCTTTCCTGCACAGGATTTTTGGGAAAAAACATTATCCTAACCCTTGTGATTTGTTTCTTCTCTCCGAGGCGGCTTTATGATGCTTTAGACCTGCTGCTCGGTTCCTCCTTCCCCCTTTGCACCACTTTCTAAAGGAGAAGCGAGGCTGGAGAAATTGACCAGGTGCCAGGATTTGTGCAATGAGGGAAGAATGCAGACGAAATGGATCTCCCCAACTTGCCGCTGACTGTAACTCTATGCTGGTCAAACCATTCCAACACATCCTAATGAATTTTGATACGGCGTGTGTGCCTGAGGCCCTAATTCCACAGCCCTTTCTAGAAACATTTTAAAGTCTGTTTCCAGGCAGAATATAATGCTAATACCCTAAATGTACATTTGCTCTGCAGTCAGTCTAGTAAGGTTTACTTAAACTAGTAATGCCTGCGACAATTGCTAAATGTTAAAGTTGTATAGGTCTTTAAAATATCTTCTTGGAATGGGGAAAATTGATCCCAAAATAATTCCATCTATTATGGGTAAAAGGCAAACTTAAATGTTCACAATATACAACTTAAGGACCAAATTTCTGGGCAGCTCTCCTTGAACCTTTAAAAAATGCACAGAGGCAGAATGTCTAACTTAAAACAATTTCTGTGATCCATTCATGCCAATATTTCTGAGAGAAGGATCACGCAGCGATTGCAAGTAAGGATGATGGTGATCGTGGCTGAACGTTGGTTACAGAGGGAAACCTTGTTTGTGATGGGGTGTGCCTGAGCCAAAAACTCTGTAATTAATTTCTGATTCTTTGGTCAGGAATTCAGCATTTCATACTAACTGATCACTGCTAATTAAAGAAGAGAGATTCTCCATGAATTTTCTTTTAAAAAACATGGAGTGGAAGGCTCTTCAAATCTGGAGTAGCTGCTATCAACTCCATTCACGAGCTGAAGTAGAACAGAGTAAAGTGTTAATCGTAATATTGTTTCAAATGTTCTCCTTCTCTTTGGAACAACAGCTATACGTGGAATATGAGTTTTTGCTGAACCTCTTTTGTGTGGCAAATCCTCAGGCCTCTTGCAGAGATTCCATCTTTTTAGTCCCTCCATTTTTTGAGAACTTCCTGTTCTGTTGGACCTCTCTGGCCCTTTTCCCTGGGCGTACGGATACAGTCACAACACCACACAACTTCTGCAACTCTGCAAAAGTAGATCACTTTGCAGTTCAGATACCAATTCCAGACTCAGATCTCTATTCTACTTGTAAGTAAATTTCCCACAATCAAGAGAAGGAAACATCACCTTAATCCAAGAGTTGAGTATTCAGCCTCAGAACGATGGGACTTTTTAATGGAGGCCTTTGCTTACTTGAGGGAATGATCAGTCTGAGGAGAAGAATTATTATTCCCTTTCTTGGGTTCTCCAGATCAGCTAGAAAGAAATCAAATTCATTCCCAGAGAGAGAGAGAAGGAACAGTGGCACCAATAACTTTCCTTGACCTTCTGTACGCTGGACAGACAGTTGTGTATAGCGTGGAAATCTTGAGGCTTTGAATTCGCATGAGGCACTTCCATTTTGAATGCAAGAAAGGCTGTTTTGATTATTTGGGAAGAATGTGGAAACTCTGCTTCAAGCTTGAAATGTTTCCAAAATAAGAGAAAAGCTCATTTTGTGTCCAAAACAGCGCGTGTCCCCGCTCTTGGTACTTACTGTAGTATGTCTAAAACTCCACGCGGTGCAATGGATATCAACAACATCCTGCTAGTTTTTCCTTCTTTTAGTTGCTTTCTCTGTGTTGCTTTATCCTTAATGCTAAAACTTTTTTGAATATTGGAGGAAGAGGGAAGTTTTCTTTCCGTTTTGTTTCGTTTCTGTACTTTGCTGTTCTGATTTGTGGTATTTTCTCTTAATAAGTTGGTTTTTGGTTGTAAGCCACCCAAGGTCATCTGGGCAGTAGGTAACTAAAATAAGGAAGCCAATAAATAAACAGAAGTATCAGTTGTCCTGCAGGGACATCCGTGGGTGGGTTTTAAAAAGTCACAATGGCAGCCCAACCCTAAAAAGGGCAGGGTTAGGGTCTTGGCTGCCATGATGACTTCTCTGAACCCTTCTGGGGTTTCTTGGTCACTGGGATTCTTCATCAGGCCCCCCCCGTTCATGTTCTGCGGAGCTGGACCTTGTCTGAGAGGGTGTGGGAATAATTGCCATAAAGTCATTCAGAAGCAGCCAAAAAGGAGGGAGGGGGGAGATTGACTGGCAGGTTTGGTCATTGGCTGGTTTGAAGCGATGCAGGACTTCAAGAGCAGTTCAGAGCCGTTGTGGGTCCGTTGCCCTGCAAACCTAAATTGGCGTATTTGCTCGCTAGTTTCTTCTGAAGTGGGACATCTGTGCGCCTGGAGCTTGGTCACCGGCGGCGTGTGATGTGGGAAGCCGCATATGTTTTCTGTTGTTGTTTTTATCCTTGTAGTTAAGAGTCCTCTTGCGTTGTGAAATCCATCCACGCTGCTGCGGTTAAAATCGGCCCCGAAGGAGAAAAGGCTGAAATTTAGACTGAGAGCTGCTTGCCTTGGATGCCTTTCCCTTTGAGAAGCAGCCTGGCCTTCTAAAGCTATTGACAACGTAGCACTGACGTGTTCCTCTGCTGCCTCCTTTTCCCTTCTCCTCAAATACTCCTGTGAGGAGCCAGGAATTTTTTTTGCTAGGCGGGACCTCTATTTAAGGAGTATGAAATACAGTCTCAAGAGTCAGGAAAAGAATCAGCAGCTGTTACTTGCAGCCTGTTCTCATTTTCTGTTCGTAAATCAACCTTCCCTGCTTGTGAATTGATTTTGTTTAAACTGTGGTTTCATCTTGAAAAAAAGAGGGGTGTCTTTGTACCTGAAGGACTTAACTGTGATAGGTACTTGGTCATCTTGAATGGGTAGAGCAGCTTGATCATCCCTTCTGGTCTTCTCCAGAATTATTTTGGATGAAGTCGCCTGCGAACGTGCTGCTTTCTTGGCAGCGGTCTTGAAATATTGGTCTTTCCTTCTCATCTTCCCTTGGGATTGATGCTTTCTGGGTGAGAGACGGATCCTTTTACAGTAACTAAAGATGGAAGCCGTTCAGTATAGCAGATCCGGTCAGCCTCCTCAGAACAGATCTGCTTGTAGGGACCTTCCTATGGGACATCTTCCCCTCTGCATATAGTGGGATAGTAAGACTCTATTTTTACCTCCTTGTAATTTATTTATTTATTTATTTATTTATTTATTTGACTTATATGCCGCCCTTCTCCCTAGACTCAGAGCGGCTCACAGCAAAAATACAAGTACAAAAATATAAATCAATTAAAATAGTAATATACAATATAAAAACTATATAAGTATTACCGCTCATACAACATACAGTCCCAATCAAAGGCCCAGGGGCAGAGCACAGCTCACACGCCTGTGAGTGTCTGTGTATACAGACACTCTTGTATATTTAAATAAGGAATACAGCTATAAAACCAATATATGTAAATTTTAAGAAGTATACTATGTTCTGCATACAGAGAATCCAGTAGAAAAGAATATCTATAGCTCAGGAGTGAACCGTGGAGCCCTCAATGCTCTCTGAGCTTGGTTGATTCCTTACAGATGGCTTCATTACTCAACTAGGTGACATCATTCGCGTGAGGAAGTTGGGGGTTTGCTCCCTGTTGTATATACATAGCTTATATATATATATAATAAATAACGTATGTGTAGCTTATGTACAGTAGTTACTATATTTAAACAATATAGAAGCTATATATACGTGTAATACTCAACTTAACAACCATTTGTTTAACACTTGTTTGAAATTATGACAGCTTTAGAAAAGGGGCTTAACATCCATTCTTGAAGTGATATTCCCACCGTTCCCTCCATCGCATGATGGCGGTTCAGGTGCTGTGTTGCATCTTGGATGGTTGCCGCATCTTGGGATTACGTGATTGTGACTGGAAGAGGGAGTGTCTTTTATTAGGGAAAGCCTAATAAATAATAAATAAATAATAAATGGCTGAACAAGCCACTGAGCTGGGATGGAGGAGCAGGAACATCTGCCTGGAAGGTGCACCATCCCTGCCACCTCGGCCCCCTTGGTTAGATGCCTCCCTGAAAGGAAGGAAGCCCAGCCATGACCTTCCTTCCTTCCTCTGCAGCAGCCTCCCACCGAGGCTCCCGGGGGGCTACGATTATAGACCTCTTTCTCTCTGACCCAACCCAGAAGTTCAAAAAGGAACAGCACTTAAAAGCACGCGCGCGCACGCACGCACACACACACACACACAAGGATCTGTTCTATCCTGGCGGAAGTTCAAACCCGCCTTTGGGGGGGTCCCCTTTCCAGCTGTTGCTCCCCACACTTCTCAAGGGCAGTGGCTCTTGTACCTGGGAACAGGAAGATGGACTTGGATCTGCTCCCTGGTTTGAGGGATCTGCTCCTCCGAAAGCTTGCTAGGCGGAGAGGATTTCATTTTTCCCCCCCTTATAAAAATAAGGGAGCAAAATTGGGCAGGAGAGACTAAACTCTGCCCAGTTGCCCTCTGGAATAAGTTGTAGGAATTCTAATGTGGGCTGAAATAGAGCTGATCCCGGTTCTGAAGCTCTGTATGTAGGACCCTTTCTCCAATGATCCTTTTGGCCTGAGGGTTTTGCCAAAGAAGCAGTTGCCTTTGAATGGCAAGCCGTAATAAAAGTGGCAATTCATCATTTTTATGAGCTCAGTAAAGTTGTAAATCCAGGTTAGTAACTGGTTCATTTTAGAAAAATAAAATGGAAGTAAGAGAATTTGCTGTAAATAAGTCTTCCTCATTTTGTGATTGGGATACTTTTCTCTGCGTTGGAGACGCCTTTTTGCATTTGGCTTGATTCTTCTTTTTAATATAATTTTTAGTAAGAATTGTTTACAATAGTAAATACTAGCACAAACTAAACTTAGGGAAAGGGAATAGAAAAAAGAATAAAAAGTGGGGAAAACATACTATAAAGAATTGACTTTCAAACTTCCTCACAAGTATAAACAAATTTAATCACTCTTCATCCCTTAGGGAGTTACAAACAGATATTTCTTCATATCGCATTCCTTATTTGTAAGCAGATCCCTAAGACATCAAGTGTTCAATCCTGGGAGTTGAAGTCCACGAGCCATAAAAGAGCCAAGGTTGCCTACCCCTGCTTTAGTTCAATCAAATATTGTCATAGTATTTGATTATTATTTTTTTCAATTATTTATCCCACTGTACAGGTTTTTTTCAAGGTTTTAACTCACTCTTTTGTAGATCCAATAAGAGCATCTTACAGTCCATTGACTTGGAAGAGTTGGAGAAGCGTGCCTAGGAGTGGGATCCCAGACTTACGTATAGACTGAGCTTCAGTATTCCCTGGATATTTTCCTTTTTCTAGTCATCAGCAATGCAGCTTATCTTGCTGAGTCTGTGAAGTTTCTGCTGTTAGCTACTTCCTGACTGCAGAGCTGAGACTTAATGACACGTCTCCTGTAAAGGCTAATATTTTCCAGCTAGGTGTAATGGAATTTGTAGAAGGAAATTTATTAAAGGAAGCTATTTGGCAGACGTTAATGCAGAAATGCACCTGTTAATCTTTTGAGTTACAGTGTGAGATTTATTGAACTGCATTGGCTGACAAGAATTGCACTGTGCAAGAATCTGAGTTTACTCATTCAAAGCCATCTTGTACGTGTGTGTGTGTGTGTGTGTGTGTTTGTACTCGTGAAGGTCATGAAAACAGATGGAACCAGCAGAAGAGTCCTTGTGGAGGACAAGCTGCCCCACATTTTTGGCTTCACCCTGCTGGGGGACTATATTTATTGGACAGACTGGCAAAGACGAAGCATTGAGCGGGTTCACAAGCGGACAGCAGAAAGAGAGATCATAATTGACCAGCTGCCGGATCTCATGGGCCTCAAGGCGACAAACGTCCACAAGATCATGGGTGAGTGTCTTAAATATCCAACTCCTCCCCTGAAAACAGAGAGATTATTTTTTGAACAGATTCATACACTTAAGTACTCTAACAATAAGAATAAGGAATTTATGAGGATTTGAAAATTCTCAATACAGCCCTTTCAATAGTGTCCAAAACGGACATTGCTCACCATGCATGGGGATCCTCTACTGATCCTGTACTTCAGCGTAGTGCTAAAGCAGCTAGACTTGATTGAATTGATTTATGATTCAACATTACATCCACATGGAAAAGTGACCTAGCATGTCTTTGGTAACTTTAGCAGGTAGGGTAATTGTATGGTGCTTGTGAATTGGCTAACTGCTGGGAAGGACAGTTGAGCAAGCCAAATTCCATCCTTGGAAAAGATGGGATCCTACAAGCCTGGTTGGTCAAGTCAACTCAGACAACTTGCAGTCAAAGATTCTCCATTTCCAAATGGAGTGATGAGTTTGACTCTTGGTTTCCATCTGTTCCCGCCTACAAACATCACACAAGATGTTCCTTCTCATTCCTAGCCAGAGCATCAACATGAGGCATACAGGTGTGTTAGTAGCACTCCGAGGCTTAGAGTACTTAGTGACCTCGTCAAGTTTAATTGACTAAAAAGTATCTTGCTAAAGAGTCAGCAGAGTAACTGTTTATCAGTTCCAGACATGCTTCTATCATCCCTTCAGAAACTCTCCGTTGATTTTATGTGGCCGGGTAATGAGTAAAGATAAATCCACGGAGAACAAAATGAAATTATTTTTTTATTTAATTATATTTTGGTAATACAGTCCCAAACAGCAATAAACGTAAAGCAGTTTAAGAAGACTAAGACATAAAGACTTTGTCCAATGCGAAATCAAATTTGGGTCAGTCACCGGGACTAGAGATTTACTCCTCCGAGTAAATCGGATTCATGCCGGAGGCCCTTTTCAGGGAATTTCTCTCTACCAGAATACGTGCTTTATGTGGTGCCTTCCTCTTGGCTGATGGGTGGGTTGATGGCTGGTGACCGGCTGTCGCTTCCTTGTGCTGCCAAGCCCTCGGCTCCCAAGTACTTGATAAGGCTGGTGGTAATTCAGCACTTCTGCTAATCCACACGGGGCCCGTTTCCCAGGCTTCAACTTTGTCCAGTGTAGTAAAATCCCCCTCCCAAAAGTTATCAAGGTATAGATCCCAATAGAATAGCCAGCTTAAATGAAGACTTAATGAAAGAAAGACAAAGATGATATGGAAGCCAAGAGGACCCCTTGCCAGCGATACAGATATGGGAGCTCTGCAGCTTATGCCTGAATCCCCTCCTCTCCTGTTTTCTTGGAGTCCTACTTAGTCCTCCACCCCTAAGTTCAAATCTTCTTATTGATGGTCATCCACAACCAGCCAACTTCTTTGTCTCATGATTGCTCCAGGCAGATTCAGCAACCAGGAAGGAGGTCTTTGTCATCTTGGTTGGAGGTCCTGGGGTTTGGCTTAGGTCAGTCCATTTCAGGATGTTACCTGTCTTTCACCTTATCAAACATTATCTATATCTGGCCATTTCAAGATACTTCATACTGAGATCATTCCCTATCTTGGTCCCTTATGTGTTGGATGGTGTAATGTGACACGCAGCATAACTTGTAACAGCTGGCCAACAACGTTCTCTTATTAGTAACCAGTTCCTGGGTTAATAAAGTGCCACAGAGTCATAACACAAAATAATTACGGTATGGGTTTCAAAATGCACCATGAAATAGAAGGAGATTTCTTTTGGATCTTATCAGCAAGTTATCTCTAATTCTGTCATATTCGTTATATCAATTTTGTCCATTCAGCTGTGGAGAAAAATGGGGTCCTGTTATCTATTTAATCTGGGGGTGGTGTTAACTGAGTATCCATTGTTATTTGCAGCTTGGTCCATAGTATTTGTATTGGAGCAAGTGGAATGTCAGTGTTGCCACATTTTCTAACAGGCTGTATTAGCTATTATGGTGGAATAGTAGCAGTGGTGGGATTCAGATAGGTGAACCACCGGTTCTCTGTGTGGATGCCGCTTCCGGAAGTCCGTTCTGAGCCTGGGCAACAAAAAATTAGCTACCGGTTCTGCCGATGTGGTGCGAACCGGCTGAATCCCACCACTGAACAGTAGCCTGAAGTTGCGGGGGGGGGGTCTCTTTCCCAGGAAGCTAAGAGACAGCAGACTTGGGATGCCTGGTGGGCAGGACGAGGGCAGGGACAGATCCTGCCTAGTAATTCACAGAGTGTATCTATAGTTATTGCAGATAACTAATCTATTATTGCAGATAGTCTGGCAAGATTCTGTCTGAAGGTGAACAACCACAAAGGAACAACTCGGAAGTAACTCCATTCTTTGGACTTGACAGCTGTGGAGCAATGATAAAGATTTAGCAACGCTAAAGGTTTTGTTTCTGCTTCCTTAGGTACAAATCCGTGTGCGGAGTCCAATGGGGGCTGCAGCCACCTCTGCTTGTACAGGCCTCAAGGACTGCGCTGCGCCTGCCCCATCGGCCTGGAGCTGCTGAGTGACATGCAGACCTGCATCGTCCCAGAAGCCTTCCTGCTGTTTTCCCGCAGAGCAGATATCAGGCGAATCTCTCTCGAGACAAACAACAATAATGTCGCCATCCCACTGACAGGAGTCAAGGAAGCCTCCGCCCTGGATTTTGACGTGACTGACAATCGCATATATTGGACAGACATCTCGCTGAAGGTAACGCGGTCCTGTCTTAACAATGGTTAGCCTATCACTAGTGTTTTACTACAATTGATTAAGGAACATTTTATCAAGTTGGGCTAACCAGACCAAGTCTCTGTTCTTTTAGCAAATAGGTAAAGTCCAAATTCTGGAGATGTTAATACATCTTCTCTCCTCTCTCCTATTCTAAACAAGGTACTTTACTTTGCTAATGCTTGCTAGTGGTATCATTCCAAAGAAGAGAGAGAGAAATGCACCTGGGCTCCCTGCTACAATACATAGGGGGCCTCAGAAATAACCATATCCTCTAGATATGGTTTGCCGACTTTTACGCTCCCTGAATTTTGCTGACCTTTGCTGACTTTAACTTTGATGGCTGGGGAATTCTGGGAGTTGATGACAGCTTAAAAGTTGGTGAGGTTGAAAAACCCAGTTCTTCTAGGCAAGACTCCCTCCCTAACTGAGCACACTTTCCCTAACATGGTGACCCCCCCAGATACATTGGAACTGCAATTCACTAACTTAATAGACACTGTAGAAGTCATGGTGTCTGGGGGATTCTGGGAACTCTGGTCCCGGGATATCTGGAAGGAGACAGCTAAGAGAAGGCTGGACTGGGCCAAGAAGGGTATGGAGATTGCCAGCCGTAAGGGAATACCTGCTCATTGACTTTGTTGAAAAGTGTTTTTAAACGCAGACTAAAGTGAGCCTCCCGTTTTCATCCAGAGAAATCGGGAAAGGGGCATCCCAAATCTGGGTTATTCTATTGGAGATCAAGCTCTATTTGACAGGGAGCATCCTTGCTTTGTCCGTTTGGACCCCTTCTCAGATATACCGATAGGTAGCACGGGCCCCTAAATTTTCACGCACCCTCTTTCTCTCTCTTCCTTGCAGACCATCAGTAGAGCATTCATGAACGGAAGTGCCCTGGAGCACGTGGTTGAGTTTGGATTGGATTATCCAGAAGGCATGGCTGTGGACTGGTTAGGGAAGAACCTCTACTGGGCGGATACAGGAACAAACCGAATTGAAGTGTCAAAGTTGGATGGGCAACATCGCCAAGTTCTAGTCTGGAAAGATCTTGATAGTCCTCGGGCGTTGGCCCTGGATCCCGCCGAGGGGTGAGCTGCTTGCTTAATTCTTCATATTAAGAAACTTAGCTGAATTTTTAATCTGTTTTGTGAAGTCTGAAAAACCAGCCCTGAAAAATCTATAGAATGATAAGGTAGTCACCAGTTTAAGGTAGTGTGTGTAATTGGGCAGAAATACATCTATAAATCAAAACAAAGATTTAAAAAAACTGAGGATACAGTAATGCACTCAATTTTAAAACCGGGTTATTCCATTTACTTCTGCTATTTTTCGTTGCTATTTTATTTATTTAAATTTGTATACAAGTCCCCTGAATTGGCCAGCCGAGGCAATTGTGCCAAATTAGTTTAAAATTCAATTCAAAGTTTTACACAAATGAGCAGATGCAGTGATAATCTTGTACAAAAGTCCCCTATGGTAAACAAAAATTACGTCCCTCCCATAGTAAAGATGTAATATTGCTAATTGCATAACGACGGTGTAAATTGCTATTTAGAATTATATCTGTCTGGAATGCAAAAATATATCAATATATTTGTTTCAGATAAAACAATGAAGAAGAAAATGGGTGGCAATTATTTAACAAAAATATTGTGGCCTCAGTTTGCATCTTCCCCTTTGCAAACATCAAGGCAGAGAGCTAGCATAGCATTATAGCGTTATCTTCTAAATAAACGTATTTAGTATATTTTTATCTTTAAAAGAAATAAACCTTTATTTTTATGAACTTTTATTATTTATTTTTAAAAGATACTTATTCTTGCTCAGAATAACAAGTTTAAAATTTATCACTCAGATATTTTCTACCCCTGATTGTTTGCGCATCTTTAGGAAATAAACAGGGGATATTTGATATGTCTTTAGGTTCATGTACTGGACCGAATGGGGTGGGAAGCCCAAAATCGACAGAGCAGCCATGGATGGCAGTCAACGTAGCACTTTAGTGCCAAATGTGGGACGAGCAAATGGTCTGACAATCGACTACGTTAAAAGAAGGTTGTATTGGACTGACTTGGACACCAATTTGATCGAATCTTCAAATATGCTGGGTGAGTTTTGCTTGGCCATAGATATCAACTAACAGTCTTCATTACGCCAGGATCATGTAGGTTTGTGGGGGTGCTTTCAACAGAAACAGAAGTACTAATAAAATAATACACAATAATGCACAGTTAAATTCATATATCATTGCTACCCAAACATTAATTACATTTTTGAAGTAACAATTGAGTTTATAGACAGTTCACGTAGTAACTTGTCTTCTACGAGTTAGATAGCCACTGGTGCTTTGGTACGGTTTGGACATGGAGCAAAATGTACAAACTAACACAAAACAATAAAAGCAGATTCAGACAGAACCCTTGCAGACTGTCTTCTAGAAGTGGGAAATGGAACTATATCATCAGAAAAAATGTTTTTTTTTCCCCTGCAGTTACGATTCCTGACAGATAAGGGGAATGTAGCTTATGCCAAACTTTTTCAGACAGGTACCAGACTTGGAACAGTACAAAAATTACCTTAAATTAAATTTAAAAACACCTTTGGGGCCACAATATTCCCCAAGAAGACACTCCCCATTCTCCAGTGTCTGAACTCTTCGGAAGGAGCCCATCCTTCTCCACTCTGGGCCCCTATTTAAGAAATTCCTTCTCCCTGCAGATACACCAGCTTCATCTCTTTTTGGCACTAGCTAAATCAGACATTGTTCAGATGATGGCCGAAAGATAAGCAAGATTTAGACCTGGCTAGGACTTGGATGGGAGCCTGTGAGGAACTCTTCAGGGCTTCGAAGTTAGAAAAGCATCTCGGAGGAAGGCAGTGCCAAACCACCTCAGTACAGTTGCCAAAATGTGTCCTTGGGTGAATTTCCTAGTGAGCCCCTGGTGAGAGAGGGAGGCAGTCTTTTTCAGACACCGTCAAGGCTGAGCAGGTGCTGCTACCTGAGCCAAACAGTCTAAATTTTAGGCTTCTTTTATGAAGAAGATAAATGGGCGTTTATGATTTATGATTAGAAAAATAACATTTTTCCTATACCTATATTCCCGGCGGGGGGGGTTATTGTAACTTCAAACAGTTGCTAAACAACCAGTTGTAAGTCAAGGACTGCCTGTGCACAATTTCTTCCAGGGTTGTTGATCTCCTGTAGAGGGGACAGGTCCGTTTCTTCCTTCCTTCCTTCCTTCCTGTCCTTCATCCCCTCTCTCCACCCCCAGGCCTTGACCGGGATGTCATAGCAGACGATTTGCCGCATCCCTTCGGCCTGACTCAGTACCAGGATTATATCTACTGGACCGACTGGAGCCGGCGTAGCATCGAACGGGCCAACAAGACGAGCGGGCAGAATCGGACCATCATCCAAAACCACCTGGACTATGTGATGGACATCCTAGTCTTCCACTCATCCCGGCAAGCGGGCTGGAACGAATGCGCCTCCAGCAATGGGCACTGCTCCCACCTCTGCCTGGCGGTGCCCGTAGGGGGCTTTGTCTGTGGCTGTCCTGCTCATTATTCCTTGAACCCTGACAACAGAACATGTAGCGGTAAGTTGGGAACATGGACGGGGGTGTTCACTTGCGTTCCTAAAGGTTGGCTCGCCATAAATCAAGGCCGGTGTTTTTATGCTTCCGCTAAAATAGTCGAATTGGACCAAGGCTGGTTTTTTTTTTATTCCTAATCATAAAGTTTGCATCTTGTTCTCAAATCTGGAGGAATTAGAGAAGATGGAAAATTTTCAAGAGGCTCACCTGTAAGATTGTGGGTGTTTTTTTCCCCACTTCTTGGATGTGCATTGTTTACCCAGTAATCGCTATTTTTAACAAAATGCCTGGGAACAGTTATTAACTGATTCGCAAACCACATTTGGACATTTTAACCTGTGTGTCTAAAAAGTAATTTAGCAATCTAAAAAGTAATCTATTTTTAAAGATGGTGTTACAATTTCCTCCTAAAGCATTTCCCTTTGAATAGCACCTTCCTTTCTCTAATCCAGGGGTCCATGCTGGCTGGGGAATTCTGGGAGTTGAAGTCCACAAGTCTTAAAAAGTGGCCAAGTTTGAGGACCCCTGCTTTAATCTTGCTGTAGGATAGAGAGAGAGAGAGAGAGATTTTATAAAGGAAAGTAGTCCTTTTATAAAGGAAGGTAGTCCTTTAATAGTTGCAGTCCTTTCATTTTGTGGGACATTTTGGAATATTTTTAGAGTTACCATCTTAACATCTTCAGCCTAACGGGCCCTTTCCCTTCTCTCCTTGCATTTCTCCCTAAGCCCCTACAAGTTTCTTGCTGTTTAGTCAGAAGAATGCAATCAACCGTATGGTGATCGATGGGTTGAAAAGTCCAGAGATCATCCTTCCGATACACAGCCTCAGAAATGTTCGGGCAATCGACTATGATCCACTGGAGAAGCAGCTTTACTGGATCGACTCTCGCCAGAACATTATCAGAAGGTCCCAAGAGAACGGCAGCCAGGTATGTAAACGACGGCTCTTCATTTTGGCGAAGAAAGACAAAGGAAGGCAGAACAATTCTTGTCTTGCTGGATTTAATGTTTGAAAGGCTTTATAAATGCCTTTAAGAAACACCTTAATTTTGGGCAGAGGAGGCCAATTCAGTGTTGAGTTTAGGCAGAGCTTAATTTTAGAGTATAAATGTTTTAAAGATACATGGATAAAATCCATCATACTTCACCACAAATGCAGTATTCAAAAGGTCTTCGTTTAAATGTCTCCTATACGTCTATAGTTCTTTGGGTTCCTGAAAAGCAGACACAGAGTCAGGCCAGTTTCTGAATTTTTAAACCATGAGTGTCTCTGCATGGAGATCTTCCTTTTTTCTTTTTGATATTCAGAGGTTCAGCTTGTCTCTTGAAGTAGTGTTTCCATTCTTTTTTACAGCCAAAAGAAGTTCCAAGAAATGGCTCAACTTTCCTTGAAATTTATTTACTTATTATTTATAAGATGTATCTATATGGCCATCAATCTTGTGTACCATAACTTTTGGTGGCTTATAAAAACAACAATAAAAACATCAAAGCAGTCTAGCCTACTGTTTGCATTACTAGGGATAATTTTTTTCTTTTTTTAATATAAAAAAAAGTATGTACCACATACAGTATTTTTATACAGTTAATTGTAGGGTTTGTCAATATTTGCTTAACAGGGAAAGTTGAATTTGATTCCTTTTTCACCATTTATGTTGCTATCACTCTTACTATCTCCTGTTCCAAGAAGAAGAAGAAAAAGAAGAAAAAATAAACTTTATTTTCCTTCACCACCACTGACCACGCTAGCTGTTGGGACTGTCTGAAATATTTTGGGGGGGTACCTGGTTGAGAATAGCGGAGTTGCATAACCTGTCCCACCCTAAGTAGCTCTGTGTCAAGTTCCAGCTTGTTTCTGGTGGACCTCTTGAAGCCCCCTGTGTCTTGCACCTTCATTCCAGAGTTTTACCGTTGTGATGAGTCCCGTCCCCAATCAGAATCCAGATATCCAGCCGTATGATCTGAGTATTGATATTTACAGCCGTTACATTTATTGGACTTGTGAAGCCACAAACGTCATCAATGTCACACGCCTGGATGGACGGTTGATGGGCGTGGTGTTGAAAGGCGAGCAGGATCGGCCCAGGGCTATCGTTGTGAATCCAGAGAAGGGGTAAGTGGACCACAGGACGGGAAAGGTTTAGAGACATGCCTGCTCCACATCCTCTTGACTTTTCTCCTGCTCTTGTTTTCTGCTGTGCCACATCAACCATTTTATGTTGAATGCTTTAAAGAAAATCTCTTCTTCTTCTTCTTGTTAGTTGCGAAGTCGTGTCCGACCCATCGCGACCCCCATGGACAACGTTCCTCCAGGCCTTCCTGTCCTCTACCATCTTCTGGAGTCCATTGATGTTCACGCCTGCTGCTTCAGGGTCTCCATCCAGCCACCTCCTTCTCTGTCGTCCCCTTCTTCTCTTGCCCTCCATCTTTCCCAGCATCAGGCTCTTCTCCAGGGAGTCCTTCCTTCTCCTTAGGTGGCCAAAGTCCTTGAGTTTCAACTTCAGGATCTAAAGAGCAGTCGGGGTTGACCTCCAGGACTGACCGGTTGGATCGCCTTGCAGTCCAGGGGACTCGCAGGAGTCTTCTCCGGCCCCAGAGTTCATAGGCCTCCATTCTTTGGCGCTCGGCCTTTCTCAGGGTCCCACTTTCACAGCCCTACATTGCAACTGGGAAAACCAGGGCCTTGACTGTACGCACCTTTGCTGGCAGGGTGATGTCTCTGCTTTTTAGTATGCCCCTGGGATGTTAACATTCACACTCTAAAATGTGCATTATTTAAACCGCAGGGGTCAAACTCTGTACATGATGTATCGTGACGTATCGCGATGGGGGTTGCGTGTTCGTGGCTGTGCGTGATGCATCCAGCCCACGGGCCACCAGTTTGACACCCCTGCTCTAAACAAACAAAATATTGTTGTGTGCCTTTAATGCTTGTGCACATTTTAGTTCGGGTGTGTAAAACATGAGGAAAAACAAGGAACAACTCAAGGAGCTGATCCTTTTTTTTTTTTTTAACTTCTGTTTTTGATTTCTAGAAACTTCAAGAAGGAACTTTAGGAAGCCCATGAGAGAAAGAAGGAAAAATGATAAACAAAAATTTTAAGTTTTTTAAAATCCCTTTCCAGATTTATCAGACTTCAAAAGCGGGAGTTACCTTTTATTACTTTTCTAAGTTGCTTAACAGTTCCACTCACTCAGCATGCTGGCTGGGGAATTCTGGGACTTGGAAATTCACACATCTTTAAGTTGCTAAGTTCGAAAAACACTTGATTTAAACTATATTACCCAAAATAAAACCAGGTCCAAGGAAACATGGAATAAGCAAGGTAAAATGAGTGATGCACTATTTGTAATAAAAGAGTGCATACAATTGCAATAATAAATCAGTAACAGAAATGTGAAATGGTTTTTATGACATCTAAGAGAATTTTAGCGATGTCTTCCTCTATATCGCTAAAGGATTACGTAGCCCAGTTTTGTAAATAGTGTGTGCATTGCAGATAAAATAAATGAGTAGGAGGACCCTCTATAAATCAAGCAGCTTCCTAATCTTTATAGAAGCAGAAGTATAAAATAAAATGTTTAGGACAGTGTTTCTCAACCTTGACCATTTTAAGGCATGTGGACTTCAACTCCCAGCACTGCTGGCTGTGGAATTCTGGGAGTTGAAGTCCACATGCCTTAAAATGGTCAAGGTTGAGAAACACTGGTTTAGGAACTATTTAGCCTCCTGCTTTTGTAAACCACTGAATCTTTTTTTCCTGCTAGAAAGGGGAGAAAATCCAGAGCAGTTGGTGGACTTTTAAGCTCTAATTAATGAGAGTTTAAGACTACGTCTGCTGTCACAATTAACAGATAAGGATATTAGCTGCTTTTTAACATGCAGCTTTTCTGTTTATTTTTCCAATTCAGCAATGCAATTATTATATTTTTATATAAAAAGATTGAAATCAAAGATTATCTGTATTTCAAAAATTGAACCCTAAATAATGGATACCCTCAAAGCATGTAGCTTTGGAATATTGGAAGTAAACTTTCTTTGTTTGTCTGTTTTTTTAATTCATTTTAAATTAAAATAAAAACGTTGAATTCCATGTAATTCCAAGTACGTTCTTTGGCCGTGGTGTGGCATTGCCTTTTCCCCCCAGAACCTTTATCTGAGCGTCAGAGTTTCTTATAGCCTCCCGCCCGACAGCCACCACATTTAATGGTTTCAGAATCCTCCATTTGCTGTCCCCACTTGTGTCTTCTTTAGCTAGGGCTCTCTTTTCTGCGTCCACAGCAATCCAGCGACATCCACTCTGCTGATTCGGGTGGGGGAGAGGAGAGGAAGGCCGTCCAGGGGATATAACGTGACTGTCTCTCTTTTGGCAGGTACATGTACTTCACCAACCTGCAGGAAAGGTCTCCCCCCCGGATTGAAAGGGCGGCGTTGGACGGGACCGAGCGGGAGGTGCTCTTTGCCAGCGGGCTGAGCAAGCCCGTGGCCCTGGCCGTGGACAGCCACCTGGGGAAGCTGTTCTGGGCAGACTCCGACCTGCGGAGGATTGAAAGCAGCGATCTTTCTGGTAGGATAAAGGCTCTTTTGCTTTCAATTAATCCCTCATGAACAGCCTTCTTGGTACCTTCCTTTTCAAAATCAGACTGTGTTGCAAGCTGCTTGTTGTGCAAGTTGTGCTCCGACAACATTCCTTTGACGCTTGTAATGGAACGCTTTCCAGATTGAGCCACATTTTTACTGCCCTAATCTAAGAACCCAAAAGCACTCAGCTAGATCTAATCATGCATAACATCCCAGCATTGTTCTCTCCCTATTGTGGTGTAATGAGAGCTTCTCCACGGGTGATGTCTAGTTATCTTTGTAACAACTTGCGTACTTCTCTGGTGTGCCCTTGGCTCAAACGGGCGTGCGACCTATTAGGAGAAAATAGAAAAAATGCACTGGTCTCCCATACAGTAACCATGTGCAGGTATATCCAGACGTTTAAATGGTAACACGGGTGTTGTTCAGCTGACCAGAACAGTTAGTTAGAAATAATAATTATTTCAGGTTTTGATTTTCCTGTATTTTATATTTTGTACCTATGTTTTATTTTGGGACAATGAATAAAGAAGTCCAGGTGCATCACGGACAGTTGGGAGAAACCTCAGTTGCTACGTTTCTGCTCCCAATACTTTTCTCATATTGGCCCTCTGCTTTTCTTAGTGATAGTGATCTACATTCAGCCACAAGAGCCAATTTTTACTCTTAACTCTTCTTGTGATAGAACACATTTGCGAGTCGTAATTGGGTTTCTGGAAGACTTACTCTGTGGTTAGAAAATCACTTCCTGTGGTTTGGTTGGATGAGATTTAGAGAAACTTTAATAGCTATATTGGTGAGAAAACTGGAACCATTGATTTTCCTTTTAAAAAAAACAACACTTCCCGCTTTCATCAGTCCCTGTCAAGGAACTCGGGATCTCCTTTTCAATGGGATGAGTCGGAATTATAAACCAGTACAAACCTCTTAGTTAGGGGTGGCCCCAGTGATTCTTCAAGGGCCCCCAAATGCCACCCAGATTAGAAGATACTGTAGAATGAAATAATCCCTGGAGTTTGGAGGGAGAGTCTTTTGGACTCACTTTGTGGAAGAACAGGGGTGGATAGAGGCAAGAATGCCTCTGTCAGATTAGCAGGTGAGATACCTGGAGAAAGCAGACCTTTCTTCACACGTATTTTCATCATAGCCTGGCTAGAACACGACAGTGTTTCTGCTTTTTTCACAGCGTAAAGGCAGGGGTCTTCAAACTTGACCCTTTTATGACTTGTGGACTTCAATTCCCAGAATTCCTCAGCCAGGCACGCGTGCCTGGCTGAGGAATTCTGGGAGTTGAAGTCCACAAGTCATAAAAGGGCCAAGTTTGAAAACCCCTGGCATAAAGCCTTTACATGTTTCAGTTTTTTAGATTGTAGATTTTAGCTCACCTGCTTTTGACTGCATCAGAATGATAAGCATTGCTAGAAAGATTCCCCCTTCTCTCTCTCTCTCTCTCTCTCTCTCTCTCTCTCTCTCTCTCTCTCTCTCTCTCTCTCTCTCTCTCTCTCTCTCTCTCTCTCTCTCTCTCTCTCTCTCTCTCTCTCTCTCTCTCTCTCTCTCTCTCTCTCTCTCTCTCTCTCACACACACACACACACACACACACGGGATGTTGTCATATCTCAAAACAGGTGTGGTTCCATTCAGATCAATGTTAGCTACATGTTAAATATGCTTATCTTTCACTTTCTGTTGAAATGCATGCTAATTGGCTTAAATCAGCAACTTTTATTGGTGGTTGATCTTGATGCTGTTATTGGGCTGGATCTGAATAGGCCACTTTTAAAGTCATGAAGGTGCGCATCGCATCTCGCAGCTGGATTTCCCATCAGTTTAGTATCTCTTATGCAAATGATGTTGTCTTTATGTTGAAACTTCTGGCAATCGGCTCCAGAGACGTTGCATTATTAGAATAGGAGAGAAATCTTTTGCAACCTTTTGTTTCCAAACAGAAACTTGGAGCATTTGAAATTTGTTTACAGCTGTTGTTGTGCGTTTTATTGAGCTCCTTCAGCATTACGGCTTAGACATCTCACATTAAGACTTAGTCACAGCACATAAGAAGTTAAAAACGTTTTGGTTCAGTTTCCCTTTTTCCCCCCCCATTTTCAAAGGTGCAAATCGGGTAGTACTCGAAGATTCGAACATCCTGCAGCCGATCGGCCTGACCGTATTTGAAAAATGGCTGTACTGGATTGATCGTCATCAACAGATGATTGAGAAAATTGACATGACTCGCCAAGAGGGGCGAACAAAAGTTCAGGCCCGCATTGCTCAGCTGAGCGACATCCATGCGGTTAAAGAACTCAACATGCAGGAATACCGTAAGTGTTTCGCCCCACCAGAAGAAGGGCTTAAATTTTGTTACCTCTCATAAAACAGCTTCCCTATAAGATATTAGCTGGAGAATTCTGAGAGTTGAGGCTTACACATCTCGTATTTGCCAAGTGGTCTAAAGCAGGGGTCTTCCAACTCGGCCCTTTGATGACTGGTGGGCTTCAACTCCCAGAATTCCTCAGCTAGGCACGCTGGCTGAGGGATTCTGGGAGTTGAAGTCCACCAGTTTGACAACCCCTGGTCTAAAGGCTCCTGATGCTTAGTCAGAAGACTGCCTCTTATAGTACATCCCGTGCAAAAGAAGGCCTTCATTAGATGAGCAGGTGAGACACCTGGAGAAAGCAGATGTTTCTTCATACAGATTTGCATAATGGTCTGGCTAGGACCCTACAGTGTTTCTGCTTTTTTCCCAACCCAAGAGACTTCATGTGTTTTAGGTTTTTAGATTGCAATTTTTAGCTCAGTTGATAAAATTGTGATTTTTTTTTTAACGTTCTAAAACCGTATTTCTTGGAAGTGGGGGTTGGTCCCTTCCCAAATGAAACTTTGGCATCATGAGCCTTGCAACATCTGCTTTTGGCTGCATCAGAATGACAGGCATTGCTAGAAGGATTCCCCCCCCCCCCCAAGGAAAATTTTAGATTTGCAGCTTATTTTCTCCCAGGGATGTTAGATTTGCAGCTTATTTTTTATTGTCTAACTTTCTTTGGAAGGAAGGTGCATCAGTAGGGTTGATGACCACCTTAAGCCTGTTGGGATACTCTGCTAGAATCTTCCCAGAAGTATAATTATTTTATTTTTTTTATTTATTATTTTATTAAATTTCTATGCTGCCCTATTCCGGGAACTCAGGGCGGCAGAGATGGCAGAGATGGCATCGCATTTACATTTCAAGACGTTGAAAAGAAATTTTGGTGCTAAAATTTGCCCTTAATGTTTGTCTTTCTTGCTTAAATCATTTGTTCTTTTCCAAAGAATTATTGATACCGGAGAGGTAGCTGATCTTCAGGGAGATTCTGAGCCACCCTTGGTTTTCTAGGAGGTGGTTTGAAATCTATAGTCCTCTAATTTATTTATTTTTAAGTGAACAGGTGTTTGGGCTATAAAATATCCTTTGTGAATGTTCTTCCTCTTTCAGGACAGCACCCCTGTTCCCAAGATAATGGTGGCTGTTCTCACATCTGCATCATAAAGAGCGATGGAACCACCCGTTGTTCTTGTCCCATGCACCTAGTCCTGCTTGAGGATGAGCTTTCCTGCGGAGGTAAGACTTTTTTTTAAGGCCTTTGTGATTCAGGTAGAAAGAGGTGCAGTGGCCCAGTGATGCTGGAGATGGTGGTTTGAGCCCAAGCATTATGTGGTGGGATGAACTCCTGACACTCGACTCGCTTTCTGTCCACCTAACAGCTCGAGAGCATGTTCTGTGCAAGTAGATAAATAGGTACCACTTTGGTGGGGAGATGAGCTGGTGCTCCAGGCAGGCGGGCAAATTCCTGACAGCTCCGGACCTTCCTGGCTGCGGGCCCCACTTGCAAGGCAGCTCTGGGAAGTGGGGGGGGCCTTGGGTGATGCTGCGGGAAGAGCCATTTTGTCCCTGGCGCGAAGCCACCTCACCCCCCTGTGGCACATTTTGAGAAGTGCGCAAGCGTGTCCCATAAGAGGGTGGCAAGCCAAACTGTTAGTCTGCAATACCGTAGCATTGTGGTCTCTAGCTACGGTAACAATGCCATACGTTAACAACAACAATAATAATAATAATAATTTAGGTAGAAATGAATACTTCTGATAAGGGCAAGAGTGGTTTTTTTTCATTTTCTATATTTTTATCGTATTTGTGTGCGCATTCTGCATTGATGTTCAGAAATCCATGTGGTCCCTCTCTACATTCCGCAGATTTTAAGGCAAAGAAATTAAGCGAGGTGCAAGGCCAGGGTATTATGGGATGGAGAGTCAGGTTGAAGTTCCGTCTTTCCATTAGGTCATGGGGGGTCTTTGGGCCAAGCCCTGCTTTCAGAGCAAGCTACTTCACTGAGTGGGTGTTGAGATGAAGTGAGCAAAGGTGCTGTGTGTATCCTATTGAGTTCTTGGAGGAAAGGAAGAATTTAAATGGAATAATCTCGATGCCTGTTTGGTGGCTTTTATTCCTAGAATGATTTGTTTTGACTTTGTTAGTCACAGGAATGAGAAGAGGGCTGTGGGAATGTTTAGCCATCCATTGCTTTGGCTTCTGAGCCGCCATAAGGAGCACGTGTTTGCCTTAGTGGAGTGTAAAAGCTGGCACTTTTTAAAGTGTGAAAATAGATGCTTCTCGTGAAATGATGGAATTCCTAAGGAATACACAGTGGAGAATAGTGACAGATTAATTACAGATTTGTGTCATCCCAAATAGGTCACTATTGACTCGGGCAGGTGGTTTTGGCATCTGTTTGGATCACGGAACTACGATCTACAAAAATTCCTATAGTAATAAATTGCTTAGTCTTTAAGATGCCGTGCGATATTTTTTTCTGCAGAGGTCTGGCGCAACAGCTCCTCTGGAAAGCTGGAGGGAGTGTGTCTTTTCCCTTCTGTTTTAGTATGACAATTGCATTTGTATTGAGCGGGGGTGGCGCAGTGGTTAGAATTCAGTATTGCAGGCTGACTCTGCCCACTGCCAGCAGTTCAATCCTGACCGGCTCAAAATTGACTCAGCCTTCCGTCCTTCCGAGGTCGGTAAAATGAGGACCCAGATTGTCGGGGGCCACAGGCTGACTCTATAAACTGCTTAGGGAAGGCTGTAGAAGCACCGTGAAGCGGTATATAAGTCTAGAGTGTTATTGCTGTTGTATATTGTTCTTTAACTATTGTTCATAGAGTCTTTGCTCATGGGCAGAGAGAGTTCAATCAAGCAGATCCCTAAATCATGTTTTCCAGATATGCAACTCCAGCTTCTGCAGAGATATTTGCCCTTGTGTTCAGACAGCTCCTTCGCTTATTCTTTGGGCTGTGTCTGAAAACAGGGGCTTCTCTCCCCTCTCCCCAACAGAGCCTCCGACTTGCTCCCCACAGCAGTTCACCTGTTACACCGGAGAGATTGACTGCATCCCTGTGGCCTGGCGTTGTGACGGCTTCACGGAGTGCGAAGACGCCAGCGACGAGAAGAACTGCCCCATGTGCTCCGATGCCCAGTTCCAGTGCGAGAGCGGGCAGTGCGTTGAGGCCGGCCTGCAGTGCAACGGAGAGCCCAACTGCCAGGATAACTCGGACGAAAAGAACTGCGAAGGTACTCCTCTTCCCGAGCAGAGGAGGAATTCTCACAGGCAGCCCTCAACTCACAGCCGCAGCGGAGCCCAAAACTTCCATTGCTGAGCAGGACGGTTGTTAAGTCCGTTTTGCCCCACTTACGACCTCTCGGGCCACAGTCATTAAGGAAAGCATCGCAGTGGTGAAGTTAATAACACAGTTGTTAAGTGAGTCTGGGTCCCCCGTGGACTCTGCCTGTGGGAAGGCCGCAAAAGGGGATCACGTGACCCCAAGACAGTGCAACCGTCCTAAGTCCATGCCAGTTGCCCAGCATCCAAATGTAAATGACGTGACCGTAGGAATGCTGCAACGGTCACAAGTGTGGAAAATGGTCATGTCACTTTTTTCAGTGGCGTTGTAACTTCAAGCAGTTGTAAGTCGCAGACTGCCTGCAACGGCTGGGTTCAGTCAAGGGCCACTTGCAGCCGAGGGGAGCCGCTGTGCATGTGTGGCCAGCAACTGCGTTTTGGGGGGGGGTTGTGTTTCTTCACAATGCAATCCTGGCATTGTTCATAATGCTGGCCTTAGCCGAAGCAGCGTAAGTTACTGTGAGGCCCACTTTCCTCCCGAATAAGCCATTCACCCCCTTTGAAATCCCGAGTTCATCTAGTTTACCTGCTTGGTTTGGCCAGACCATGGCTTTGAAAATGCACTTTTGGTCGTGCGCTTCCCTGGGAGAAAATTCATCTTAAGCAGCAAGCTGTAAATTTTTAAATAAGATACACAATAATAAAGGTGATCCACAATAGGGAGCTTGTTTTTGTTTAGTCTAAAACTTTTTCACCAGTGCAGTTAGTTGTCTGTGTTTTTATGTTGAAATATCTCAACCTGGAATTTTAAATATTTTTCTCACCCCTTAACGATGGATCTGCTCTCTGTCCTCCAGTGCTTTGTTTAAGTGACCAGTTCCGGTGTGCGAGTGGTCAGTGCATTGGGAAAAGCAAGAAATGCGATCACAGCCTGGATTGCAATGACAACTCAGATGAACAGGGCTGCTGTAAGTATAGCCGTGAATTTTGTTTTATGCTTTTCTTCTTGGTTTCGTTCCATTTTCTTTTGTGGTAAGATGCAGGGAGTCAGAATTATTCAGCAGCGCAGAAAAAGAAGTAAACAATAAAAATTTACTTTCCTGAGTTGCAGGCTGAACCTAAACCTTCCTGTTCTGTAGTGTTCTGCTGTGTGCAATCGGACACGGCAGATTCAGTGTGATTTGTCCACAAGAAGACAGCCAAGCTCAGAGAGGGCCCAGGACCCCTCAGTGTGATTTGTTCTCTGTAATTTTGCTTTAATTTGTATGCCAAGGCTGCTCTTGTGAGGAGATACTCAGCTTTACTATTCAGTTTTTGTGTCAAGTATCAGTATAGTGAAAGAGGTAAGTTATTTCGTGATATTTTCCTCTTTCCATTAATATAACTGGGCAGCTTTCATAACACATTAGAATAGAAATAGAAATAATAGGGATAGGGAGGAGAGGATAGGATAGCCACAGCCGTAGTGCTTTACAGCCCTCTCTAGGCGGTTTACAGAGTCAACAAAGTGGGTCTTCATTTTACCGACCTCGGAAGGATAGAAAGCTGAGTCAACCTTGAATCCCATCAGGATTGAACTCCAGGCTATGGACAGAGTTTGCCTACAATACTGCATTCTAACCACTGCACCACCATGAATAGAATAAAATAGAATATAGAGTAGAGTAGAATAGAATAGAAATTGGAATGGAATGGAATAGAATAGAATAGAAGCAGAATAGAATAGAATAGAATAGAAGCAGAATGGAATAGAATAGAATAGAATAGAATAGCAGAATAGAATAGAAGCAGAATAGAATAGAAGCAGAATAGAATAGAATAGAATAGAATAGAATAATCCTATTCTAATACTATACCATACTTGTACTGTACTAATATTATATTATGCCTTATTTTTTTCTCTGGTGCATAAGTTCTCAACATACATACAAAACAACAGAGTAATAACAACCATAATAATGATACCAATAAGGGAAGATAGTATAGGAGAAGGATAATAGTAACACAGCCAAGTTTGATTCTTCTCCTTCCTTTCAGACACAACCGAAGAGCCAGCCCCGCCTGCCACCAATACAATCGGCTCCATCATCGGTGTGATTCTTACGGTTTTTGTCGTCGGTGCTGTCTACTTTGTTTGCCAGAGAGTGCTGTGCCCACGCATGAAAGGAGATGGAGAAACAATGACCAATGACTACGTGGTCCATGGACCATCCTCTGTGCCTCTGGGTTATGTGCCTCACCCAGGCTCCCTTTCGGGATCTCTTCCAGGTCAGAGTCCATCGTCCGTCTTTTCTTCCTAGAGAGACCCTGAACGTTTGCTGACACGCCTCCGCCAGAGTTTTTAACAATGTTGAAAATGGTTCAGAAAAGTCTGGGGGTCTTCAAACTTGGCCCTTTTATGACTTGTGGACTTTGTGGACGTTGCTGGCTGAGGAATTCTGGGAGTTGAAGTCCACACGTGATAAAAGGGCCAAGTTTGAAGACCCCTGCACTAAGTGTTTTAAAGTAGACCTAGCAACCTGTTGCACAGATAGCCCAAGGAAAAAGCAAATGGGTGCGACAACTCGCCAAATAAATCTTATCACAAATAAGCACAAATCTTGCAGTGTTTGAGTTGAGCTAAACTCCTGATAACTTTGTAGGATGCATTCTTTATCAAGCCTCACCCTGTCTAAAGAGTTGCCTTTCTCCACCTCTCTGCTTCGCTTTGCCCCTGACAAAGCCTGGCCTGGGCTCTGCTCTGGATCCAGAGGGCTCCCCCCGCAAGCAGAAATCGTGGGCAGGGCTGGCCTTGGTGCAGTTGGCCTTGTCCCCCTTCCTCGTCTCCAGTATTCGTGAAGAAATGCCAAGGCGTGTGAAGAGGGATCCTTCAGAGTGGCCTCTTGGTCGTTGTGATCATAAAACAGGACTCCTGGACCCATGATGCTCGAATACATACTTTTTCCTCTAAGCCTTTTAACTGAATTCCCTTGTTTGTTTTTTTAGGAATGTCCCGTGGTAAATCTGTGATCAGCTCACTTAGCATCATGGCAGGAAGCAGTGGCCCACCTTACGACAGAGCTCACGTCACGGGGGCTTCCTCCAGCAGCTCCTCCAGCATCAAAGGGACCTACTTCCCTCCAGTAAGAGGCTTTTTCTGTAAATCTAAATCTGGAAGGTTGATTCCCAGCACAAACTGAAGCAATTCAGTAAAGTTGAGGGGACTGTGTGAACAGCATGGGAGAAAATGTGAGCTTCATTTGCCTGAAAAGTTGTGATTGATCACGTTGCCCTGTCCTCCTTCCTCTATCGGCAGCATTTTATGATGAAGAGCATATTCTCATCACTTATCTTCTTTCACAAACATTTTCTGCTGGTGATTTAATCTCAGTTTCCTTCCTTCCTTCCTTCCTTCCTTCCTTCCTTCCTTCCTTCCTTCCTTCCTTCCTTCCTTCCTTCCTTCCTTCCTTCCTTCCTTCCTTCCTTCCTTCCTTCCTCTGAAGATAGTCAGAATCCAAATGGGAAAGATGGCTTATAGTTACACCAGGGGGAAAGAAATCTAGATTTAAATAGAACAAATGAAAAGAAAATATCGCTATTAAAGCAGCGCTGTAGTGCATGTAATGAACTTCAGTTCGGTGTTCAGTGCAGACAGCCTTCATAGTGTGGAGAAAAATACTTCCTTGGAACAATACGGAACAAAAGTGCTTCTTTTAAAGTTGACACCCCTTTTATTTTCCCTTTAAAGATTTTGAACCCTCCTCCATCACCAGCGACAGAGGACTCTCGCTACACAATGGAATTTGGTTATTCGTCCAACAGCCCTTCTACACACAGATCGTACAGGTAAGGCTGCGTGTCCCCAGTCCGAGTTTTGGGCTACTTGCTGATAGGTTTGGGGTACTTCCTGGCGGTGATTTGTGTGGAGAAAAGAAGGACCACCTGGGCCAGGCTTTCTGTGGAAGGAATGAAATTCTTCTGGCTTGATGGCTGCTTCAACTGCCATGAAAGTAGGGAGCCTTTTTCAAAAGCTTGCTTGATGGAGAAGACCCAGGGAGCCATCTTGAGACCTCATCTAAGAGTCACCTGCTCCATAAGAGGAAGTCGACCCCAAGAGCAGGTCCTCTCTGGTGGCCACAGAGGACCGAGTGCCGTGTCGCTCAAGAAGATCTTCGGCTGTGTTCAGGTGTCAATGCTCACCGCCTCTTAATGTTTTCTGCCCAGTTACAGGCCCTACAGCTACCGGCATTTTGCACCTCCCACAACCCCGTGCAGCACCGACGTTTGTGACAGCGACTACGCACCCAGCCGCCGGATGATGACCGTGGGGGGCAAAGGCTATGCCAGCGACCTCAACTACGACTCTGAGCCCACGCCGCCACCCCCCACCCCGCGCAGCCAGTACTTGTCTGCAGAGGAAAACTGTGAAAGCTGCCCCCCCTCCCCATACACCGAGCGGAGCTACACCCACCACCTCTACCCACCCCCACCTTCTCCTTGCACCGATTCCTCGTGAGGGAGGGAGGGAGGGAGGCTCCCCCCCCAAAAGAGAAGCCCCCGGCTCAGCTGTGTAAATAGTGTCGTCTGCCCTTCCTTGTTGAGGACGCGGGGGGGGCAAAACCTCCCCTGTATAGTTAAAATATTTGACCTGGGCAGGTGGCCTTTTCTAGACTGCGGAGAGGGAGGGAGGGAGGGAGCAAAGAGGTTATTTATATATTTTCCTAAAACAGAAATTGCTGCTTTGTGACATAAGAAGATTTTTAAAGTTTGTATACAATGTTTTTTTATTATTATTATTGTTGTTATTATTATTATTATTATTATTTTTCCAAATGGAACACAAGAAGATGCCTTAAATCCGTGAAGGGACTGAGCGCGCAAGGGAAGGGAAGGACCAGGAGGCTGCGTTTCAATGAGCCAAATGTCAAAAAAAGAAGAAGAACGTGGGTGGGGTTGTTTTTTTTTTTTTTAAAAAGGGGGGTGGGGGTGGGAAAGGATGAAAGGACCGGCACCACAAAGCAGCATTTAAAAATATCTGCAAAGAGCTGAGTAACTTAAGTTTTTTTTTTCAACTCTGAGAGGTGAGCAATTGAATTAAACTTGAAGAAAGCTGTCCGCCAAGAGCTTTGTTTTCCACAAAAATGGAGCACTCAGAACGGTCATGCTCACCCAGCCTTCTGAACATTTCCTGGGATTCCCACCGCTGAAGTTGTCCCAGATGTTCCCCTCTTTGTCCCTATTTCGAAGTCCCATCGTTGTGTTGCATGTGGCTTTGGCCCAAGGCTGCGGAAATGTCTTTGTAGGGGGACCCAAAGTGGGCAATGAGGCTGGGGATCTGGGGTGGGGGCACCTCCGCCACCGGCCAGCAGCTCCTTCAGGGAGCAGGCCTTACCCTGCGCTGAGGGAGCAGCCCCCGAGTGCCAGGAAAACACACGTCTGAGTTAAGGAGCCTTGGCGACAGCCTGGATCAACTTGACTGCGCCCTGTTGGCCTCCCTCCTTCCCCTTAACTCAGCCACGTGTTTCCCTGGGACCCCGTGCAAGGCCAGGAAAGCGTCCGGCTTCTTAAGGAAGCAGCCCACCCCCCCCCCCAGTAGAGAGAGGGGGTCCTTGCTGCAAACTCTCACCTGTTCAGACCCAGACACGGCATGCCAGCACGAACGAGGCTATGTGCCTGGAAGAATTTGTTTTTGGTTTCAAACTGAGGGGTCTGCTTGCTTGGTGCTCGCTCCTCAAGACTCGCTTCTCTTGAGATGAGAACGGATCCAGCCGAGCCAGGCCACGCGCACCCCTTTCCTGAGAGAAGACGCAACCTTTTGTAAGGTTGGAAGAGTCGTCCATTTCAACGAGGGGGGAGCTTGGTGTGTTCTTCCCCAAAAGAGGGATTTTGCTTCTGTGGCCAATATTTCCTTCCATCGCTAACAGGAGAGGGAGCCTGTTGCTTTTTTATTTGTGTAGAGTCCTACGGTCGAAGTCCTTGATGAGCAGGCTCTGTGTGTGTGTGTGTGTGTGTGTGTGTGAGAGAGAGAGAGAGAGAGAGAGAGAGAGAGAGAGAGATTATGGGCGTATGCAAGAAATGATTTTCATTTCTTCCTGCCAGTACAATCGGATTATTTCTCCTACCACGTCAGTAACGTTTTCATACCTGAGACAAGGGTCAATTACCTCTGAAAAACCCTCCCCCCAGCTTTTTGGTAGGCTCTAGTGCCCCCAAAGAGCAGCCCTCTTTTTTTAATCCCACAAAGAACAAAACATATAGGTGTCATATTTATAAAAAGCGAATGTTGTATTCTTAGTTTTAATGTAAAGGAAGACGTGTATTCTTGCAGTCCTTTCAGTGACTACATTGCACTGAATCGCTTGTATTTTAAATCGTGCTATTTTTTCCCTCCCTTTATCAAGCAACTTGCAATCGCTTTTTTTCAGTCTGGCTACATCCTTCTTGGAAATTCTGCTCCTCGCTGGGGCAAAAAAGTCAGTCGGGCCACAGCCCGGCTGGGCAGCGTGTGACCTCGGCCTGCTGCTTCCTGCTGGTTTGGCAGAACGTCAGTTCTTAAGCCTGAACCCCTGTGAATGCCTGTTTTTGAACCCCCTCTTTGTCAGAATATTTTCTCAGCTCTTTATGTTGTTGATTTTTTTTTTTTTAATCTCGGTGATATATATAAAAAAGAGGCTGCTCAGTGGTCTTCATTAAATGTTAACCGGGGGAAAAATGTAAGAAGCTCTCCAATTCTAGCTGTTTTCAGCTTTCTTTTTGTAAAGCAGACAGGGAGCAACTGAAACTTTTATTAAGGGTGCTCTGAATTGCAGACTTTGGGATTGAAGAGCAGGCAGAGATTTTAAACAGTCCGTGGGAGATAACATTGACCTCACTTGGTGCTGATTGAAAACCATTATTGGATTTTGGGACGGGGGGGGGGTGTTTTAAGCCTTTCTGTAACCACAAATGCAAAGTGCTGTAATTAGGTGTCCTCCTTGCTGTGTTGATTAGGGATGTATTGGAAAAAGCTGGTCCAGTTCCCCCAGTTTGCTGTTCCTGCTGTGTCATGATGACTCACCTGGCACTCAGTCCTGCAAACTGGCCGGGAATTCCCAAAACAACAGGAAATTTTTCTGCAAAATTTCCCCAAGGTGTTTAAGGTTGTGAAAGGTTAAAACTGGGAGACTGCCTGTTTTAAAAACGAATGCATGTCCTCAGCCCTCCTCTCTCGGTATTGGGTCTTTTGTGCATGCATGGGGTGGGGGGGGGTGGGGGCAAGGAGGAAGCGGTCGAAGTCTAACGTGACTTTTCTTGTGCCTCAACAGACCTTCCATTGCCGGGCAGGCCTCCGGTTCCCTTCCAGAACAAAATTTTGAGATAAAAAGGCGTCTAGACCAGGGGTAGGCAACCTTGGCTCTTTTAGGACTCGTGGACTTCAACTCCCAGAATTCCTGAGCCAGCCAAGCTGGCTCAGGAATTCTGGGAGTTGAAGTCCACGAGTCCTAAAAGAGCCAAGGTTGCCTACCCCTGGTCTAGATCCTCTCATCCTGAGGTTTTCAGCCGCCTCCCCCCCCCCAAATTGGTTTCAGGAGATTTGTGCACTCACCAAATGCCTGAAGATGTCACGGTGGTTTTAAAACAAAACTCTCTCCGGATTTCCTTTGGAAGTCGACTTTTAATAGGGTTGGTGAAATTTCCTTCTAGAGAAATGTGTACAAGAAATGTGCGCTCTTATTCTTGGACCAACGCTTTAGATCCCAGGGGAAGGTTTGGATGAGAACCGGAGTTTCACCTTAGGTCCTCCTGCCCCTGGGTCTCTTAGGCCGGTGTTTTTTCCCCAGGGTGATGTGGTGTAAATGCAGGCACATGTAATGAAACGGCATCTTTCTTACAAGCTTGATTTGCAGATCTAAACAGGTTTGCTCTGGTTCTCCGCCATAATTTCTTGTTTCTCACAATGACAATTTCCTCCCGGCAGGAAAACGCAGATCCTTTCCAAGACTAGAGACATAAGTAGCTCAGACCTGAAGGGCTGGCTTCTGGGACAGCACAGGGGACAGCTAAGCCCAGCGCAGCGATAGATGCATTCTCACACTGACAAGAGGCCTGCTAGCCCTTTGCAACAACGGCAATGAGTTTGATTAATCTGATCATGCCAAGAGATATAAAACCAGCATACCTTTTGCAGCTCCCTCGGCAGGTAACACGTTTTGATGTGGCTGAGCCTGTGTCTCCTTCCGTTTATTTCACCTCTCCTTGAAGGAATTCTCCAGTAGGCCACAATTTTAGTTGTGCCTCGGATGTGTGATAGCTGCAGGTCCGTAGGCGAGGAAAGCTGCCTTATCTTATTTCAGTATTTTGCATCTCATATTCTCTTCCGTTCTAAAAACCGATTAGTTTGCTTTGGTAAAGACATCACGCTAGGAAAACCAGTTTTAGGAAGGTTTGTGGCTGGTTTTAAAATGTTCTTAAGATAAACCTCTCCCCCAGAACATATTTTCTGCAAGAAAAACTAATTTTTTTAAAAAAAAAATATTTAAAATTATAATTTTTAATTACTTTAAATAAAAATGACCTGTAAAAATCCACGGAAACATGCTAACAGCATTGCAAGTTTTTTTACTTAAGGGGCTTAAATATGTGAAATCCTTTTAAAATACGAAATGAGTAATGAAAACAGCTTGAGCAGTAGTTAAATCTTTAAGGAATGGATTTTTTTTCTTTCTTTTTTTTGGGGGGGGGATAAATGAAAAATGGAATGTTTCAGCACATGTCCCAAATACAGGCAGTTTAAGAAGGTCAATTCCCAGTCAAATCTTATTAAGGAATGCCTCATAGGGGTTGTAAAGCATGTTCTTATTCATCCAGTTTTGTACTACGTGGGGCTACAGAGGAAGGTGTGTGTTTTATATTGATAGTTAAAAGGAACTGGTAAATTTGATCCCCAGGGATTATATTGCAAATATTTTCAACCAAGGCTGTCCATAAAAACTTCCATAAAGAAATTCCCTTTTTAACTCCAAAAGGAAACGAACTGGGAAAGGAAGGTTCATAGTAGCAGAGAATGTCAAAAAGAGAAATTAAAAGGGGAGGCCTCTCCCGGTCCCCGGTCCCAAAAGAAAGCAAAACCTGGTCTTCCTGTTCAATTGTGCTATTTTCTTTAAGCCAAACGAGGGAAAACGGTGAAGAGACGGCTAGGAGCTATATCAGGGTGGGGCAGCCACAGTGTTGAACCACTTGTAGACTTCAACTCCCAGAATTCCTGACTCAGGAATTCTGGGAGTTGAAGTCTGCAGGCCATCAAGGGGCTGTGGTTGCCCACCTCTGCTCTATGTGAAGGATCCTGTGCTGCTTTTGAACCTTTGAATGTTCTTGCTTTGTTTTTGTAACTTTTAAACTTTGTAACTGTCTTTTTTTTTAATCCAAATAATAACGTTCATAAATGTCTGTATGATGGTGCTTTGCAAGGATATATGATGATGGCCAACATTTGGCCAGCCCAGTTCACTCGAATCGCTAACGTTTGTACTGTAAAATAAAGAATGTTTTACTTGCAAGCTGTACATAACTCTTGTACAAAGTTCCTCATTGTTTTTTTTTCATTTATTATTACTATAAATGGAGTTGTAATAAATAAATTGATTTTTTTAAAATAATAAATTGGGTCCGAAAATCTATTTAGTGCATGGATGGCTTAGATCAGGGCTCTTCAAACTTGGCCCTTTTGTGACTTGTGGACTTCAACTCTATTATGTTCTATTCTATATTCTGTTCTATTCTATTCAATTATATTCTATTCTTGGGATGTTGTGTTGTACTCTGGGTTATCTTTTAGGCTTGGAAAATTTTGCTCAGTAACATCATTGCAGGAGATAGAAAAGTCAGGTTTGTTTGTGACAAGGCTTAGATATATCTTTCTACCATGTCAGTTATACATGATTAATGAGAAGGACTCCGGATTGCAGTTTTAGTTATATGTGAATAATAATATTAAATTTGTATTACATTTCGTAATATAAAATACAAATGAAAGTAAAAATAGGGAAATGAGGAAGGGAAAAAGTGTAGGGTGGGAGGGGGAGAAGGAAAAAACACTTCTAATTTTTTTCAGCACAATGGAATAAAAATAGCAAGGTAGGGTTTTACAGCCTGGGCATCTGGAGAGGCCAGCCCGAAAGAAAGAAAGAAAGAAACGGCCATTTCCATCTTGCTGCCCAAAAAACTGCATGGGTGCAATCAGCACCAGGGGCCGAGCTCAGCTGAGCAGCCTTCGTCTCTTTCTCCAGAAAGGAATACGCTGACTTTGGAGTTATTTTAAGGAAGTAACAGCGTGTATTAAAGAAGACAATTGAGCCCCACAGCTTAAAACAGGAAGCAGCACGGGCTCAGAAAAGGCAAACTGCAGAAAAAAAGAGTCAGATAAACTGAAAGCCTTAAGGCAGCCCATGGTGGGGTGTTTTTAAAAGGCAGAGTGGAAAAGGAGGATAGGGGGTCAAGCTATTCTCCAAAGCGCCTTAAGGCAGGACAAGAAGCAACGGATGGAAACCGATCAAGGAGAGAACTAAGGAGAAACTTCACGGTGAGGACCATCAACCAGCCTGCCTTCAGAGGCGGTGGGTGCCCCATCACTGGAGGTTTTAAAGAAGAGACTGGCCAGCACCTTGTCTAGAATGGTCTAGGGCAGTGATGGCGAACCTTTTAGAGACCGAGGGCCCAAACCGCAACCCAAAACCCACTTATGCATCGTCGGGTGCTGGGCGGGCATGACCCATTGGGTGGGTGCGGCTGCGGTGGTAACGGCAGACTGGGTGATACTAAAAAAGTTCAATCAATCAATTCCAACTTTGCAAGCTCTTTTTTTTCCCCCATGAGACGTTGAAATTGATTGATTGAACCTTTTTTTTTTTTTTGCACACGGTGGCGGAGGCCTAAAGTGAAAAGGTTTTATAAAACCCAGCTGGAGGCCCAGGACTGGGGCGATGGTGCGTGTGCCCACAGAGAGGGCTCTGAGTGCCGCCTCTGGCACCTGTGCCCTAGGTTCGCCACCACGGGTATAGAGTCTCCTGCCTGAGCAGGGGGCTGGACTAGAAGACCTCCAAGGTCCCTTCCAACTCTCTTATTCTGTTAAGAATTCCATTCCCCCCCCCTCCAGGTGCACACAGCATTCAGCCCCTCCTGGATGCTCCCTATAACGAGAGATTCCTTTCAGACGAGACGGGAGTGAGACGAAGCATCACTGGCCAGAAGTTTGAAGTGGCATTGGTCATTGACACTTGCTGTTCAACAATATTTTTTCTTGAAGCCTTTTTTTAAAAAAAATTTTAATGTGGTTATTGGCAAAAATGGCATGATCTCCTCTAGGATTAAGCTGGGAGAGCAATACTTAAAAGCACTGCAATACTTCCAACTATATTCGTCTTTCTTAATATTAAACCGCACTCTGAGTTGGCCTTTGCAGGGTTCGTCCACAATTTCAGAACTGCAGGATTTACCACCTAATCAAACCCCCATTTTATGATCTAAAAAATAAAAAAACACTTCTACCCATTCTGAGAATGTGAATTGAACTGGGGCTGAGGATGTGGCCTCTGCAATACCCTTGCTTTTTCTGCCTTTTTTTTTTTATTTTGGTGGTTTCTGATAAAATGCCCGTTACCACCGTGTGCTACCACAAGGGATTCCTTCAGGTGTGGTTTTTTGTCTTGCATCTCTGAGTAATAAGACTCCACCTTCAGAGCCAACTCCGTGTAAGCTGAGGCAACTTCAGTAGATTTGTTGCTTTGAATTCCGTTTGCATTTTTTTAAATCTTAAAAATCTGATCGGTTTCTCATATAAGCAACACAATATTGGAGGTAATTGGATGTAGTGGCGAAGGTGGTGGACCAGGACTGGAGGGACCTGGGTTCTAGTTCCCCCTCAGCCACAGAGTCTTGGGGGGGGCGGTCCCTCCGTCTTAGTCCATGTAGTCTAGTGGAGAAGTTGTTGGACTCATGGCAGAAGAGGCAGGTTCTCTTGCCTGAAGCCAGCTGGGTGACCTTGGGTCAATATGTTCCTCTCAGCCCTAGTGAGCATCAGTCCCTGGGACAACCTGGTGGAGAAACAAAACATCCCAAAGTGACAGCTTTTGTTGTTGGCACTTAGACAAGGCCAGGGGACCCGAGGCTCAGAAAAACAACAGTGTTGATCATTAGCGTGTGACTCTTCAAAAACCTAATTACTAAGACAACGGTCTCAATTCAAAACCAAGAAAGCAATCTTCATCTCTAAGTGAGGTTGAAGAGGGGAACACCATGATTCCAGGCTTGTTTGCGAGCTTTTAAGATACAAGGAAGGAGGGAAGAACAGAGCTCACCCCGCAGAGCAACTAAACAAGAAAATGCAGAGAAGAAGAAGGGGGGGTGTCACTTGTTTTATTGTTCTATTAATTATGTACATCTCAATCAATTGTCGTGACTTAAGCTAATTTGGTCTCTTAGGATTAATCACTTTCAGATCCAGATTCAGGTCTGTCATCCCTAAACGTCCCTCCTTGGGCCAAAGTCATTGTGTCATTTTCTATTTACACTTGTAGCAAAGCTCCCAAGAAAAGGCAGCGGGAGATCTGTTCAACGAAAAAAGACAGCATCTACAGACAGTTAAGCCAAAGCAGCAGTTTATGAGCAACATTGACAGGGCCCAGGGGAAAAGGCAAGCAGGTCACAAAAAGTCAAGATGTAGCCGCCATCTTGTCTTTTTGGGATACCGTCCTTCAGGAAAAGGAGATCCTGGCAGCCCAACGTTCGTCTTCACACTCCTGGCTGAAGGCAACCACTTCTCTTTCCCTGAAGCGCTCATACAGACTGAAGAAGCAAGGAGGAGTTGCCTGCTTAACTTGAAGCCAAAGTTGCAAAATAAGTAGCTTCCTTCCCTCGGGAGACTTCCGATCCCTCCAGTGAGACGGATGCACGGCGCCTTCATCTCTTGCTCAGGCTGAGCAGGACTAAGACAGCCTCAGCCACTGCAGGCCCTGCCCTCGTCCCACGACATCCGGTGCTGCCGCTGCTGGTCTTTCAAAAGTTTCCATGGCCCACCCTCTCCCCACAGGGGAGGCAATCGGGAGAGTGGCCAAGGTTTGCCTTTCCCCCTCTCACATCCCAATCACTTTCTCCATATTAACCAGCGCTCCTGAAGAAGGCAATCCCGTTTCCTCATTCAACTTCTTCCTGGTCTGGTAATCCTAAGGCTTTTACCTGGAAGAAAGGGGGAAAGGGGGTCGGTGGGATTTATACGTGCTCCCCGGTTGGTTCCTTGCAGCGTTCTGAGCCTGACCAGCGTTTCTTAGCTGAGAAACAGGTTGTTGTCCTGGGTGGTCTTTGAGAACCTCCCTCTTCCTTATGCCTCTTTGGGGCCTGAAAGGAGTTGCCAAACTCCCAAGCAAGCAAACGGGCAGGGCTGGTGGCTTGTAGGCTGCCTGGTCAGCCACCCGTGTGCAGAAAACAGAATGTTTCTGGAACTCAGTTGGAGGCTGCTGAGTATGAAGATAGCCTTCCTGAAGGACACAGCATTTACACGCTTAGTTATTCCTAGAGCTTAGTCCTACAGTTCCGTGGGCAGGACTAACACAAACATCAGCCCCAGCATCAAATGATCCAAGCATTGAAAAGAGGGGGGGGAAATGCCCCCAATTCTCAAATCCCACAAAGGTCAATAACCTTGTCTGCTCTCATGCAAAATCTAATGCAAAAAATTCTGAACTCTCACATATAGCTGCCTAGAGTCACTTGATAGATACGAATGGCATACAAATTTAATAAATAAATATTCTTGCTACAGATCTGCTATTTTTAAAAGCGTCCCTATTCAGAAGAAAATGAATTAGGGGGGCCCAGGGACACTACTGAGGCTCACTGTGGTCTCCCTGGTGCCCATAACCATGTTGGTGCATGTTCTTGAACCAAACTACTTTGAGTTGTATACAAAAAGCTCTGTATGGGGAATTCTGGGAGCTGAAGTCCACCCATCTTAAAGCTTGCTACGGCTGAGAAAAGCAGATTCTCTTACCCATCCCCCCTGGCTTTGGGCCCAAGGGCTGAAGGTTTCCTGCAGATATTTTGCTCCAAAGCCTAGCATGAGATTCATGGGGTGGTTGTCGATCGCAGTGAGCCTGGTGGTGGCTTCCATGATCAACGCAACTTTGACGCTCTGAAGTTCATCTTCCGAACGGACAGTGGGGTCTACGGGTATCTCCTCAAGGAACTGATCCGCCACTCTCCTGAAGAAGGCGTAGGTCATCATGTCCCTGATGCGCTGACGGAAGATCTTATCCTTCTTCGTCTGAAAGAGGAAAGAGAAAATTTTATTTATTTATTTATTTGCTTATTTATTTATTTTATTATTTAAAAGAATTTATTTATTATTAAATTTATTTATTATTTATTTAAATTCTTCAACACATTGTCCAGGTCAGATGGTTTTCTTTTCTCAAATTGTGTTATATGAAGATCAGCAAGAATTCCTCAAGAAATTGGTGGAATGGATTATTAATGGATGGAAAGTCATCAAGGAGAAAGCAACCTAGAGCGAAGGAGAAATTTCCCGAGAATGACAAGAATTAGCCAGTGGAACGGCTTGCATCTAGAAGTGGTGGGTGGTACATCAGTGGGAGCTTTTAAAGAAGAGATTGGACAACCATTTGTCTGAAGGGCTACAGGGTTTCCTGCCTGAACAGGGGGTTGGACTAGAACAGCGGTTCTCAACCTTTTTCAGGCTGCGACCCCGACCTGCGCCACGCATGCGCGGCGGGGCAGCCTGCGCCACGCATGCACAGTGGGGTAGCCTGCATCGCGCATGCACGGCGGGGCGGCCTGCATCATGCATGCGCGGCGTGACGACCTGCATCGCGCAAGCGCAGTGCTGCCCCCTGCGCCGGCCGAGGCGTAGGCCGCCGGGCGGCAGCAGGCAGGCCCAAGTGCTCCTGGGCGGCTGCGGTGGCGACAGTGAAGGGCGACCACGGGCTGGGCCACCAGCTGGCCCAGCCCAAGGGAGGTAAGACACCTGCCGGGCCCCACGCACGCCAAAAACCCTCCCTGCACCCGCCGGCCTCCCACCTCCCACCCCTGGCCCTCTTTTACTTACAGTTTTAGTAGTTGCTCAGCAGGGAGGGGTGGAAACTTCCGGAGAGCTGGCCTTCGCTGCAGACAACTTGCAGCCCCGTTTGCAGACTGGGACTTTTGGCGGGCTCAGCAGGGCAGAGACAGCCTGGACAATTCCTATTGGCTTTTGAAAGCCAATAGAATTAGACTCTATTCAAGAGAGTCTATTCTATTGGCTTTCAAAAGCCAATAGAATACGAGGGAGTAGCACAGCTAAGGAAAAGGGAAAAAATATGGCGGACTGCGTTGTTTGGCGACCCCCGTGAAATGGTCGTTCGACCCCCAAATGGGGTTGCGACCCACAGGTTGAGAACCGCTGGACTAGAAGATCTTTGAGGTCCCTCCCGACTCTGCTATTCTGTCTTCTGTTCTGTATGTGGATGAGATTGCATGAGAAACTAAGGGCCAAAAGCAAAAAAAGAAGATGCCCAATCATTCAAATGGTGCCTCTTGATAACATTTGTAAATCCCTGGCCTAGATGACTTTATGACTGAAGACAATTTGAGTTTTACCATCTCAGAATCTATGATAGTACCAAATTTATATCCTATTACATTTCTGTGGGAGTTCAAAATGGGTTACTTAGGACTCTCTCCATATTTTATTCCACCCATAACTCAGGTTTTTTAATCCCCCTCTTATGATAATGGTGGCTTTTTTGACAGTTTATTCCAGTAAAATAATGTATCCCTCCTATTCATGGCTCTTCCAAAGACCTTAATGAGATCGAGTACCAGGTAAGGGTACAGTCTAGGATTACAGACTCTGTGATTTATTTATTTTTTTTTGAAATCACCTTTCTAATCTTGGTCTGTGAAAATACTTCTAGGTGCTCTGAAAATTGAAAAATCACACAGTTGAACTTTAGGGGGAGGGGGCAAGTTGCGTGCTCAACATAGACAGGGGAACTTATAAGTAATGACTTATTTCAGAGATGATGGCCAATTTTTGCATTCTTGGGGGAATCTAACGAAGCCTCAAATTGCTCCATGCTTTCTCTGAATTCAAGCGAAGGACCCTTCCGTGCCCGGGAAGGAGGCCACGCCTGGCTTTTAGGAGAGAGTTTTTGAGAAGACAGCCCTGAAACCCGGGCACTAAATTGTAAATGAAGAAAAACAAGGGGGTGAAGTGAGAGCTTCTTCTGACAGGGAGAACAATTAACCAGTGGAACCACCTGCCTCCAGAAGCAGTGAATGTGCCAACACTGGAAGTTTTGAAGAAGAGACTGGACAGCCATTTGTCCGAAATGGTATAGGGTTTCCTGCCTGAGCAGGGGGTTGGACTAGATGACCTCCAAGGTCCCTTCCAACTTTTATTATTATTATTATTATTATTATTATTATTATTATTATTATTATTATTATTATTATTATTATTTATTAATTTGCAAATCAAGAGCATTGGAGTCCCGGCCACCTTAGCCTACTTACCTTTTCCTCCAGTTCATCTCCTGATTTCCGTAACAAGGCAACTATTGCATGAATAACCTTTTCTTCGTTGTCTGGTGGAAAGATAAAAATAACTGGTTTGTTTTCTTTTAACACAGCGAGCAAAATGACAAAGCGCTTGGACTAATGATGTTGTACGATGCTACCAGAAAGGACTGATTGCTTAGAGGCCCTCAAGGTGTTCTCAACTCCTCCTTTGACCACATGCAGTAGATTTTCTCCAGGGGGAAAAAAAAATGATTCCTGGATAAACAGTAGACAAAGCGCCTGAATGCCTCCAGGTTCCTCCTGCTTTCAGAACCCTTGTCTGTTCCAACTACAAGCTTCGCCCACATGGAAAACAAAGTTCAGGTGGCTTAGAAACACGTTAGATTATTTTCCATCCTGCTAAGGATTTTGTCCCCTGCCCCCGAGGAGGAGATATTGGCCGGTTTGGTCTGCTTTTGCTGCCCAGTGAAAAATCTGAAATAAGGTCAGATGTCCCCTCCAGAGAAAGAGCTCTCTGTGGGGATCCTTTCATGAGACACGCTTGCCGGTGGCGCAGTGGTTAGAGGGCAGCACTGCAGGGGAATTCTGCCGACTGCCGGCTGACTGCAGTTCGGCAGTTCGATTCTCACCAGGTTGACTCAGCCCTCCACCCTTCCGAGGTTGGTAAAATGAGGACCCAGATTGCTGGGGGGGGGCAAGCCTCTGTAAACTGCTTAGAGAGGGCTGTAAAGCACTGTGAAGCGGCAGATAAGTCTAAGTGCTGTTGCTATGGCTTCTCCAGGCTTGCTCAAAGAGGCTCTATGGGGTAGGTTGACTGCAGGGCCAACGGGAAGGAGAGCTTTTGGATGGGCTGCTCAGAGGACCACCTCCACTGCCTGCAGCAGGAAGCAGAAATGGCTGGAAGAGGCTGTGATGCTCACAGCAGCTCTCCTTGGCCAGCATGGGGCACTGAAGCAGCTGGTTCCTATACAGCTGGCTAAGCTTCCTGTTTTGGGGGGCAGTTCTACCTCTTGCAACATCTGGATTACTAAGCAGTTCCAGGCTACGGCAGCCCTAATCTTGTCACCAAATCATCCGTACCAATGTTCCTCAACCTTGGCCATGCGTGGATTTCAACTCCCAGAATTCCCCAGCCAGCATAGTTGAAGTCTACACATCTTCAAGTGGTTGAGGAACATTGATCTGTACAACTGAAAACTCAGTCGCTGCCTTCTCTTCTTCCTCTTACAGATTTCCCCTTTTTTATAAGCTACCCCCCAAAGACCATGGATGTATATTTTTGCCAACCCCTCCCTTCCAAGTCCTTTATTTGAGCTGTGTTGATTAGCTACCGTAAGCAAGATGACCTCTCCGTGCCAGTGCTGCTGAGTAACCATGGTTTGGAAACAAGGATCTAGAAATCCCTCAATCACCAGTTGAACAGCAATCTTTTGGGAAATCTTTTGCTCTGCGCATGTCCTGCGCATACGTTCAAGAGCCCTCCGTAAAATATTGTGGAAAATGGTTGAGTTGAAATGGGTGGAACTGCTATGAGGCGTATAGAAAGCAAGTTAGGGCCTCATCTAGAACTGCAGAATCTTTCTGCAGTGCCCATGCGGACAAAGGATGGCGAAGTTCCATGAACAGAAAATCAGGAGCAAGAAATGTCCCCATGAAGGAAAAACACTTCACCTAATCCATCATCCCCAGCTGGTGGGATTGGCTTGCTGGCTGAGCCACCGTCTTCTTCTACACTCAATGCGCGTTCCACTACCACAATGCTCTTCTTCCCACCAGGAGATCTGGAACGATCCACTATCTCAACAAGTCTCTCTGCCAAACGAGGGATGTCCGAGTCATCTAGGAAAGCAAAACAAGAGTGGAATAATTTTATTCAACCATCTCCCTTCAGGGAATGCTTCATTCAAGAACATACAGTCAGGAAATGCCTTCGGTCATTACGGCAGAAAAGTGAGCAGCAGCCATTTTGGAATCCAGGCTGGCTCCATCACCACAGAGTTTTGGAGGGAAAGGAGAACGGCCCATGAAGGCTACAAGTAGTCCTTGACTTATGACTTATGAGGTATCTTTCTTAAGCCCTTAAGCAGTCATGCCCAAGGTTTATGGCCTTTCCCCCCACACTTGTTAAGCAAATCACTGCAATTGTGAAGGACATCAGTTATCAGGTGAATCCAGCTTCTCCCCTGGACTTTGCTTGTTGGCTGCAAAGGTAAAAAATGGTGATCACATGACCCTAGGATGCTGCCACTGGGGTAAATATATGTGGGTGGCCCAAGTTTTTACCTTGTGAGTGTAGGGGGTGCTATACTAGTCATAAGTATGAGGACCAGTCACTTTTTTCAGTGCCATTGCAACTTCAAATGGTTGCTAGATGAAAGCTAAGGACCGCTTTTACTGGCGAGCTGGGGGATTCTGGGAGTTGAAGTTCAGAGGCCTTAAAGTTGCCACAGTTGGACACCCCTGGTAGAAATCATAACCAACCGTTCTTCCTTGGTAGCAATCCACCCACCATTACCACCCACTGGTTCCTCTCTTTTTCCTTATCATAGAAAGTCCATACTTCGTTTGAGAAAGGTGAAGGGAAACATTATTTTTTTTTAAGAAAATCAGGTCCATGTTTTCCATTTAAATATAAAAACTGGAAAATCAAGCAATAAACATAATATCATTGTTCTCGCAAGAGGTATATTAAGTAGATATATAGACCTGATATACTCACAGATGGTCAACAAATTCATTACTCTACACGGGGGTGTCCCAAAAGGGTGTGCAAAAGTCCGTACTAAAGTACGCAATCAAAAACATCGAGAGATTATTGAAACTCTGCCTATTTTCACTGTATATAAAAGATCGGCAAAGCTTCAAGCACACCCTGCCGTTGCCATCTTGACTTTTCTGACCATGTCTTCTGGTCAACCATTATCGGAAATAAGTTGTCGGAAGGCCATTTTGAAGAACTGTTATGTTACCCAAATTAATCCAGCTTACTGTATATAACTCAACGAACAAGAAACCTACTTTGCCCACCTGATAAACCCCCAATTGTGGAGACCGGCTTCCTGGCATGGCCATTGACGGAGTCCTGCTTTCGGGCTACTCTTTGGTTCCTGGTGTCTTTTGCTTGTGGCCTTAGGCAAGAGGGAACACAAAAGTATTTCCAGCTGGTTCTTGTCTTTGTCTTTTTTGCCTTCTTCTTCTTCATCATCTTCTTCTGGTCCTTCTGGTTTGGTGGTTTATGGTCTTCTGGAGAAATTTCTGGAAAGGTGACTTTTTCTTCCTTGGTTAGAGTGTTGACTTGTACCACCTCTCTCCTTTCTTCCTGGACTCTGGGTTCTCTTTCGAGTAATTGCCCATATTTGCTTGCAGACAGTCGCCGCTGTGCATAGACCATCAGCAGTCTGAATTCCACGCTGGTTCTGTCTGTGTCCTCCAGAGGGATTTCTTCCATGTTGTCCAGGCCGTTCTTGCACTCGTTGTTCATCTTGCAACTTCTATCAGGTCCTTCCATTCTGTAGCAAAAGAAGAAAACCTAAGTTGCTTTAAGGTTTTTACATGCTTCCTTCTTTTCCACCATTTTAATTCTCAGCTGAGGAATGTACGGTAATCAACATTTTGAGATGTCAAGGTGGAAGCTGGACAAAACTCTGTTTTACACCCAACGCCCAAGTCCAAGGAGGGTCAAAACCCGCTGAGATAGCACCACCAAATGGTAGGACATAAAAAAAAAAGAGGTGAGGCTTTAATCACATAATTGCAAACACCACAATCCTGTCATTTTTGACCCCTTCCCATGGACTCCCCAGACCCCTCCCCTTTTCAAGGAGAGCCATCTCAGGAATGGCTCAGAAATGCAGCCTTTACTGAAGGCAATAAGTTTCCTCAGAAACATTTTGAGAAGTCAAGCGGATGAAGAAGCAGCAGCAGTGCCAGGACTTTACAAGGAACTTTGAGGTCATCTTTGCAAATGGCAAAGTGTAGGTACTTCATCCCTTCCCGCTGCCAAGAGCCTTTCAGCCCCATTTTAACCCCTTGGCCACCTCCCTTGCATGAGGAAAAGTCATAGAGCAGGACTAGAAACATCCAGCCAACGAATGTCTGGCGAGAATATGTGTTGCAGGATCGTTTTGGAACAACAACATCAAGATTTTTTTTCCTTCCTTGGCAAGGCTAAACGTTGCTTCACTTGATAACACCAATGTAACAAAACTCCCAGGAGTTTTAAACAAACTCCCATCCAGCTTTAAACAAACCCAACATTTAAACTCAAGATTTTTTTTCCTTCCTTGGCAAGGCTAAACGTTGCTTCACTTGATAACACCAATGTAACAAAACTCCCAGGAGTTTTAAACAAACTCCCATCCAGCTTTAAACAAACCCAACATTTAAACTTAGCTCATTATGATTAATAATTTGAAGCAATACCTGTGGAGTTTAGTGCCCAAAGAGTCCTGAAGAAGTCCCTTCCTGACCTTGCTTCCTGGTCTTCCTACAAAATTACTAAATGGTTGCTAGTTCCATGGAATGGAAGGTCTCCCGTGTCAGCTGTGCATCCAACAGCAAATGTGAGGAGTAGAAATGAAAGAGTGGTAGTAGCAGCACTTTCACTTCCTCATTCGGCAGTCAAAGGTTAAAGGGTGGGGTTACCCAAACAAGCTCAAGCAGAAATTAAGCAAGATGAAGTCACTCTTAGTTTGAAATCAAAGGTCGCCCTGTACTACATAGAAAAACCTCTGGAAAGGATATGGGTGAGGGACATCTAAGCAATGTCTTGAAACAGTGATAAGGAGCACCTTGGGGGACATCTTGAGTGACCTTCTTTTTCCGAACCCAGCCTCCCTTGTTTTGGAGGCAAAGGAATTCCCTTGTGAGATACAGAGACAGACATCTAGACCAGGACAATATAAATCAAACAAACAAACAACTGAATAAAACACATTCCAGCAAAGTAGAACATATGTTTGTTCCTCTCATAACTCCAAAGTCTCAGTATTGTCTAGGGACATGACCATCCATGGTCTCTTCCCCTTTCAGTGCAGTTGCTCCTTGGTTGAACACCTGAAATCTATACCTTCAATTGACATTGTTGGAAGATAATTAATGGTAGTCCAATCTCTTCTTAAAAACCTCCAGTGATGGAGCACCCAACTTCTAGAGGCAAATAGTCCCACTGATTAATTGTTCTGTCAGGAAATTTCTCCTTAGTTCTAGATTGCTTCTCTCTTCACATCCGTTGCTTCTTGTCCTCCTCTCATGTGCTTTGGAGAATAGCTTCACACACACACACACACACACACACACACACACACACACACACACACACAAGCTTCTTCTTCATGGCAATCCCTGAGATATTGGAAGACGGCTGTCATGTCACCCCTGGTCCTTCTCTTCATTAAACTAGATATTCCACTCCTCGACTGACCTAGAACCCATTACCTCTATCTACCCATTAGTTCTCTATCCCCACTTCCAGTGCCAACCATCAAAAAAAGAGTTGAGTCTTTTTTACAACACGAATCTAGAAAACCCTCTCTGTGGGAGGGGGAAAGGTTGGGTTGAAAGACAGCGGACACTGAATAAAATAAGCTACATCTGAAGGAGGCGTTGAGTTCTATCTATACCAGCAAAGCTGGCTGAGGAATTCTGGGAGTTGAAGTCCACAAGTCTTAAAGTTGCCAAGGTTATGGACCCCTAATCTATACAGTAAGGAAGAAAGAGCTGCTATTTTCAGGGTCAGCACCATTTCCTTCAAACTGGCAGCTGCAATGAGAAGCCACTGTGGTCAGAAGTAAGCCATGAAGAGAGATCCAGGTTTCCTCTTTTAGGATTTGCAGCCCAGTCTCTTTCTCCATACTCCGTTTTCAGAATAAGGATTTGGTTCTTAATTGGTTCTCGACTAGGACAGACAGGCACAGGTTTCTGAAATTAATCTGCCGAAAAAAAGAAAGAGAGATCCATAAACACTGTTCAGGCTTAAGTTCCATTTCAGGGGGGGGAATCACCGCATTGAGTTCCTGCTCTTATAGCCCAAGCCCCGTCAATGCAGACTTCCAGGGGTTCTCAACCTTGGTAACTTTAAGACTTGTGGACTTCAATTCCCAGAATTCCTCAGCCAGCAAAGCTGGCTGAGGAATTCTGGGAATTGAAGTCCACAAGTCTTAAAGTTGCCAAGGTTGAGAACCCCTGCAAGTCAATAAGCAGTCAATAAGCCAAAATCTTTTGACTTCTGTTTCTAAAAATGTGCTGGTTCACTGGTGCAGCCCTGACATCTACTGGACAAAAAATAACCCTCCGCTATTAAATTTACACTGAAGGAAGTTAGCTCAGAGAAGGAAATATTAAAAGGGCAGAAAAATATATTTTTCCTCAAAAGGATTTTTTTAAAACCAAACCTGGCCCCAAATCTATCTCTCTGCCCCAAGCAAGAGCTAGCCCCATCCGAATGCAGATGTGGAACCATCAGGAAGCTGAAGCCAGGGCACTCAAGAAGACAAAGAGAAGATCTGCACGCCCCACCCAAACTCTTGGAGTCATAAGCCCCATCACCTGGGAAGCAGGCTATGATAATAGGATTAAACCACAGATATCAAGGCCTAGAAAAACACTCAGAAATAGCCTCAAGGGTCATGCCCCAGGAACAGGAAACTATTCCAAACAAGGCTAGAGGGGGTATAAAAACCTACTGCCCATGTGCTCAAGTTCTCTCTTTCCTCTCTGCTCTTCCTTTCAAGGATCATCTTTCTGCTTCTTCAATAAATTGTAACCTTCTTCCCAAAGCAGTCGCCATGTTGCTTATTTATCCCGGCTTGGATGAACCAGGATGAAGACTTACTTCTGACAACACAAACTACCATTTTACATAAACTAGCTTGATCTAATCTGAGTGCAATTCTGTGATTTGTCCCTGTTGGCTTTGTCCTACTATTTTGCATAAATTGGGGCCCAAAAGTATAATCCAGTGGGTGGAGACCTCTCTTCTCTGCCTGAAGCCCACCTAACCAATCCCATTGACCCATCATACCCTCATCATTACACTTTCTGGAATGTTAGTTTCTAACTCCCTGATTTTATCTGAGATGCCTAGCAAGATCCGGCCCTTTGCCTAGCCTACAACGGTGGAGCCCTTAAGCAAGGGTCTTCCGACTTGGCCCTTTTATGACTTGTGGACTTCAACTCCCAGAATTCCTCAGCCAGCGTGCCTGGCTGAGGAATTCTGGGAGTTGAAGTCCACAAGTCATAAAAGGGCCAAGTTTGAAGAGCCATGACCTAGGGCTACCTTACCTGGACTACAGAATCTGGAGCTACCACTTGAGGGCAGCAAAGAGGTTCAGAATACGCTCCTGGCTGCCATCTGGAGGCCATAAAGGATGTTTGCATTCCAAAGTGTTTTGGAGTGGGGTGGCTATAATAAATGTAATAAATATGATAGCTCTAGTAGAAAAGTGTGGGAGGTAGCAAGTGATAGTCAGATAAGTCAAGGTGGCAGCTGTGCAAAGGAAGATTGGCCCCTTCATTGCTGACCAGCAGTTTCTCTAAACAGTTTCTCAACCTTGGTAAGTTTTTAATTCCTAGGGAATTCTGGGAGTTGACGTCCACACATCTTAAACTTGCTGAGGATGAGAAATACTGCCCTAGAATGACATTTCTAAACTGTTCTTTCCCTCAGATCTAAGTAGGAACTTAGGCCTGTTACGGTGATTCAGACGATGGAATTGTTCAAATCGCTAGTGTGATTTATGATGGAGACCCTTGTTCTAAGGAAACATACTGTAACAACGGGCTTCTTAGCAGCTTCCTTGAGTTCCAAGTCAATTTCACAGTCAGTGCTATAGTTTTAGGTTATCTATGATATTTAATTGATTTCTGTAAATGTTTATGGAGGAAGGCTGAATTTTAGCCTGGTCTGATTCTGGGAAACAAAGTTTTCTCCACCAACATCCTGTTTTGGGGGAAGCTTGGCCAGCCAGCCCTGCATGGGACAGCTGCAGTTTAAAGACTCTGCCATTTGGATTTGATATGGATTTTTTACATTAATCACCAGGGAGATGAGATGCCCACAAATAGCTGGCAAGAGGCAGATGGGGGTGGCAGCAGGAAGGTTTGGGGGGAGGCTGAGTACAGCTGCCGTGAATGTCATTTCACACCTCTGTCTTGTGGGTTGATGACGAGAAAGGAAAGAGGAACACCAGGGTGGCTGTGCCCTTTGGGACGAAACATTTAGCAGCCCCCAATTCTCTTCCATCCAGGTTTGAAGCTTGCGGAATTGTCCACATCAATCATGATGTTATCAATCCAAATTTTATTCTTCCAGCAGGTGGCAGAACTTAGCTGAAACCGACCTTAGCAGATCTCAGAAAAGCTAAGCCAAGTTGGACTTGGTTAACACCTGGATGGAATTCCACCAGGGTCAGAGGACAGACGTTGAAGAAATCGCTCATGACGAGCCTTTTTCATGGGAGGGTCATGAAATTGTGGGGATGTGTCTGCAGTGTAACAAGGAGTTGAGCTTGACTCAAGGGAAATGTGGCCTTTATTACGTTTTTAAGAGAGTTCAGGATTTATCCGAGTGGGTCTTTGAGGAAGCTCTACCAGGACTCTTAGAACAAATGCCCACTACGACTACAGGTGGGTTTGGGGTGTCTTCCTCAGTTGCATTTTGAGGGAGGGGTGTGAGGATGGAGACAAACTGTAAATGTGGATGATGTGGATTTGAACTCACACTTTGGAGTGACTTTTTAGGGGAGGGGATAAGATTCCAGGGCTCTTCCATCCCATTAAAGCTACATTAGAAAGCGATTCAGTGAGTTTATAAATGAGCTGAAATGGATTCTCAGGTCACAACAAATGACCTGCCAGCCACTCTCTGAGTGGACACTACTGTGGCAATACTTTTATTTCCATTACACCATGTGTAATTCCCATTGACTTCAATGGAGATTACACTATAGCCAGGCATGGGAATTCACTGGAGAAAGCAATTGTGTTGGGAAGAGTTGGTGGTCAAAGGAAGCCAGGCCATCAAAGAACACGGTGGCTGGACACCATCAGAGCTGACACCAGCCAGAGCATGGAACAGAAATGTCAAACTCAAGGCCCTGTGGACCAGATCTGGCCCATGATAGGCCCAGGTCTGGCCCACGGGGCCGCCCCAGAGATAGCGAGGGACTGCCCCCACCCCCTGGCCCCGGTCCACCCCAGCCCAGCCAGGCACTCCCCTGGGTAAGCATGCGGCAGCTGGCGGTGATCAACAGCAGCTGCAGCCCACTGGCCCATCGGCTGCCCATCGGCTGGCCCACCCCCCAGGGCCCCACAGTCCTTGCAGCACAGGTGGGTCCAAGTGTCGCGGCCGCCGGGCTGGCCCTCCACGCAAAGGCCTGCCCAACCTCTCCCAGCCACAGCATCCACAGGCAAGCAAAGGCAGGTGGTGGGACTGCAGTGAGCTGGCCCAGCCCATACCGTAACTTCCATTCCATGGCCCCTGCCCGCTTGTCCCCCACCATCCAATCTCATCCTTCAGCTGCTCTGGTCCTGCCCCCTTCTGCCGGAGACCCCTGGATCCTCCTCATACCCCCCCAGCCCCCCACAGGTGCCCCCGACATGATTGACCTCGAGCCAGCCATGCCGCCTGCCCCCCCAGCCACCCCAAGAGCCACCATAATGCTGGTGCTCTGTGGGGAAAATGAGGAAAGGGACGGAGTCTGGCAATTTCATCTTTTGCTCAGTTGACCTGGATCATGGAGCCTCAAAGCCTTTAAGCCAACATCCTCTTTATAGAACCTTAATCTAGACTGATTGAAGGTCAGGAGAACCAGGAAGGAAAGAGTTCCATCTGGTAGTCCAATAGCCTCTGTAGGGGAGTCCATCCCCTGGTCATCTCTTCTCTTTTCTTCCAGCATTAGAACCTTCTTTTGGAGAGCTGGATCTTCCCATGAGGTGACCAAAGTCGGATAGTTTGAGTTGGTGATTTGTGTCTGGAAGGAGAACTCTGGATAGATTTGCTTGATGGTGCATTTGTTTGAGGATTTTTTGACTATCTAGGATCCTTGATCCCGTACCTCAGTCCAAACTATTTCTCACTATCTTATCCTGTAGTTAACTTCTCAAAGACGGGTTCCAGGGGAGAGTCACATCCTTATCTGAGATCTGTTCCAAAGGTCCCCTCTCTATGGCCACCTTCGTCCATCCAGGGTGTTTTCTGCACGATCTGACATCAGATATTGTTATATGAGATAACCGTAGTTCTTGTTTATGCTTATTGCTCATCTAGCACTGGAATGTTATCATTAAGACAATTATGTCATCCCTTTTTGAACTCAGAAACAGCTGAATTGCAATCTGCAAAAGACAGATCAAATGGAAACATTTGAGGGATACCCACTTCATTTTCTAACGAGTTTATGTACTAGTTGGCTGAAGAGTTTTATCAATGTTTAGAAGCTCAGCTTTCTCTACCTGCATTTGATTTATTCACTTTTGTGTAGACATTTGTGTACAAATATGATCAAAACATAGGTGTGTCCATTCATATTTCTTGGACAAATGTACTTGTGTTTTCATTTGATTGATTGGTTGGTTGGTTGGTTGGTTGATTGATTGATTGTCCTTTCGGCTCTTTCTCAGATGATTCTATTTATTCTATTGCACGATAACTATTCACATCTTCAGAATTTGCCATATTGAGCAGTTATTCATTCACTCACTCCATTCATTATTCATTCATTCCATTTTTCCCAGCTGTGTCCTTAAAACAACTGTATTTTATGGAGAAAATAAGAGAAAACAACTAGTTTAAAGTCAACAAATGGTAAAGAGGTTCATGGAAATCACTGTGCCCTCAAGTGATTCTAAGTGGTGTCTGCAGTTATTGTCAAAACAAGTCAAGATGGTTGGCTTGATTTTTAAGTGTGTTGGCAAGGATTGTTATAAGAGATCCTTGGTCAGGAATTACTCTCAAAGGGACCCAACAATGAGCATCTGACCTCTTCCAGGAGACATAGATCAACTCCATCATGTTTCCCTCGTAGGATTTTCACATCGTCATACGTGGTTGCTATGAAATGTTTTACACATGTGCGTCCAGTGTCAACAACCTGATAGTTTGGCATTTGTCAGTAGGAGGCAGAGGACTGGCATTCTCACTGCACCCTACCCAAATTTAGAAGATAGAAATAGTTGAGGAGGATATTTATACTTGCTATTTAGAGTTCACTGCTCTCCCAGTTCCACATCCTCTTCCATTTGCCTTTGTTTTTATAGTTTTCAGCGATTATGGGGTAGGTCAAGATGATGAAGAAGAAAATGCTTCAGCACCTTCAGTTGAGACCTTCAGCTGATGCAGCTTGTGGTCAAGATCTCCTTTAGTGCTCAAATTTTGAAAAGGAATGTAGGATAAAGAATGGATTAAACTTTCACTTCGTACGGGCCGTTTTCTCCAATCAGTTATAGTGAGGGCTAAAATGTTTTCATCACGACGGAACTTGAGTGTCTTCCAGTTATGAGACATGAGCATTGTAGGAAGACTCTTTGGCAGAACAAGGGATTCTTTGTAGAATGGCTGTCCTGATTTACGTGAAATAAAAGGTCTTTTATTTCTAAAATAACACAAATACATTCTTATCGGTTGTATTCGCCTGGAAATGAAGATGGAGTTTGAATCTTTGGACAGTTCTGTATGATTCTGAGATACCGGTACTTATATGGGTGCCACTATCATTCTTTTGAGCTTTTGGATTCTTCCACTACCTTTACCACACAAAATACAACTGACGGCTGTTTCATGTCTACCCCATCAATAGAGGAAAAAAGAAAATATGCCAAGAGTAGCAGACCCCAGAAGAAAATGGCTGTGACACCTGGAATTCCAGTAACCTTTTGTGGATGAGGCTAGCTAGGGATTTTTGAACATTAAAAGCCTCCTGTGAAAACTGCTTGGAAACGTTCCACTGAAGTGGGGATCATAGGTGTGAGGTGCTGGTTAATGGAGAAGAATTCTTTGTATATAAAGAAGCCTGTTGGGGGAATTTGAGCTGATTTCCTGTTTAAGAAGATGAGACATAGGAGAGGAGCCTGCCTATCTGCCTATTCCCATTCATGCACAAGTCTGCTTCTAGTCTGGTGACTTCCCATAATAGCAATCATTCTCTTAAGCCTCATAAATGATGATCATGAGCTACAGGATAATATTTAAATTACGTTAGCAACTAAAAGAAGGAAGGAAAGAAGTGATCTACCAGATTGTGTGTTCTTCATGTCTTATTTTATGACCTTAGGAACCAGATGTTGGTTTGGATGGCTTCCATGGACCTATCAGCCTGCAGTTGATAGATTGACTTGTTCTTAGTCTCATTTCTCTCCAAGTTAACAAATTATTATTTTTTCTCCGTGTCACCTTCAAATACTGCCCCAGATGACAGTGGAAAGAGAACACTAGGCCTGTTAATAACCTTATCAGTCACAAATTGGATGGTTTGCAGCTTCCTGATTAGGTACATTTAACATTGGCCCATGTGGAAAAGTAATCAGGAAGCAGAACAGGATGGGATCCCCATCATTTTTACTGTAAAAAAGAGTCCTGCCATATTAACTGCTGCCTGTTTTGGCCTCTGCTTTCAGGAGGCTCCAGCAAAGGAGTCAAAGAGGCCAAGATGGCGGCAGGGCTGGACTTTGGAGAACGTGGTTGTGAAAGTCACGCTTCATTTCTCCTACTTAAGAGAAGTTGACGTCTCAAAGGAGATTGGATAAATAGCTCCCATTTGCATCTGGAAACTCTTTGCATGCCAAAACTGATTCTAGAAAAGAGCCCTCTTTCCTGAAGGGCCCTGGTGTTTACTCTGTTGAAGACAGCTGAAAATATTGGATGGAGCATCGCAGGAGGACTTTGTTGGCATATTCTTAAAGTGTGGCGTTACGTACCAGAGATGCCGTGCTTCTGGCAAGGTCTCCTTCCCCCCTGTCTGATTCAGAAACATGGGTATCTCGGAGCAGAGACCCCCCCCCCACAGATGATCTCACGTGGCACTCACAACCCAAACAAACATCTCATTCTAAAATAGGACTTCTTACGTTGTGGGTTTGGACAATCACAAGGAAGTTATGGTGGATTACAATTCTTTTTTAAACTGGTCTGGCATCCAGAGTGAGGATATGATCAAGACTCATTCTGGGTTTGTTATCCTGTTTTGTTTCTAGCTTTACCGTCTCAAGCCTGCAGTGGATTGTTCTGATGATGCAAAGTTTGAGGACCCTATGACAGGGGTCTTCAAACTTGGCCCTTTTATGACTTGTGGACTTCAACTCCCAGAGTTCCTCAGCCAGCAACGCTGAGGAATTCTGGGAGTTGAAGTCCACAAGTCATAAAAGGGCCAAGTTTGAAGACCCCTGCCCTATGATATATAGATTAAAAAATAATTATATTTTATAATTATATAATATATGGGAGGCAAATGGTATATTTAATTCACATCCAGTCATTTCCTCAATGTTCCCCTGAAGTAATCCTTTATTTTATTTAGACGCATAGATTCCACCTATTTCTCTATCACTTTAGGGATGATTGTATTACAAAGTTGGAGACTCCGTCTTCTAGGAGATTTGTTGAACAGTCCCACTGATTGTCTAGGAGTTCATTCTTCCTCAGTGATCTTTCCACATTAATTAATTGGGGACTTCAGTTAAATCAAAGTCAGTCACTCTCTCCAAGATAAGCAAGAACTACCGCACAGCCTTTGACTTTGCCAGCAGTTGCTGGCAACCAGCCTGGAGATATTGCTGGGGGCTTTGGCAAGAGGTTGGCACAGAAGAATGAGATGGGAGCACCTTTGCTCCGACTATTGAAGCAACAGGCAGGATGGACCCACAGGACCCACCGCTTTTCAGCCCTTTCCTCGCTGAAGGCCCATCCCTTGACGTTTTTAATTTGGAGATGCTTAATGGGATTATAAGATGGGCAGATGTTTCATAAAACACACTGTGATACAATGTTGGAAGTGTTGAACTAGGCTTTGGGAAGGCCATGTTCAAATCCAGCCTCCATCGCGGAAGTTCCCTGGGTGATTTTGCCTCTCTCTCTCTCTCTCCCTCCCTCCCTCCCTCCCTCCCTCCCTCCCTCCCTCTCTCTCTCCCTCTCTCTCTCTCTCTCTCTCTCTCTCTCCTGATGTGAATTGTTTTACCGGTAATTACTGGGTTTGTTGCAATGTAATGATGAGCCACCTACAATCTGTGATTAGGGCAGTGTTGCCCTATCAGCTAGTCAACCGCTCCATCAATTCCAGCGAGTAATTCTTTTTCTAGCTTTTAACAGGCAGAGGAGTGTCTAAAATGAAAATCAAGAACACAACAAGCAATGGGAGAAAACAGGCTGGGGGGGGGCTGCCACAACCCCCCTCCTTTTCCTGCAGTTTGGCTCATTCTGTTCCGATCTGTATCTTTTCCCAAACTGTTTTCCCAGCCCAGAGAGAAAAATACCAGGTCTGAGCATCCTTCCACTCACGGGAAGGGAGTGAGTGGCTTTGATTTTACCCTAACAAACGGAAGGAAAAAGAAGGGGCAAGGAAATCCCCTCCCATCACTCTCTCTCTAGATTGATATTCAGAAACATTTTGGATGGAAAATGATTTTCCCACAGGCTGGAGCTTCAGCCTTTTATTCCATCAGCACGAAAGCATACGGTATTTTCCCCCGTTTAAAGCAGTCTTAGTAGCTTTAAGATGGATGGACTTCAATGCCCAGAATTCAGCGTCGTTGCAACTTTGGTCACTAAATGAACAGTTGTAAGTCAAGGATTACCTGTACACATCTTGTTATTGTGGAGAAGGTGTTGGACTAGAACTGGGAAGGTTTTTCTGGTGATGATGGAAAGAGTATCCCTTGTTTATATACGTGTGTGCAATCCATGTTACAAAAAGTGGGTGGGCTTTAAATGTACGGATGCAGACACCTTGATTTTTTTAAACACACACACACACACACACAGACACACACACAGACACACACATGGGCACCCCTGGATTTAAGCCTGCCCTCAGCCACAGAAACTCACTCTATTTTACAGCATTGTTATTGTAGAACTAAAATGAAAGAAATGAAATGAAAGAAGAAGCAAACACACCCATTGTTTTAAGTTCTTGGACAAATGATAAGATATTAATAAGATATTAATAAAATAAATTAATTAATAGAAATAAAAATATTCTGCTCCAAATTGCAAAAAGCCTGTTTTGGATGCAACTAGGCGAGATACGTTTCGGACTTATTTCCAGCCCTACTATTCTATGTTCTGTACTTCCTTTATGTCTGGAGGCTACAGTTTTTGATAAGCTGCAGGTCACCTGCAGGAATCTGATCACATGTTTTCAGGAGAATAAATGTTATTGCCAGAGAAAAGCTTTGCTGAGCCTCAGTTCCCTTCATTGGAGAATTAGACCAGAATAGGGTAGATACCGGTATATAGGGATGAAGCAATGAAAGAAAAGGAAGGAGCAGACACAGCGATTGTGTGGATTAAGGTTTCTGCGGAAGCAATTACAAGTCCCTTCTCAAATTAATGTGTAAAAAACCAGTTGGGTTGGCTTTGAGGAAACCTATTTATTTGTTCATCGTATTTATAGAGCTACCCACCTGACAGATTCTAGGTGGTGCACAATCATAACATCAAAATATTAAAGCCAATACAATTAAAAACAATATTATTAATGGCAAGACAGTAGAGAAGATTCGTATTAAAAGCAGTGCAGCCCTCTCATTAGATCACTGTTTCCGTGTGATTCCCAAGCTTGCTGACACAACCGTGTTTTGAAGGTCCTCCGGAAGAATATTGAAGGTGGGGCCAAGCTCACCTCCGGGGGATGGTATTTCACAGGGTGGGTGTCCACAGCATGAAAGTGCCCCCACTTGGTCCCACCAGATGAAATCTAGGAGCTCGCCACGCCTCTTCTGCCAGACCTAATTAGTTGGGTGAACTTAATGTGATCAAGCCCCACACCACGAAGGATTTCGAAGGTAAAAACCAGCACCCTGAATTGGATCCAGAAGCAAACTGGTATCCAATGCAGCTTACAAAGCAGAGGTGTTTTCATGTGCCCTTCTAGGGACAAACACAACTGCCCATCCTGCTGCATTTTGCACCAACTAGACTTCTGGATACTCTTCAAGGGCAGCCCCAGGCAGAGCACATAAGAATTGTCCACTTGGGAGGTGACCAGGGCAGGAGTCTGTATTACCTGTATATCGTTAGAGGGAAAACAAGATGTTTCCCACAAACACAGATGCAGAGTGGAGGCATTCAGCAAGGAGAACTTTATGCTGAATAAGATCTTGACTAGAATCTGTCAGAGTGGGTTGGAGATCATTGCATGCTTGTCGGTGGACACCTGCTGAAAAATCTGCTTAAATTTCAAAACAACACTGAAGCTGTAAAACACTTTTCAAATCTATTCCTTCCTTCATCACCCCAACACCACCTATCAGGAAGTCCTCGTGTAAAGGTTCCTGTTATGATTGGGTAATGGGTTTGTGTCCCTTTGAGTAAAGGGGGAAAAAAACCTCATTTCCCCCCAGTTTTGGGAAGTACGACTCTGAAGGGCTGACTGGGAACATCCAATCCCTAAGGGAAGCCGGGATTTACACAATTCTTTCTTTGTTAGAAGGACCTGTCTGTCAATTTCTTCTTCCACTCTCCGAGATGGAACAGAACTATTAGGAAACAGAAGTTGGTGCTGTGAACAGATTTGGCTACTGAACAATGACTTCAGGCTAACAACCCAGCCTTGTAACCTTTTTGGGAGTCACCTTAACACCTGACTTCCTGTTGCTCGTGACAATTGCCTTCTTTCCAGCATTGTGAAACACAGCTAAGCACCAATAGCACTTCGGCTTTTTCTTTTCTGAGTGGTCAGGACTAAAGAGGCTGCATTGTGCTTTATTTTGTAAAAGAAAGGAAAGAATTGTGTCAGTCTTCTTTGTAGTGAGAAGGGCAGGTGTAGCTCCAGTCATTTAGCAATTCTCTGTGTTCTGTGCCTAAGTTCTCCTGGACCATTTTTACGGTGGCTCCAAGAGACGTCTGGAAGGGCTTGTTCTCTTTTGATGGTATTTTGCACCAGTAAAGCCGCATTCAAGAGCGGAAGAGACCCATAAAATGTGCACACGGGGCTTCGCTCTTTCCAAAGTTGGTCTAAGCATCCATACCACCCAATGTTGTCCCTCGGCTTCTGCCATCACTAGATAAGTGCAAGGACACAACCACACTCTGCAGGGCAGAATTATCATTGAAAGAATATTTTAAAAAATGAATGCTCCTTCGGGAAACTGAATGAAATCTGCAGAGGAAATGTAGAGCAGTGTTCCTACCCAGGACACATCACTCCAGGTGACCCTCAACTTACAAGCATTCGCTTAGTGACCGTTCAAAGTTACAATGAAAAAAGTTGACTTATGCCCGTTTTTCACACTGCCATTGCACCATCCTCATGGGGGGGGGTCACGTGACCCAAATTTGGATACTTGGCAACTGGCATCTATTTATGATGGTCGCAGCGTCCCAGGATCAAGTGATCCCCTTCTGCAACTTTCTGACGAGCAAAGTCCAAGAGAGAAGCCGGAAACTCTGATTTGAACATTGAAATTGAAAAAAAAAAAATGTGGCTGTTCAAATCAAAGTTTCAAACTTGTCCAGAAAACTTTCAAAAATGGAGTATTTCCCATTGTAACGTTCCCAGAACGTTTCTTCTTTTGCCAAGATAATTGTTTTTAGAAGATTAGTCACGTTTTAAAACCACAGATTCCATAAGAGAGTAAAACCCAGACCGTTTAAGTAGTAAAATAAAACTAGTTAACAGATTAAAAGTTGCAGTTGTGTGTTCCATTTGAGTGAATGTTCTAACTTTATTCCAAGACTGGTGTCTTACAAATATGGCTAGTCCTCCATTTATGACCAGTCACTTAGGAACTCTTCAAAATTATGACAGACTTCTGTCCTGTTTTACGGCTGTTGCGGATGTGACCCAGGTTAAAAAAAAAAAAAAAAAACGAGGCTGGACCTGCCACCTTGACTTCCGAATCCTTCCCACGCAACCCTCTCCAACCAAAGGCAGCACTATCGGTTTCGTTTCTCTGAGGAGCCATTTAACACAGCCCAGTATATTGTATATATGTTCTTTTTTAAAGTAATATTTTATTCTGTATTTGCACATCCCTCTTTGTCTCCAGGGAAGCCCGCCTTGCATAAAATCTTTCTTGATGCAAACAATGCATTGGGTTAAAAGGTCCATTAGAAGGAAGAGAATGAAAAAACAAACAACCCAACGCTGAATTTCCACCTGAGGCATATTTAAAGAAAAACAGCATCTGTTTTTTTATATTAAAAAAATTTATTGAGATGATGTAATTACAAGCATTTAAAAATTATTTGCAACTCACTGGCCCTGAGTAAAGGCATTCTTGTTTTGCTTTGTTACATTCATTCAGTTCACTCCCTTAAACCCACACCTCAAAGAAAATAGGAAGCGCCATCTTCAAACAGATTATAATTTACTTAAGAAAATAATAAAAAAGATTTTTTTTCTTTTTTAAAAAAGAAAACAACACGACAGCACAATTTCCTTTTGACTTTGCATATGGCTGCAGCTAATTCAACAGAAAACAGTAGAAGAGTTTCACTCTTAGTTCTCCGAACTCTTGAGCTGCCAGCAATTCTCGACATACACGGGCTCTTTTCCAAAGATTTCACACTGACGTAGCAGACTTTCTGTTCCTTTTAACCCTGGCTAAGAGAGAGCTGAGGGCTGCTGGCACAACAGGGAAATGCAAAACTTTACAACAGGAAGACTATTTTTTTTTATTTTTTACCAAATAGCCCCACCGTTGCCCTTTTGAAAGGCAGCCACACATTACTTGTAATGTGTACTTTGGCTTCAAAGGAAAAAGACCGTGTTTCAGTTCCCGAATATGGAAAACACGCTGTTCCCGTCTCAATTTATCTCACACTTTAATATCTATTGTAATCCAGACTCTTGGCCCCCCCCACCCAAGATACCGTATTTTCATAAATTGCAAAATACCGCAAATTGCTTCGGCCAGATGCATCCAATCTGGACGGCCCGTGTGGGTTAAGGACAAACCACCACTCAAACACTCATCCCCCATCCTCATCATCTAACCCAATATATATATATCATATATATATCAGACATGACCCTGTTCTCAGATTTCTGCCTTCTCAAAATTGTAGCTTTTCTTTTGGCAGCAACGATGACTCCGTCGGGACTGGGTCAGACGCGACTGCTCCGTATTTTTTGGTGAACGTTTGGTGGCTACTTAGAGGCTGACACAGATGGAGCCGGTCATTTTGAAGCTCTGATGGGAAAGGAGAAGCAGCAGCTGTAGGAAAGGGACAACACCCTTTTTCTGCTTTGTGTGTGTCTGTAAATTTTCATTTGCTGCTTTTTAAATGGTATATATAAAGAGTGAATTTCCTTTTGCAATGGATTTTGCTAGCCAGGGTGCCTGCATATGTGTGCTCATGAATCAAGATGATTACTGTAAACGTGAGTTGAAGCCCCGTCCTCTTTTTACCTGCAGGCCATTTGACTCCACAATTTGTCCACAATCTCACGTCTTTAACACCCCTTCCTGGAAGCCCCTCTTCCTGATTCTTTTTCAAGAATAGTCCTGCAAAAAGTGGCAAGAAGTCATCTAACCTACATCTCGGACTGCGCATACTTACCATCTTGAGAAGCTCAAACATAACCCTCTCCTTTTCAAAAAAGTAAGCTTCTAGCCCTTAACAGTTCAGAAGATAGGCTTAAAAGGCCGCAATGAAATTTCCAAAACAAGAAGCAGGTCTCCGCTGATGGGAAGTGAAAACGAAATGCAGGACAAGCCTCTGTGCTCCTCACTCAGAGAAACAGACAATGTTACACAAAGAAAACAGATGCAAGTATACTTCATTTGCCCCAAAGAACCGACTGATACAGTTCATTACTTTTTCTGACACTGTTTAAATTACTGTGGAGTAGAATTTCGACTTGTTTCATGTAGGATTTACATGGTTGTTACGTGGCTGCCCACAGCGGTTATAAAAAACAAACGATCTTATATAGCCAGCATTTTGTCATGACGTGTGAATCTCTGAACCCAACAAGGAATAACTTCATTTGTGGTTCAGAAAGAGGGACGACTTCGACCCAGAAGGAGTTTTACAGAACAAAATCTTCCTACCAACAAAAGGCACATACAAATCTCCCCTTAAGGCTACACAGCTCATCTGTTGTTGCAAGAATCCAGAACACTGAAACATAATAAAAATAGTCTTCAATATTCACATCCACCCAAGAAATGAGGAAGATGAGTAGAAAACTCCAGAGGGTGTGTGTGTGTGTGTACACGCGCATGGACAGAGCAGAAGCAACGGGAACGAGAGGAAGATCAGCCCAGAGATTCAATTCCGTCTCTCTGGGCTGTGAAGGCCACTCCTGGGAAAATTACAGCCCCCTTTTTGGAAATCCCAACCTTTCCTTCTCCTTTGAGGACCGACTCTTCTCCTCCCAGACCGGGGGCCGCTGGCTGGCCCCAACCCCAAGAGGGAGAGAAGAGAAGCCAAGGCTGAAAGACAGCTGAAAACCACCTCACGGTCCACACGCTCTGGCAGAGCCTTGCCGCTGAAAGGCCTTCTGGAACCATCCACAAACGATTCCACCCCATCCGCGTGGTTTCCGCTTAACCCTTTCTTGAGCTGGACCATCCTGAGGAAACCTCCCGCCTTCTACTGGTTCCTGGAGTAGTTTCTCCTTCTCATTTGGACAGGGTCCCGGTGCCCGGATCCAGTCTGTGTCCTTGGAGGAGCCAACACCCCCCAAATGACGGTGCCCTCTTTCCCTTCTGCCTCCAGAAAGGAATTTTGGTATTTGTCACGCCCCAAACCACGGATTGCCGTCCACGTTCTTTGATCCTGGTGCCGATGGATGCCGACTACAAGCAAGGTTGGCATCTGGGGGCCTTCTCTCCGATGCCTCTTGCCCTCCGGCCCTAGTTCTTTTTTCCCCTACAGAGGCGCTCGTGAGAATCTGCAGTGACCCAGAGTTGTGCTAATTTCCATAGGAAAGCATTCAGAATACGCAGCCCCCAGACGTTCTGCTCTACAAAAGGAGTAAAAAAAAAAAGTCCAAATATTAATTGGACAAGGTTAATTAGAAAAAAATAATATATATATATATATAGATATAGATATATATATATAGATATATATATATATATCCCAAACTGACCAACCAAAAACAAAAATGAAGCCCAAGGTGAGACAGGTCCTCCAAGCCGGCCGGGCGAGAGGGCCGCGCTCTCCTCTCTGGGCCAAATGCTGCTGCCACCCCAGCCCTGCCCATCTCTTTCCTTGCTAAGGTGCCTGCAGGTCCTGCCGGTCCCAGATCAATGCCAAGTCCCGGAGCCTCCAGAGTTTCCCCAACCCTCCAGAGACGGCTCTTCCACGGACTACGCTGAAGGACGTGGATCGGATCCTCAGCACTCATCTTCCTGGTAGATCTGCTCGTCCAGTTCCTGAGATTCCAGATGTTCTAAGCGGTCAGTGCGGCCGCTCATAATTTCATCTGGCGTCTTCATGAATCTGCAGAAACAAACAGCGCCTGAGGGAGGCTGGCTGCAGGGCTTAATTCTTTTTTTAAAAACAAAAAAAAAAACTGGCATTGGCCTCTTTCACTACTTCTGAGAACTTTGCACGACAGCCTTTGTGAACTGCAGCCAATTTCTGGTGGCCACTACATTGTGAACTGTTAATTATTTTACCAATCAAAATGGGGAACTCTATTTTCAAACTTTCACTAACGACCAGGCCTACAATGGTGGGGAGAATTTTGAGCTGGCATTGCTAATGACAAAGACATTAGAATACATATAAAAGATTTAGTAGCCAGCCATGATTTATCATATTGAGATGTGTATCTTTTAGTCCTTAACTTACGACTGGTAAAAAATTCACAATTACCTGAACAAAAGTCTTTGTCCTGGCTCCTTTCTGATAATATTCAGTTTGTAGTAGTGGCGCAGGGCACGAGACATTTTCTCATAGGTCATGTTTGTTCGGTTCTGTTCCATTGAAGACAAAGAAAGCCAGAATTAAAACAAGTGACCAAAATGATACGGAAAGAAGGGCTGGCTAAACCCCCGTTCACATCCCCTGCCCCCCCCCCTTGTCCCTGTGGTCTTCTCTTGTGTCATGCTAGATAACAATATTGAGTCCAGAAATCGTACAGTCTACAACATGGAGGGAACTAATAAATCAACATAGGCGACTGTGGAGGCTCGATTCTTAAGAACGCCCCCTCTTTCGTTTATCCTAAATAGGTAAGCAGTTGGACTACTGTAATGCACTCTCAATGGGGCTGCCCTGGAAGATGATTTGGAAAATACACACCTCTTCTTTCCTAAAGCAGTATTTTTATCCTTATTTATCTATTTATTAGCCCACCTTAGCTCTGCCAGCAGGGGAGGCACACTGTGGGCCGTGCTGGCCAGGGTGTTGTGTCTGGCAGGGCCCAGGCCACGGCCTTCTCCCCCCTTCCCCAGAGAGAGGCTGGCTCCAACTGACCTGAACTGGCCAGCTGGCCTGGAGCTCCAATGGGGGGAGGGGGCTTCACACTGGGAGTGATTGATAGATTAACAACAGATCTCACCTCCTCCCATCCCACTCCTCCCTCCCCATCTTTTAATTGGACTGCAGAATTTGAATATTTTCACAATATTTTATTTTACAAACAAACTAACAGATATCATGATGATTTGCAGAAAATTACAGTATTTCTCTTTTGGTCTACATCTAATCCTTTTTTTTAGCAAAATTGTTTTTATTTTTCTCCATGCCTCCCCAATCATTTCATTCACAATCTCTGCCAGCTGGCCCCTCCTTCGTGGATCCCTCGTACCTTATGGTTTCCCCATAGCCGGGCCAGCCCATTGGGGTCCACTATCCGAAATATTTTGGATTCTCTGTCCTCCCATCGGATGAAATTTTCGTACCGGCTGTCGGAGAGCAGCTGATAGACGTAATCCCAAAGGAGTCTGCAGTCTGGAAAGAGAGCAGCAGAAATGTCTTCAAAAGGTTCCTGCCGGAAATGAATTAGTTAATTGGCCACCACTGACTCACATTCAGGAAAGACGCCGGAAACCGTCATACACGTTACTATTTTTTTGCATGAAGTATTGAGATACTATTTCTCCTCTCAAAGGATCCCAAAGCAATTGACGCTAATTATAAAGCAGCAGTTTAGAGTAAAACCTATCCATTATAAAGGCAGGTGCCAGGAGGCATCAACAGCTGAGACGTGCCAAGAGAAAAAGAAGCTTTTTAAGAGGAAACTCAAAACACGGGAATGCTGGGCAAGGTCAACTGCAGATGGTAGGTCTTCCCAAAAATGAAGAGGGGGGGTCCCCACAGAGAAGGTGCCCTTCTGGGGTGCCGCAAAGCGGCACTCTGCAAGATCTGGCAAAGAGAGGAAGACCTTTCATGAAGAACCTCAGTGTGTTGGAGGCCCAACTAAGATGTTGCAGACCTTCAAGGATGAAGTCCATCCAGACTGGCCTTCTTCAACCTGACCGTCTCCAAGTGTATTGAAGACCCCATCCCCCCCTCCATTCTCAGCAGTAGTCAGCATTCGAATACAACATGCAGAGTTCCCATCTGGACGCTTTGATGGGTGGGTGATGAACAAAGAAGACGGAAGCCTGCAGTGGGACCTAATGTGACACCTACTTTTATATCTAGCTACAATCTGGTCTAGATAATTCATTGGCCTTTGGTTGGAGAACTGGGATAAACAAGAGGATAAAAATTCAGTCTAACTGTCAAGAGATGGAAGGGTGTCATGGCTCCAGAATAATGGCTCATTCAGAACATCACACTCTGTCTATATACATAACCACGTACATAAATTTTGAATCTCAACTTTTTGGTTGATGACTCAGACGATAATGACATCGTGCTACTGCCATAATATTCCAGGATTCAGCCAGCTCTTCTATCTAAGACAGTGATGGTGAACCTTTTAGAGACCGAGGGCCCAAACTGCAACCCAAAATCCACTTCTGTATCGTCGGGGGCTGGGTGGGCATGGCCCGTTGGGTGGGCGTGGCTGCAGTGGTAACGGCAGACTGGGTGGGACTAAAAAAGTTCAATCAATCAATTCCAACTTTGCAAGATCTTTTTTGACTGATTGATTGAACCTTTTTTTTTTGTACACGGTGGCAGAGGCCTAAAGTTAAAAGGTTTTATAAAACCCAGCTGAAGGCCTAGGACTGGGGCGACGGCGCGCGTGCCCACAGAGAGGGCTCTGAGTGCCGCCTCTGGCACCCGTGCCCTGGGTTTGCCACCATTGGTCTAAGATGTTGTGGCATCAGAATGGAAGCATAGATTAGCAGAGTCATGCACCATAAACTTAAAACGAATTTAGCAATTTTCCACAGGCCTGTATCTAACACTTGCGTTTCCAGAAAAACATTAAAAACAGAGCAATTATTCTGGAGGTATTACACTCTTGATAGCCGGACTGAATTTTTATCCTAATAGATATTCCAAAAAGGCCAATAAATTATCTAGACCAGATTAGCAGGCTGGCTGGGGAATTCTGAGAACTGAAGGCCATATATCTTAAAAGTTGCCAGATTTGAGAAACGCTCTCCTAAAATACTATTTAGCTGTAGAAAGAAATGCAGGGATTCTGGAAGATTCTTTCCTGTTCTTTTCCTCAATCTTCTTTCCCAAGCTATTTTTATATTTTTCCTTCATTGTTAAAGAGAAATGGCAGTTTGCATGTGTTGTTATATGTTTTTTTTAAAAAAAAAACAAACCAAAAAAACCAAAAAGCAGATGGAGAAGCAAGAACTGTATTTCCTTCCCTTTTCCTGTTGCCAATTCCGGTCCCCTTCCTTCCTTCCGCCCTGCCCTGCTTACTATAGTTAGGCTCAACGGAAAACAGAAGTCGTCCGCACAAACCTCTCAAGAGGGTTTTACAAATTACAAAGAGAATAAAAGACGCAAAATAACTTTAGTTCTGCTCTCCTTTGAGGGCGAACAGTCGCCTTCCCCTGTGGTGGGAGCTGAAGCAATCCTCTACTTTCCTTCTTAGCTGCTAACAGAAACCAGCCCACTTTGTGGCCAATACCGGGGAGCCCCCGGGAAGGCTTTCCAGTTGGAAAAAAGAGAGCCAGAAGAAAAATGGGGAACGCAAAAACTATCTTGTTAGCCAGCCGTGTAAAGGAGACTAAGAAAACAAGCAGAAGATCAGAGGATGGCTCCCCATGGAGATGGCAGGCAGTCCTTGACTTAGGACGCAACCGAGCCCAAAGTTTCCACCGCTAAGTGAAGCAGTTGTGATGTTAACTGAATCCCACGATTGCTACGTGAGTCTGTCTCCCTCCCCCCGTTGATTTTGCTTGTCAGAAGATCACAAAATGTGATCACTTGACCCCGGGACACTGCGACCGTCATAAATGTGAGTCACTCGCCCAGTGGCTGAATTTTGATGACGTGACCCTGGGGAGGCTGCAGCGGTCCTTCCTAAGGGTGAAAAATGGTTCCGAGTCCCTTTTTTCCAGCATTGTGTAACTCTGAACGGTCACTAAATGAACTGTCGTAAGTCGAGGACTGCCTGTAAAGACTTCCCCCAACTTCTACTACCACCCCCTCCCGTGCAACTGAAGAGCCCCTTGTTAACGAAAGGCCTGCGTCCCCCCGTTCCGGTCAAGGAGCCCGGACTTTAGAAAATTAAACAAAATGGAGTTTGGGGCCACTATTCCACCCGTGAGCGTCCCCTTGCACCCCCCCCCCCTATGGAACCAGCTGACGTCCCGATTTCAAAGTCTGGACACACCCACACCCACACCCACACCCAGCTTTATTAGCAGGAAAAAGGAGCAGGGCTATTTTGGCTATCAGAGAAGTTTGCCAGCAGCTAATTCTGCCACCTGCTTTGGCACTTAGCCGCTCTAAATGAAAAGAGACAATTTGTCATTCCGAACGCAAAGGTCACTCGGGATAATACAAGTCCCCCAGTGTCCAGGGTTTGTGATTGCGGGGCTGCTTCCCTGTGCTGGAGGCTCAAGAATGCCCTGGCTGAATGAAGCTTGGAAGCAACCGTTAACATTTTGATTTGGAAAAAATCGAACTGTATTTCAAACAGCGCCTTTAGGTTTGGCTGTTTCTGCAGCCGTTTAAGGGCCTCTTGATCCGAAAAGGGTCAAATAAGGACGTCTTTTGCTTCTGGACCCAAAACTCTCTTCCCAGCCATTTGGCTTGTTAGTTCAGGGCTGGGCAACCTCGGCTCTTTTATGACTCATGGGCTTCAACTCCCAGAATTCCTGAGCCAGCTAGGCTGGCTCAGGAATTATTTGATTGAGTTTAGGATTAAGATTGTGAGTTAGAAGTAAGAGAAAAAGGGATGATTAATGAAATATATATTAAATGGATTAAGAATATGTTTGTTCTTTGTTCTTTTCTTTCTTTAGGACAATAGGATTACTTGCAAGAAATTTATTATGTAAATTTGAGTTAATTAAATAAGATGATTTGTTTGTCTGAAGATGGATGTTATTAGTTATGATAATTAATTGAATTCTGTTTAATGCATTGAAAGGACTTAAGGTAGAAGTAAGTAGGAAGATGGTAAGAGGGAGAAGAGAGGGGATAGAGGTGGGTGGAGTAGAGAAAGGAGAGAGGAAGGTAGGTAGATAGAGGGTAAGAGGAGGGGGAAAGGTTAGGGTTAGGGGGATGTGGGGGGGGGTACCAAGCAGTCATACTGATTGTTTGGCAAATGTGCTATATGATTGTTTTCAGTTGAGTTATTATTTCTTTTTTCTTTGTAAATTCTTAAAAACTAATAAAAAAATTTAATATAGGAAGAATGACAAAAAAAAAGAAAGGACTTAAGGTTTGATATTTTTTCCCTTTTTTTGTTAGTAAAAAGAAATTGATTAATTGATAGACTGGATATGTATAGGATAGACTAATACTTTATTTTAATTGAGGGATATTAGTGGAAGAATTAAATGAAATTTATGAAAAAATTAAGGAACTAGAATATATTTGGAAGGGATACCCAAATTGATAAGGTTTACATTTAAAGTTAATTTACCTATGGTAGTTTAAATTTCTATAAGTTTTAAAAACAGGTATAGGTTGATTGAATTTAAACTAGATTGAACTACTTTTAATAAGTTATGCTATTTAAGGGAATAAGAGAGGGAATACTAGATGTATTGATTGAAATATGTATAAATGTTTTGGTTTTGGATGTTTGTTCGCCCTAACACCACGGTGTGCCTTGAGCTTTTTTTTTTTCTGTAAAAATTAAAAAACCAATAAAATTCCTTTAAAAAAAAAGGAATTCTGGGAGTTGAAGTCCATGAGTCATAAAAGAGCCGAGGTTGCCTACCCCTGGCTTAGTTGCTGGCTGTCGGCTCTCCTCTGGTTTGCCAGTGTTTCTCAACCTTGACAATTTTAAGGCATGTGGACTTCAACTCCCAGAATTCCACGCCAGCAATGCCAGCAATGCCGGCTGTGGAATTCTGGGAGTTGAAGTCCACATGCCTTAAAATTGTCAAGGTTGAGAAACACTGAACTAGACCTACCCTATCTGGGCTGAACAAATTTGGGTGACCACTAGATGGCAGCAAAGAGTAGGGGCTTTCTCTATCTCCATCTAGTGGTTGCTTATTTTATTTTTTATTTTTTTCCAGCCTGACCCAAAAACCCTGAGGAATCTACCAACAGGTTGCTACTCCAATAGGCATGGCTACTATGCAAACGACACAGACTATGGGTGACTTAGACCATTTTTCACACTTACGACCGTTGCAACATCCTCATGGTCATGTGATCAAAATCCAGACGCTTGGCAACTGACTCCTATTTACGACGGTCGCAGTACCCCGGAGTTGTGTGAACACCTTTGGTGACCTTCTGACAAGCAAAGTTAATGGGGAAGCCAGACTCAGTTAGCAACCGGGCTACTAACTTAGCAACTGCAGGGATTCAGCTTAACAACCGTGGCAAGAAAGGTCATAAAACAGGGCAAAACTCACTTAATAAATGTTTCACTTAGCAACAGAAATTTTGGGCTCAATTGTGGTTGTAAGTCAAAGACTGTCTAAAAAGGCAGGATACAAATAAATTAATAGAATGTGGTGAATGGAAAGCAGTTCCCCCCATTTGCCCAGCTACTCTCTCTCTCTCTCTCTCTCTCTCTCTCTCTCTCTCTCTCTCTCTCTCTCTCTCTCTCTCTCTCTCTCTCTCTCTCTCTCTCTCTCTCTCTCACACACACACACACACACACACACACACACACACACCCATAGCCTCATCTGCATCAGACCTAAGCCTTCTGATCTTCAGCAGATCCTGTGCAAGGCTGAAGGAACAGTGCCATCCTCTGATGCAGTTGTGCAACTCCCAATGTAGGTCTGGCAATCAAGCCAACTTCTAAACTGGCCTATCCTGGAAGCAGAGACGTATTCTCCAGGGAGCCCATCCAACGTATACAGCGAATTCCTGCCTATCAAGGTTCACTGGAACAGGTACCGGTGTCCTGCAGCCCTCCGATTAAGTGCAGGAAGCTCTCAGTTGCAAGGTCTAATTTTAATCAAAGGTGATGAAAGTTAAGAGTTGACTTTGTTTATTTTTGTAAGGCTGATTTAATTCATTTGTTGGGCAAAGTGGGAGGTAAAATTACATTAAAAGGGCTTCTCTCCTTCTTGCAAGGAGTAGCAAGTTTTATGAAACTGAAAAATATGCCACCCTTCCTTCAATAACTCAAATAAAGTAAACTTCTAATTCAGGGAATCCCAACTTTAAGACCCATGGACTTCAACTCCCAGAATCCCCCAGTTCCACGTGGCTGGCTGCGGAACGGGATTCCTCGCTCCAATTCATTTAGATACAGAGCTTCCATCTTCCCTTCCTCTTTTTTGAACTGACCTCATCATGCTGATTAATTAAAAATAATGAATTGGGAAAGTAAAGATGGCGGCCACATTTCCAGGGTACCTGGGGGGGGAGGGGGTGTTGAAAAAGACAAGGGGGCAGCCGTGCTCAAATGAACTTTCCCTTTTGTTTAATGTGCAGTGTGTGGTTTCAACTGTGCAGGCGTGGCTCCCCCTGGCTTGACTTTTGTGACCACTCCCGATCTCCACGGTCGCAGATCTGAGAACGGCGTCCAGAGAGGCATAAAGGGGAACGCGCAGCTACGGAGGGAGCCTCACGCTCTGCCCATTTCCAGCAGGCGTCCGTTCTACAGGCAGAAAAGGCATTCTCCATTTCTGCTGAAGTGAGGAGGCCACGCAACACTGTGTCCCCAGCTGCTGTTCGCTCCCTACACATCCACAAACCGCGTGGAGCGGATGTGACATTTAACCTGAAACTGGTCTAACTGGAGGAACGAGCACACCTCCAGAAGCCACCCCCTGGCCTCTTTTTCAAAGGAGGATCCCACCCTCCTTTGACACGGAGAGTCTTCTCCTCATCCGGAAGTCAACCCTGCATGGAATCTTTCCTGGCGCTGATTTATATCTCAAGGGTTAGCGGTCTTTTACTGTTGACTATGAGTTGCCTCCAAATGGCTTACGGGCTAATTTGCTATGTCAAATTCACCTAAAACAAAAAAAAAAAAAAATCAATGGAGGGGAACCCAGATGTTTAACAGTGACTCCTGATGTAAAAACCTTCTCGTGGGCTTTGGGTTCCTGCACCCTGCCAGTTGCTTTGCTTCAAAATTTCCCCGATGTCCGTCATCTTTCTTTTGATCAGAGAGAGAGGGGGGTCCTGGGAGTGGTAAGAAGAAGTCATTAGCAAACTGGCCTGGAGGGCTTAGAGGTTGGGTTGTCAGTGGGGACAAGTGACACAAGTCAAGACGGGGGTTGCAACCACGTGATGGGAGCCCTGAGCCACCTGGAGACCTGGGACGTTTCTCGCAAAGTCTGGCTCCCAACTTCTCCATAAAGCTGAGGAAGCATCAACCTGAACTCTAGTTCCGATCATTTTGGGTCCCAGATGAGCACAGCCGTTGGTGAGGCGGCCTGCTGAGATGCAGTGGATGGAAGGGAGACCCTGCCCAGGTCTTGAGAGCGACAGGTTGATATTCCCAGTTCTTCGTTCTTCCTGGGTTAAATCCACCCCTCCCTGGCCTAGTGGACTGTTTCTCAACCTCACGTAGATTTCAACTCCCAGAATTCCCTTCTACGCTACCCAGCCTTCCTTTGTATTGGGCAAACAGCTCTCTTTATTATCTGGACTGTGAGCCAGCTCTCCCCCCCCACACACACACACCAGCTTCTCTGCTCCCCGAACCGTTTACATGCCAGATGATCCCAATAAAGACAATCATGAAAGTGTGTGAATGAGTGTCTGAGATTGCTGACTTGTTTTTCACTTCCACTCCAGGCCTGTCAGATCTATTGCAAATGCCTGTGGACCACATTGCTTCTAATTTGCCTACAGAGCTTCGGAAATGGTGGCTGTTTTAGAAAAAGGGGCCACCGTTCCCCACCCCTGTTCTAAAAAGACGACGGCGAATGGGAATCTAGGGTACTGACCTGCGATTCTCCCAATTGGCATGGCGTGCTCTTCAGGGGGCGAGACGGACACCATGATGTGGTTCATGAAGGCCAGCTCTTCACGGTGGGACAAATTGATGGGCTTCACCTCCCTGTGCAGCCCATCTTCAGACAACCTCGAAGCTTTGAAGTCAACAGAGTGCCGGGGATTCAGTATCAAAGGGTGCATTATTGGGCTGGGCATCAACTGGATGACCCTGGTGTTTTCCTGGCGAGGGCTGGAAGGCTTCTGAGGCACTTCCGAGGGGGTCGGGCAGTGGTTGCTCTCGGCCGGAGAAACCGAGAGAGGGTAAGACTCGTGGTGGTTGTTCTCCTGGTGCTGCCGCGTGCCCAAGAGCCGGTCAGCCGGCGAGAGGCGACGGATAGTGTTCTCCAGGGGGGACTTCAAGGACCGCTGCTCAGACTCTGGGGAAGGCCTGTGGTTGGCGCTGAGGGGGGATCTGGAGCGGTGCAAGAGTTCAATGGTGGGTGGGTTGTGATGGACCGCGTCTGCTGAGTGTCTTGAAGCTCTTGAGATAAAGTTGTCTGTGAAACAAATGAAGATAAGGGAAAAAAATGAGAAGCTATCCAGTAGGCCAATAAAACTCTATCCACCCTTGCAGCCGGCATGCAGCCTGTAGGGCTGAGATGAAATACTTAAATAAAACAAATTTTAACTTAAGCAACAGCAATCCCAAGTTTGATCTCTGGTGTGGGAAAAGGTTTGGAAAAGTTTGGGATAGAACCACGCTTGCTGCCAGCCTGCATGTGAAAGTCTGAACCCTACGTGTATAATATGTAATACACACACACACAAACATATACACAAGTAAACCCTGTCAAAAGTGGTTGTCTATTCTGTAAAAATTATTAGGGTTTAGGTCAGGGGTAGGCAACCTTGGCTCTTTTATGACTCATGGACTTCAACTCCCAGAATTCCTGAGCCATTCTGGGAGTTGAAGTCCACGAGTCATAAAAGAGCCAAGGTTGCCTACCCCTGGTTTAGGGTTTGTGCATCCACAAAGAACAACCAGCTCTCAGAAGATATGGTGAGTACTCCTTCATCTCACAACACACGGACAGACTAAACCACGGTTTCACCTGGAAAACTATTAGCATCTTACAGCAAGCCAAGTCCAAAAATGTTAGGCAATTCCCAGAAGCTGGTCTTTCAGACAAATCAGCCATCAACAAACCCCTAGACTTAGATAAACTACACTTACATACCAGCCAAAAAAAGAAAATTAAAAAAAAAAAACCTTGGGAGGAAACAAAAAGGCTAGAATATATCCACTCCAGCAACCCACACTCAGATAAGCAGGGATTAATACTAGACAAAAAGTCAATCTGAAAGTAATACTCTAATCAAGGAACTACCAAGGCAGGCCAAGCTACCCCATATAAACAGGCGGCAAAGCCCCAGAGTCACTCAGGGCGGTGCTGTTATCGAGTAATGAAACATCTGCAAACAACCAGGTTCACAGTTCAACCCTGAGCTGCAGATACATTCTTTTCAACTTGGAAGGTCCTGACTCTAATCTCCGTCCACAAGGCTCTCGGGGAGTCTTAAGAACTATTATCCAAATACAGGCAGGGAAGCAGGTTGAAGAAGGTATCAACTGTATTAGCATATAAGAGTTGATCACATTTTCATCCACTGCTTTCCAGCAAACACTTTCCTAAATGCTTTCTGTGGTCCCTAGTCATTCCCGATGGAATGACGGGAATGGATTTTATTATTGCACTCTAGGCACAACAAAATGGACAGACTCTGAAATACCCACAGCGGAGGAATGGTTGACGAAGGTGACAGAATTTGCAAAATTGACTCGTTTTAATTAGAGAAAACACAATAACAATATTTGTTAGTGACTGGAAACCCTTTGTGGGCTTTCTTTCTTTCTTTCTTTTTGCTGATTAACAGGAAAAATGTACTTGTGATCTATGAGTTTGATGATTACCAAGGGTAGATTATGGAAAGGGGAGAGTAATTATGTAATCTTAAAGAGAGAGGATAAAATTGAAACTCATTTATTGCTACTGAAAAGATGACTGGAAATAATTTCTTTATCTTTTACCTTTCTTTTTTCCCCCTTTCTCTACTTCTCACCCCTTTCTTTTCACTTTATTTCCTTTTTACTTTCAGCGATTTTGTTCCGTAAAACTTTCTGGAGTAAGAATCAACTGAAATAAACACACACACACACACAGAGAAAGTTTTCCAGACAGACCAGTCTGATTGATTGCACCTTGGCATTTTCACTGCTGTACTGCAGTTCTACTTTTTTTTTTAATAATCACTTTAGCCTTGCAGCCCCACAACTACCGGTAGGGGCGTTAAGCAGGCTCAAGTCGCTACTGCGATACATTACAAATTCAGATTTCTTTTTGCTGACGAAGAGTTAAAGAATTAATATATAATATTAATATATTATATAAATATATATATATTTAATGGCACTGTGTTCTATCACCATGTCAAACACCAGGCTTTGTGGATTACGGTGATATCCTGCCTGTTCAGATTGAAGAAGACCTACTCAAGGAGGCCACAGCATCCCCCAGTCTGGGACGTGGGAAAACTGGGGAAAGACCCCACGGGTTGCTATTGCAGGGGGAAAAAAGTTGCACTCTTTTACAAAGCCAAGGCAGGACCTTTATGCAGCCTTTATGTCAATTTTTGAATTTAGTGGAAGGGTAATTCCTTCCAGCCCCTAAACCTGCCCCTTTCTGCTTTTCCCTTTTCTCTCCTGGCTTGCCCTGGGACAGTCTGAAAGATTTACAAAGCCCCAAGTAGCCTTTCAGATCTCCCCCCCCCCTTGCAATCCCAGGAGGTCCTTCGCCAAAGACCCCAGGGGTCACATCCTGCTCGGATTCCTCCAGCGCCCCGCTCTGACCTTCGCCTGACTCCAGCCCCCTCAGACGCTGCTCCTGTCCAAAGACGGCACCCACCCGTTTCCTGGCTGAAGCTGAAGAGGAAACGGCCCCAGTGTGGACTTTATGATTCACACAGCCAAAGTCATAAACAAGAAAAGTCTCTCTTTGTTTCGCTATTTAGGTCAGTCTTCCCCAAAGGGGCACAAGGAAGAGAAAAGACGGGTGCCAAGCCGTGCCCTCGTCTGCGGTGAGGGAAGAATGTTTGGAGAGGGGAGAGCAAGCCAGTGACCCAGGCGGCATCGTGGGCCCGGCTGTGCCTCCCGGTGGAGACAGTGTGTGGGGAGCAGAGCCAATCCAGGCTGCTGAAAAACCAGATTCTGGATTCTGACGTTGCATTAGCATCTAAATCAGATCTAAACCCTGGCAACTTTCAGCCACGCCTGCCTGGCTGAGGCATTCTGGGAATTGAAGTCCACAAGTCATCAAAGGGCCAAGTTGGAAGAGCCTTGCTTGAGTGTGTTTCTCCTATAATTCCAAAATCTCCCCAGACTGTTTTCCTTCCCCTGGGAACAGAGAGATAAGGATCCAAGGAATTTAGGCAGGGGCCAGTCCTATGTCTCTTGTGGCTGCCCAAGGACTCAAGGCTGGTTCCCCATTTGACCCCTCCTTTCTACCTGGCTGAGGGTTTCCCAACATTGCCAAACTCAAGGGGCCTATGTGTTTTTCACCCAACGCAAAACTCTGCCCTTTTGTATTTATGCATGCCAATGCCCCAGGCACAAGCCTTGACTGGACTCTCATCAATCTTTATTAATGTCTTCCATAAAAGTTAAACGAATTTCAGGATTTGACAGCAATCCACCTGTCCCCTTCCGCCACCAAGCAGCTGGCAATCACGAATGGCCTAACTCAAGTGGTTTTCAAACCTGGCAACTTTTAAGAGGTGCGGACTTCAACTCCCAGAATTCCCCAGCCAGTCTGCTGCCAGGGGAATTCTGGAAGTCCCCACAACTTAAAGTTGCCAGGTTTGAAAATACAGTTCTAATTTTACAAACATATTCAGGAGTCATAAGCCACAGCCATAGGAGTGATCTAGATAGGAAACCACACACACACGTACATTCCATACTCCATACACTGATGATGTTTTCTAGCTGGGTAAGGAAACATCTGCAAGAACACAACCAAGCTCAGAGAGTTCTAAGGGCCCCTGAGTTGCAAACACACTCCTTTATTGTGTGTGTGCTTTTTCTCCCCCCCCCCCACAGCATCACCTGAACTGCTTGTGCAACTTTGCTCCTCGCAAACAAAGAGCTCCTGCCATTACCTTCATCGTGGTTCTGATGCAGCATGACATCTGGCGGAGCGTGGACAGAATTCCCAGGGTGAAAGAAAGGAGAAAACAACATGTGGGAATTCCTTTGCTTCAAGATGTGCTGAAGAAGCTCATACAACACGTCGCCTGGAAGAAAGGAAAAAGCCAAGTCAGGAAAACGAATTTTGGAAAGACTCTGAGGTCCCTAAAGACAGGAAGGCGGGTCACATTTATTCCCATATTTATCTGCGGTCATTCTGATACTGCCCAGCCCCTAGGCCAGGGCTGGGCCCCCTGGGCTCTTTTGTGACTGGTGGACTTCAACTCCCAGAACTCCTGAGCCGGCCACGCTGAGGGGAAAGGTTTCCAAGCTGAGCCAGGCTGGCAGAGGGAATTCTGGGAGTTGAAGTCCACCAGTCATAAAAGAGCCCAGGTGGCCCAGCCCTGGCCTAGGATAATAAACCAGAAGAAAAGTCCACAGTCCCTTCCTTCCAAGGCACAAAACTCTGCCTCGTGCCTGAGCTGCAGAAAAGTATTCACGGATGGTCCTCGACTTATGACCATTGAGCCCAAAATGTCCGTTGCTAAGCGAGACAGCTCTTAAGGGAGTTTTGCCCCGTTTTACAACCTTTCTTGACACGGCTGTTAACTGAATCATGGCAGTTGTTAAAGTTAGTAATATGGTTGTTAAATGAATCCGGCTTCCCCACTGAAGGTCGCAAAAAGGCGATCTCGGGACACCGTCATAAATACGAGTGTCTGAATTTTGATCAGCTGAGCAGGGCGACACTGCAATGGTCGTAAGTGTGAAAAACAGTCGTATGTCTATTTTTGGTCGCTCATTTTTTCCCCAGTGCTACTGTAACTTCGAACAAACGGTCGTACGTCGAGGAGCTCCCGTATGTTTCAGCCCCAGATCCGTGGCTGGGCTTGAGGGCCTGGCTTCACACCAGTGCAAAGCCCACGGAGGGACAAAGCAGGCAACCTGCAAGGGGGGCTGCTCGTGGCAAAAGAAGGAAGCGCGTTGTGATACAACAAGGAACTGCTTCTTTGATGTACAGGTAAGTCCTTGACTTACAACCATTCGATGGGAGTTACAATGGTACCGAAAAAAAGTGATTTATGACGGCTTTTTACACCCAGAACCACTGTAGCATCCCTGGGGTCAATGCAATAAAGTTGAATTAAAAATATTGCAGGCGTTGGTTCTGCCCCACATCTAATCTCTAACAGATTTTGCGTTGTTCCCTACTAATGCAGTAGGAGTTCTCCTTCTGTAATGGGTTTTTTCAACCGCTTACCAGAATGGGGAGACCTGTATCGGAAGTCCTCTTTGGTTAGGAGCAACAGAGCCTTGCCGTTCATCTCAAAGGTGTTGCTGTCAATGGGCCTGAGGGAGAACTCCTTCTCCGCCCACTTTAGCCAATGGGCCACGTCCTCTCTGCTCCAGTAGACGGGTTGCAAGCCTGCAGAGAAACCAACAGAAGGGTGTTAGCAACAAGACACTTACGATCCCTTGGGGGAGGCTGGCGGGATGCACAGCTGTGAGGTGTAATGGGTGAACACGGCTGTGAGGTGTAATGGGTGAACCTGAACGACCATTTGAAGAGCATGCAGGTATGTGCCTGAAGTTAGAGAAGCTAGACCTCATGGATCCGAGCTATGCCTGTCTTCTGACACTGACCCCAACATAGATACTGTAGATGTTAAGCTGCTCCATTTTGCTACTCAATCTCAAACTCTCTTTCTCTTTCTCAAACTCTCTCTCTCTCCCTCCCTCCCTCTCCTTTGGAGCACAGTTCTGTATTTTGCAAATGCTACCCTCCACCTGATTAGACACAGAGCAGGAGTAAGGAAGAAGGAAATGAACTCTGTCCACAGATTTAGTCTCTGCGCTCTAGCCTTGGACTCAGTCTGGGAACCACAGGCAACCCTCGGAGGATCAAGGGGAGGCGTGCCTGGCTTTCACCTGCCAGAAAGGAGACGGGATCTGCCCTCGGGAGGAAGGAGAAGCTCCAGCCCCCCCATCTTCCAGGGAATACCACTGCAGCACAGAGCAACTTACAGTAAAGTAGAAATTCAAAGCATAAATTTACCTAAGAGCATCAGAAAATATTATAATGTACAATAACAAGAGCAAAGCCCCTGTCTTCCTAAACTTTCTGTTTCTTTCTTTCTTTCATTTTTGGGATCAGGTAGGAAGAATGAACACACACACACACACACACACACACACACACACACACACAAAGAACCTGCACAAACTCCTGCATTTGGAGAGTTTATACAAACGGCAATGTCCCTTATGGAAGATGGGCCAAAGATGAACAGCTAAGGAATTTGTAGGTAGGTTGAATTAGATGGATGTGCATTTTGATAAAGTTAATTTTCTATGTGCCGCAAATGCAGCCAATAGGGACACCCATAAATTTAAGTTGGCTATGCGGAGATAAATTCCCCAATATCGCTGAAGTTTCTTTTTAAAAAATCACCCAGACAAAGGGCAGCAACTGAAACCCTGAAATGACATCATGCAACGGAAGATGGATTGCTAGGAATACAGAAGATTTGCACTTTGCTCTCTCTCTGCAAAACCTCCCCGTTAGGAGACAGGCACAAAATTGCATTTCCCTTTTCCTCTTTGAAGTAAAATAAATCCAAAGGCTGAACTTTGCTCGTTACAAATTGGCTTAAAATGAGTGTGTGTTTCAAGAGGGAGAGATGCCACCGACTGAAGAACTGCTGTACACGGCTACAACCGGATCAGACCCTGACTCAAATCAACCCTGACCGTCCTTTGGAGGGTCCGAGGCTGGTGCTGAAGTTCAGCTCTTTTGGCCACCAAATGAGAAGAGAGACTCATGGAGGAGACCCCAAGACCGATCAGCTCTTGAAGAGGAGACCACAAGGAAATCCCAAAGTTTAGACTAGACTGGGGAGTGGCAGAAGGCAGCAATGACAAACAACTCAGAAACAAGAGATCAACATGGATGTAGAAACAAGTAGTTGAAATAAACTCTTTTCCTTTTTTTTTAGCATCTTCTAACAAATATGCAAGATAAATGGATGTGTGTACTATTGGTGGTAAGATACCTGCATATGCTACCTGAAGTTATTGCAGCTTTTGGCCTTTCCTCATGCTTCGTTATGAATTTGCTGCAAATGGATACCTGCACCCTGACACCAAGCAACTGGGGAGCCTCAGCGACATCCAGCACAGGGTTTGCAAGACGCTTCCGCACTTTTTCAGTCAACCATTGTCATCCTTGTGCCAAAGTGGCAAATTCTTCTGTTTGGTTGCAAACCTGGTGAAAGGACTGTATAAAACACTCTGCAAGAATTTGGTTCTCCTGCAGTTATTCGTCCTGGAAAGGCTCCATTTTTCCAGGCGAATGTCACAATCCCTCCTCAAGTCTTTTCATGAACTGAAAAGCTGAACAGGAGCCTGTTAAAGTTTAAAGTTTACAGTATTTTGGGGACGGATGTCCCTCAATTCTTCATTTCTTCCCTTCCCATTCAATCTGCCACGCCTCAGGCAAAAAAACCAAAATAATTTCTCATTGAATTGACCAGAGCTCAGATATGAATAGATTTGAGGATGTAGGCTAGTCTGAGCTTGCATATCTTCTTCTAACTACCAGATCAGGCAAACATTGAAGGTGTAAAGAAAAGACATCCGTGGGGAGGGGTGGTGGTCAAAAAAGTCAACATGGCACCCACAGCTGTGCCGTTAAATCTTCCCTCTTTTTCCTGTCCTTCAGAACCACCGTCACGGCCCCTTCAGACGTCCTGACTTAAATGCACACTGCGTTGTGTCGCTCCTGTTTCATTTTATTTCAACAGGACCAAAATTACAGCTCATGGGCTACAATTAAAAGAGGGGAAGGTTGGGTTGCAAACAGTATTTACTCATTCCCAATTTCTCCTCCTTCCTTGGGACATCTTGCAAAACCAGCGCAGAAGGGAAAAAGAACCGTGTGGTCCTCAATAGAACCGCATCTACATGGAGGGAAGTGTGTAGTGGAGTGCCCCAGGGCTCTGTTCTGGGCCCAGGGATCTTCAACATCTTCATCTAACGATCTGGACAAGGGGATAGATGGGGAACTCAACAGATTTGCAGACGACACCAAGCTGGCAGGAATAGCCAACACTCCAGAAGGTACAGGCTTAGGATACAGGAGGACCTGGACAGACTCGAATACTGAGTGCTATCTAACAAAATGAAATTCAATGGTGAGAAAAGTAAGGTTCTACATTTAGGCAAGAAAAACCAAATGTACAGGTATAATATAGGAGGGTACCTTGCTCAATAGTAGTAACTGTGAGAGGGATCTCGGAGTCCTAATGGGCAATCACCTAAATATGAGCCAGCCGTGTGCTGCAGCTGCCAAAAAGGCCAACACAGTGCTAGGCTGCATTAACAGAGGGATAGAATCAAGATCACGTGAAGGGTTAATACCACTTTACAAGGCCTTGGTAAGGCCACACTTGGAATCCTGCAGCCAGTTTTGGTCACCACGATGTAAAAAAGATGTTGAGACTCTAGAAAGAGAGCAGAGAAGAGCAACAAAGATGATCAGGGGACTGGGGGCTAAAACATACAAGGAACGGTTGCTGGAATTGGGATTGTCTAGTTTAATGAAGAGAAGGACGAGGGGGGACATGATAGCAGTATTCCAATATCTCAGGGGCTGCCCCAAAGAAGAGGGAGTCAAGCTATTCTCCAAAGCCCCCGAAGACAGGACAAGAAGCAACGGATGGAAACTCATCAAGGAGAGAAGCAACCTGGAACTAAGGAGAAACTTGCTGACAGTTAAAACAATTAACCAGTGGAACAACCTGCCTCCAGAAGTGGTGAATGCTCCAACACGGGAAGTTTTTAAGAAGAGACTGGACAGCCATTTGTCAGAAACGGTATAGGGTTTCCTGCCTGAGCAGGAGGTTGGACTAGATGACCTCCAAGGTCCCTTCCAACTTTATTATTATTATTATTAAAAGAAAAAAGGGAGGGAGGGAGGAAGGAAGGGAGGGACGAAGGAAGGAAGGAAGGAAGGAAGGAAGGAAGGAAGGAAGGAAAGAAAGAAAGAAAGAAAGAAAGAAAGAAAGAAAGAAAGAAAGAAAGAAAGAAAGAAAGAAAGAAAGAAAGAAAGAAAAAAAATGAGCTGAGATGTTTCAAAACATTTCAGCAAGTGGGTGGCAGAAAGGAGAGATTGGATGGGAAAGTAAACACACATACACACACATCAAATATGTGTGGGGGCAAATCCTGCACATCACAACCAATGGGGGGGAGGGGGAACAGCTTGATGCTAATTATAGCCTACAAACCCTTGTGGAGCCACACAATCTTGGCAAAAACACACCAGATTTTGAAATCGAAGTAGAAAGGAGAGCCGCGGGGGTGGGGGGGGGTGGGGGGGGCCTTTTGGAATAGAAGGCTGGAATAAGAGAAAAGAACAGGGGCTGTTTTGGGGGGGGGCTGGCCTTTGAAAGCCCTCGACTGCCTTCCCCGTAGAAATAGAGATGTGGTTGTTGGTGCTTTGTTGTTCCCAAGCATTCGGATCTACAATGCCAGGCTTGTCTTTTAGTCAACACCATGAGGGCTAGGAACTTATTTTTAAAAATGCATTGCATTTCAATGTTTTGGTTAAGGGGTTTTGTTTTTGTTTTTTTGATGCTCAGAATTGCAAGTTCTCAGAATTCTTCTCAGAAGTTTACAACGGCCCTGAAAAAAGTGATTTACGACTATTTTTCACACTTACAACCGTTGCAGCCAGGTGATCGAAATTCAAGCGCTTGGCAACTGACTCACATTTATGACGGTTGCCGTGTCCTGGGGGCCACGTGATCACTTCAGCGACCTTCTGACAAGCAAAGTCAATGGGGAAACCAGATTCACTTAACAACCAGGTTACTTACTAACTTACCCACTGCAGTGATTCACTTAACAATGGAGGCCAGAAAGGTCATAAAGTGGAGCAAAATTCACTTAACAAATGTTTCACTTCGCAACAGAAATTTTGGGCTCAATTATAAACCGTGAAAGATGAAAGGCATATAAAAATAGGGGATAAATTATAATTACTAAGGTGAAAATAAGAAAACATGTCATGAAGATTACAGTTTTTCCAACACATCACTACAGTACTTACAAAGTTATGAATAGCTTATGTTACATTCTGAAGAAAAAAAACTAAAAGTCAGTATTATAGTTGAACCCACTGATCCACAAACTGATTCTGGACCTGACCCTCCTTTATTCACCGTGGACACTGTGGTTCTTTCAACAATAGTTCTCTCTTTTGTCTCTGCCAGGAAAATCAATTGAGTAGGGTAGAACAGGTTAACTGTAACCACCATGGTGTTTTCTGAATGACCACCATAGACAAAAGTCGTAAAATGGCGGGATTGTTACCGTCTTAGGTCAGGGACTTCTTGCAATCAATGAAACACACACCAGCATTTGGAAGGTGCTTAATACTTAATACCTGGATTTCTGCAGCCTACATACTGTAGTGATCTTCCATATCAGGATTTTCATAAGTTGCTTTTGCAGCTGGCACTAATGCAGTACCCAAAGATGGGAGTAAAGAAGCAAATAAAAAAATAAAAAAATTCCAATCCTGAATCTTGAAATAATGTTCAACTGCCTGCACAAATACACTTAACACTCCTGTTTTCCAGTTCGTCCTTTTATGCAAATGAGAGGGAGAACAGTATGGACCTCGCCATTCTAAATAAGCAAGGTAGGCTACGTCTAGCCAGGGGTAGGCAACCCTGGCTCTTTTATGACGCGTGGACTTCAACTCCCAGAATTCCTGAGCCAGCACAGCTGTGTTGGCTCAGGACTTCCCGCTCCTGCCCTTAGCCAGAAAGAAAAGAAAGAGAGCGAGAGAGAGCGAGGGAGCGAGAGAGAGGGAGGGAGGGAGAGAGAGAGAGAAATAGCAGAGTGGAATGGGGAAATGAAAAAACGATAGCAAGAACAAGGAAGAAGGAAATAGGATAAAGGCATTCGGTGCAAGAGGGAGGATGGAAAAAAAACTTGGTTAGCAACATCAAGGCCAAGTTAGGGGTCAGGAAGAAAGCTGTTAGGTGGGGCCTCTGCAATGCACAACAAGACACAACGGCAATACAGAAATACCTTTGGGCCAATCCACTGGAAAGCGGGGGGGGGAAGGGGGGACTGGAGAAAGCTCCTTGAAGAGCAACTCCTGATGCTGTTTTCCTGGCAACAAGATTTGTCACCACCTTCTTCTGGGTTATTATTCTGAACACCGTGATTCCCTGGTGGTCTCCCATCCCATTAGTATTCAGTTCTGACTCAGCTTAGCTTTTTCAAGGTGGTCATAATGGGAAGATTACCTGCAGTGAAGGGAGGAGGGTGGGGGCACTCTCTGAGGGGTAAGGGAGTCAGGAAGGCGACCTGGACGGAGAGATGCAGGAGCCGGGACAGCAGAAGGCAAAAGGAGCGGAAGCATTTCTAAGTGAAGAAGAACATCTGGAAATCAGCTCAGATCCTAACTCTGGGAAGGGCAAGGAGGAGGAACAGTGCAATCAAGATTTGCAAGATTCTCTCGTCATAGTCAATCTCAAGAAAAGCACTTTCAACTTTCCTTTGGAGTTGATTTCCTGATCTGGGGAACCTGGCAGGACGGATGCCAGGACACGCGGCGGGTCTGTTCCCAAACACAACAGCTCCAAAATGACGTCCTTCCCTGGCAAACTTTGCAGATTAATTCCGCCCTTTTGTCTCTGTCCTATCCCCATGAACATCTTTCTCCCTTCTTTGCTCCTTGGGACGATGGGCACAACCACCCACTTCAGAGTGAAAGCTGAAACCCCTGTTGGGAAGACGAACGGAAGGAGGGCAGCCTGTGAGCCCAGCCGAAGGAAGGGGCAAAGAGCCAGTTTTAAGACCCAGTTGGCCAGAACCAAGCGTGGTAGGATTCGCACCGAAGGCCGTGGTGGCTTTCAAGAGTTGCATTCCTTCAGTCCCACCAGTCCTGCCTACACAACGGTTCCTTCCCCTGAGCTTCTTGCACCCTTCTCGGATGGGGGGGAGGGGGGAGACCCCTCAAGGCCCCAGCGAGCTGCTCTCTGGCTACTGAAAATCTAAATTAAGCTCTGTAGAAAGTATCAGAAGCTTCTGATAGGGATCCACACGGTATCCTTTCTCTAGCTATGTGTTTTGTAGTTTTTTGGGGAGGGGGGCAGGGGAGGCACATGCAAGAGATCTAGACTGCACATTCCTCCTCCACCCCAGTCGTGAAAAAACTGTCCTCCACCCAAGCCGGCCCCTTTTGCAAAAAGATTGGGGACCGCTGCTGTACACGATAGGTATAGATTATTAATTATTCTTTTTCCAAATCCTAACAAATAATAACTAATCTTGCAACTTGCTTTGCAATTCTTGCTGTCAAGGCCCAGCATTCTAATTAGTTAAATTAATGAGTCCAATCCCTACAGAAATAGTACAAAAATGTGACTTTGGTTGATGTGTCCAGTCCCATAACTGCTCCCACGGAGCCCCCTCGTCCGCTTTCAGAGACCTCTCGGCATCTCAGCCAACTCACCAACCTGGACCACCAACATCACCAAATGCCAAGGCCACCTGAGGGGTCCAGAAGAAGCCCCAACGATATTATGTGCATCACAACTTCATTGTGCAAGGCACCAACTGTACAAGGTGAGCAACGAGGCCAGACGTGCCACGCTTCCCCCACTCCCAACCCTCACGGGGGCCCAGGCTGCCCGTTTTTCCTATAGCAGCCATGGGCAGGAAGAACGTTGGTTGGCAAGGATGGCAGTTCTCAAGGCAGGACACCTTGAAGGGGGCCTCCACCAAAACCCAAGACTTCTCTAGAGCAGGGGTCCTCCACCTTGGCCACTTTAAGACTTGTGGACTTCAACTCCCAGAATTCCCCAGCCAGCCAGAGGTTAGATTAGACAGGCCTTTAAAAATGGGGCATTTATCCCATGTAGACAGCCACCATCTTGACTTTCCCCTGCAGATCTCCTTGATTCTACCCGGGAGCATGGTTCAAAAGATCTCTGGGAAGAATCACGTGGGCTGTTCCCCGTTTCTTCCACCGTGAGCGGCCCTCCAGGCTTCATGGCTGACAGGCTGTGAGGAAGTTGGCCGACTCTTTGCAGCTGCTGCAACCTGAGATTTGAACCACTGCTATTATCTGGCCTTTCCAGCATCTGGCCTCGACAGGAAGCTTCCCCTGCCTTTTCCGTCACAGGAAATTTCCTGTGGAGGAAACACTTACCAGGCAAACAAAGAGCGTCGGGGTATAACCAAAACACTCAGTGACAAGCTGAAATAGCATTTAGGTCATTCTGGTAAGGCGGCTGGATTTATTATTCAGTTCCAGGAACAGAACAAGGAAGTCAAGTTGGAGGTGAGGCTGTCCTGATAGCAGGGGAAGCATGCAAGCACATTCCTGCCTCTGGGCTACACCACCTTCCAACCTGCAGTTGCAACCGTGTGATTCAGACGACCCGACAGTTATAAGTTAATTCTCAATGCTCCAGAAAAAGGAGAAGAACCCCAGCTGATCCCATTTATGAAATAGATCAATATATAGATTAATATTAATTTAATTTATTTTTAAATATTTATTGTTTTTATGTTTTTACTCTGTTGTGAACCGCCCCGAGTCCTACGGGAGAGGGGCGGTATAAAAATTTAATAAATAAATAAATAAACAAATAAATAAATAAATAAACCAACACCCCTCCCCCCTCTTAACTGCTGTGACACACTCCAAGGAGAATCCTATGCAAGTCAATCCCAAAGTCAAGAATGAATGGTTTCAACTGCCTTCCTCTTTAGAATGGGAACATATTAAGAGAAATTCCACTAAGCCCAACTGCAAGCATTGAGGGGTAAGGTGGTACTATGGCTCTATTCCCAGTTAAAATAAGAATAAAATATTCTAGAGTTAAAAGTCAGCAAAAGTTCAGAATGTTGAACATGGACGAGATGGGTTCTTCAGAATCTCTGATTTTATTATTCCAAAATAAAAAAAAATATGACAGCCTTATGGATCATTGATTGATTAAAGCATTTATTAGCTCTTTTCATGTTAAAATGCTTCCAATTTAGCTTCCAAAGAACACATCTAACATCAAGGAAAAAAGAAAATATAATGAAGCTAAACGTTAACAACAGCAATCTCTATACCACTAAAACTCTTTCTGTCATGACCTTTAACTGGTGAAATAGTGCATCAGAGGGCAACACCTTTTGAACCAAAGTATCTCAGAGGGGTTAACTTACAGAACCTGTCCAATTTCTGGGAGTGGAGGTCCATACATCTTAAAGATGCTGAGGTGGAGAAACACTGCGCTAGAAACCATGATTGCTTCTGCTCCAAAACCAGGCTACAGCTGGGATGGGGCAGATCTGTAAAGGCACAGCTTTGGGCCTGCACACTAGGGAGGCTCTCCATGTCTTTGACTTGTGCATCTAACAACCTTGGCAGACCCCCAAAACATAATCCTGGTTAGACCTGATTCATGCCTCTACTATTCAATCCCTCCATTAGTTTACTTATATCAGGGGTCTTCAAACTTGGCCCCAGTCATAAAAGGGCCACAAGTCATAAAAGGGCCAAGTTTGAAGACCCCTGAGTGATATGCTCATGGTTGGGAGGCTCAGATTATTACAGCCTGGAGCCTTCTGGAAAGTCCTTCAGCTTTGATGATACTACTCTCGTCTTCCTTTTATAGGTCTTACTGGGAAAGGACAGACGCCAAGATGGAGTCTTAGCAGGACTTCACCATCTTTGTTCCTCTGACTTATCATCACCACACATTCATTGTTCTCAGCTCTTCAGAATGTCAAGGATTTGATATGGCTTGAGGACTAAAGTCACAGGGCAAAGAGCGAAACAGGACTATTCCTTGAGGCAGCCGATCAACCTACATGTGTTTCTCAACCTTGGCAGCTAGAAGGTATGTGGACTTCAATTCCCACAATTCTCTAGGGCTGCTGGCTGGGGAATTCTGGGAATCGAAGTCCATCTATCTTTAAGTTGCCCAAGGTTGAGAAACACCACTCTAGATCCACTCACCTACAGTAAAAAGACAAACTAGCAGAAGAAGCACGTTCAAGAAGAGCAGACAGGAATGAAAAAAATGGCTTAAAAGATCTTTTTGGATCAAGATTGTCTGGAGCAACATAGCTGATGGGTTTTAAGCTACAATTAATGGATTAGTGAATTCCCCACACATTTGATGAGCGGTAAAAAGAAGAATGTATGTTTATGAACGCTGAAGATGGAGCAAGGAAGGGATGTGGGTGTTCTTGTGTATGTCAAAGGTGGATGTAGAGATTGAGCTTTTACTGGGCTTCAAAAATCTGCCCCATTTATTTGCATCCATAATAATGAAATATTAGGCAAGAAAAACCAAATGCACAGGTACAGTATAGGGCTACCTTGCTCAACAGTAGTAACTGTGAGAGGGATCTCGGAGTCCTAGTGGACCATCACTCAAATATGAGCCAGCCGTGTGCTGCAGCTGCCAAAAAGGCCAACACAGTGCTGGGCTGCATGAACAGAGGGAGAGAATCAAGATCACATGAAGTATTAATACCACTTTACAAGGCCTTGGTAAGGCCACACTTGGAATCCTGCAGCCAGTTTTGGTCACCACGATGTAAAAAAGATGTTGAGACTCTAGAAAGAGTGTAGAGAAGAGCAACAAAGATGATCAGGGGACTGGAGGCTAAAACATATAAGGAATGGTGGCTGGAATTGGGTATGTCCAGTTTAATGAAGAGAAGGACGAGGGGGGACAGGATAGCAGTCTTCCAGTATCTCAGAGGCTGCCCCAAAGAAGAGGGAGTCAAGCTATTCTCCAAGGCGCCTGAATGCAGGACAAGAAGCAACGGGTGGAAACTAACCAAGGAGAGAAACAACCTAGAACTAAGGAGAAACTTCCCGACAGTGAGAACAATTAACCAGTGGAACCACCTGCCTCCAGAAGTGGTGAATGCTCCAACACTGGAAGTTTTTAAGAAGAGACTGGACAGCCATTTGTCTGAAATGGTATAGGGTTTCCTGCCTGAGCAGGGGGTTGGACTAGATGACCTCCAAGGTCCCTTCCAACATTATTATTATTACTATTACTATTACTATTATTATTACTGCAAAGGGTGCCTATGGCAAGAGCGTCTATTGTATTTATTCCAACAAGCTGGCAAACTGTTCTTTTAGGAAAGTTTCCCAGGAAATGGGTAAGCTGACTTGAAGAAGGCTGGAAAACGTGTTCCCTAAGAGTTGGGGAATTTTGCAAGATGAGCATAGCCGTCTGAAGCCCTGTTTAAAATATCCCTTGTAAAAACAAACCCATTTTAGTCGTGGCTTCTTTGAACTCGGTTCTGCCGGTGAAGGACCAACGGAGGCCCTGCAGATGTATTTATTCAACCCTCAGCCTCCTTCCTTCTCCCTGGATCCACACAGGTTGCCTTTCTCAGCAACCTGATCAGGTGCAGGGGCCGGAGTGAGGCTGAACTTCCCGTAACTTTCATGCGGCAAATTATCTGAAGCGCAACAAACTCCGCTGTCCTTCAGCTGCCAGGAAGAAGGTTCTTTCGTGGGGGGAAGAATCCAGCCACAGTTCTTCTGGCTTCCTGGCCGTAGGCAACATCTACCACAAATCCACAACTTTGATTGAAAGCTTGTCCAGGCAGAATAATTTTTTTTGTGGGGGGGGGGGAGAAAGCTGCATCTCAAACTCTATTTCTGAACTGTCCCCGGATGGACTTTGACAGCGCTCTGCCCTGCGTCTATCCCTGGCGGGCTCCAACTTCCCTTCACCCACCGAGCTGCAGCTGTGGTCAAGAGCCTCCTGCCAAGAAGCCCACCGTGCCCCCCTCCACAGGAAGTTCCAAAGATCTCTTCCTGCACAGGAAATTTCCTGTGGTCCAACAGACATTCCTGTTTGCTTTTATCACCCCCGTGCATTTGTTTTGGCAGCGGGCAAGTCTTCAGCATGAAAGGAGCCAAGAACAAACAGCACCCATCACTGGGAATGGAGCAGTTTTGCTGCTGGCCCCTCCTCTTCTCCCCACAGACAGAGGTTTTGACACAGGGGTCACTTTGGTATTCCTAGCCCGCATGGTGGGGGATTATTAGGGCTGCTTGAGCAAAACTAGGAGCTGGCATGTGGAAAAGGGCAGGAAGACTCAGAAATGGCTGAGGGAGGCTAATAAGCTAAAACCTGACCCGTCAGGGATGTACCATGATTCTGCTGACTCAAGATCCGGGGTGGAATGGCTGAATGAATATTTTTATTTATTTCTATTTATTATTAGATTTGTATCCCAGCTTCATTACTTTATAAGTAACTCAAGGCAGTGAACATACCTAATATACCTCCCTCCTCTTACTTTCCCCACAGCAACAACCCTGTGAGGTAGGTTAGGCTGAGACAGGGACTTGGCCCAAGGTCACCTAGCCGGCCTTTATGCCTAAGGCAGGACTAGAACTCACAGTCTCCTAGTTTCTAGTCCAGCCCCTTAACCACTGCACCAGACTGGCTCTCTAGTCTATACTCTTCCTTTTAAGCACCAGGTTTGCAGCCCCAAAGTATTGGGGAACCCAGAACTGACTTTGGATTCTTGGGGGGGGGCAACATAGTTGCATTTTCCTCAACTTAGACCAATGCCCCAATTATGGACTGCTGGAGAGTCTTTCCAGGTCTCCTGCCACCAATAAATCACTGCCAGGTGCTCCTCACAAAAATCTGTTCAAAGGCCAGAACCTGAGTTAGGACTTCCTGATTAGAGCACATTTTAATTTTCTTTTGGATCTGGTTGATTTCCAAGTTCAAACCAGTTCAAGGGAGACCTGGAGATCTGCTCTCCTCGGAAAGAGCCGTTCTGGATCACTTGCCGAGCCCATCTCCAAAGTACAGAACACGTATCATAAACTTATCTATCAAAATAGTAATAGAAATATCTCTTTACAGAACTGCCAGAGCTATTGGCAAGATCTACAAGTCAAGAATTACAGAGGATAACAAGAGCTCGCGGACTGCCCAAGATCTGCTGCAAGGCCCCATGGAGTTGAGTTCAGCTAGGACAAAGGTCTTCAGACTTGGCCCTTTTATGCCTTGTGGACTTCAGCTCCCAGAATTCCTCAGTCAGCATGGCTGAGAATAAGAGGAAGACGAGAGAGTTGATAACAAGGAACTAATTGCCAACAAAAGTCCTAAGGCAGGGGTCTTCAAACTTGGCCCTTTTATGAGTTGAAGTCCACAAGTCATAAAAGGGTCATTTTGAGGACCCCTGAGCTAGGAGAAGTCACTGCTGTGAGGTCTAGTTGAAGTAGATGACTGTAGCACGCACTAGCAGCAGCTGTGTTTCCACCTACTTTATTTTATTTATTTATTGGTATCTCTCCTTTATCGTTTTTATAAACAGCTTAAGGTGGCGAACATGCCTAATATTCCTTCCTCCTCCTATTTTCCCCACATCAACAACCCTGTGAGGTGGGTTTGGCTGAGAGAGAGTGACAGGTCCAAAATCATCCAGCTGGCTTTCAAGCCTAAGGCGGAATTTGAACTCAGGGTCTCCTGGCTTATAGCCCATCTTGCCTCTGAACCTCTGAGGCTCAATGTTCACTTGCCATGTGGCGTCTCTTGCTCGCCACCTTCAATTAGCCCAGGGGTAGGCAACCTGGGCTCTTTGATGACTGGTGGACTTCAACTCCCAGAATTCCTGAGCCAGCCACACTGAAGAGAAAGGGAGAGGTTTCCAAGCTGAGCCAGGCTGGCTCAGGAATTCTGGGAGTTGAAGTCCACGAGTCATGAAAGAGCCAAGGCTGCCTACCCCTGAATTAGCCTCTCTAAATATCCCCTGGCTATTTTTTCCGGCTTCTTTATCAGACTTCCTCGTTAGTTCTAAAGCTCTTTTCCCAGCTCTAATTATTGCCTTCCTTATTCCGTCTGAATACAGAACATCAGCAGGCAGAAAGCATTTATAGAGAGGGAAGTTGGAGCCACTTCTGCTTTTGCTTCTAAAATCTTTACAGCGGTTTAATTTTCCAACAGGACTTGTCTTGCCTCTCCACCCACCCCCACCTCCTTTTCCATTCCTTAGGACAGGGGTCTTCAAACTTGGCCCTTTTATGACTTGTGGACTTCAACTCCCAGAATTCCTCAGCCAGGCACACGTGCCTGGCTGAGGAATTCTGGGAGTTGAAGTCCACAAGTCATAAAAGGGCCAAGTTTGAAGACCCCTGCCTTAGGACTTTTGTTGGCAATTAGTTCCTTGTTATCAACTCTCTCGTCTTCCTCTTATTCTCAGCCAAGCACAACAAAATATTTTCCATTTTAACACACAACCGACATACCTCTGCAGCACCGTCTGAGGGAAAGAAGTCAAGATGGCAGCTACACAAAGTCATTTCTGCTAAAGTACAACCTGACAGAGACCAAGACACTGGGAGTTGAAAAAACCTCTGCCCTGTTCAGTCTGTCTGTCTGTCTGTGTATGGAGTGAGAGATGAGGAGGAAGGACCCAATTTTAATAAATGAAGGTGTTTACTTTGGGATGTAAATGTCTGGTTTCGGTTGTGTGAGCAATCTAATTCTAGATCAGTGTTTCTCAACCATGGCTAGTTTAAAATGTGGATTTCAACTCCCAGAATGCTCCAGACAGCACTAGAGACATGTACAATTTCAATTTTTTTAAGGATACCTACAGGATTGGATGAGTCCACGGCACATTCCTTGAACTAGATATAAATATCTAGTTACACTTTGCAGCTAGCAATGACAGAAGGTGAAATATTTCTTTTATTTGTTCTAATCAAGTATCGATGCTGCCCTAATCATTCCTCTCCGGAGAATCACAATGTTAGAAACAGCAGAATAAAAGCAATACAACCATCCATCACAATAATAAAAACATAGAAGAAATAATGAACAAACATAGCTGGCAACACAACTTGACAAGTGTCTCTGGAAAGTCCAATTACACTATGACATCTTTAGGCCAGGGGTAGGCAACCTGGGCTCTTTGATGACTGGTGGACTTCAACTCCCAGAATTCCTGAGCCGGCCGTGCTGAGGGGAAAGGGAGAGGCTTCCAAGCTGAGCCAGGCTGGCTCAGGAATTCTGGGAGTTGAAGTCCACGAGTCATAAAGCGGCCTAGGCCTAGGCCAGAGGTAGGCAACCTTGCCTCTTTTATGACTTGTGGACTTCAACTCCCAGAATTCCTGAGCCGGCCATGCTGAGGGGAAAGGGAGAGGCTTCCAAGCTGAGCCAGGCTGGCTCAGGAATTCTGGGAGTTGAAGTCCACCAGTCACGAAAGAGCCACGGTTCCCCCCGCCCCCGGCCTAGGCTATTGCATTAGCCCTGAAGCGAGAAATTCTATCAAGTTACGTGCAAATTGTTACTAAGCACATTTGTACCATTTTGAACGCTTCTTCTAAGGCTGTTTGCTTAGAACCCTTTGTTTAGTGGCCGTTCAAGGTTGCAGAGGCACTGCAAAAAGTGGCCTACGGCACTTACGACCGCTGTTGCATCCCCGTGTCACATGATCAAAATTTGGATGCTTTGCGACCCGCGTGAATTTACTTAGTTGCAGCATCCTGCAGTCCTGTGAGATCCATCGTCAACCCTTCCCAACCGTTTAACAACCACTTTGGCGAAAAAGGTTGTAACACTGGGTGTGACTCACTTAACAACCAGCTCGCTTAGCCACAGAAATTCTAGTCTCAATTATGGTCATTAAGTTGAAGACTACCTGTACTTTTCACCAAATGACCTCTAGTCATATCAAAAAGGTGAGTTTCTTGGAGAGCCAAACTGTGGCTTTTGGCCCTTCAGCAGTTCTCTCTATTGTGAGAGATTTTCCAACCTGCTGGAGAACTGCAGAAAGCCTGTTTTATTATATTTCAAATATTTAGATGGTGCCTTTGGGGAAAACATTTCTTCAGGCACACAAATGTTAGCCTTGCCTTCAGAGAGTGGAAGACCATGGCTGAAAATATCCTAGCCCTGGTGATGTCAAGTGAAATCTACCGGAAGGGGAGATCAGATCTACAGCCTACCTGATTCCCGGTGGTTGTTTTGGGCTTTCTAGGGCGACACCTTGACTCAGACGCCATAATACACTGGGCAGTGAGTACAATTCTTTCCACAGTTGTATCCCTGCAATCTGCAACAGCTTCATCCTCCAGACTTGGCACAAGTGCAGTCTTGGAGAAGATGTAACATGTTTCCCAGAACTGGGCATAAGAAATCTGTACAGGATCTCTGTCGTACCAAGATTCAGCTCAGTTTACTGGTCCGGGTGCCATTCTTCCTTGCATGCAGGCAGGCCCTCACCTACAACCAGTTCAGCCTCTTCTGATTCAGAGACCACTTCAAGTAGGCCTTAAACCTTCTACTAAGTCAGCGGTTCTCAACCTTGGCAACTTTAAGACTTGTGGACTTCAACTCCCAGAATTCCTCAGCCAGCAAAGCTGGCTGAGGAATTCTGGGAGTTGAAGTCCACAAGTCTTAAAGTTGCCAAGGTTGAGAACCCCTGTACTAAGTGCTCCATAAAACAAGCGTTGTTTTCATAATGCTTGTCTGGAAGAGGAGAAGCGTTTCCCTGGTAGACTAGACAGGAAATAAGAACAGATGAGCTCATTCTCCTTTATTTGTAAGGTTGCATTAACAGAATCTTACAAGCACAGATCTCTTTTTCAGCCTGAGAAAGGACGTTCCTTTCCCTGCCCATTAAGCAGCTGGGGGACCCCCAGTCCCTTATCCGATTGTGCCGAGGCAGCCATCTCCCCCTCAGCCCTCACCAGCTCTTTCCCATACACCAGGGGTAGGCCACCTCGGCTCTCTTAGGACTCACGGACTTCAACTCCCAGAATTCCTGAGTCCATGAGTCCTAAAAGAGCCGAGGTGGCCTACCCCTGCCATACACCGTTACAGAGAGTAAGAATTCTAGGTTATCACTTTCATAAATATTTTTGGAAGATTCAATAACATCTGAGTGTATTTCAGTGAAGATCTGGCACAAGTGGATAACAGTGTATGCTAGAAAGTTAGTCAGAAGATATCCTGAATTATTCTTCTCAGCCAGAAAATGCCATGTTAGAACATTCGTTTCTAAAGTTTTGGGCTTTGTACTCCTTCAATAATAATGAAGCTTTGGGTCACCCAATCAATTGAACAAGCTTCAAATTTCTTTAGCAGAGAAAGAGTGTGGGAAAAAAAATGCAGGAGATGATAACACATACACAGGAAAATAGCTACAGCCCGAGTAGAGTTAAGTGGGATGAGATATTTGGAACCGAAAGCCTAAGAGAATGGGATCACCTGATTGGGATCCTGGTCTGTGATGTCCTGTGTATGCAGGAGAGTGTGTGCATACGCCTAGCTTGCAAAGGAAGAGGTGATTGGAACATCTGACATTGTAGGTAGTCCTCAGCATTCAACCATCCCTTTAGTGACCGTTCAGAGTTACAACAGCACTGAAAGAAGCGACTTATTCTCATCTTTTCTACTTCTTTCTCTTATTGGCATCATTATTATGATTATATTACTTTGTTGCTTGGAAGTACACTGAGAGCTTCTTCATCGGAGACAAATTCCTTGTGCGTCCAATGACACTTGGCCAATAAATTATTCTATTCTATTCTATTCTATTCTATTCTATTCTATTCTATTCTATTCTATTCTATTCTAATTCTATTCTTATTCCATTCCATATTTTCTATTCCAATCCATTCGATTCCACTCCATATTTTCTATTCCATTCCATACTTTCCTTTCTATTCCATTCCACTCCATATTTTCTATTCTATTCCATTCCACTCCATATTTTCCATTCCATTCCATTCCATGCTTTCTTTTCTATTCCACTCCACTCCACTCATTTTCTATTCTATTCCATTCCACTCAATTCCACTCCATATTTTCTATTCCATTCCACTCCATATTTTCCATTCCACTCAGCTCCACATTTTCTATTCACTTTCCCCCCCCCCCGTGCTGTGGTAACTTCGAACGGTCAGTAAGTGAACTGTCGGTTGTAAGTCAAGGACGACCTGTACCATCGCGAGTCAGGGTGATGTAGTGCAGGAATCTCCAAGCCTGGCCACTTTAAGACTGGTGGACTTCAACTCCCAGAATTCCTCACCAGGACTGGGGGCGGGCAGGCAGGGCTTGAGCGGCCCAGGGCAAAGCGCTGCAAAAGAGGCCCAGTTTACTACGCAGGGACCAGCCACGGCTCCAACCTCTGCCACACTGCTGGCCGAGGAGGCCCTCTGAACGTTTGTCCCTGCAAGGGAACAGTTGTCCTTCCCCTGGATTTGCAGGAAGGCAAGATGGCGAGAGGCCGAGCGCTGGGTGACTCCGGGGCCGGGGATCACAAAACCTGCGAGAGGCAGATTTTCACATATCCAGGGACCTTTAACCAGTTCTCTCAACAAAGCTTTTTCCACCTCAAAGATGGTTTTGTTCTTGGAGCAAGGACAGATGGGAACGGCCATAGAAATTGGCCTGGGATTTATTATGTGGCTATTGCTAACTCTCCCTACAATATCAAACCTCGGCTTCCGTCAAGGTTCTGCAGTTTTGGATCACGGTAGGGAACGAATTGAAACAGGCAAGGAGCGATCACCCCAGCTGGGCCAGATGCTCTGGGTACCTCAGTCCATCCTCCCCAGGCAGCAGGAAGGAAGGTCCTGGGAATGTCCACCCCACCCCTTGGCTGGCCTAAGCCTGCTACTACCGGTAGCAGCAACAGCCGCAGCACTTAGACCAGGGGTTCTCCACCTTGGCTACTTTAAGACTGGTGGACTTCAACTCCCAGAATTCCTCAGCCAGCTTTGCTGGCTGAGGAATTCTGGGAGTTGAAGTCCACCAGTCTTAAAGTTGCCAAGGTTGAGAGCCCCTGAGTTAGACTTACACACCGCTTCACAGTGCTTTGCAGCCCTTTTTAAGCGGCTTGCAGAGTCAACCTCTTGCCCCCCCCCCAACAATCCGGGTCCTCATTTGACTCACCTTGGAAGGAGGGGAGGCTGAGTCTACCGTGAGCTGCTAGATGATCTCTAGTGGGTCACACAGACAGAGGGGAAGGCAGGACGAAGCAGAGCCCCCCCCCATTGCTTTCTCTATGGTGGCTTGGAGGCTGCAGGGCCCGTAAGAGATGGCCACTTTCCAGCATGTCCTGGTTTGTTATTATTGTGTGGATTATGAAACCATCCCAATTATTGCATCCTTTCCCTGTTTAAAACCCCGAGGAGGAAGAGAAATATCTGCTGGACTTTCTCCACACCTGGAGAAACACGCAGAGATTCAACAAACAACATCAAAATATGTTATTCTTCCTCCGTCTGCTCATCGACTCAGCATTGTGCAACCACCTCTGTGGGAAAATTCCCCTTTTGCACAATTTCTTTCGGTCTTGCCGTTGAGGCAAGCATTTTCCGCTGCTTTCCTATCAGATCTCAAGCGCAGGTACTCAGAGCAAGTAGCGGAATCGGCCTTAAACGGCTCCTGCTAAGGACCTTCTCTTCCTTCTTCACGCATTTATGAACACAGCCGTGTGTTTGGTGCCCATTTGAAGTCACAAAGGCACTGAAAAAAGTAACTTACAACTGGTCCTCACCCTTACGACCATCACAGCATTCGCCACAGTCACGTGATCAAAAGTTGGGCACTTGGCAACCGGCGTGTGTTTACGGGGGCTGCAGCATCCCAGGATCGTGTGATCCTCCTCCCAGCTGGCTTCCAACAACCAAAGTCAAGGGGGAAGCTCGATTCACTTAACAACTGCACGATTCACTTAACAACAGTGGCAAGAAAGGCAATAAAATTGGGTGCGATCCACTTTACAACTGCCTTCTTCAGCAACAGACACTCTGGTCATAAATTAAGAACGATCTGTATCTGCCCCAACAACTGAAGCTCTGCCAGAAACAGGGCCTGGATTTCTGCCGCTAAGCAAGGCCACTTTTTGGCCACAGTCGTTAAGCAAATCGCGGCAGTTGGCCAGTGAATCGTGCGGTCATTAAACGAATCTGACTTCCCCCATTGATCTAGCTCAGGGGTAGGCCACCTTGGCTCTTTTATGACTCGTGGACTTCAACTCCCAGAATTCCTCAGCCAGCATAACTCAGCTTGGAAACCTCTCCCTTTCCCCTCAGCATGGCTGGCTCAGGAATTCTGGGAGTTGAAGTCCGCAAGTCATGAAGGGGCCATAGTTCCCCCATGCTGGCCCAGAATTCCTGAGCCAGCCTGGCTCAGCTTGGAAGCTCTCCCTTTCCCCTCAGCATGGCTGGCTGAGGAATTCCGGGAGCTGAAGTCCACCAGTCATAAAAGGTTGCCTAGCCCTGACCTAGCTTGTTGGAAGCCAGCGAGGAAGATTGCAAAGGATGACCCCATGACCCTGGGGCACGGTAACCAGCATAAACAACGTGAACATGGTTGGAGACCCCTGTGCTAAGCTATACATCTGCATCCTTGGTGTTGTCTCAGAAAGCTGTTATCTTGGAAATAAAAGCGGAGTGTCCTGACCTGTTTTGCAGCATGCCGATTTTCTATTTTTAAATCAAAGGGGGTTTTGATGTACGAAGAATCGGAGGATGACCTTTGGACTGTGTCTGTAACCTTATTTTTTTCTCTCTCTCGTGAATTCTTTGGCCAATATTATGGGGGAATTCTATGTATCCATTTCATATAAGTTATCATCATTTTGTATGGTATACTTGAAGAAGAACCAAGGATCTTCCCTATACATGTTATGATTAATATCACAACTAACTATATAGTTCAAAGAAGGCAACTAGGTTTACCAAGCAAACTACAAACAATCAGCTAAAGGCTGTGACCTGTTCTCAAACTGGTAGCCATCACTGGGGATTTTTTGATTTCATAGCTGTTTATAAGAAAGTGTTGATTCATAAGGCAGCCTCATTAAGTGATCTCTGTTTGCCTAAGCCTAGCCAGTGAATGAAGTTCTTCTTTTTAATCTGTTCCAAATTTAATACAGTAAAATAGCATTTGGCCTTCCCCTACCCAGGGGACCTGAAGAAAAAGAACACAGTAGTAGACAAACTCCCATTTGCTTCTCCAAACAGTGCACAGCTATGATTGTAAGTCATTGATTTTAATTAGTGTACAGGAAAAGGGGAAAAGGAGACCAGCTTGGAGCCCTAATTTAATCTCCAAATCATAGTTAGGAGTTTGAAAACATCTGTCTCTTGAAGCCCCTTTAAGGAAGGGTGTTCAACCTCAGCAACTTGAAGACTTGTGAACTTCAACTCCCAGAATTCTCCAGCCACCCATGCTGGCTGAGGGATTCTGGGAATTGAAGTCCATAAGTCTTCACGTTGCCAAGGATGGACTACCCTGCTTTAGGTCTATCAACAGGAAACTCTTTCCCCGTGTTCTCTAGATCTGCTTTTCCATCCACCACATTTGCATTGTTCCCACTGCAGATTTAATTTCCTGTGAAGGTTTAAAGCTGGATAAGAAAATGATTTTCTTAAATCTCCCTAATAATCTGGATTCACTAGGATAAACATTGGAGGAAGTGCTAATTATAAAATGCAAATTCTTTCCAGACAGAAAATCTTGAACAGCAAGGGTCCAGATCTCACCACCGTTGCCATCTGGAGCCTCTGTGGTGGCTCTGACAAACTCACAGGAAGACAGATTTACATTTCAAAGACACACTAGCAGGGGGCTCAGATTCCAAAGATTCGTCTATTCCTCAGATTTGGGACAAATAACATTTCCGACTAAACAATTAACTCTTGAATACTCTCTGGTTTACACACCTCTTTCTTCCCCCTGCTTTTGCACTTCAAAATCGTAATAATTTCCTTAATCATTGGGTTTCTGGAATTGGAACATAACCACGATGGCGTTGTAAAACATGCTGCAAGCACAAGCTGGGGTTCCAAACCTATGTGGCTTAATCAACAAGCTATGATTAGAAGAAAACCAAAGCTCGGCATATTATACCGGTATGAAGCCAGCCTTGGAGTTCATCCAGACATCTGCCTTCCTGTGAGTTGTACCCATGCCCCAAGTTATGTCCCTCAAAAGGACATGTCATCGTTCCAAGCCTTAGAAGGGGACTTCTCTAACCACTGCAAGCCAGAACAAGGAAATTGTTAAATTCATGACGAGTAAAAAGGTTAAGCTTATTGATGGAGCTTCTCATCCAGTGCTCACCAACTTTGAGGACAAGAGGGATGTTCCCGGCCTTGCCGAAGGCTGAACATTGCTGGCTCACGCATGCCTCACGGGTGCTTCTTGTGCTCTAAACGGCAGTTAGCACCAATTGCGGTGCAGCACATTGTTTGAAACCGAACTTGTGTTTCTGTGACTAAGGAAGGATGATTTGCCACTGGATGTGTCCAAGGAAATGTCACGGTAAGCTAAGATGTGTGTCTCTTTAGATTTCCCCGATCGGGAATATGATCTGCAAAACTGAATTTGCCAACTATAAACAAAAGAGCCTGCACTCAATGTTTCTCCCTATTTATTTGGAAGTTAATCATACTAACCTTCATCTGATTCCCCATTGAAAGTACGTAATATTGCAAAAGATATATATTCTCAGGGCAAGCATGGCGAAAATGCCACAACCTTTGGGATAATGGCACTGCTAAATGATCAGATTTAGGGCTTTTAGTGTCCTTTGGTGGTGAAGGAAGAGACTCAAAATCTAATCTTCTGTTACGGTATTTCTTGCTTTGCTTTCCAACTGGCCGTCTTGACAGAGGTTTTAATGTGACATTTCACTGCAAAATCTTGAGCGATGCCGATTATCTCCCATCTTAAAAAAAAGAGAAGGGGGGTAGTTTCTAATCTTCCCTCTGGAAGAAGACGGATCAAAACTGAAGTTCCAGAAACGAAAGAAAAGAACAGAATCTGATTCTGTTGCTAGGATTTTCCAAATCCGCATTGTTGAGACATTCCAAGGCCCGATTCACCCTTTCCCACACGGCAAGTAAAAAAAAAAATAATCTATCGGTGGCTAAGCCCCGACCTCGGTCTGGGGCTAGAGAGAACCACAAAGAATTGCATTTGCTGGTTTCCAGAGACAGTTTTTGCAGGTCATAAAAGTGATCAAAGAAATAATCCGATTTTGAAATTCAAAGCCCCCAAGCAGACGACCAGCAGACGACCAAGTCTTTCTGCCTTCTGTTCCCTGACAAGCCCCACCTGCATTTCTTCAGGCTATCCATTCTCTCTCTGGCTTCCCTTCCCAAAAACCTCTGATCCTAAAGTCACACCTTGAGCACCCGGATCAAAAGGAAATACCGACAGTCCTTACGGCCACACGGGAGCCCCAAATTCCCACGGCTAAGCAAGGCAGTTGTTAAGTCAGTTTTGCCCCTTTTCACGACTTTTCTTGACACAGTCATTAAGTGAATAATTATAATAATTCAGTTGTTAAGTGAATCATGTGGTCATTAAATGAACCTGGCTGATACGGTTGCAGATGGCAATCAACACGACCCCGGGACAGTGCAGCCGTCGTAAGTACGAGTCAGCGGCCAAGCACCTGAATCCTGATCACGTGACCAGGGAGAGGCTGCAACCATTGTAAGTATGAAAACTGGATGTGAGTCACTTTTTTCAGAACTGTTGTAATTTTGAACGGACAATAAACTAACGATTTATGTCCTGTAAACAAAGCAGACAGAGAAATGCATTTGTCAAACAGGAGATGGGGTTACTTAAGAAGACCACAACTGCGCCCAAAATTAATGTGGCTAAGCGAGACATTTGTGAAGTGAGTTTTGCCCCATTTTATGACCTTTCTGGACACAGTTGTTAAATGAACAGTTGCAGCTGTTAAGTTAGTAACGTGATTTTTAAGTGAATCTGGCTTCCCCATTGACTTATTTGTCGGAAGGTCGCAAAAAGCGGATCACGTGACCCTGGGACATGGCAAGCGTCGTAAGTATGAATCAGTTGCCAAGCATTCAAATTTTGTTCCCGTGACCCTGGAGGTGCTACGACGGTTGTAAGTGTGAAAACGGGTCGTAAGCCACTTTTTTCAGTGCTGTTGTAACTTTGAACAGTCACTAAACGGTTGAGGACCTACACCACAGTGGCACACAGCCCTCTTCTACAAACTCGGCTCTGTGCACACAAAAGTACCTCCACACACACAAGAGCACTTTTCTTCTCAGCCCCTAGCAAACTCTCCACAGGGGCTGGACATTGACAAAGATTTTCTCCCGCATAGTAGCCTGACCCCAAGGATGAATTGTCAAGGGGCTACAACACGGTGGTCGTCCGGAGGGTCCACCAAGCTACAATCTCTCATATTTGCTGAGTAAGCATGGACGCAGGTAACAGAAAGAGGTTGCATAAGACAGAGGTCTCCAACCTTGGCCACTTTAAGACTTGTGGACTTCAACTTCCAGAATTCCTCAGCCAGCTTGGAGTTGAAGTCCACAAGTCTTAAAGTTGTCACAGTTGGAAACCTAAAATATTTTGAGTGGGTGCCAAGAACTGACTTTCCCCATGGGGAGTGTGCAGAGCTGACTCTCGGCAGTCAACAGGTCCCCCACCCTCTTTTGGACCTGGATGGCAGAAAGGGGCTGCCTTCAGAGAGCCAAACTCGGCATTAGTCAATAATATGTCAACAGCTGCTTTTTTCCAGGAAATGTGCAACCAGGACACTCCCTCTACCCACATTCAAGTCTTCTTTCACATTTCTGCATGACTAATTTCCTCAGAAAGGAAATTTCCCTGAAGCCGAACACCCATTGCGCCTCTGATTGTTCGCCTGCTCTTAGCCAGGCCCGAAATGTCCACGGATCTCACCGCAAACATGGCCTCTGCAGGCACTGGAGCCACTTAAGCACATGGATATTTACAGCTGGCTTAGCAGCAGCTGACCCAAATGCCAATTTCTAGACCTGGAAGACGTACGGTAGATTCTTCATAGATCACACTTTAATAGATCACATTTTTGACTGTTGTAGATGTTGTACATCAATGTTTTTCCAACTGGGCAAGGTTAAGCTAGGCGGACTTCAACATGGCTGGCTGGGGAATGTTGGGAGTTGAAGTCCACCTAGCTTAAACTTGCCAAGTTTGATGTGCATGATAATTTGAAAAATTAACAACTGCTCTGGTTCTTCACTCGTTGTAATATTATTTCTGCGTGTTCTTGTTTAGAACTATTGGATGCAGGCAAAGGAGAACAGAAAGAAGACATAGGAGACCCCAAACCTTGTATTGTCCCTATTCCTATGGCATTTTTAGAGGAGTAGAGAAGAGTAGCGGGGGTAGGTAGTCCTTGAGTTATGACAATTGGGACTGAAATCTTGGTCACTGAGCAGTCATTAATACATCACATGACTGCTTCGATCAACGACTGCAAACTTGACACTCCTGATTGCGGTCATTAAGCAATTTCAGGGGTCATTAAGGAAACAGATTCCTAGGCCAGGAGCATGGGACTCCTCGGGCGGATGGATGGGGGGGGTGGTGTCAGGGAGACCTGAGGAGGCTGCAGGATTTTCAGCCTCTGAGCTGGAAGAACCTGTGCCCAGGCCGAGCCAGGCCTCCCCCATCCACCCAAGGTGCGCCATGCTTCTTACCGTACTTTACTCTCCTGCTTCTCCACTCAAGAGGCTGGAAATCCTGCTTCGGTTTCGCCTGCCTCTCGTCTCTGGATGGAAAAACTCCCTGCCAAAGGATTTCAGTTCCACGGCTGTTTTCGTGAAGCTGACATCCTTCAGCAGGGACCTCTTTCGCCCACTCAGTCCCCAGTGACGGAGAGAGCCCTTTAGACAGGCAGCAGCAGCAGCTGGCAACATTCCCTGAAGGCTTCCCCAATGACTTTCTGGGGAAGCTGGCAAAGGGTGACCACATGATTACAGGGCGCTTGGCAGTCGGTCGTAAGTGTGAACCGGATGCCAAGCACCCAGATCGTGACCATGTGACTGGGGTGTTGGGTGTGTGTTGTGACGGTCAGAAGTGCTTTACAAACTGTCATTAAGCAAATCCATTTTTGCCAGAAAGTGGAAATCAACGCCAGTTTCCAGCAAAACCTTTTTGTTAAAGTGCTGGGTCACGGGACCAGCGGGTCCCGCAAATGACTGTAAATGCAGGCTGGTTGTTGAGCACCCAAAATGTGGTCACATGACCACGCAGGGTGTCGGCGGGTATGTAGTGTGTACGTCAGAACTTCAAATCCATGTGTTGGATCTGTGCCGCCCTGAGTTATCTCTAAAGATAACAAAGGCTGGGATACAAATAAAATGTTTAAATCTCTTTTTAGGGACGTCATAACTTTGAATGGTTCCTAAGTCTGCACTAGACCTTGGGGGGGAGCGGGGGGGGGAACTATCTCGCTCAGTGAAGAGCTTTTCTTAAGGAAGAATATTTAAGGAGGCTAACAAGCCGACAATGGCTGAGGAGCCGGGTCTCCTGTCCCCCGTGTAGTTTATTTCCACCCTCCCGGGAAGGGGGCTGTTCGAAGCCGTTGGGAAGAGCGGTATGTCTTTAATTTGTCCTTCCATTAGGAATTCTCTTCCCATCCAAGAAGTCCTCAGCTCAGGAAGCTGCGTCTGCCCACACAGGAAATTCTTTCACAGCAGCTTCCCCAAAAAGGAAATTTCCCTCTGATGTGTGGCCTCCGGAGCGGAGGCTGTTTGAAGACAGGGGGAGGTTTTTTTTCTCTCTCTCTTTCTTTCTTTCTTTTTGGCAGCCTCCTCGTTCGCCTTTGCGGGCAGAATTTGGGGCATGAAGGGGGCCGCAGGCAGGACAAAAATTTCCCCTCACACACACACACTTGTCCAAGTGATATTCACAGGTTTGAAGCCGAACTTCCTGCTCCTGGAAAAGTTTCTCTGTGTGAATTTTGCCTAGGGAAAGAAGTGGAGGCTGGGGAAAATGATCTGGAAAACAAGCACAAGCCAGTTCTTAAAAATGGATCATCCCACCCCTTCCATCTGGGCAGATGTGTTTGGGATTAAGGGCAGCTTTTTCCATGACACCTCGCTGGAACCGGCTGGTGTACTTTTTTTCCCATGTCTCCCAAATTTTAAATAAACTTTCACACAGACGAACCTACTTTGATTTTTCCATAAAAGCCCTGCCAGAGGACCCAGGAAGAGGGGCAAAGCTATGAGACGTAATCCTGATTCGCAGAGAGCGAAAGATGGGGTGAAAAACAATGTTTTCTCAAGCCTCTTGGCAAGAAGAGATTCCAATTCCTGGATTTGCAACCAAATTGGCAGTCTGTCATCTCAGATCATAAGTTGTGTTTGTGTGTGTGTGTGTGTGTGTGTTTGTGCGCGTCTCCACACGCTTGCATGGGATACAGAAATAAGGAAATTGTCCGTGATGCTATACAGATGTTGTTTGTTTCCTAAATGAGTTGGCAAGTCCTGATTACAAATCCTCCTCCTGATTATAAAGTTAGCTCTTGGGCCGCTTGAGCCCTCAAGGAAGCCAATCTGACAGAACACGATGCTTGTATAAATGTAGCAGGCTCTTTCTTAAGAATAAATATAGGAGCCTCTACGTAACAATTGGACTCTCACTACCCTTTCCTCCATGGTTAAAGAGCTACGGTAGGAAAGGGTTCTGTTTTACACCCGACTCTGCTCCTGCAGCTCCCCATTTCCATGCCCTGACTCACAAATGCCTCCGATTTCACCATCTCCTTAATGCCCATTTGCTTTGGCTGAAACGTGCTTTCCTTCCACCAATCCTTTATGAGCACAACTGAGTCCAGAGGTTATGCTGCTAAGTGAGAAATCTGCCCCATTTTACGACTCATCTAGCCACATTTGTTAAGTGAATCACTGCGGTTGTTAAATTAGTAACACCGTTGTTTAAGTGAATCTGGTTTCCCCGCTGACGTTGCTTGTCAGAAGGTCGCAACAGGCGATCACACGACACACACACACACACACACACCTCCCCTCCCCAGGACGCTGTGACCGTCATAAATGTCAGTCAGTTGCCAAGCGTCTGGATTTTGTTTTTTGTGACCGTGGCAACGGTCATAAGTATGAAAAGTGGTCGTAAGTTGCTTTTTTCAGTGCCACTGTAGCTTGAAACTTCTCAATTAAGTGTTGAAAGTTCAAGGGCTACCTGGACATCGGATCCCACCACCCCTCCTAGTTTTCAGGCAGCAGCGTTTTATGGTTTTCCTTTTGGGGGGAAAAAACCCCCCACTTATTTTACACACACATCTACGCAGGAAGACGCATTCTATTTTTCATTCTCTTTCTTCTCATCCTACCAGTTAAGGAAAGGTTTAAAGAGGGAGAGGCAATCTTGACAGGAGGAGGAATTTCCTGGCCAGGAGAAGTATTAAGCAGCAGAAAGAAAGGCTGGATAGGATCCCTGCATTGGACAGAGGGGTTAGACTACAGGATCTCCAAGGTCCCTTCCAACCGTATGAATCTAGGATCATCTAGACCAGGGGTAGGCAACCTTGGCTCTTTTATGACTCGTGGAATTCAACTCCCAGAATTCCTGAGCCAGCATGGGGGAACTATGGCCCCCTTCATGACTCCTGGACTTCAACTCCCAGAATTCCTGAGCCAGCCATGCTGAGGGGAAAGAGAGAGGTTTCCAAGCTGAGCCAGGCTGGCTCAGGAATTCTGGGAGTGGAAGTCCACCAGTCATAAAAGAGCCACGGTTGCCTACCTCTGCTCTAGAAGCAGGTTTTTTTGGGGGGGAGGGGGGAGAAATAGGCTTCTTCTTCCAAACACACAAACTCCACAGCTGATTCTCAGCACAACACACAATTAAGAATTGCGTGGAGTCAATCTACTGACTGAAAGGAGCACAGAGAAGAGCAGCAAAGATGACAAGGGGCCTTGGGTCTAAAATTTGCATTGAAAGGTTAAAGGGGCTGGGTCTGACTCGCTTAGTGACGAGGAGGGGGGGACATGACAGCTGTCCCAGGGAGGAGGGGATACGTATTCATTCTCCAAAGCAGCTGAGAGCAAGGCAGGAAATAAAGGGTGGAAGGCAGAGATCTAACCTGGAACTATTTCCTGACAGTGAGCACAATTAACCCACGGAAAAGCTGATCTCCCGGAGTTGTGGGTCCTCCATTGCCGGAAGTTTTCAAGAAAAGATTGGATAGCCATTTGTCTGCAATGGTATAGGGTCTACTCCTTGGACAGGGGGTTGACTAGAAGACCTCCGAGGTCCCTTCCAACTCACCTTCCCTGAAAGATACCTTTGGAACCATGAGAGCTAGAAATTTGTTTTTTTTTTTTTTTACATAAAAGGCCTTCAGGTCATGGAATTCTGCTTCCCAGGGCAGAGCCTGGCTTGTGCAGAATTGAGGCCCTGAAGACGTCTCCCTCCTTCCGTGGAAGTATCATTTTCCTTCTACGGGTGGTAATTGAGAAATAAAATCCGAAGCACCATTACGGTTGGAGAGGGGCGTCTACAAAGAAGCCGGATATTAAAGCCTGTTGTTCTAGAAAGGGAAAAAAAGAGGGAACAAAAAGTAATGGCATGAGGGGGGATTTTGAAAAGATGTATCTGCTGAGTCACAAGGAAGGAAGTGAAAGCCAAAAAACCTGAATAAATAAATATATGGTGAAAGGGGTAGTCGGTTTCCAGGAAAAGAGAAGAGAGGGGGAGGGGGGAAGAGGAGGGGGGGAATGGAAGGGGGGAGGAGGAGGGGGGGCAGGGTATCTTTATGAATCCAGAAAGGTATTTACAGTTACCAGAACAAGACACTATGACTTTGTACATTCCTTTCATAAATCTCTCAATTTACGTGATCTTCCTTTAAGCCTCTAGTCCCCAATGGCCACATGAATGAAGGGCATCAAATGAAGCTGAGCTCCTTCTCAGGAGCCCCCCCCCACCCACTGCCTTCCACAGACCCCTTTTCCCCGCCTGGACCTTACAAGGGAGGTCCACACCTGCATTCTCACCATCCTAGATCCCACGTGTGCCTTCTTCGCCTTCTCATCTTCCAGGCGTTGCCACCAGTGGCTCCCACAACGCAGGGCAAACTGGTTCAGGTGCTTCTGTGGAAGACTGTGAACCCATGTCTGACCCCAGAAAAGGGCCCTGTTCGCCAAGCACTGACAAAATGCCTACAGGAACCTCAAGGGGAGCATCTTTGAACAAAAGAATTAGAACAGTGTTTCTCAACCTTGACCATTTTAAGGCATGTGGACTTCAACTCCCAGAATTCCACAGCCAGCAATTCTGGCTGTGGAATTCTGGGAGTTGAAGTCCACATGCCTTAAAATGGTCAAGGTTGAGAAACGCTGGATTAGAAGGTCCTATTTCACTGCAGACAGAACAACCAAAAGGCTGCTGAGACCCTCAGCCAATTCAGCTTCCTAGAGATTCCTACATGCATTCATTAACTTGCCAGCCGAAGAATATCCGAGTCAGACCGAGCAATTATTTCATCAGCAGACAATGTCTAGGCCAGGGGTGGGCAACCTGGGCTCTTTTATGACTCGTGGACTTCAACTCCCAGAATCCCTGAGCCAGCCTGGCTCAGCTTGGAAACCTCTCCCTTTCCCCTCAGCACGGCTGGCTCAGGGATTCTGGGAGTTGAAGTCCACCAGTCATAAAAGAGCCCAGGTTGCCCACCCCTGGCCTAGAGGAACATATGAAAGCATAATTAATGTTAATTAATGTAGACTTTATTAGTTTAGAGCAGGGGTAGGCAACCGTGGCTCTTTTATGACTGGTGGACTTCAACTCCCAGAATTCCTGAGCCAGCCACGCTGAGGGGAAAGGGAGAGGTTTCCAAGCTGAGCCAGGCTGGCTCAGGGATTCTGGGAGTTGAAGTCCACCAGTCATAAAAGAGCCAAGGTGGCCCACCCCTGCTCTAGGGCTACCTGAACGTGACACTGGGATCCTGGAACCCCTTGATGGACACCGTGGGAGAGATGGCACAGCCTCCCGTCCTTTAGCCGAGGGTTACTCGACATGGAACCGTGTTTCTGGAAGAGGAGATTTGTAGTCACGGCTGGCCCAGATTCGGGCTCCCAGGGAACTCTTCCAACCCCCCCAAGAATGACCCTTGGCCGGGAAAAGTGTCTCCCCCTCTCTAATGGGACCAGAGCTGTCCCCACACAACACCAGGCAAGACCAGCCTAAATCGTGACTTGATCTCCTCCCCTGGCATCTTCATTTTCACCACCACCCCTCCATCACCGGAGAGTTTTGGCTCTTAAAATAACAAACCTCAAATGAGTTTCTGCCCGGAATGAAAACATTTGTAACTGCTTAAAGGGGCGGCTTTTCCTTGCTCGCCTCTTTCTTGTGTTCCTGGTTTTTGGGGAAACAGGAAACCTCTTAATGGCCTCTGACACAACTTAAACAAACACCTTCGTGGTCGTGCAGATCCTATCATCCCTGCCTGCTGCGTTGCTTGGGCCCCAAGAAGGGCTCAACGTCCGAATCCCGAATCCGAATCGAGGCCGGCCAGGAAGAAAAAAGCACCAGAAGCCACAAAGCTCAGCTCTGCCCACGTCCCACCCTAGGTGTGAAAAGACAGCTGAGGGAAGGGCAGCTGCTTCAGAAAGTCGGAGGCGCTTAGATCCCAATCCAAAATTGGAGCAGGCCAACCGTGTGAGGCGCCCAGGGGTGTTTAGCTGTCCCGGTGCAAGTTGCAGATTTTTGCAGATTGCAGAAATGTGAGGCAAATTCTGTTGTTAAGTGAGTTTTGTCCCGTTTTACGACTTTTGTGAAGTGAATCACTGCGGCTGTTAAATCACTAACCCCCTTCGTGAAGGGAGCCTGGCTTCCCCACTGACGCCGCTTGTTAGGTCGCAAAGAGGGGATCACACAGGACTCCCTGGGACTCTGCGACCGTCATAAATGTGAATCAGTTGTCAAGCCTCCGAATGTGAATCCCTTGGTCGTGGGGATGCTGCAATGGTCGTAAGTATGAAAAATGGTCGTAAGTCACTTTTTTCAGTGCAGTTATAACTTCGAATGGTCACTAAGCGAACTGTTGTAAAGTGAGGACCAACTGTGGTTACACCTGGACTTTTTTTACTCCCCCTTGAGTAAAAAGAGACTCCGATCTCCCAAGATTTTTTGTTGTTGAGACGTGATTACACAACATCATATTAAACCACATTAAAGCACAACCGGTGGAGCTATTAAGGCAGGTCCCAGGAAGAGATCTTCCATACGTGGTTCCATTAGGGAGGGTGCTCAGCTTCCAGCCACAATTCACGCCAGACCTTCCATCCCTAAGTGAGATGACTGTTAAGTGAGTTACGCCCAATTTCCTGACCTTTTTTGCCAGGGTCCTTGAGCCAATCCCTGTGACCATGCAGCCAATCTCTGCCCTCTTTCAGCCTCTCCAGCTTCTCCCACCGACTGGGCTGGACAGAAGCTGCCTGGGATGGCCACGAATGGGGATCATGTGACCCCAGGATGGGGCAACCGTCATCCATGCACGCTGGTTGCCAAGTGCCTAAATTGCAATCACAAGACTGTAGGAGCACCACAAACGCAGGAACCATCACCTTTTTTTCAACATCATAGTCACTACGGATAGTTGTTAAAGGAATGATTGTAAACAGAATGATTGTAAACTGAGGACTATCTATACAGAAGCACAAGAGAACCACAAGCAACAGCATTAACTGGATTCCCATCAATCTTCTCCTTCAGCCGTGCCATCCCACTCTTGTTTGCAGTCTGGCCTGGGGTGTTCTTCTAAGGAAGTTTTCCCTAGGCCTAGAGCAAGACCTCCAGAGAGTGTGCTTTTTGCCCGTGTCCAAGAAAGATCCCTCCGGGAAGGCCTTAATGCAGGGAAGACCTTCATCTCAGACAAGGTCCTCAAGGAACTGAAACGTGGCCGTTGAGCTGATTAGGGGGGAAAGGCTGGGGCGGAGGGAACAGGCTTTTGGATTTCATTAGACAAACTGGGCGTTGATCTTTTTTTTTAAAAAAAATCTTGAGATAATATAAAAGAGAAACAGGAGAAAGCCTGATGATCAAAAGGACCGTATTAAAGAAGTTGATAAACTCTGTGGAAGGCCAACTGGTACTCACCGTTCCCTGCCCTAATTTTCTTCCTCTACATTCTCATGAAGGGTCAACCGTCAGCCCTGCCAAAATCTCTCATTTCACACACTACTTTCCTTACTTGAAAATTTGCTTCCTTTAGACCAGGGGTCCCCAACCCCCGGTCCATGGACCGGTACCGGGCCACAGCATGCCAGCAACTGGGCCGCACAAACAAGTAAAGCCCCATGCGCGAGGTGCAAGCAGCACACAAAACCACACACCCTCCGGTCCACGGGAAAACCTCTCTCTCCACGGAACCGGTCCCTGGTGCCCCAAAGGTTGGGGGCCTCTGCCTTAGGCTGAGTCTAAACCAAGCAAACCCTCCACATTCTCCGATTACAGATGATCAGGAATATAAACAGCCTTGACTATTTTTGTAGGGCAGCAAAAGCCAAGCGGCCGGCTACCCATCCAGACCCCCAAACTCCGTGGGTCGGCACCGAGAGGGAGGGGCAGTCCAATAACTCAAAAGCACAAGTTCTGAAGACATTTAAGGAGAATTTAGTACAGGCAATCCTCGACGTACGACTGCAACTCAGCCTCAAATTTCTCTTCTTAAGCGAGACATTTGTTAAGTGAGTTTTGCCCCATTTTACGAACTTTCTTGCCACTGTTGTTAAGTGAATCACTTCAGTTGATAAGTTAATAACCCGGTTGTTAAGTGAATCCGTCTTCCCCAATGACTTTACTTGTCGGAAGGTCGCAAAAGGGGATCCCGTGTCCCCTGGATGCTGCGACGGTCATAAACATGAACCAGTTGCCGAGCGTCTGAATTTGATCCTGTGTTCTGGGGAATGCTGCAAAGGTTGTAACTGTGAAAAATGGTCCTAAGTCACTTTTTTCAGTGTCGTTGTGACTTTGAACGGTCACTAAATGAACTGTCGTAAGTCAAGGACTTCCTATAAGTGCAGTGTTGGGAATGCAAATAAATTATTCACAGGGGCATCCTTAAAAACCACAGGAAAAAAAAACCTAATGATTGTCATCACGGCCTGGAAAGAACGTTTCGGCTGTACCTGCACAGGATCTCTAGAAGTTTCTGAGTAGGCCAGGGGTGGGCCACCTGGGCTCTTTCATGACTGGTGGACTTCAACTCCCAGAATTCCTGAGCCAGCATGGCTCAGCTTGGAAACCTCTCCCTTTCCCCTCAGCGTGGCCGGCTCAGGAATTCTGGGAGTTGAAGTCCACCAGTCATAAAAGAGCCCAGGTTGCCCACCCCTGCCCTATATCAGGGCTCCTCAACCTTGGCTAATTTAAGACTCGTGGACTTCAACTCCCAGAATTCCTGAGCCAGCATAGCGTGGCTGGCTCAGGAATTCTGGGAGTTGAAGTCCACGGGTCATAAAAGAGCCACGGTTGCCCACCCCTGGACTAGACTATGAAGACAAAGCACAGTGATAGTGGTAGGGAAAACAATGTCATGGGACTGGTTCCGAAAGCATGTTGTGATCTTTCAGTAAGCGCATTACGGCCATCATGAAGCCCTGGGACACCCGTAAAGGCCTGGCCATCCCCTCCACACAGGCCTGTTCTGAAGAGGTCCCCATCTGGCATCCAGCCACTTCTGGACCACACAAAAGGGTTCACTGTGAGAATGGAGACTCCCAGGATGGAACGTTTTGTGCGTCCTGATCCGATCCAGCCAGGCATCTTCTGCAACACCTCCCCCCGCCCCAGAGATTTCGGTGGCGTGGGTGAGGACCTGCATTTTAACAAGTAGGGCCTGGGCCGCCCGTGACCCCCTCCCCACCTTCTCAAAAGGCCGCGCCTGAAACACTCACGCAGATGGGCTGGAAGCCTGAGGGTCTCTTCCTCCATCCTGATGGCTCGGGGCAGCGGGACATGGAGGGGTGACGAGGAAGGATAGTCGTCTACTGGGCTCACCGGCGGAGTATACGAAATCCTTTCCTGCTGTAAAAGGGAAGAGAAAACCACGTGAATTCGGGCTAGCAAAACTAGGAGAATTGAAATGAATCCTATTGGGAAAAGTAGAAAATCTGCGTCCCCAACAAAAAGAAAACCGTATTTCTGGCACCTTCCAGAGAGAAATGGCGAGTCTTGGGGGGGGGGTGCGTGGAAGAGCCAGCCTTTTTCAAAACTTTCCCCTTTCTCTCTCTTGACCGTGTCCCCCACGTTCAAATTCTTCTCGGTTAGTACCAAAGGGCTCCTCCTCACCAGAAGCCGCACCTGACCTGAGTTGCGAGATGGGAAGCCGAGCGTCGGCTTTCGAATAGCCCTGCCATCACCTGCAAAGAGGCTCTGGGGATCCGGTATGGCAATTTACAAGCCTGCTGTTAAGTTCTGATACGAGTAAATTATTATCAGTTGGAAGGAAGGAAGGAAGGCAGGCAGGAAGGCAGGCAGGCAGGCAAACAGAAGGGCAGGAAAACAGGAAGGCAGGAAGAAAGACAGGAAGGCAGGAAGAAAGACAGGAAGGCAGGAAGGAAGGCAGGAAGACAGGAAGGAAGGAAGGGAGGGAAGGCTGAGCTGTGTGTTTATGGAACAGAACAGAGAAATATTCCTTCCTGAAGTGACAATTTAAACTGATCCAGATTTTATAACCAGTCCAAGATTAAAACTTAACTATAACTGAAACAAATATACCGGTAACCCATTATTTGCAGATCATTCTCAATGGGGTAAACTATTGTTTAGTGCATAAATATGTAGCTCATTTCTGTCAGGGATTTCCAAAAACGTCTATCAGAATGTACTAAAAGAACAGACGAAAAACATTAAATAAATGACTGTATTATTCACATTTATTTTTCATCCATACTATATAAATGGAATTAAACTGAGGTTTCTTCTGATTCCACCATATATTTCAGAGACCAGCCCCTGCTCCCCCCAACAACCATATGTGGCCCCCCAATCTGGAAAACGCCAGGTTTTAAGGGCAGTTTAAATAATCTACTTTGCAGAGAAACTCTCTTGTAGACCAAACTAGGTGATTGTTTCTCTAACCACAATTGGCCAGGTTCACAGAAATTATGGCTAACACAACAGGGTAATCCAGTCGCTACATCCTCTAAACTTCCAAGTGGAAAACTAGCAGCTCCAATGAAATATACTTGGAGAAAAGTGCAACCATCAGCAAGAGTTAATTTAAAGAGATAACTAGAGTACAATTAAAAAAAACAAACCAGAATCATTTCACTATTTGTAAAATGTTGGTATATTTTCCTGAAACTTTGTTAAGTATTTTGCTGCCATTAAACAAAATCATATAAATTAATTTGGGCATTCTTTGGGGGGGACATGATAGCAAGTCTTCCAGTATCTCAGGGGCTGCCCCAAAGAGGAGGGAGTCAAGCTATTCTCCAAAGCGCCTGAAGGCAGGACAAGAAGCAATGGATGGAAACTAAGCAAGGAGAGAAGCAACCTGGAACTAAGGAGAAACTTTCTAACAGTGAGAACAATTAACCAGTGGAACCACCTGCCTCCAGAAGCGGTGAATGCTCCGACACTGGAAGTTTTTAAGAAGAGACTGGACAGCCATTTGTCTGAAATGGTATAGGGCAGACATGTCAAACTTGCGACGTCACGTAACATCGCACAACGTATCGGGCCAGTTTTGGCATTGCCGGCAATGGGGTGGTCACGGCTTCCATGTGACGCATCCAGCCCGCAGGCCGGCAGTTTGACACCCCTGATATAGGGTTTCCTGCCTGAGTGGGGGGTTGGACTAGATGACCTCCAAGGTCCCTTCCAACTTTATTATTGTTGTTGTTGTTGTTATAAATGTGACCCTCCACCTTAACGCTGTGGCCTGCCAGGCCCTCCTAGACCCCAAAGTGTGGAAGGTCAAGACCACTGAAGTAAGCAGTCTGCATGAAGAACACCACAATCCCATCCTTGGCTGTTTAGATTTCCATGGAAATGTTGCGTAGGATAGATTCTCCCATGAGGATGGATCCCCGGCCGGTGGAGATCTTCCACTATTTTCTTCTACAATATTTAGAAAATTGAGAAGGAGAGGAAGGAACAAGGCTGGGTCTCAGATACGGGCAGTCCTGGACTCACAATCATTCTTTTATGACCGTTCCAAGTCACAACAGCACAGAGAAAAGTGACTTAGAATGGTTTTTCACACTTCTGACTGACCCACAGTCGTGTGATCAAAATTTGGGCATTTGGCAACTGGCATGTACTTATGACGGTTGCTGTGTCCCAGGTTTTGCCACCTTCCGACAAGCAAAGTCAACGGGGAAGCCAGATTCACTTAACAACTGAGGCGAGAAAGGTCATAAAATGGGGCAAAATTCACTCAATAACGTCTTGCTTAGCAATGGAAATGTTGGTGATGGTCCAATTGAGGTTGAGGACTAGCTACTTGAAATGCCACTCTGGAGGGGTCATCCAGCCGCTTCTTCTCTGAGGAACTAAAAAGGGGTCTTGCCTGCCTTAGAAAGGCATCCACAGCACTGCCACATCAACATCTATTAGTCAACCAAGTTGCCTCTTAAAACTACGTTAACACAAACATATCTTAACACTCAGAAAGTGTGCAAACGCTCCCATGCATAGAAGGCCTAACGAGGAAAACGCAGTCACACCCCCATAAGACTTACAATCTGGAAGGTATTTTGTGGGTACAAATCTAAATATAAATTAGATATTCATTCAAGGTTTTTTGTCGATCATTATGCAGAATGGCAACACTGGATGTTTCAAATAAATTGATGTTATAAAACTTATGCATTGGGGAGAACTCCTACTAGTTGGGAAACTGGAGTTGTCAGATGCTGGTTTAAATCAGGGCAAGTTGCCTACATCATGCGCTAGAAGGATGGCCATCACTTCCCCATAACATTTTTGGCACAGGTCACCACAAGGCTGCTTATAACGGAGTGTAGGTGAAGAAGTCTGTCGCCCAATCTTTAAAATGCCACCTCTCCACTTTAAAAGCCAGCCCATAATTTAGGGGAAAAGCACATGTCCCAAATAGCAGATTCTTACCCGAACCACGCTGGTTCCAGTAAAAGAATTTCCAGTCATGGGACTGGGAAGGTTTTTTGCCCCAGATTCTAGAAAACCACTAGCCACCTGCTTCCTCTTGGTGGTTCTGTTTTTAAACAGTAAGAGCTATGCTAGGAATTTATATCACTTGATTGCCTCTTAATTGCACGAGGGCTAGATAAAATTCTTCTTTGCTGGCGATGTGCACAGAACCCCATCTTATAGGATCATCTGTGCTAGAACTGGAAAAAGGTCCCCGGCCTTAGATCGGTGGTTTCCTCTTCCGTTATTACTAATGGGGTGTAAAATATGGATTTATTTTGCCAGCATTAGTTGACTACTCTGGAAGACCACTGGAGTGAAGCTTCCACTTGAAAGAGCAGAAATAAATGCCTGCTAAATGTTTGGCAACAGCTATGACACTGTTCCTGGTTAAGACTGCAAACTGCACAAAACTACACACTATTGCCCATTTGTGTGTGTGTGTGTGTGTGTTTGCACGTCTGTCCTGGGCAAGATCAAGTCAAGACTGGGATCTCTATGGTCCAGGACGGGCGTGGCAGCTTTGGTCTGATTGGGCAGGAATAGTCTAAACCCATTGGTGGATTCTCCATCTCCAGTGCTGGAGAAACTCCCATATATTTTTGATTTTGTCTGTATTTTTTCAACGTTATTTCCTCCTAGTTTATTGTTTACTTAGTTTTGCCTTAAGAGGAAAAAAGAGAGAGAGAGACTGCTCTTTCAGCTTTTGGCTACTGATTTCCAACCTCATCCCTCTTTGCATTTCCTGCTCTCTGTGACCTGTTTCGTTCGGTTGTTAAATTTGGGCCTGTGTCAACAAGTACTTGGCCAAAGATTATTTCCCTTCAAGATTTGGAGACGCCGATCAGCAGCATCGTTTCGAACTTTAGCTTTCAATTGATTTTGCTGCAGAATCGGCACCCAACCAAATTTCTACAGGATTCCTCCATGTTCCCTTCTCTGGGTGTCTTGGAGGGAGACACTCTCTTTCGGCTCCTGGAGAAGGGAATGCTCTGTACACCAGGCTGAGTTCCTGACTGAAAAGAAGAATATAAAGATAATAAATAAATACAGCTATACTATAATCTGGGGACCAGAATAACTGGATCTAGGCAATCTCTTGCAACATCTTGCTGCTGCATTAACCCACAGCACGAACAGTCCCAAGAAAAAGACAGCAAGCCCACACAGCCTCCCAAGAATTTTGTGTGTGTGTGTGTGAGAGAGGGGAGAGAGAGAGAGAGAGAGAGAGAGAGAGAGAGAGAGAGAGAGAGAGAGAGAGAGAGAGAGAGAGAGAGAGAGAGAGAGAGAGAGAGAGAGAGAGAGAGAGAGAGAGAGAGAGAGAGAGAGAGAGAGAGATATTAAGAATTAAAGCCGCAAGGATTCAGAGGTCTTTGCCAACTCGAATCCACTCAAGATTCACTCATCCTGTGAATCTCTGCAGCGTTCACTGGACTTGTGCAACAACAACAGAACCTGTTGAATTGCTTCCCAGCAGCTCTCTCCATGCTTAGATTCTCATCTACTGTGCCAGAACAACAGAAAGCAAATAAGTCTCAGTGTTTCTTAATGTCAATAAGGAAATTATTGTCTAAAATAAAATGCAATTCAGTATCAACCAGGCAAGGGATCAACTGCTGGAGATAAACTTGGATTCCTATCTATTCTGCCTCCCGTCTGCTAAACTCAACAGTGACCAACTTCATTGTTCAAAGAAGGTTTGAGGTTTCCCTCTTTCCAGATGGAAACAAGCTGACACTTGCTCTCTGCTACCGGTACTAACAAAGCGAGAACGCGGAAACCCGCGTCCTTCCCAAACGAGTATTTGAAGTCTGATAGGCACTTCTGGGGATATTGCAAATCAAAAATCAAAAGTGAAAATTTTACATTCCAAGTGAGATATTCACTTCAATCTACGAGTGCTTTAGACTTGTAGTCTTTCCTAAACATTCCTCAAAAACAATATTTTGATTTAATCGTTCACAATCTCACACTTTCAAGATATCCTGCCGTGTGTTTTGTAGGATCAGGAAATGCTTTTTTTTTAAATAATCAAATTTATGTTTTCAATTTTGCAAGCTTGATGCTCTCGTTTTGTAACTTCATATCACCATGACCATTGGGCCTGTCTTCCACAATCCTATCCTACTCCAGTCAGCACCCCTGTTTAATATACAGAAGACCCCCGCGAGTGCTACATTATGGAGCTGTACTCTAAAAATGTCATCATCTCCTCTTGCAAAGTAGTAGTAGTAGTAGTAGTAGTAGTAGTAGTAGTAGTAGTAGTAGTAGTAATAATAAAGTTGGAAGGGACCTTGGAGGTCATCTAGTCCAACCCCCTGCTCAGGCAGGAAACCCTACACCATTTCGGACAAAGGGCTGTCCAGTCTCTTCTTAAAAACCTCCCGTGTTGGAGCATTCACCGCTTCTGGAGGCAGGTGGTTCCACTGGTTAATTGTTCTCACTGTCCGGAAGTTTCTCCTTAGTTCCAGGTTGCTTCTCTCCTTGATGAGTTTCCATCCGCTGCTTCTTGTCCTGCCTTCAGGCGCTTTGGAGAATAGCTTGACTCCCTCTTCTTTGGGGCAGCCCTTGAGATACTGGAAGGCTGCTATCCTGTCCCCCCTCGTCCTTCTCTTTGTTAAACTGGACATCCCCGATTCCAGCAACTGTTCCTTACATGCTCTAGCCTCCAGTCCCCTGATCATCTTTGTTGCTCTTCTCTGCACTCTTTACAGAAGAACCAGGATGAAAGTTCCTCCAATTAAAAGCTTCCTGTGGAACTGCTGAGTACACAACCCCACCATCAATAATCAACTACTGGGGGGGGGATCACTGTCCAACAGAGAGACTTGTAACTATCACACATTAAGCATCGGATGGAAATAAAGCACCACGCCAACAGCAATTCATCAGGGTTTTACATCACACTTGTAAACAAGCTAAGCCACATGGAGCACCGCACTGCATCCCAGGAAGGAGAAACAACTGGATTCCGATGGAGAACCTCCTTCCACCCAAGGAGGAGGGGTCCACCTCCATTTGCCAAGAGGTCTCAACTGCAAGTGGTCTGGAAGCAGAGGAGTCTCCTGACCAGACCTCCCCACGCTGTGGGGCACCAGGGAACGCTTCCGTGGGGAGAGGTTTTTCCACGGACCAGAGAGTGCGTACTCTTGTGTGCTGCCTGCATCCCGCGGATGGGGCTTTGCCCGTTTGTGCGGACCGGTTGCTGGCATGCCACGGCCCAGTACCGGTCCACGGCCCGGGGGGTTGGGGACCCCTGGTCTAAATGTATCTCGCCAGGAGGAGGATGCTTCCTTTCCTGGGGGGAGTTACTGAAGGCCCCCCCCGTCAGACTCAAAAGCTAAAATGGGAAAGGGGAGGCTTGGAGAAGCCACCGCTTCCAGGCCCTCGTGTGGAGGAAGAGACGCAAACACTCTTTACAAGCAGTCCTCCACTTACGGCCACTTGTTTATAGTGACCGCTCAAAATTTCAATGGGCTGCAAAAAGTGGCATTTTTCAGTTACCACCGTTGCAGCATCCTCACGTCATGGGGTCAAAACTGGGGCACTCGGCAACTGGCTTATACAGGTATAAGCCACAGTTGAGCGCAACATTTCTGTTGCTAAGTGAGGCCTGAGTTTTGCCCCGTTTTATGGCCTTTCTTGTCACCGTTGTTAAGCGAATCACTGCACTTAGTAAGTCAGCCACACATTGTTGTTAAGTGAACCCGGCTGTCCCCGTTGACCTTGCTGGTCGGGATGTTGCGAAAGGGGATTGTGTGGCCCCCTGGATGCCGCGACCGTCGTTAAGTATGAACCGGCTGCCAAGCGTCTGACTTTTGATCACGTGACCAGGGGGGGATGCTAGAAAGGTCCTAAGTGTGAAAAGGGATCATGTCACTTTTTGGTCACTAAATGAGCTCCCTTCGTTAGACCCCTGGAGCAACTGAAATGATACAGGATTCCTACTTCCTGACAGCGAGGGCAATTAACCAGCGGGACAGCCTGCCACCAGAAATCGTGGGCACTCCATCAGTGGAGGCTTTTAGGAAGAGACTGCACATTCGCCTGTCTGAGATGGTCTAGGCCAGGGGTAGGCCACCTGGGCTCTTTTATGACTGGTGGACTTCAACTCCCAGAATTCCTCAGCCAGCCACGCTGAGGGGAAAGGGAGAGGTTTCCAAGCTGAGCCAGGCTGGCTCAGGAATTCTGGGAGTTGAAGTCCACCAGTCATAAAAGAGCCCAGGTGGCCTACCCCTGGCCTAGACTCTTGGCCTAGGGTAGGGGTCTTTAAACTTGGCCCTTTTATGACTCGTGGACTTCAACTCCCAGAATCCCTCAGCCAGCCATGCTGAGGGGAAAGGGAGAGGTTTCCAAGCTGAGCCAGGCTGGCAGAGGGAATGCTGGGAGTTGAAGTCCACGAGTCATAAAAGAGCCAAGGTGGCCTACCCTTGTCTAGGTTCTCCTGCTTGAGCAGGGAGCTGGACTAGAAGACCTCCAAGGTCCCTCCAGCTCTGTCCTATTCTAAAGGATTTAAATCAGGATAAGGCAAAGGGAAGAAAACTAAAAAGAGGTTGATTGTGCACATGTTGCGTACGGTTGCCAACTACAGTGTGCTACCAATCCATTGTGTTAGTCAAGAACTGTTAGAGAATTTTAATTTCTCTGTTGGTAAAAATAAATCAGAAACTCTCTCACAGTGGACTGCATTTAGCTGATTCAAATAACGTCTTTATATTCATATCAAAATATTTACAATGCCATATATTCTTCTTTACAGCAACATAGCACAATGAAGACTTCTTACAGAGAGCTACAGAGACAAACCTGAGACTGGAAATCCAGCTCCTAACTCAGTACCTTTTGCGCAGACTCAGCAGCACTTCCTTCACATTGGCTGACTGAGTTACCCCATGACTCTTCCTGCTGGTGACTATTCCAACAAGAACACCTGAGAAAGCCTGGAGAGATTTTCATTCTGCAGTCTTTGGCTCCAGCTTGGTGGGGTGTTATTTTGCCCCCTTGCCACTGAGATTGCTAAGCTGGTTACAGATCACAAAACCTTCTGCCTTTTTCATCAAATGGGTTATTCTGAAAAGGGGCTACCAAGCCCCTCCTGCCGTGTCTTTACAGAAATCCCCCCCCCCGGTTACCCAGGCAACAGTTGGTTAGACGAAGAGGTCACCTCAGCTTCAATTAGGACATTTTCTCCAGAGATTTTCTTGAATATGTATGTACCCCTCATGCCATTTTATTCGGGTGCAAGCAATATTATGCAAAGAGTAGAAAAAGAGAGAAATGCGGAGCAAGCAAAGGAAATTAAGAGGAAGAAATAATAAAAAGGGAGAAAATCTAATTAAAGATAGTTTACACCAGCCACATTCACGTATCTCACTATATCTGTCCATCCTTACAAACCATCTTCGTTGCCATTTTTTGAAATTATTTCATATGTTTACAATGTCCTTTGCATTTTATTTTTTCTGCCAGCTGCCTGCCAGCTGCAAGCCCAGAAAATGCAAATTATGCCTTTGTTTGCACCTAGGAGAGGATATTGGCTGCTGCTCACGAAAGCTTCTTTTAATAAAAGGTGTTACTCAGAAAAGGTGTTACCAGACTCCTGACTGTTATTATTTTTTGCAAACATTGGACTAACAAGGCTCTCCTCCCGCTTGGTATTAATAATCTATTTGATAAATGAAAAATTGAAGCTTTAGGAGAGGCCATTCAAAAACAGGGAACCGAAGAGTAAGACACCGCTGATCAATACATTTCAAAAAGGACTGATGGATACGTACCAACAAAATGTAGTACAACCCTCCTGTTTCATAGACCCGTATATTTTCCCTGCCTTTAAGTAAGATCTCCTTCCCAGCTGTTCTGGCCCAATGCCATTAGCTGAACCGCTAAAATTGAAAAGACATGTGGCCTTAAATATAGGATAATGTTCCATTAATTTAAAACAGTCAACCCACAGTTCAGTTTCACATAATGAAATACTCCCTTGCCACCTTAAGTGTACATCTTAATGCTCTTGGCACCTGCCAAGTTAAGTTTGAGGGATTCACAATGCTTTGGCCATTAATCACGTTTCATAAATTGCATAATGCGTGCAGGACTCTTCAGACACCTGAACCATTACCGCGAACGAGGAATATGTTGTATCTGAAAAGGAACGTCTGAAACACTGAATGCAGCTATGAACATTCAACGGCACTGCTTTATTGAAAGCAAGGCAACTTTTTGGAAAGAGGCAGACCAGGGGTCCCCAACCCCCAGGCTGTGGCCCATTACCCGGGCCTCAGCCTGCTTGAAACCGGGCCACCGGAGAGATGGGCAAGCATTCGTGAAGCTCCACTTTCTAACCTGGAGGGGCCAGCCCAGTGGGGGGAGCATGAGTGGCAGGCATCATCTTATAAAACCCCCTCTAAGATCTCCAAGAATTTCGTTGCAGCCCAAACTTGTAACAATCAAAAACTTCCTGACTTTCTTTTTTGCTGAACCCGATTAAAATCTTTTGTTAAGATGCTTTGGCTTGGGGTTGAAAGCAAAACGTCGCTTCCATTTTTCTGCACCTGTTTTGTTAGATGTCTGTTAACCATTCTGATTTTAGAATGCAAAGCTCTGTGTCACTTGCTGAGTTTAAAATTCACTGAGTCAGTCCCCCCCACCCCCGTCTCTTAGGAAGCTTTTCATAGACCAAAAGGCAGAATGAAATGAAGTAGCCTTCAATTCACACATCAATGTCCTACTTTGAACACCAAATGGACGTTTTCACCATTCTCTACTTAGCAGGTGGGACACCACATAGCAGCCTAATAGTCAGGAAACATCTCCACCTCAGAACGGGCTGTTCTGAAGTCAAGGCAAACATCTGGATGCTTGTTGACCCTCATCAGGAGCATTCTGGAGCCCCCAATGTCCTATCTGACCTCAAACCATAAGGCAACACTGGAACACTTCTGGCAAGGGGAGAAGATCCATTTCTGAATCCAAAATGTCCATTCTGAGCTTGAACTGGGGCCCTGGAAGCTAAAATGAGTTCTAAAAGATTTATACCTTAGATAGGTTAATCATTTATTTCTTCTACTTGCAATAGTACAGATTCTAATGTAAAACCAGTATTAAACCCAACGATACAAAAATCAGAAATACAGCCAAGATTTCAGTCATCAACAATGAAAAATCTGTTTAAAGCCGATTTATCTCTTATTTGTTGCTTGGCGTCAACAAAACCAATAAAGAAGAAAGCCTGCCAAAATCTCTAGTTCAATCAATGCTGCTGGGTCCAAATTATTACTGGGAGAAGATGAAAGCATGTCAGTTTCAGAGGCAGAGTGACGTTTGCATAATGCTTTTCCCCATTTCTCTCTGAAAACTAGCACTTATGTCATCAGCATGAAAAGAGGATGGTAGTGCCAAATTCCATCAGAGAGACTTATTATTCGGAGTGCAAGCTATTGTGCTGGAGCAAAACATTGTGGAAAAAAGGAGGAACATCTTCTTAATATACTAACAACCAATAATTAATGAAATTGGCCCAGATAGAATTTTACTCTTTAGTCAATGCATACACACACCCTCACATACACACAGAACTATTTCATATTCTGTCTTCACATTTTGTTCAAACATTCTCGTCTAAATAATAATTTATTAAACGTGATGCCACTTGGCTATCAATAACTCTGGGCAATTCACAACAAAGAAACTAAATTAATAAAATACAATTAATTAAATTAAATGTATTAAATTATTGAAGTTATTAAATTAAAAAAAGCAAGGTAAAATTAAGTTATAGAATAATTACATATATACATAATAATATTTCTGCAATAATTACAACTATTAGATACAGTAAGTATCTAAGCAAAGAAAACAGACTGGCATTTTTATTTATGCACAGTTCGCTTTTATGATGTCAAAATAGTTGGACATATTCTATTATATGGTGGCTATTATAGGAATTTGCTATAAACTTAAACATTGATTTAAGAGAACTATTGGGATAGAAACTGCTAAATCTCAAATTACATCATTGGTGACCATTTCCATCATCCACATCATGATATAAAGGGATAGAAATATTGTGACATGCATCAGTTGTCTCATAACGTCACGGTGGAAATCTCGCAAATTGCCACAAATGGTGTAAAATTACTGTAAATGTAACTACCCCGTCCAGAGTCCTTTGGATGCTACAGCTTTGTCTGCTATTTCAGGCTCATGTCTTGACAGGAAGTTGGTATTTGAGTCCCAAGACCACTTAACTGGAGATTTTATTAAGATGAGATTTCATCAGAAGCATATTTTAGCAAATTTCTTGCCTCCCCTAATGGAACCTTAATAGAATCTACATCGGTGTTTCTCACACGATAGCGCTTGAAGATCTGACAACTTCAACTCCCAGAATTCCACAGCCAAAATGGCTGGCTAGGGAATTCTGGGAGTTGAAGTCCACACATTGAGAAACTTGACCTACACACTAGCAAAATTTTGCAGAATAGCCTATGGGACGAAGCAAGAAACTAGGAGTCCCCGCCAAGACTCAGCAGCCAGCTATCACTCAATCGTTTCACCCACTTATTAACTCCTTCATTAAGTTTAAAAATCAGGAAGAGTCTGGTTGCACCTTTTCCGACAAACAAGTTTTATTAAAAGGCAGAAGTTTTGGTGAGCTGAAGAAACTCATGAAAGTGTGTGCCTTTTAATAAAATGCATTAGTCAGAAAAGTGGCAACCAGATGACTCCTGATTTCTAGCTCTCCTACACTAATCCTGCTCTCCTCCTACAGTTTCATTAAGTTAATAACTGTTTTAGAATTTTTGTTTACTGGGCGGATTTTTTAATATTTGTGGGCTATTTTAAGTGGTTGGCTTTTTGCCCCAATAAAGAATTACTTCATTCATTCATTAGGTTAGCTTCCATTCTTACATAATTAAAGCTGTTTCCTGCAATGTTTAGCCAAAAGGCGTTCAAATCTAGTTCAAATGTACTGTTCTTAAATTATTATGTACACATCATTTGTGCAGGGTTCTCTCACTGCATTATGCCAAAGACAACTAAGCTAGAAAAAGTTAAATCCTCCCCCTATGGGCTCAGCCACCTTCTTCCAATGGGACAGCCGGTTGGACAGCCACATTTTTTCATTTCCACGTGCAATAAACCACATGGCGTCCAGAGAACAACGAAGCGCAGATAATCCTCACGGCCATTCATTTAGTGATCATTTAAATGCTGCTGGGAAAAGGGACTTATGACCAGTTATCACACATGTGACAGTTGCAGCATCTCCGTAAGTCGTGTGATTAAACCTCGGGCACTTGCGGTGGTCCTGGGGTCATGCAACCCCCACCGGCAGCCTCCCCAACCAGCTTCCAGAGACAAGCTTCTGAGCTCGGTTGCTTTCATTAACCAACCAGGTAATATCACCAGTGCTAACGACTGTGACTTGCTCCCTGTTTATACACAGCAGGGGTCTTCAAACGTGGCCCTTTTATGACTTGCGGACTTCAACTCCCAGAATTCCTCAGCCAGGCACGCATGCCTGGCTGAGGAATTCTGGGAGTTGAAGTCCACAAGTCATAAAAGGGCCATGTTTGAAGACACTTGATATGCAGTAGTTCTGAGTTTATACAAAAGAGAGAATAACAAGAGTTGGAAGGGACCTTGCTCAAGCAGGAGATCCTGGAGCATTCCAGACAAATGGATGATGGTCCAGTCTCTTCTTAAAAGCTTCCAATGATGGAGCACCCATAACTTCTGGAGGCAGGTTGTTCCACTGGTTAATTGATCTCACTGTCAGCAAATTTCTCCTTGGTTCTAGGTTGCTTCTCGCCTGGATTGGTTCCCATCCGTTGCTCTCCACCGGTCCTCCCACTCTCATTATTGCAAAGTCAATGGGGAAGCCAGATTCACTTAACAACTGCATGACTCTCTTAACAACTGTGGCAAAAAGGGTCATAAAATGAGGTGCAGCTCGCTAAACAACTGCCTCGCCTAGCAACAGAAATTTTGGCCTCGATTGTGTTCATAAGCTGAGATCTACCTGTATAACTAGAATAAAATGAACCAGGATTTGGTCCACTTCTTTCCATATACAAGCAGTGCAGATTTTCTAAATCTCACCTAGATTTTTTAATATATATATATATAATGTTGCCAGGTGATGTGAGCCATCTGAAGTTACTTTGGTAAAACCTCAGACCCAAAATCAGACAAGGGGTCTGATTTCCAAATCACTGGATTTTTTTTCCTCTAGAGGAAAATAGAAATGCTTTAGGAAAATGAAATATACCCCGTTTGTTTGTATGGTGCTCATTGTGGATCTGAGTTCTATGTGCAACTTTAAGAAGTCGGAATGCCTCCGTTTATCTATAAAATCATCAGGTCTGGCTTATGTGTTTTGATGTGAAAGGGCAATTTACTTCAAAAGTAATTACATTTACTAAATGAATTTACTTTAGAAGAGCTTTTAATTCTTACTACAGATGGAATTGTAGGCTGTAGAATTCCAGGACACCAAAGATTTTCATGTTTTGTTCATTTCATAAGAGAACAAAATAAAAGTGGACCGAAAAAGTAAGAAAACCATTAACATAATAAAAATCAGAATGACGACTTATAATTTTAGACCCTTCCATATGTTCACATTTTTAGGGGGGAAAAAAAACAGCTGTGGAGACAGGAAAAAAAACCAAGGAGATTATTCATTGCATCAATGTTTTGTTTCCCAAGATCATTTGTTTGGTCTCAATTTCCTAGATTATCATTACCATCAGCAGTTTCTGCCTTTTCCCAGGAATGAGATTTAATCCTGGAAATTTCTCATTTTGAAAACTAAAGCTTTGCTCAACTTAACTCCTCCGTTCTCTATTCTTTTTTACATGCTAGCCCTTGGGCACAAGAAATAAAGTTTTTGTACTAAAAAGCAATTGTTATTTTATATTAAAATTACTACAGGATTACACATGGGGAGAATAAAAGATACCAATTAAAAAAATTAAAATTTTAAGATTGACCTTAGCTTCCCATAGTAGCCATCCTATCAGCCATCCTCACGGATACTCACAGCATCTACTGATAATGGTAGATAAACTACTAGTCACCAAAAGCTCTTGTTTAACCGCCTGCTTATCCCAAATAAATATTAATAATAATAAATACCATTGTGTCACTTACAATGTTTAATACAGGAAGTCCTCAACTTATAACCACAACTGAGCCCAAAATTTCCATTGGTAAGCAGGAGTTGTTAAGTGAATTTTGCCCCATTGTTAAGAGAATCACTGCACTCAAGTTACTAACACGGTTGTTAAGTGTATCTGAGTTCCCCTTTGACTTTGCTTGTCGGAAGGTCGCAAATGGGGATCATGTTACCACAGGACACCGCAACCCTCATAAGTACATGCCAGTTGCCGAGCCTCTGAATTTTGATCATGTGACCACAGGGATGCTGCAACGGCTGTAAGTCCGGAAAATGGCCGTAAGTCACTTTTTTCAGTGCTGGTGTAACTTCAGTCAGCAGTTCTCAACCTATGGGTCGCGACCCCATTTGGGGTCGAACGACCATTTCGCGGGGGTCGCCGGACACCGCGGTCCGCCATTTTGTTTTTTTTGTTTTTTTGCCCGTCACGCACACGCCGCGCATGCGCGGTTCGGCCCGTCGCGCGCGTGCCGCGCATGCGCGGATCGGCCCGTCGCGCCACACATGCACGGTTCGGGGCGTTGCGCGCGCTGCGCATGTGCGGATTGGCCCGTCGCACGTGCATGCGTGGATTGGCCCGTCGCACGCGTCGCACATGGGCGGCGCAAGTGGGGTCTCAACCTGAAAAAGGTTGAGAACCACTACACTAAATGAATGGTTGCAATTGAGGACTATATGTATCTGCAACATATTCTAGACATTTTTAAGGTAAAAATTGTCAATATTTCATTAATTCCTTTTGCCAACTGAATCCATTACATCCTTTTGAAAAGTACAGGCTGTTATTAAAATCCTAACAATGCATAAATATTACCATAAGATCAAAAGTTACAGCAAATTCTATTCAAGATACTGAAGATCTATTCTGATTTAACAGTTATTTCACAACTTGAATATTACATTCTCGTGTTAAGAGAAACTGAAATTTTGGACCGTGATACTGGCTTGTATATACAATTATAATCCAAAAATGCTTTCCAAGCCAAGTTAAATTCTGGGTCCAATTAAGTAAATTTTGGACTGAGAGGCACATCATTAACTTAATTAGCTGTTCTTTTACAGACGGAATTGTATATGCTTCCCAGTAGAAAGCACAGGGTATCCTTGGAAGAGTCAACGCTAGCACAGTATACTTTGTGGGAATACAGGACTTAGTGATATTTAACTTAAAAACCACATTTTGGAAAACAAATATAACTTTTAGAATTTCTTTTACTCTAGTATAAATCATTTTCCGAAACTGCTGAGTTTTGAAACATCGCTACCAAATCTGAAAAAAAACAAAACATTCCAGTCTTATTCAAGAAATAGGTCCTTAATTCATAGAGTTAAACATTCACGATTAACTGTGTTAACATTATAGTCAAAATTCATTTTAAACTAGATTCCCTTTTCGAAAGAGGCTGCCAAAGGAACTGAAATCTAAATCGTTTCCAATCTTGTTTGAGATATCCCAAGCAACCCCAGGAAGAGTCTCCATCGGATGATAGAGTCAGGGTTGCTGAGGTCTCCAATTAGCCACCGGCCAATTTCAGGAATGACCCATCTAGGCATTCAAGAGGAACAAGAGGAAGGGAGGAAGTGAATAATTTGCCACACGAGCCTCACCTCTTGTGTTCACATTTTGCATGCTTTTATCTCCCTCAGGGAGCTGCCATTATAAAAACCTACCTAATAAACAGGTAAAACGGAGCTTTCCAATTTCACATACCACCTACGTTTAAACACACACCTCCAAGTAGCAAGCCACCTTGTGTGGCTGCATCAAACAACCAGGTGGATTCCAAAACAGCAAACAAGCGTGCCTTAAATTAGATAGTGAAACACGTTCCTTGATATGATGCTGCCAGCTTGTGAGTAGTTATATTGCCCAATCCTTTCAAGTAAGGAGGGATCTTCTAAAACAGGGGTCCTCAAACTTGCCCACTTTGTAAGACTTGTGGACTTCAACTCCCAGAATTCCTCAACCAGCGTGGCTGGCTGACGAATTCTGGGAGTTGAAGTCCACAAGTCATAAAAGGGCCAAGTCTGATGACTCCTGACCCACACCATGAAGTAGCAAATGCCACAGAGTAAAAGACTGGGCTACCCAGGCGTGCTCTTGTCTGGCAAGTGCTCTTGTGGCACCACCGAATCTTAGATACGCCACCAACTCAGTTCCAGGTCAAGAGGTTTAGACCCCCATGCAAACCAGTCTGCAACCATCTGATTTATAGAGCTCTGGAATGTGATTCAGCCTCTAATTTCCAGCCCTTCATTTGCCAACGTCCAGCCTGTGCATTGTTGAAGTGATGTTAGGCTCTCTTGAGGCATCTTACTAATAATCCATTCATAGGATATCTCTGCTTTGCTGAGTTTTACTCTCACCCTAGAAAGCTCTACCGTGATTTCTTCTTCCCACAACTGCAGGCCCACTTTTCCCCCATCAACCAAGTGTTGGTTGCGAGAAGAATTGACCAACTGGCTTGACGTCCAAACCTGACATTGCGGCTGACAGAGTACATATTCTTGGAAGTTCTCCAGCTAATTTTAGCCACTTTTTAAAAAAAAGTAAACTCGTCTAAGAGAGGATGGGGAAGTGGACACATCCTCCAAAAAAATGTTTTGGAGCTTCACCTACACACGCTTCCTCTTCTACCTCTTGGACAAAGCATATTCCGAGGACAGGAGAACACACGGAGACTGGACCTTTCTCGAGACCTCCTTCCGACCGCAAGCTGCAGTTTCCATCATCCAATGTTGATCATCTTTCGAAGCACAGAGAAAATTGAAGCCTCTCCCGTGCCGAATGAAAAGCATTTAAGAGTTACACATTCAAACGTCCTGGATTATATTGTTAAAAGATATAAGAAATGAAGATGTGAGTCGTTTTTTTTAAAAAAAACATCAACCAGTAAACATTGTAAGTAACCTGCACTGCAAAAAGGGGAGGAAATAGACAAAGCTTCTGTTTTCTTGGGGGGAAAAAATCACCAGATTTTGAGTTTAAAATCAGCAAATTACCCGGTTTGAGTTTAAACTCAGCATCTTTTGATACAATCTTCAAATTGAGGCCTTGATGCGTGTCTCAAATGTGTCTGGGAAAATGTGACGTCCAGGGACCTGTACATATTTGATCTGATAAAACCCTTGCGGAAATAAAAATATTCAAGAGAGTGTGAGAAAAAAAAACATCCTGTGATTGAAATGCTTGGCTATAATCCACATTTTACTGTTACCAGGACAGCCTGATTCAACTTGTGATTTATCAACAATTCAAGCCTGGGCTAGATAGATATAGCTATTTTAGTTTTAAAAATTCAAAATCCCTCAGATTAGAAGTCTTCCCAAGAACAGGAAGGTGGTTGGTGTGTAAGAGGCTGAATCCCAAAGAAAGAAGCTGTACAATTTTTCATGTAAAATTATAAATGGTTTCGGCTCCATTTTAATTCGTATTTAAACAAAAAAATTAGTCCATGGAAATCCTATACGGAATCATTCTTACGCGAAAGTGCCAGTTGGGGTTCATTTAAAAATTCTGGAATGGGAACAAGCAATTAAATCTTTTCCTAAGCAATTCTTCCCCCTCCCCCAATATGTCAGGATTACAAGTCCCAGAATTCCCTTTTATTATGCTGGCAGAGAATTCTGGGACTTGCCGTTCCAACATTATATGAAGGACATCAAGTTGGAAAAAAAAGAAGAGTTTTCTCCCCACCTCTAAGACAATCAACTTCCAATCCATATTTGGTTTCCCACTGTATTTTGAGCCATAATGTGGTTTGTCTGGTTTTAGCTTGTCAGACATGAAGACTCAAGACCACGTGCCAAGTTCCAGTTAAGCTGATTTATTGCTTATGCCTATAGACAAGAATTTAGTCAACTAAGGGCCAGCACTAAATTGGCATGAGATAAGAGTCAACTGAATTCAAGAGGAGTTGGACTTAGACCCTTTGCAGGAACTGAACTCTTTCTAGGCTGATTGCTTTCTTGATTCCACCCGCAGGCTCTGCCTGGCCTTCTGCTACCTCAGTCCAATGAATGAGCCCAACTGCAGTGCCATGAATTATAAGCTTTGATGTATAGCTTATGTAAAATATAAATCATCCTTTATGAACTGCTTAACCACCCATGATTAATGCTGGGCTAACCTACTCAACATGTCACCTCTATACCTCAGAAAGATAGGAATCTGGATTATAATGTGAATTCCTTTGGATCCTTCAAAATAATGAGAACTTCAAACGTTCGCCTCAGCCCTCCTGCCCAAAATTAGACAAAGGAAACAGCTTTAAACAATTTCCATTTGGACTTCTGCAATCTTTAACTCCGCAGATCAAATCAATCGAGCTTCGGATGACTGACTAGCTCAAGCCAATTTTTTTTTTAAGAGGAGCCGCAAATTCAGAGCAGTCTTCGTTTCCTTTTCGAACAAGTAAACATTGGTTCCAGCGTAGAACCATAATAGGAAGTGGAAAAAGAAAAAAATCAACAGCTCAGTTCGGGCTGCCATTCTAAATGTTCAGCGTTCCTCAATTCGATCCCATCCAGATGGGCTCAATTACCACTTTTCATTGCACGCATCGCCGACTAGGAAAAGCCGGATTTTGTAGCGGTGTAAACTTGGAGAGGGTGACACTATTACATGGCAGGTTGCAGGACACTTGACAATTAAAAGGTAATTATTATCAACAGTCCTAACTTACATGCACAAAAGAAAATGCAATATGTAAGATAATCTTGGAGGGAAAAAAGGGTCTGTCTTTTAAATTTAGAAAGTGCTAGGTGGACTTATGCATTTAGTATTTATACTGGGCTTTAGCTAGCAATACTAAACGTTAATATACAGATGAAAAATGTGATGCAAAGACTTTTTTCAAATGGTATTTACACGCTTCCCAGCAAGATCTTTGCATAATTTCACTGAGCATTTTCACACTGAGAAATTCAGACCACTCCCTTCGGGCATCACACAACAGCATGATCACAACTGACAGCAGTAAGTTTTAGTTTTTATACACTGGCATCTACACCGATGGGAATGCTGAACACTAAAATTTGCCTTTGGGCTGGATGGTGGGTTCAGAAACTTGGCTTTCTTCCTTGTCACTCTCCCCTCCCCCCGCTTTCAATCTTAAGTAGGCCCCAACTGGGAACCCGAATAAGCCAAGTATGATTTAGCATTACACCAGCCATGATCCCAATTGTAAGCAGGAGCAGAAATATAGTTGTACTGTGTAGATCAGCTTTTCCTAACCTTGGAAACTCTAAGATATGTGGGCTTCAATTCTCAGAATTCCCGATGCTTGGGAAGCGAGGCGGAACACGAGTAAATATACCCACTGCTGGCTCTCCAAATGTAAGCCAGGATTTGCAGCATGGTTGCCCCCACGGGGCGAGAGCGACACCACAAGCCCCCATGTGAAGAAGAGGAAAACTATTCAACTGAGAAGCCAACAAACCAGCATGTGATCAAAGAATAAAAGCTTTACAGAGCCACCCATCTCTCTGAAAACAATGCTAAGGAGAGTAATTGATCAAGTAATTACAGATTGTCCTCAACTCACGACCACAACTAAGCCCAGCATTTTTGTTGCTAAGTGAGACATTTGTTAAGTAGGTTCTAATAAACAATCTTATACCCTGAAAAATTAAGAGAGGTCAGTGTCTTTCCATCAAGAGTTGAAGTCCACGAGTCATAAAAGAGCCAAGGTTGCCTACCCCTGGGAACATCACATGACGGACAGCCCTGTATTCAGTCTCATTCTTATGTGCATTCATGCACAAACAGACAGACAGACAGACAGACAGACACACAATCCAGTATTAGGACTTTGAGAGCAGGATGCTGCTGCAAAGATGTCTGGCATATAAGTTAAATAAATAAATAAGCAATCAAGCAGGATTAAAATAGTCCAAGCACACATTTTATCCAAGGACCAAATAAGAATTACGATGGCTCCATAACACTAGAATGTTTGTTGATAGAGATGTGGAAGTGTGGAAGTGATGTTCTTGTTCAAGTGTTTATAGTAATGTTATATTATTTAGTTAATATACAGTAGCTGCCCAACTCAACTGTTTATTACAATCATAATCCAACACAGCCACCACCCACCTCAAAAACGGACATTGGATGACTTACAATAACCAACAGATATTTATATTTATTTGTTTATTTATTTATTCTCGCCTTTATTTTTTTTTAATAAACAACTCAAGGTGGAGAACATACCTAATGCTCCTTCTTCTTCCTATTATCCCCATAGCAGCAACCCCCGAGATAAACACAAATGTATTAAAATGAAAACAAACTTCTTGTGGTTCTTCTGGAGATGGAAGAGATTTCTGATGCTTGATGAGGATGAAAGGGAGGGAGGTGGCCAATGACCAAAGTGCTGAATGTCCAAGAACGTTCTCAACGTCCTCCTTCCAGCCAAAAGTCATGCAGAAAAAATTCAGTAAAGGCTGAGTAAACCAGTGTTTCTCAAGCTTGACCATTTTAAGATGTGTGGACTTCATCTCCCAGAATTCCCCAACCAGCCTGAGCTAGACCAAAGCACAAAATGTGTGAACTCGGTCTGGCTCTGCCTTCCAGGGTTTTAATGTGAAAAACTTTTTAAAGGGGGAGGCGGTAAAAGGCATCAAACCAAAAGCTGCATAGTAGGGTTCTCCCTTGTCCTTCAGCAGGATCTCCAAACTTAGCAACTTTAAAGCTTGTAGACCAACTCCATGCTGGCTGGGGAATTCTGAGAGCTGAAGACCACAGGTGTTATGTTAAAGTTGCCAAGTCTGGAGACCCCTCTCCTATAGGGGTGAAACACTTAAAATGGAGAAAGGGCATTTATTACGCTGAAGCAAAACACGCTTCACTGGGGAAGAAAATGTATTCTAATTCAGGACTGAAAATTTCCATTGAACAGAAATACACTGGATTTGTACTGCCACTAGATTAAATTCTTTCCCAGAAAGCTATTAAGTTAAAAAAAAAAATCCAGTAAACCAATTCACTTCAGCCAAGAAGAGTTCATCTGTTATATGACTAAACGCAGAATGTTGCTTATTCTTTAGACTGACTTACTTTTTTATTAGCTTCTCAAATCTGAAGGGAACTTCCTGGATTTTAAACGAAGCTTTCAAACTTTAAAACACATTTAATTAAAGTCACTATTCCATTCTGTCATTTATTCTAATCTTGTATTGTTATCCTGAGGCCCACTGTTTTATAATTGCTTTTAGAAGAAAAATAGGTTTGATTTGATTAGGCAAAAAATTCAAATACACGGGTGGGGGAGGGGCTGCTGCTGCATGCATCGTGTCAGAGGCCCCCAACCTTTGGGGCACCAGGGACCGGTTCCGTGGAGAGGTTTTTCCGTGGACCAGAGGGGGCGTGGCTGTGTGTGCTGCCTGCATCCCGCGGATGGGGCTTTGCCTGTTTGTGCGGGCAGGTTGATGGCATGCCGCGGCCCGGTACTGGCCCAGGGCCCGGGGGTTGGGGACCCCTGCATTGTGTGATGTCACTGCATAAGTGATGTAAGTTGTGTAAATAGTCTTCTGTGTCGACATGTTGCATTCAGGTCATCCTGCTGCCACTACGAATGAAATTCATAAGATCACAAGACTACTATAGATGGGGATGGATGAGTTCACACTGTACTGAGTAAGCCTTAACATGGTTTGGTTTTGGCTAAACTGTTGTGAATGTAGCTCACTGTGGTTTATTCAATCAAACATGTTTAATCAGACCAGTAATGTGGCAGTCACCCTTGAGAATCAGATCTCATTTACTAAATAAGAACTATGAACATATTCATTTTGATCAACACAACTCAGTAACTGGAATTATTTAGATAAAATCTGGACAAAAGCCCAACTTCATTACTACTGGTAAGGAAGCTGAACTCAATTCAAAGGCAACGGTGCCTTTTTAGTGACAACACTCTAGTGGCCTTCTCAGAAATATTAAGTAGGTCAGATCAAGGTATAACTTTGGATGAGCGACACCGACTAGTGCAATGTATCCCAACCTTGGCAACTTTAAGACATGGGGACTTCAACTCCCAGAATTCTCCAGCCAGTATGGCTGGCTGAGGAATTCTGGGAATTGAAGTCCCCATAGGTTGAGGGATATCCCTTGGATAAAGATAAAACAGGAAATTTGAGACTTTGCCTTTTCTCCTCCCTTTTCCCTCGGGGCAGGGAAGTGGGGAATGTACGTAGTAGTACCCTAGCAAAAAGGAGAACTGAGGCCCTTCTGCATAATCCCACTGAATTACAGGAACTGACAGATCAGATGAACTCCACCGGTTTAGGATAATCCCAGCCTCTGGTCCAGGCAGGCCAACTCCCATTTGCTTTTCAACAGGGTGAATCAGCTGGACTTGGGACCAGAAATGTCAGGAAATTTAAAAGCATCTCACTCACCACCCTGGCCCGCCCCGGCCCCACCTTCAGGACTGTGATGAAGGACCCACCTCCCCTGACCCTGGAACACGTCTGTCTCTTTCTCTTGTATTAGGAAAGGCCGTCCTACTACTGATGATAGTGGGTAGAAGCCGGCCCTGAAGCAGGAAATAAACTTTGTTCATTTCCTCCTTTGTTTGCTTGATAAGCTCCTCTGAGCAGCAATTGATTTCATTTACTTCTCTTTCCTGAGTGATTTCTATTTAATAAAAGAATTGAATCCTGGCTTTGAGTGGGGAGGGGGTAGGGAGAGTGGAGGACCAAGTCCGGACCACAAATGAGCCCAAAATTTCCTTTGCTAAGCGAGACAGTCGATAAGTGAGTTTTATCCCCTTTTTCCAACCATTCTTGACACAATTGTGAATCAGTGAATCATTGCAAGTTGTTAAATTAGTAACAAGGCTACATGAATCTGGCTTCCCCCATTGGCTTAGCTTGTCATAAATGGTCATAAGTCACTTTTTCAATGTCATAAATCTGGATGGTCACTAAATGACTAGTTCTAAGTAGGCAAAACTAGATACAGCTGGACACCCAACTTTTCAGATACCAAATTATGCTCGAAATCCCATTTAAAGGCTCGCCTTATTTTTTTAAAAAAACTCCCCCACACAGACTTCCCTTCTTCTTTCCCTAGACTTTTTGAGAAAAGATGCCGATATTGTTTTAAATACTAAAAAGCTTTGCAGAGGCCCATGTGGAAGGCCCAGGAGAAACCATGAAAAAAAAGATATTAAAAAGACCACGCTTTTTTACTGCAAGACAAGAGGTTGCTAAAGCAAAAGCTACACCTTTTGTGGAAACTTTGTGAACAGCGAAACCCAGAGTTGTGCAAGGAACATTGCTTGATTAAATGCTGCCATGATATAAAAAGCAACTTATATATTCACTTTGTACTTCTGAGCAAAGAAAGCATGCAGCGTGGATTTTTAAGATGTATTTATTTTTGCTTTGGAACTCTTTCCACTAAATATGAGCGATGACATCATTTCCAGAAGAAAAAAAGAATTTGGGTACAGCTCAGAAGCATCTTATTCTGTGAAAAAACAGACTGAGCAAAATCATGCCTGTCCTTACACAGACTAAAGAAGACAACCTATTAATCTGCAAGCTAATGAGGTCATACAGCCTTCTAGGTAACTATAGAGGTCGAGAACTACAAAAACAACAGTGCTGCAATTTGGGGAGCAAAACATTAGAAGTCTCTACTACCCTACTCAGAAAACAGCCTTGCAACTCTCAAACTAGAAAAAAAACTTGCTTTGATAAGTATTTCCTTTCCCTCAACAGGGCCTGCCCATAAAAAGCAATCCAAAGTAAACAAAACAATGGAAATGGAGCTGAACCATCCACTTCTCACTCTTAAGTTGACTACATAGGGGCAGCCCATGATTTATGGAAAGGGGGGGAATCCCCAGTCCCTACCACTGAGTGATTGTTGTGCAATCCTAACTGTATAAAGAAGGTATTATGTGATAGTTCATAACATAAAGCATTTCTGGTAAACTGTGCTGCACTGCCTAGAACCACACAGGAAAAGAAGACAGAAACAATTTAAAAGTGGAGCCTTCAAACTACACTTGATATTGAAAAAATATTGAATTAAAATCAATTATTGAACGGAAAAATAGCCACTTTGGTTTGGTAGTGAAGGCATCAGGCTAAAAAGCAGGAAATGGCCAGTTCTAGTCCTGCCTTAGGTGTGAAAAACCAGCTGGGTGACTTTGGGCCAGTCGCTCTCTCACAGCCCAGCCCACCTCAAAGGGGGGTTGTTCTGAGGAAAATAAGAGAAGGGAGTATTAAGCATGTTTGCTTTTTATTTATTAAAAAAATAAAGGTGAACTATAAATAAATATATTTTAGCAATCCCATTATTAGAGCTGTTTTTTTCACGAAGGACAAGTACTAAAATTGCTGGTAACCACCTTGCCATCTTTTTAAGGATGTGAATCTCAAGGTACATGTTAGCATATTTCAGCAAAACAAATTGTGGGCATGTCGAAATCAAGTTCTTTGGGCTTGAAACAACACAAGCTATCCTCCAGGGAAATGCAAATTAAAACATAATGGGATTCTTTTAAAAAAATAAAATAATGTTCACTGCTTGTAGATGGGCCTCAATGATTAGAGAAGACTACAGGGTAAAACATAAGTAGAAAAAGGTTTTCAGATGCAGGCAGTTGCAGGTTTAAAAGATCCAGAAATGCCTTTTTAGCGTTTGTCTTCCACTACAGTCCTCAACTAGCTTAATTCGGAGGCAATTCAGACAATTTTAGTCAAAGGTCATTCTGAACCAACAACCATCAGCAGAGTTTAGGACAGTGATCGAATAACATTAATATCCCACAATCGAATAACGTTAAGGTCCCTCAATCCTACCAGCTTTGGACAGATTTTATGATTGCCTCCAAGGCAATAGACAAGATTACTTTAGATCAGGGGTCTTCCAACTTGGCCCTTTTGTGACTGGTGGACTTCAACTCCCAGAATTCCTCAGCCAGCAAAACTGGCCCAGGAATTCTGGGAGTTGAAGTCCACCAGTCACAAAAGGGCCGGCCAAGTTGGAAGAGCCCTGCTTTAGATATATGGCGAATGTTTACATGCAACTATTACTTTTAGAAGGGAGGGGTTTTTCTTGCACTTTTCGTGTCCTTTTTTCCTCTCTGAATCGGGGACTTATCATGTTCGTGGGGTCACTTAATCTTCGTTAATCACCTTTCGATCAAACCCCCGGGATTCAAGCCAGCGCGGCCGAACGGGCGGCCTTCCTCCCGGGCAGCCGCGGCGGCGGAGCGGGCCGCAAGGCCGCCAAATGCCGGCCTGGATTCGGTGGCATTCCCGCCTCCCTCAGAAGGGGCGAAGGGAGCCGGGGAAGGGGGGAAGCCCCGGGGGGGTCCCCAAGAAGAGCCCCCCCAATGACGCCCTTCCCGGTGGGAAGGAGTCGCGGCGTCCGAGGACGCCCGAAGCCGCCGGCGGGTCCGGCGCGATCGGGTCTTTTCCCCCCCCCCGCGCCGCGAAGCCGGACCGGCAAGGAGCCCCTCGGCCGTCGGGGGGGCTGACCCCCCTCTCCCGCCCTCCCGCCCGGGGCCCCCGCGAAGCCCGCGGACCGGGGCCCGCCCGGGGATCCAGCGATCCCGCCGGAGCAACTTCGGAAACTTCTCCGGGGGGGGGAGGGGGGGCTTCCTTTGCCTGCTGGCACTTCGACGCAAGGGCTGGGAGCCAGACACACACACACACACACACACACACACACACACACAGAGGCACGCACTCCCCGCCTCCAGGACCTGCAAAGCCAGAACTTGGGGGTGGGGGTGGGGGGGGGGTGGGGGGGGCGCCGATCCCGCGAAGGCGAGTCCAAAGGGCCAAAGGCTTGCAGGGCGGGGGGGGCTCTTACCTTGATGCAGACCAGGTCGGGACCCTCCGACATGTCTGGGCGGGGGGGGGGGCGAGCGGGCAAGGCGGGAAGTCGGGCCGGCTGCCCCTCTCCGCCCCCTCGCTGGCTGGCTGGCTGGCTGGCTCCCTCCCTCCCTCGGGCGCGTCGGCCGCGCTCTTCCCCGCAGCGGCTCCCGGGCGGGCGGGCGGGCGGGCGGGCGGGCGAAGAAGGCGCTCTGGCGGCGCGGCGCCTCGGATCAGCGGCCAGCCGCCCGCGCGCGCCTCAGCCGGCCCGGAAGGGCGCCTCGCATGGCTCGGAGCGGGCAGGCCCGACGCCGCCCTCCCCTCCCTTCCCTCTCGGGGGCGCGCGCGGGGGGGCTCCTCCCCTTCCCCGCCCGGGCCCGGCGGCGGCAGAGGCAGAGGCAGAGGCAGAGGCAGAGGCGGGCGGGCAGGCCGGGGGGAGGAGGAGGAGAAGGGGGGGGTCTCTCTCGGCAGCGGCCCCTCCGCTCGCGGACCCGGAGAGCTTCTCGGCTGGAAAGTGACGCCAGTTCCCGGCACCGGCGCTGCCCTCTTAAAGGCGCCGGCCCGGCAGGAAATGGGAGCGCGGCGGCGGCGGCGGAAAAGGGCTCCGGTTGCCGGAAAAGACAGCGGGGCGGGGGGGGGGCGGAAGGAAGGGAGGGAGGGAAGGAGGAAGCGGGGGGAGGGGCGCGGGGGGGCCTTTGCAGCCAGAACTGCCCTGCTGGGCTGCAAGCCCCCCGCCCCCCCGCCGAGGCCCCCCGCCGGGCGGAGGGAAGGGGCTTCTCGGCGGGCGAGGGGTCCCCAGGGAGACCCGCGGGGGCTCCGTCGCCAGCCCCCCCCCCGAAAAGCGCCCTCCCGCACCGGCCTGTGAAAGACCCTTCAGACGAGACCGGAGCGCCGGTGGGCTCGGCACTCACGACCAAGGGTGGCAAAGTTGCCTTCTAATCTCGGGGCTCTGGGCGGGGGGGGGGAGGGAGGGAGGGAGGGAGATAATCTTTCTTGTCATTTTCTTCCTGTGGGCACAATGGCACACATGAAAAATGAAAGCTGCTTGCTCTCAAAGTGCACACATAGGTAACACACATCCACCCGGACATATAAGTAACGAATCAATATTAATCACTGTCCATCTTGCATGCGTAATGGAAGGAGGAAGCTTTAGTGCAGTGATGGGGAACCTTTTAGAGACCTTTTAGTGCCCAAAAACTGGCCCCGCCTGCCCACAGGGCCACTCGCCGCCTCCAGGGCCCAACACAGGCAGCCCCGCAGCACCATGGCGGCCGCGCCCTCTGCCTGCGCCCTGCAGCATCAACTGCATGGTGGGGTGCAAGGGCAGAGTCTTGTCTACACTGCCCGGCTGCCCTGGCCTTGGCTGCGCTGCTCCATGTGGGCCACGCTCCAGGGCGACTCTCCTTCGGGGGGGGCTGCTGGAGAGGAGGGGGTCACGGGGGGGAGGCGAGGCAAGAGCACGTATGTCCACAGAGTGGGCTCCTCTGGCACATGTGCCATGGGTTCGCCGCCACTGCTTTAGTGCATAAAAATGAAAATAAACAAAACCGACCTGAGGAAACAAATTACCGAAGGGTTACAAAGTCATATAGGAGAACCCAATTACTTGTAGTCCTCAACTTGCAACGGCTATTGGGAGGGGAATTCCCATTGCCGAGTAAAACAAGGGGTGCCAGAGGAGGGGAACTCTGGAGAACGGTCGTAACCAACATTCACTTGGTGTCTTCGTAATTTTGAACAGTTCCCGAATGAGTGGTTTTGAGCCAAGGCCGGCCTGAAACTAAATTATCGGGATATTTTATTGTTCTGATAGACGAATCCCCAACGGGCAGAAAAGTCAGGCCTGTGTGTTGCCCGGGATGAAGGCATTGGGGGGGAAAAAGTATATCTACAAAAATAAACTCTAGCCAGTCTGATGGCACCATCTGTTTGGAATAAGCAGATCTCTGGATGGTTATCGCAACCCTCTTCAGAGTTGACCGCCCACCAGCAAATGACTGTTGAATCTTCAAGCGATATCCAGAAAGGCAAAAACATGGCTCAGATGCCTTAGAAACTCTTTTTTTAGAGCATCTGCTAATGCAGAACCACTCGGTGGAAATTTTTGGGCCAAGAACTTTGTGACTTAACTGAGTGCCCAGAACTTGATGTGGGTGTGAGAGAGGTGGAGGGCCAGACTCCAGGATTCGTGCCATGATTTACAAGGTCCTCCCCAACCTCTCCTGAGTGGGTGGGAAATACTTGGTTGAACTTCCAGAAGGAAGACTGAGAGAAGACCACACTGAAAATATTCAAGTCCAAAAACATGCAGAACTTTAAAGCTAAGGGCAGGACTTAGGTCCAGAAACATAGGTTTTTAAGCAGGCCCAACTGCTTCAAACCCTATGAAAGTGAGAGGTTGAGGTGGTATTATGGGATGTCAACCTCCTGATGACCTCTTAACCTAAATCTGAAAGCTGCCTTGCCAGAAGTCACCTGTGGCCTTTTACAAGAGGGGGAGGGGCTCAGTCCACTCACGGAGAAGCTCTGAGGTTGGCAAAAGTGTGCACAGACTCTTCAGCACCACCTGCTGCAGCCTTTGGTCCAGCTAGCATGACAGCACAAGCTCTGCCGGGGCCACAGCTCCATCTGGCTGCGCAGTGGAGGGTTTTGACCGATCAAAAGCCACACAGCCTGGAGAAGCACCAGCACTTTCTCCAGTTCCTAAGGCAAGTTGCCCACTTCTTTCTTCTTCCAATCAGATGAGAGGGGATGGAGTTGAAAAGCAGGATGGCCATCACTCAGAGCTGAAATCTGATGCTGACCTGTCTGGGAATCTGCTCCGTGGTACTCAATCCAGGTTAACTCCAGATAGGATTGCCCTATTTTTTTAACCATTTTTCAGTTTAGGAATCACTTTGTGGCAGATTAATGATGATGGTTCAGTTAAAGTTGAAAAGACACCAACAGCAGCTACAATACTTTGTTCATTGCAGAGTGAAAAAATTAGACTAAAACATAAAGAAGGCCAAAGTAATGACAGGAAGTAGAGCAGTGGTTCTCAACCTGTGGGTCGCGACCCCATTTGGGGTCGAACGACCATTTCACGGTCGCCAAGCACCGCAGTCTGCCATATTTTTTTTTGGTCGGCCATTTTTTTTTCCCTATCGCGATGCGGGCCGTCGTGCCGTGCATGCACGATGCGCCCCGTCGCGCCGTGCATGCGCAGTGCGGGCCCGCCATATTTTTTTTGCGCGGCGCGGGCCGGGATCGAGCCCCGGAAAAGGTTGAGAACCGCTGAAGTAGAGCAACCAGTCTTAGAATTGCCAATAAAAATATCACTTGTGGGGAGCTTCTATCTTTTAGCATCCACCATCAAGAGGAAAGGAACAAGAGGCAAAGAAATAACACTGCAGACTAGTACTCAGCAGAGCAGCTGTGAAGGTCTTGGAAAACATACTCAATTACTGTGGTACCTTGGTACACATCGTTAATGGGTCCCAGGAGATGCGATCAGAACCAAAAACGATGAGTACCAAACAAATTTTCCCCATAAAGAACAATATAGTGAGTCACAAGGCAGCTGACACCGACAGGTTCTCCCTTGCATGTTGAATATCAAACAGACAATGAATACCAGGACAAAATTTGCCTGTTGAAATGAATTGAGTACCAAATTCAGTTAGTTTCAAAGCAGTTGAGTTCCAAGGTACCACTGTATATGTCGATACCTACAAAGATCAGAATCACGCAAGCTCTGCTATTCCCTGTGACACTCTGTAGAAGCGACAGTTGGATTTTGAAGCAGGATGCTTTTGAATACTGATTTTGGAGAAGGCTGAGAATACCATGGAGAGCCATAAAAATAATCCAATGGATCACTGAACAAATCAACCCAGAAGTTTCACTCAAGATGCAAATGATCAAGCTTGAATTATCTCACATCGAACAATGTGAAAACCCAGCTTTGGAGAAAGTTCTAATGCTGTGAAAGACGGAAGAAAAAAGAAGAAGGAGGACAACCAGAACAAGGTGGATGGACTCAGAGTAGCAATGGAGGTGCCATGGGTTAGGGACAGATTGTCATGGAGAAAATCTACCTATATCAGTGATGGCGAACCTTTTAGAGACCGAGTGCCCAAACTGCAACCCAAAACCCACTTATGCATCGTCGGGTGCTGGGCGGGTGTGGCCCAGTGGGTGGGCGTGGCTGCGGTGGTAACGACAGACTGGGTGGGACTAAAAAGTGCAATCAATCAATCCCAACCTTGCAGGATCTTTTTTTTCCACGAAAAGTTGAAATTGACTGATTGATTGAACCTTTTTTTTTTTTTTTTTGCACACAGCGGTGGAGGCCTAAAGCGAAAAGGTTTTATAAAACCCGGCTGAAGGCCTAGGACTGGGGCGACGGCGCGCGTGCCCACAGAGAGGGAGGGCTCTGAGTGCCGCCTCTGGCACCCGTGCCCTAGGTTCGCCACCACTGACCTATATGGTCGATAGGAGTCAAAAGCAACTTGATGGCATATGATCAATCAATCAGATCCATTATGCTTGGCTTCTTATGTTGCTATAAGATGAAAGGAGAAAACGTTGGTAATTAAGCACACAATGCAATTAATTTCTTGTCAAACTGTGCTCTGTGTCATACATAACCATTTGGTCATAGCAAAGTCCATATGTAGGATCGTAACAATGACCAGGTTTTTTTTAAGTAGATACAATGGTTTAGCAAGATTTTATAATGCTTTTGAAACTGTGAACTGTTCTTATTAAGATAATCTTGATATATTTTAGCTTCTAATGGCAAATGTGGAATCCATTTCCTCCTTAAATCAAAATACAGGAAATCCAGTAAAATAACTAAACGCTAATGGAGCATTTTAGATTTAGCCTCTAAAAGGCCTTTCGGAGCTCAAGAGGGCACAAACATCCCTTTGTCTTCAAATCTTGGAAGCAGCCATGTCTTTTACTGGAATCACTGGAGGAAAATTTATTCTAACATGAAGCTGATATAAACAACATCAAACCACACCCAACGTATGATTTTCATACAACAGCCCGTTTGGTCTAGCGGTGAAGGAACCAGGCTTAAAAGGGTGAGCACGTGAGCAAAAGTCCCATCTTAGCCATGAAAGCCGGCTGGGTGACAATGGGGAGGCTGAAAGGGTCTTAAATGTGAAAAATGGTTGTCACTAAATGTTGTATATATTCAACAGTCACCAAATTAAAAAACCAATTTTCAACAAATTAAAGCACAATCTCATGCCCCCCGCAAACCCTTTGACTCCCATGCTTGGGAACACATCCATGTCTTCAAGTCTTGGGATCAATCTAATTCTGGTAGTAGGGGTTAGGTGCGGTGTTCCAAAAAGCACTGTGGTTAACTGAACTTAGTGGGAGTTGAATTCCTCAGCCTTTCCATTATGAAACAATATTTTACATTTATCATCGTTTCATGAGATGTTACTTATATGAGATAAAAAGTTCTTTTTAACAATTTATCAAAACGAAACCTGGTGGGTATGTATAGATATACCGGTAGGTGCAAAAAAAGAATGCAATTATTTTCCCAGTATTTTTAGGTTCACCGTGGGATTTGTCAAGGATATTCAACTTTCCTTACATTTCATTTGGTTTCTGAACTTTTCGCTTGTTCTATCAGACAATCCAGAGATATTCAATTCAGACCGATGATTGGTGAATACAAGTTGTTAATATATGAATATGTATTATAAGCCCTATTAATAATTTCCAAAGCTCTTTACTGAATTTTATGGAGCTTCTTCAGTAATACAGCCCATTCCAATTAATTGGAATAAAAGTATTATGCTGCCTGTAGATAATAAGATTTCTATGGAAACTGTAAAGAATGGGACTTTTTTGTGAATAACAGATTTTAAAAAATAAATGTTTTAAGCTGTATAAGAGATTAATAATTATAACACTAGATGGTTGAGAATATCCATGAATTTTAATTATATACTTTTTAGATTGATGTCTATATTAATTCCATTTAAATACATTAGACTAACAAAAATATACGTTTTATGGAATGTCAGGCTTCTAGCCTTCTCAGTTATGATCTCTCTCGTGCAATGAAAATGTTCAAAACTTAATAACATTACTGGATGTGATTACTGTATAGCTTGACACACAAGCAATTTTTAAAACAAAAAATATACTATTGTGGATAAAATTGAAGCATTATTATTCACATTTTTGAAATCCTGGCAAGTATTTCGTTCCAATTACAGTCTGAATTTAATCGTAATTCCAATATTAAAGAGAGCATTTGAGCGTTACTAGGAAAAATATGTAAATTTAATCTCTTGATGACTCTGTTCTTATTTAAAAATGATTGGGAAACTTTTGTTTTCTAAGGGGAAAAAAATAAAGGAACTGAAAAGATTAGCACCTTAGACCAACTTATTGCTAATTCTGCCTTTCAGATGTTTGCACCTTAAAAAAAGAATGCAGCTTGCTTAAAACTGCTGAAAATACATTCATTTCAAACATATCTGACTTTCTTAGTGGCCTGAACAACTTCTGTAATTCTAGAACTTATTATATTAGCCAAAATATTTTCAGAGGCTAAACCAACTATTCCGTTTAACTGACATTTGAAGAATCTTACAAAGATAAATACAGACAATTTACAAGAAATCTGGGAGAAAGAATTGGCGCATACCAGTTCAAGCAAGTAATTTATCTCAATTTCTATTGGACACTCCAGAGGATGCTTAAAAACAGTTGGTTAAGACCTTTTCGTGTTGCATGTTCAACCAATTCAAAAGTATGCTAACACACACAATCTGTTTAATGTTGAATAGCACTGTTAATGTTTTAACAAGGGACATAAGATTTCAAAATGTTAAACTATATCCCTAACATTGAAATTCATCAGGTTTTGGGGAACTCTGGAGTTATCATGTTTAGATTGTTGCAAAAGTAGTGTTCTTGGAAAGAAACCTGTACGCCAGATACCAAAAGTTGGTGGATCAAATACAGGTGATCCTTGACTTATGATTGTAACTGATCATGGAATTAATGTTGTAATTTGTGATTATTATAAAAACAGGTCATCACATGACCATGCCAAATTTTATTACCTTTTTTGCGACAGTTGTTAAGTGATAGCAGTCACTAAGCGAACCCCGTTGTCTGCAGTGGATGTTTTGTTTTTTTTTGCTGGAAATTGAAAGTAAACGTCATTTTCCAGTAAAAAAAAAATAGTCATAGATCATAGTCACATTACCATGGGATACTGCAAACAGTCATTAATGTGGGCCAGTTGTCAAGCTCCCCAAATGCAATCACATGGCTCAGGTGGATTGGAACTTCCAATCTGGGTTTTACGTCCCTTTTTTGGATCACTCATAATTTGGAACAGTTACTAAGCAACTGATTATAAATTGAGCACTTCCTATATGCTCTCTCTCTCTCTCTCTCTCTCTCTCTCTCTCTCTCTCTCTCTCTCTCTCTCTCTCTCTCTCTCTCTCTCAGCCTTTGAATCCACTTCTGTGAGGTGAAGATTTAACTTGTTTAAACATACCACAATCATTTGTTGTGCCATCATTTTAGCTCTTTTTGTATTTGTTTTGCTTTTCATGATTATTTTTATTTTATTTTTAAAAATAAGAATTAAAAAAAACCTTGATTCTTGGTAACCTCATGGACACATAGCCGTCCACGGAACCAACCAGAACATACAAAAAGTGGTTTGTCCTCGTCTTCCAGGATATTTTCCCATTTCCTCTCCTCGTCCATGTCCGATTTAAAGAACATCCTTGTGCCTGAACCCAGTATCAAAACCAGCACAGAGAATGGCGAGGTAAGATTTAAAAAATGGAGTTTCAAGAAATACAATATAAAACAAGAGTAATAAAAAGCAAAATGTCTAGTATGCTAAACCACAAGAACCATTCTTATGATATCTTCCCCATAGGATGGCCCCGGTGAGCTCTCTGGAACTATAGTCAAGAGACAGGAAGCCATGATTGGAAAGATGTTTCCCCCTTTATCTTCCCTTCTTAACATCCTTAGGAGCAGAACTCAAGGGAAAGATCTTTGGATCCCAGCAAGTAAATGTGGAGGAGATATTCCCTAACCCCAAGCCATTTGGGGTTTACAGGTAGATATTGGCGCCATCAGTTGAAATCCACACATCTTAAAGTTGCCGAGGTTTAGAAACACTGGTTTAAAAGAACAAAGAAACGTACACAGGTAACTTTCCAGACAAAAAAATCCACCGCAAAAGCAGAAAGTCCAGCTTCACCATTGTGTGACACCACCCTGTTCACACAGTATCGCTGCCACTCTCCGCCTTCCCCAGAAGGAATAATTGACCCTTTGCTTAACCCTCCTTTAAGGACAATGCCATCTCTTCCAGAGCAGGATTAAGATATGTTAATTGCAGATTAATCATATGCAAACAAATCTCTTTCTCATCTCGCCAACCCTGGTATATCAGGCTTCGTTCATTTCCTCGTCCTCCTCCCTCCAACACCGGTGGGGCAGAACATCACAATATGCCCCCTCGTATTAGAAGGATCCCCAGTTGAGGAAACTGAACGGAAGTTGCTCTTTAGCCTCAATGAATGCACAACAAACAGCCAGCCTGGCTATTCACCCTCACAGCGGCCACTAACATAACAAAGATCACCACAGTAAGAGAAATGAAAGCAGCATAAACGTGGTCCCGAAGATCCAGTTCCTATTTCCAGAGAATGTCAATAGGGAAGTGAACAAGGAAAGGTCTCCACAACGAAGAGCCGATGCTTCTGAGCTCCCTCAACCCAAACCGATTCAGTGGCCCATTTGCTTGGTTCCATGGAGCGCCAGGCCCGCTCAGGATCAGAGGGAGAAACAAGGAGAAAGGCAGAGAAAGATCAGGAAAGAGTTTCTCACCATTCATGCTCCCTTCTCCATTCATTGCATTTTGGACGGATGTCCTCAGAGAAGGTTCACGTAGGGTTCTTGCCCAGGACCCTTGATGAGGGAGGAAGCAGACCTTGGGCCCCTTGAAGCTCTCCAAACAATCCTGGCTTAACAATCCCTCTCCAGCTGAGATCTTGAGTTGTTCCTCATTTCCATCTGAACTCGCGTCAGAGTTCTGGGTGCCTCACCATCTGTGCCAGGGAGGCAGGTGCCAATAAGAGAAATGGGAGGGAAACCTCGTGGATGATTAAGCCTGGATAAGACCAAAACAAGATCTTATCAGACGTCCCACTTTTTAGCCCTGGCAATGATGAAAAAGGCAAACTGGCTGAAGGCAATCTCAGGAGAGGTTGGAGAAAAGCACCAGCTCAGCAAAAGAGATCCCGAAGCAAACAAGACGGGTCTTTGCTGAGAAGGTTCTGGGTAATATTTCTGCAATACGTCGAGGGGCTTTTGAGACGTTGTAGATGCACTGAAGGGAAGTGACAACCGGTAAGTTTGCTAATCTGGATTGACGGATTGGAGCGGGGGGGGGAGGGAAACCCACAGAAAGACAGGAAAGAAGCACAAATATCTCCAGATGACACTGGAAGGTTAGAAATGATCAAACTGCCAGAGGGAAGGAAGAGGAAGATGCATCCTTGGAGAGAATAGTCAAGTGACCTACTTAGGCTGCTGGATATGCAATCCATATTACTCCACTGAATTATTATTTTTCTTTTGCGGCAATTACTGTCGCTGTCGTAATCATCTCCTCATGATTAATCAATCAGTTTGTGTTATGGACTAGTCGTGGCTCACGCCTTGCGTGGTTCGAGGTAGAGCTGTTGCTTCTTGTGCTGTGCCATGATGTGCTTCTAATTCTGATGAATTAAAGCAGCATTTCCTCAGGGCAAAGTACGCGGACCAGGTCCAGAAAAACAGCTCTTTTGCGTAGATCCAAAGCCAGTGCATGATTCTGCTTGTTGGACAAGTAGAATTTGTAAAAATTGGCTATTTTCTCACTGCTGCCCCTTTTTTGCTTTTAGTGGGATTAGAAGTGCTTTAAGGGGAAAATATACCAAAGTGTCAACCCCCAGATTGATTCTCCAACACGCTGGGCACGGCCTAAAGCCAACGGAACATGTGCATGTTGAGAACCACACAAGCAACGCTGCACACCCAGAGCAATTTGATAAGTGCATTGCCAAACAAGCTGTGATGCTTGAAGCAGGACCATGAAAAAAAGGGGGAAGGGGCTTTGATTGCACCATGGTGGTTGCCACCTTGAGTCTTATTCAGCCCCTTCCTCTGCAGATGGCTGTGATTTGCAGGCTGGGGCTTCCAAATTCTGCAGAAAATAGCATTAGAATCTCATGTTTCTACAAAAGGGATCTGAGAATCAATTTTAAGGCCATAAATGTCTCTCTGAGCCTTGACCAGGGATCAGAATTTGGGTGTGGATCCTGGTGTAATGGAAAAGCTAGTCTGTTGCTCACAGATTCCAGGAGAAGGAGAAGGGGGAAAAGAAAGGAGGAGGAGGAGGAGGAAGAGGAGGAGGAGGAAGAAGAAGAAGAAGAAGAAGAAGAAGAAGAAGAAGAAGAAGAAGAAGAAGAAGAAGAAGAAGAAGAAGAAGAAGAAGAAGAAGAAGAGGAAGGGGAAGGGGAAGGGGAAGGGGAAGGGGAAGGGGAAGGGGAAGGGGAAGGGGAAGGGGAAAGAAGGAGGAGGAGGGGGAGATTCCCTCTGAGGTGGAAAGGTCAAGCAATAGATTATGTCACTACAAGCACCTACCGTAGTAAATAACCGGCAAGATTCAATCCGTGTAGGTGGCATCCACTCCGGAGCATTAGCGCTTAGGGAATAGGCAGGGTGACACCAATCACTTAAACCAACAGTGCAGGAGAGACAATGGCTTCCTTTAGGGAGCTTCCACACCCAGGATGTGTTGAGACCAATTTCCACAATGATCAGCTTGCTAATTTATTCCAGCGCAGCGTCTTCATGTTGCAATCTCTCTTGGAAACCTTTGGGCAACACTCAAATCTGCCACAGAGGATCCTTGGAGGACGCTAGCTCCTGGGGTTACGTCCTCAATAAGGCAGCTCCTGGCTGGCTTAATCCCTCTTGGTCCTTAGAGGAGAGACACCAGGGGGTCCCACTAAAACGTTCCAGAAGGAATCACGTCCGGGCACATCTGTGCAAGGAGCTGCCTGGGTAGGGTCTGTGTGGTCCTCAAGGGTCCAGCTTATCTCCAGGAGGGGAAACTTTTTGCCATAAGAGAAGGTGTACAGCTAGAATGAAGAAGTTTTGACCCACAGACTCTCTTTCCTCAGCATACTTCCTTCCACGATTGCCACAGCCGCTCCCCTCCAGCGGGGCTTGGTCAGAGCCGCCCTGGGAGACTCACACTTAGAACAGGATTGCACTTAAATCCAGTGTGTCCTTTCCCCAGGGTGGAAGGGAAGGAAGAGAAGGAAGTGGCTACGTAGAGAACATTTTTCCCACGTGGAAAGAGACCTCTCATCTCCTTCTGCGCAAGGAAAAGCTCGCGAGGAAAAGAGCTTTTGGCAGGGCCTCTCTCTCTGAGCATCAACCACCCCAAAAGAGGATCTACTCTGCGCTGGATCCTGTTCCCATCCCTGATAAACTGGTAAAGGAATCCCTGGTTGTGTGGAGTGACTAACAGGGTCAAATGGGTTTGTCTGTTCTAGCAAAAGTGGATGCAACAGAGATGGGTCTTCCTTGTTTTCTTAATGCAGGGTGTTCTCAACTTACAACCATCTGTTCAGCAACTCTTCAGAGTTACAACAGCACTCCCCAAAGTGACTCCCAGCTGGTCCCAGCATCCCCCCCAGCCGTGTGATTCGAGCGCTTGGAAACGTGCATTTACAGCAGCTGCAGCGTCCTGGGCTCATGTGATCGCCTTTGGGGACCTTCCCAGACAGCTTCTGACAAGCAGTCAATGGGGGAAGCTGTATAGCAGCTTTTTAAATGGGATTTCTAGACACTGGAGACCAGTGGTTGCTTTAGGACAAGTATCCAAATCAAATGGCATTTTAGGCTCCACACAAATATACAAGAGAATATTACCTATCCTTGTAACTGAGGGTTGAAGTGTGGCATCCTTGGTGCTCTCTGAGCTTGGTTGTTTGCTTGCAGACATTTCATTACCTGGCTAGGTAACGTCTTCAGTGCTAGAAGGCTGTGGGGTTTCCTGTCTCTCAACTTGTTTTAGTGGGGGTGATGTTTCCCCCCTGGTACTTCCTTGATTAGGTGGTTATTTACTGCTTGATTGTGTCTCTGAGATTAATCCTGGTGTTAATCCCTGCTTACCTGAGTGTTGATTGCATGCCGCTCACGCAAATGGAGCCGCGCACGCCCGCTTGTGTGAACCATCCCTTTCCCCTTCTGCCAGTCTGCAAAGCTGGAAGCATTGGGAAACTCTGGTTTAATGTGAGGGAGAAATACACTTTAAAAGGCTACAAGCATATCTTGATAATTTTTTTATTCCATTATTTTTTTAAATAGCCTTTGATAAGACTAACAGTGATCCTGGGTCACTCAAAACTTGAAAATACATAAAACCTCTTCTGTGGTGAGAATGGTCGCCTGAGTGTAACGAATTGGGAATTTTTAAAACTGTTTAGGAAACTGAGTTGTCAACAGACCTCTGACTTTATAGCAGTGTATAAAACATTCGGGCCATTAAATATCCAAATAAACATAATTCAAATCAACACTGAAAACCAGCACTGGCTGGGGAATCCTTAGAGATGAACTCCAGGCATTTTAATGTTGACGAGGATGAGAAACTTTGTTGTAAAGAATGGAGGAGGAGGAGGAGGAGGAGGAGGAGGAGGAGGAGGAGGAGGAGGAGGGAAAAAGAGAACCAAATAAATACAGGCTGTTCTCGACTTACAACTCACTGTTCAAAGTTACAACAACACTCAAAACAATGACTTACAACCCACTGACAATCATTGCCGCAGCTCCATGGACACGTGATCAGAATTTGGGCACCTGGCAACTGGCATGCACTTACGACAGTTGAAGCCTCCTGGGGTTGTGTAATCACCCTTTATGACCTTCCCATTCGGCTTCTGCAAACGAAATCAACAGACAACTGGATTCACTTAACAACTGCACGACTGGATTCACTTAACAACGGCATATTCAACAACTGCAGTGATTCCCTTAACCACCATGGCAGAAAAAGGTCATAAAATTGGGCGTGACCCACTTGACAACCATCTTGTTTAGCAATGGAAATTCGGTCATAACTTGAGACTACTACTGTGGAATGGTAGTTGCCAAATTATATGGGTTAGAACCAGCACTTGTTCCAATTGTATCCAGACACCAAAACAATGTTTTGAGAAGCGGTTGCTGATTTCCCCCGTATAGTAGTTATCTATAAAATGGGATTTTGCCTATCAAGAGTGAATCTTGATGTTCAGTTCACGAGGGTTGTGTGGTACTTTGAATTGGAAGGCAAAACGATCTTTGAAAAACAGAGGGCCATTTGCTTTGCGCTTGCCTGCAACCCTTTAAAGCAGCCGCGTCTTTTCTTGCATTATATTTCAGTGTGCTAGTTGTTTGTTTGTTTGTATGTACTCTTTAGATCAGGGGTCCCCAATCCCCTGGTCCATGGACCAGCACCCGGCCACGGCATGGCAGGAACCAGGCCACGCAAACAAGCAAAGCCCCTTCTGTGGGATGCAGGCAGCACACGAAACCAGGAAAAGCCTCTCTCCCTGGAACGGGTCCCTGGTGCCCAAAAGGTTGGGGGCAGCCCTGATTTAGGGCCCATCCTTTCCCTTCGTAAGGTGACTCTGGACAGTGGTGTTTTCAGGGACGTCTCTGCAGAATGTGGTCCAAGAAACCCAAATGGCAGCTGCAGCGGTGCAATTGAAACTGTGCCCCTCTTGGCCTGCCTTGCAGGAGAGCTTGTCTTTTCTCAATCTCCTTGAATCTCACTGAAAATCCTTGGAAGATTCTTGAGTCCAATCTGCCGAAACAACTGCGATGCCCCAGCCAAAGAAGAGCTTGCTAACCATTCATTTTTCCTGGGAACGCGCAATGCTAAGTGGAGACTTTGTCCTCAGATACCTATGTATTCTGTCCTCAAAGGATAACAACGGGGCCCTGGAGGTCCAGCCAATATTCCCCAAAACCGTAGCTTAGAACCTTTTGCAGGATCAACCGAAGTTTTTCGTGAGAAAAATCCAAACTGAAGGAGCTCCTGGAAGGTAAATACACCTGGAAACCATTCCATAAATGATAACGGAGGTACACAGAGTTTACTTGTACACCACGCAGGGAGTGAGGGAGAGGGGCAGTTTCTAAATTTGATAAATAAGTAAAAATCAATGAATTAGAGTATGTGACATCTGGGGAATTCTCGTTGCTGAAGCCCACACATCTGAAGAGTTGCTAAGGTTGAGAAATGCTGGAATAGAGAAATGAGAAAGGATGGGAGAATTGTGGCACCAAGGACACATTGTGTGTCAACAGCGAACAGAGGAAACCAGCAGCTCTGGGCTGGCTGTAGTCCAATCTGAGTTGCTTTCCTCGTTTCTCAGCCAGCAGCCCTGATGTGCAGGGAAGGAGTGAATTGGCCCTGGGGCAGCGTTATGGCAGTCGAGGGAGGGGAGAGGATCGGCTTTTGGAAAGACAAATGGAGATGAATGAAGGGAGAGGGCAAGCACTCGGTGGTTAAGAGGCAGAAGAACGGGGGGGGGGGGGGAAAGTATAACTAGAAAGTAGCAAATCCAGAAACAAGATTCGGCAGGAAGTCAGCGGATGTTCAGCTGAAACGTAATCCCAGTGGTGCATCTATTGTTTCAGGTGCCCTGCTTTCTCGATGGTGGGAATTTCTAGGGATGGGCCTCCAATGAATTTGTTTTTTTAAAAAAAAACCTCTGCCAAAACACAGGCTGACTTATCTGGGAAGATTCGGAGAGCTTCCTAAAACCAATCACGCCTTCTTGCAGCTGTCTTCGGAAACTCCAGTTTCTCAGTTGCTTCAGCACCTTCCTTAGTTTAAAAAAAAAAAAAAGCTTGGCAAATAGATCTTACAAGCAATCAATTCCCTTCTTTCTGGCAATAGGCGACAGGCAACTCTTCCCGTTTAACGGCCTTCTTCAGTGCAAACCCATGGTGTGATGTTCCATATTCTTGGAAGAGTTTCTCCTTGTTTCTCCACAGCAAGGTACGGGTTGTTTTTGACTTACAACAATCCATTTAGTGACGGTTCAATGTTACAACGGCACTGAAAAAAGTATTTTATGACTGTTTTTCACACCTACAACTGTTGCAACGCCCCCACGGTCACAGGAGCCAAATTCAGACGCTTGGCATCTGACCCGTATTTAAGACGGTCGCAGTGCCCTGGGGTCAGGGGATCCCCTTTTGCGAGCCAAGTCAATGGGGAAGCCAGATTCACTTAACAACCGTGTGACTGACTGAACAACTGCAGGGATTCAGGTGGTAAAATGGGGCAAAATTCACTTAACAACTGTCTCACTTAGTAGCAGAAATTTTCGGCTCAATTGTGGTCGTAAGTCAAGGACTATCTGACGTTCAGAAGAATACAGAATGTATTAATGTGAAATTTCAGTGTGTTACTCTTCCTGTCCATCAAGTGGCAGGATCAACCAGCTTCCTTCCCAAAATAGGGAGCCTGCATGATGTGGTGGTTAAGCTGATGGACCAGGGCCTGCAGAGGGCCTCCGGAGTGGACACGCTCGCTCAGGAGAGTTCAAGAGAGAAGCAGTGCCCTCACTGTCCACCTTTCCTCCATCTGAGTCCACGGAATCTCCATCGGAGGTCAAGGAAGCCGGACGTGTTTCCTAGTGCCCCATTAAACCGATGACCTTAAGGCCATCCAAGTAGTCCTTAAATATTTGCCCATATTTGACATTCTGCATTTTACACTGGCATCAATATTTGGAAACATGTGGTAGCTTTTGTAAGATTTAAATACATTTGATAGCGTTCGAAATTTAAGATTTCACATCTGCCAAAAGAATTGACGCAATTCCAGCTACTGCTAAGCAGGCCAATTTCAAGCTCAAATTTCATGTTTAAAATTAGGATGGCTGATTGGAAGAGCCCATGGGCCAGAAACGGTTGGCAGAGCTGAGACGGAGGCGAGACAGAATGGGGAGGCAGGAGAGGTGCCAAGATCGCAGTGGGCTGAGGGAAAAGGGAACCAGTCAGCTCTTCCGGCACCCTGTGCCAGCTCAGGGCCAAGTTACCGTAGTCTCCATACTCCTGGGCTCTGCCAATTGTAGCTTAACATCTGGTCCATCTGTAATAAAGGCTTCCTTATCCATACATTGATCATGGATGAAGTCTGGCCAGGGAAATCTGCATTCTCCTCAAGAAATCACTGCTGGACCTAACGGTGTTAGATAATTTCCATTTGTGCCCGCTTGCACAAATGGAGCTGCGCGCACGTGTGCCCACCGCTCCTGTGGAACCATCCCCTCTCGCCCTCTCCCTCCCATCCGGTTGGTCCGCAAAGATGGAAAGTTTGGATTACTATACAACTGAGAGCAGAGGTTTTTCTTTTGGCACAGATGAACAAAGAACTGGAAAAAGTTTATGGAACTTTGTTCTGTATGTGATAACTGCATCAAGACTCTTGTATGCTCAAAGATGGAAAGATTTGGCACAAGCCACAATGGAGGAATGATGGGTGAAGAGGATGAAACATGCTGAGATGGCTAAATTGGCTACCTCGATTGGAGAAAGGCAGTATCTATGTTTACGACTGGAAACCCTTTATGGACTTTCTGCATGAAACAGAAAAATGAAGTTATGATCTACGTTTTGATGATTAGACAGGACAGACTATAGAAATAAGATGTTGCAATCATAAAGTAGGAGATAATTTTATAATTGTGCAAATAATTGTTATAAAGGAGATTGGAAGCTAGTTCCTTGCAACGTTTTTGTTTTACATTTCTTTAAAAAAAAATTTTTGCACTTTTTTTTGCTTTCTGTTTTTTTCTTACTTTATATGAGTTCTTATTTTTCTTTTTTTAAAAAAAATCTACTGAAAATTCATCATCATCACCACCACCATCTTAGCCATGGTCTGTCCACTGCAGGATGAAGGCCTCTTCCGCATGTTTCCAACTCACATGGTCCTGAGCTTCCTTTTGCCATTTGGGCCTGCCGTACTTGCTGATGTCGTCACTCCATCTTTCGTGGACCCTTTTGATCAAGTGGGATCCGTTCTATGACCGCCTTGGTCCACCTGCCCTCAGTTCTTCTTGCTATGCGACCAGCCCGTTTCCATTTCCGTTCTTTGAGTCTCTTGATGGCATCGTATACTTTCGTTTGTTCTCCAATCCAGGGATCCTCAACCTTGACAACTTTTAAGACTTGTGGACTTAAATTCCTGGCTGGCTGAGGAATTCTGGGAGTTGAAGTCCACAAGTCTTAAAGTTGCCAAGTTTGGGGACCTCTGCTCTAATCCATGTGTGGGTCTTTCTGTCTTGTCTTGTGATGCTCTTGGTACCACTCCTAGCTTTTGTATCAATTCTTTTATTTTATTTTACAAAAAAAAACATTTACTGAAAATTATGTATACAAAATCAAAATAAGATAAGGAGTGTAAGGAGTCTGATGTCAGCACTTTTCATTTGATCTCCAATTATGCAAACTGTGACCGAGCTCCTGATAAGTTAATAACGTGCAAGAAACCGTGATGGTTATCAGCCAGCTTTTAGCAACAGCGCTGAGTCTTCAACAGTGTCCCAATTGTTCCTCGGATCAAATTAGCCTGGAGTGTCAGGGATTAAGATCATGAAGCAACTTTGGTTTCAAAAATCCCATATATTGGATGACAAATAATCCAGTCTCCTCCAGCTCAGGATTCTTCCGAAGGGCTGGTCTGAAGGAATGTTAGAAGCCCCAACCTACCACCTGGGTGGAGCCCGACTGGACAAAATGGCAATAGACGGTGTTCTTGGTCTTGGGTGACTCTTCCAGCATCTGACAACGAGGAGGAACACAATACCTGCACAGGTGACCTGCCTTCGATCGATTTTCCTGCACAATTCGCCCGACAGAAGACCGAGAGAACAGTAATAGTTGATGGGAACAGGAATCCCAAAACATCTGGAGAGGCAGATGTTGTCACCTTTATTCTTCTCAAAGGGACCCTCAGTTCAAATCCCAAAGGGCCATTATAAGAAGATACAGGTAATCCTTGATGTATGACCATAATTGACGGTCGTAAGTCATGTGCTGCTCATTAAGTGGGTCATCATGGGATGGTGCCCAATCCCACAACCTTTTTTGTGGCAGCAGCCAAGCGAATCCAGTGTACCCAATGGGTGTTTTTTGCTGGAAGCTGAGGATAAACACCTGTTGCCAGCACAGACACCTGTTTCCAGCAAAAAAAAAAAGCCCCCCCATAAAACACAGTCACGTGACTGGGCCGGAAAGTGTCGTAAAGCCCCCCCCAAACGCAGACCCCTGACCAAGGGCGGGCAGTTGTCAAACCTTTAAAACCGGGTCATAAGTAGCTCTGGGGGCTTGCAGGTCTCTCGTGTGATAAGCATATTAGAGATGAATGACTGATCTTTTTTAAATCTGAAGCAGTTTTTTTTAAAGGCGGGGCAAGCTATGAGAAGATAAATGAGCCTGTCAAGATGATATCTCTAAATTGATAATGACTACGATCTTCCTGAGGCAAAGTCACACCTGAGCTCTTCTATCAGATCTGAGATGATGAAGACTCCAATTATGACACCTCTTAAAACTATGCAGCCACCTGAAGATAGAATATGGAATAAGAGTTGGAAGGGACATTTGAGGTCTTCTAGTCCAACCCCCTGCTCGCGCAGGAGACCCTGTACCATTCCAGACAAATGGCTGTCCAGTTTCTTGTTGAAAACCTCCAGTTGATGGAGCACCCACAACTTCTGAAAGCAAGTGATTAATTCCACTGATTCATTGTTCTCACAGTCAGCAAATTCCTCCTTAATTCTAGGTTGGATCTGTCTTTAATACGCTTCCATCCCTTGGGGTTCACTTTATCCTGAAAAAAATTAGCTACTAGATCTGGAGAAGACCCATAAAAAGCCACCTACAGTAGCTGCACAGCAAGATAGGAGGTAAATAAATACAAATAAGTAATAGTAAGTAAAGTAAGATTAAAGGACTAACTTTATTGCCAAATGGCACCTTCTTAATATGAATTGATGGAAAAGAATGATAAAATCTTTGCACTATCATTTCCTCTGAAAAGTTGGAAGCATACCAAGCTTTCAGTTAAGAGACAATTAAGAAAAGAACCAGAATTAAATCAAGTTTGATAGGATCATGAAGTTTGGCGCTGTCAGAATATATCATAGGTTCCTAAAAGAACTACTGTATAAAATGAAAACATAAGAAGCAGAGGCTTGAGTGAAAAGGTTTGGTCGACAAGATAATTTTATCTTGCCATTTAATATTATGGAAATGGTGTCAAATTTATTCAATATATCCCCCTCCTACATTTTGTTGTTGCTGATATACAAGTAAATCTTGTTATTCTGGCATAAAACTGTATATAATGAAATCCCCGATCAAGCGAGTTTAAGCTGATGAGGGTTGGAAAGTTTGACTTGGGAGCGTTGGAAAATGTCCAAATGCTCACCTGAAAAATAGAAGGCTGGAGGAGTGAACTCATCCCCTGGAGTGAGCTGGCACTAATTTTTCCTCCTGGCATCCACAGATTTAAAGATACCTAGGAGGAGAGTTAAAACAGGCCCACCTTCTCCTTCATTGGCGAATTTGTTCTATAAAAAAGAAAAAGAACTGAAAGCAACCGTCTTGGTGGATGAGTCAAGAAGGAAGTTAAGCCAGGAGGAAGACAGAAGAATCATAGGCTGGCAGGGACCTACAAAGTAATAGAGTCGGAAGGGGCCTTGGAGGTCATCTAGTCCAACCCGATGCTCAAGCAGAAGATCCTATGAAGACAGTAGAGTAACATAGGAGCTTAATTTTATTGTATAATAACACATTTGTGTGTGTGGGGGGGGAAAGACTGTCGTGTCTGCATTCTGTGCCAAATGAAGAAAAAAGCCCGATAGCAAAATGAAAAAGGAAAAAAAAAAGGTGGATTTGGCCATTTCCAAGCAACCCCCAGCCATGCGTGAAAAATCGTAATTCTTCCACGTGCCAATGAATTCCAGATACCAGGCATTGGGAGGATCTGAGTCAGCGCATCGTGTCTTCTATCACAAGAACACAGCAATTGCTGGAGCACAGTTGACTGATGGCCACAGCCAGATGTGCAGGACGCCCTGGTTGTTTTGCACAGCCATTTCATGGTGTGTTCCTGCCCTCTGGTGGACACTGATTGAATGAACCAATGTTTGGGTGGGCTATTTTTCTGATTCCTGTGAAGAGCCGCCCACCGAAATTTGAATTTGCTCCTTCCATTAAGACAGTGTTTCTCAACACTGAAGTCCACATGCCTTAAATTTGTCAAGGTTGAGAAACACTGCCTTAAGACTTTCTTGTTTCCTCCATCTTTTGCCCCCCCTTCTATCATTATTGCAAGTAAATCCGCTTACGGGCTTTATTGGGGAACAGAGCATAAGCTTTTAGTCTCGTGGCACAGGCTGGCTTATGGGTCCTGGGTGGGGTGGGATGGAAATGGGAGGCAATCTTCAAATGGCTCTTGAGATATGAGTGGATCCGGTTGGAGCCACTTTTGATTTATAACCCCAGTTCTGCAAGGGCTCCGTGGGTTCTGACAGGGCTCTAGAGCCTCAGTCAAACTTTGATTTTAATCCAAGCAATTTATGGCTTTGATCTGAATTACCTCCAGAACCATCCTATTTAGGAGGAACCTACTTGCCTAGTCCAACGGTCTCAAGCGGAGATGGCTGCTGGAGGGGCTAGAAGACATCACCCTTCTAGAACAGTGTTTCTCAACCTTGACCATTTTAAGGCATGTGGACTTCAACTCCCAGAATTCCACAGCCGTGCTGGCTGTGGAATTCTGGGAGTTGAAGTCCACATGCCTTAAAATGGTCAAGGTTGAGAAACACTGTTCTAGAACATTCTTCTCCATCCTTGGAGAGTCAGACAGCTCCCTCTGAGCGGTTATTCAGAAAGTTGGTTCAGCTGGTCTAGGAGCTTTTAATCCATTGAGGCCCCAGCCCACGTTGCTTTTATTTTATCATTATTATTCAACAGCATGTATTATTCCATACATTCATTTCCATAAATACTAAACTTTGATTTTAATTCTGTAAGCCGCTGGGCGTCTTTTCAGATTGGAGTACAACCTCTCTCTCTCTCTCTCTCTCTCTCTCTTCTATGGAGTGAGTTAAACAGCACAATTGTGAAGTGAACCCAACTTCCCCACCGACTTTCCTTGTCAGAAGGTGGAAAAAGGAGATCACTTGACCCGGGGATACGGCCACCGTCATAAATAGGAGCTGGTTGCCCAGCGTCTGAATTGTGATCCCGTGACCCTGGGGACGGCTGCAAAGGTCGGATGAAAAGCGGTCCTAAGTCGCTTTTAAAGCATGTGACGTTTACAACGGTGCGGGAAAAAGTGACTTAGGACCAGTCCTCACACTTCCGACCTTTGCAGCGCCCGCCCCCCCAGTCACGTGATCACAATTCAGACGCTTGGCAGCCCAGCCACTCCATTGTGGCCGTAAGGCGAGGACTCCTTGCCAGGGTGGCAGCGACCAGGGGGAGGGGAAAGGCGGCCCCTCACCAGAGATGAACTTTGAGGAAGGAATAAGAAATAAAGCCTTCTTTTTTTAAAAAACGGAAAATAAAAAATGGAAGTCTTCTTTGGAATGTTTGTTTGTTGAAAGAAGAAAATACTATTTGTAGACTTGGAGATTAGAAATGGTCCAAGTGGAAGGGGAAGAATAACACGGCAATTTACCTCAGGGAAAGAAAGGCAAAAGTCATCCTTCCTTCCTTCCTTCCTTTTTCTTTCTTTCTTTTCTTTCTTTTCTTTCTTTTCTTTCTTTGTTTCTTCCTCCCTCCCTCCCGTCCCCTCCCCTTCCTCCCTTCATGCATAGCGGGGGTCCCGCTGCCTGGGGGGGCGGGCGAGGGGCGGGGGGGTCGTGGGGGGGGGCGGGCGGCGTCCCCGGGTCTCGAGCCCCCCCTCCCTGCCCCCTCGGCTCTCCCGGGCAGCCCCTCCCACCCCAGCGGAGCGCGGCGGGCGGGGCGCAGAGCGGAGGCGCCCCTCCCCTCCCCTCCTCGCCCCGCCCCCCCAGGCGCCCCGCCCCCTCGGGCCGCGCTTCGCTTTCGATTCCGGCTGGCCGGGCGGCGGCTCGGCGAGGGCGAGGGCGGCGGCGGCGGCGGCGGCGGCGTCGGGCATGGCGGACCCGGCGGTGAGCAGCTACCTGGCCAAGGTGCTGTGCTCGCGGGGCGGCCGCCTGGCCCTCTCGGAGCTGCCGGGCGAGGCGGGGCTGTCGCCGGCCCAGCTGCAGCAGGTGCTGCGGGACGCGGGGCCGGAGCGCTTCCTGGTGCGGCCGGGGGGCTCCGGGGAGCCCGACGTGCTGGCCGTCTCGCCCGTCCGCCTCTGCGTCCGCCAGGCCTGCCCGGGCTGCCCGCGCCTCCACCTCTGCAAGCTGAACCTCCGCGGGAGATGCCGCGTCGGGTGAGGAGCCGCCGCCCGCCCCCCGCCGCCCGCCGGGAGAAGCGGGGCGCCGGGCCTCGGGGGCTGCGGCTGGCTTGGGGCAGGGCGGAGGGGAGGGGAGGGGAGGGGGAGGGGCACACGGGGGGGGAAGGGGGTGGCCGTGGACTCTTTCGGGTCAGCGGGGCTCCGGGATGCGGGAATTGGGGGGTGGGAGGAGAAGAACTGGGGGGGGCGAAGCACACACAAAAAAGAGGGGGGGGGGAAGCTGCCCTTCAGCCAGAGGGGGAACCTTCTGCCCAGCCGGGAAGTCGGCTCCTTTTAACCCCAAGCCCCCTTTTACAAAGCGCCCCGGGGGCCTCCAGAAGGTCTCCGCTCCGAGCCCGTTTTCGTGGCTTCCTTTAAGGCGCGGCCTCCCCCTCCCCAGGTGGGCCCCCCAGAGGCCAGGCAAACCCCCCCCGGCGCAAGGAGCCTCTGGGGACCCCCACGAGACGGACCCTCGGGCCTCCTTCTCGAACCGTTTCCAATCCGGAGCCGGGTCCCTCCCCGGCCGGGTCCCGCCGGCCCTCCCAACCTGTCGGGGCCAGAAAGGGCTTTCTGGGGATTAAAATGGTGGTGGTGGAGGAGGAGGAAAACGGGGCTGCCCGCACAAAACAATTGGACCTGGTTTTCCAAGAGACGAGAATTGGTGTAGAGATCCAGTGTCAGCAGGTCTAAAAGTTGGGCTAAGAGTGAATGCAGTTTTTATTTTATTTGAAAGGTAGCTGACTTATTTATTTGTACAGCTGCCTGTCTAGTCTCCTATGGGTGACTGGGCAGCTAACAAAATAAGGCGGAAACCCGACAAAAAATGAGTTGAATGCCGCTTATATGAGAACGGCCAGCTTGCTCTTCAGGTGGAGAATGGGATGGTCTGATTATTCACCAGATCAAAATGTTGTGAAATGGTTCAGGGAAGTGGTTTATGGTTTATTTTGAAGATCTCCCAAGTCAGTTTCCTTTATTGTTGTATGAAACTCTATAGAAATCTATTGTTCTTAATTACTCCATTATAACTCACAATTTCAATATACCGAGCATTTATTTCCCTTCTGGGATAGAGAAATGTAGCTTTTTCCTTTCCCTTCTGGGATAGAGAAATGTAGCTTTTTCCGTGAGGCTTAGAATTATATTCTAGAAGAGGTTTTCTCAATCTTAGCAACTTTTAAGATGGCTGGACTTCAACTCCTAGTCCCCCCCCCTCTTTATTTCTACAAATAACTCAAAGTTAACAAACTTCAACACAATTTCCTCCTATTTTCCCCACAACAACAATCCTGTGAGGTGAGGTGGGCTGAGAGAGAGGGACTGGCCCCAAATCCAGTCCGGCTGGCTTTCATCCCTAAAATGGGACTTGAACTCAGGGTCTCCTGCTTCCTATCCTGGTGCCTTAAGCACTAGACCAAACTGACCCTTTAGACCATAGTTCATATTAATCTGATTTTATATCGGTTGTGACTTTCTCGAGGTCCTGATATGGCCAGACTTTAACTCATTGCCCAGTAGATAAAATACCGGAATACTGCTCTCATGTTGCCCCTGTTTCTTCCTAAAGAAAAGAAATAGGGGAGACGATAGCAGTATTCCGGTATTTGAGGGGCTGCCACAAAGAAGAGGGGGGTCAAAATATTCTCCAAGGCACTAGAAAGCAGGACAAGAAACAAGGGTTGGAAACTGACCAAAGAGAGAAGCAACTTGGAATTAAGGAGAAACTTCCTAACAGGACAATTAACCAGTGGAACAGCTTGCCACCAGAAATCATGGGCCTCCATCACTGGAGGTTTTTAAGAAGAGACTTGTCTGAGATGATATAGGTTCTCCTGCTTGAGCAGGGGGTTGGACTAGATGATCTCCAAGGTCTCTTCCAGCTTGTCTTCTACTCTATTCTAGATTTGCACTCTGGGATTTTTCACTAATGGTGGATAATATATTTGCTTAATTCAGTTTGGTTACCCTCTGCATATTACATTTTCTTATTAGAGGTTTTTTTTTTTTTTTAAAAAGGACAGAGTAGGGATCAAGATACTGACGTAGCTAGCAAACAAATTCTACTTGTTTTACTTGGGGTGTTTCAAAATAGAAAGTGAAAATTAAAATGCAAATTAAAGGAAGCTTCCCAACAGGTGTGAATGGTTGGCTTGAGGGTTATTTAGTCTCTTGAGGTTTTCATTATTTCTGTCTGCAAAGGAGGAGGAAGATTTTTGTGGAGTCTAAACAAAAATGTTGAGGGGAGAAGGGCAGAGCCCACACAAGCCCCAAATAATAATATAACAGTCTTTGAAAAGAGGAAAGTCTGCTTTGTTGATATGCTGTATCAATATCAAGTGATGCTAGGATTGAGGAAAAACAATTATAAAAAAATAACAAAATGCCAGGACTTGTTGAGTGCCTCTAGAAAAAAGAAATCTGTTTTTATACCAATCATAATTGGAGACCTCGGAATAATAACCAAAAAAATCCTTCAATATTTGGAAATTTTTAATTTATAGGACGTAAACATTCTTAATTTTACCCCCCAAAAAATACACACCCTGTTAGGAGCTGCCTATATCTTTAGCCATTACCTTAATAATTCCCAGATCCTTAGTTAGGACTTGAGTTATCAGGCTCCTACCAGTTTTAGACTGTGAATTTAATTGAAGATTGCTCATAATAATTCATTAAACTTTTATGCTGCCTGACTCTCAAGAGTTAAACCCCTGGAACCTTCTCTGCTCTGCCTTGTTAAGAGCTCCATTTGTGTTAGAACAATTGAGAAACACAATTTTTGTCACTTGCCCTAAAAAGCATATCCTTTTTTTTTTCTGGAAAACTAGGCAGGGTTTCCACAAAAGAAGCAGACTTTGGGAGACTTGTAGATTTCTCTAAGGAGGCGAGAGATTCTACGGGTTGGGAGGAATTTTGGAGTTTAGCCTTCTCCCCCAGTGTGGGAAAACTCTCCTGCAGCACCCTTGCAGGATAGAAAGGCCAGGAGGGATCTCTTGAGACCATCTAGTCCGGAGGGGTCTCGAGTTGAAGTCCACAAGTCTTAAAGTTTCTAAGGTTGGGGACCTCTGATCTAGTCCACCTTTCTTTCTAGAGTCAACTTCCTCTTCTCCAAAATACCTGTTTTGCTAGGAAAATGGCACAGCCGGTGCATGAATGTTGAGGAGGGGGGGCAGATTGCCAACCAGCTGGCCTTGGAGATTGTAAACACAGAGCTAGCAGCAATATAGAGGCCAGAGGGGAGCTGGCCAGATAGTTTTCTTCCAGCCGTTACTGCTGCACAATTTCAGGCCCTGGAAAGCTGATTTCTGAAGACCCCCCCCCCCCGTGAATGTGCAGGGCAGGGTCTTCGGAGGGGGGGAGGGTGGAAATTGCATAGAATTGAAGCAAATGCAGGAAGGGCTAATAATCAAAGAGCAGTTGCTTTTAGTCAGTGTTTTTCAAGTTGGCCATCTTAAGATGGCTGGACTTCAACTCCCAGAATTCCCCACCCATCTGAAAGCAGCCAAGCTTAAAAAGCACTGAGATAGAAAGGCTGGCTGATTTCTTGGAGCAGAGATTGACTGACCTTCTTTGGCCAGTTTGGGGATTACTGAGGGAAGGGGAAGAAAAAGCAGCGGCAGATTGGGCGGAAGGGCAGGGTGAAAGGAATGGCTGACAATTGGGAAAGCTAACAAGTGTGAGGCCACAATTGTGAGCTTCTAGCTTAGGAAGGTCAGGCGTTGCTGCTCAGACTCAGTTGTGCCTGTTTTAGCTTCACAATTGGGCTCCCACAATTCCCTCTTGTGGTGGGCTGAAGGGACCACTCTGGCCCCTTTAATCACTTAAAAACAATTTCTGCCGTTCTGTGCAAGTGGGTTTGATGGCCTGGGCACCAATGAGCCTTTTATTGTTGTTATTTTTTTATTTTTTTTTGCTGTGTAGTCTGATATCAAAGACTGTATTAGTCACTGATCTCTCCTCCCTGCCAGCTACAAACCTGGCCTTAGGTTTCGATTCCTGTGAGCTGCAGGAGGAACCGTGGAGCGTAACCGGATCTGATTTGGCACTGGATAAATGCAGGCTGATGGGGCCAGTGGTGGCGGGCCTCTCCCCAGAGATTCTTGGTGGGGCTTATGAGTTACAGCATCCCACCACCAAGACTTGGGGCTGGCAGACCCCCCCCCGTTAAAGCAGGATGCAGAGACGGAAAGCTTTCTGCCCTGTCTGCCCGTGCCTTGCCTGGGTGTGCAAGAGGGTGAGCCCAGTGCAAGCGTGCCAGTGGGGGATGCTGAGGCTCAAGAAACACCCAAGGGACTTACTCGGGGTTGCAACCAGTAGGAGGGAGTGAAAGCAGCATGAGTGGGTTAGTGGAGACTTGCAAAGTTTCGCATTGAGCCATAAACTGCTTCACAGAGCTTTGGTTTCAGAGGGTGACCGTAAATCTTGTCCTGGGGATTTCTGGGTTACGGAGGACGGATTACTGCCTTCCGTCTGAATGCAGCTAGCAGTGGCTGCATCAAATCGTCAGTTAGTGGAGCAGGAGCCCCCAAAGGCCTTCGGAACCCGGAAGGAGGCGAAATTCCTTGACAATTTTAAGGCATGTGGACTTCAACTCCCAGAATTCCACAGCCAGCATTTGAAGTAACAACAGCACTTGAAAAAAGTGACTGACAGCCGGTTTTCACCCTCAGTGAGGGTTGCAGCATCTTCATGGTCACATGATCAAAATTTAGTTGCTTGGAAGGACTTCCGGTTTCCGGTCGAGCCGTACGGAGCCATCTCTAGGAAGCTCCGTTACGGCGATCGGATTTTCGGCGGCTTTTTGGCAGCCCGAAGCGCCAAATTCAAAAAGGGAGACTCCCGGCAGATAGCGGAACCTCCGGCGACCCGAAAAACACCCGATTGGAAGCAGGATCGCCGGAGGGGACGCGAGCAGAAGAAGAAAACGGAGAGGCCGGCTGCGGCCGGCCAGAAGAAGACGACACGAGGGCGGAAACAATAGAAGTGAGGAGAGAAGACCGAGGAAGCAGCGAAGAAGGAGACGGGAGCGAGAGGCGACCAGGAAGAATCGGGACGAGGGAAGAAGAGCCCGGGACTTACCCAGCTGGAGGCCTGAAGAAGCTGCAAAGCCGCCCAGCCGCAGCGGAGGAGAGCCAGCTGATACAAAGAAAGGACGGCAGGCAGCAGCGTCGGGAGAAGACAACGCAAAACGGTGAGACCGGCGGGGGTGGAACCGAGCGCTGCGGGACGCCGACCAGAGGGTGAAAATAGCAGCGGGAGGAGGAGGCCTTCACGGGACCCTCAGAAGACCCCCCTAGGCCCCCAAGAAAGGTAACAGAGGCGGCAAGAAGCCAAGCGGGCGGAGCAAGAGAAGACAGACCAGGTGAGAGGAGGCTACGAAGCAAAGGGGGAGAGAAGGGAGGGGAAAAACCCTGCAGAGACACTGTTTCCTCCCCCCCCACAACGGACGGCAGGGAAGAAGAAAGCTGGAAAGCAACCCGGTGAGCAATAAGGGCAAAGTAGAGGGGAGCAGTAAACACAGGCTGAAAGAAGAAGGGAGGAAGCGACTTGGGCAAGAAGGCAGAGAAAGAGGGGAAAGAAGGAACCAGAAAGGAACAAGGAGAAGAAATAGACTGGCAGAGGGGAGTGAAGAGGAAACCAAGGCAAAAACACTGAACTGGTTCCCTGGCTCCCTGAACATAAAATTGCCAGAATACAGGCCCCTACCCCCACACTGCCTAAGCCCTGAAGCCCCTCCCCCCTCGAAAGGCTAGACCACCGGACCAACAACAGATCACAACCTAGCGCCCAATTTGATCCAAATTGGGACCCAAAACAGTGCCAAGACAACAGGAAGATAACCTCAAAATGGCCTCCAAGCAGACCACACTGACACAAACGAAGGGAGTTGTATCCACCCCAGCCCAGCGTTCTAAACCACCAGGAACTACTCTACCCATCCCCACACCCTCCCATTCAAATGCAGGCACCCAGAACCATACACCCACACAGACCGACCCAACAGCACACATGATACAAAAATTACACGAGGTAATAGAGAAGCTGGTTGAAAGGATGGATGGAATGGATAAAAGGTTGGTGGAAATGGGCACACAGATGGAGAAAAGACACAACGATACAAAACAAATGCTGCGAGAACAAGGTAGAGAGCTAGAGAGAAAATGGGAGGAGCAACGCAAAGCAATAGCTGCAGATTTGGAGCAAATGAAAGAGGCAATGCAAACACACTACAAGGAAGTAGGGGAGGAAATGGAGAAAAACTTTCAGGAAATCAGGGAAAAGGTGGACGAGCGGATGGAAAAAGTGGAGAATCAAGTAGAAGGCCAGAGAACAGAGATAGCAGAGATGAGAGGGGTGAACCAAGACCAAGCCACCACGATACAGTACTGGCAACTGGCGACCACAATCAGGTTCAGGGGCCTGAAAGAGACATCAGACGAAACCCAAGGAAGCCTGGCCGGAACCTTTATAGAGGCCCTGGCAGCATTTCTGGGACTACCAGCCTCAGCTATCGAATGGCAAATTGACAGAATCAACAGAGTGGGCGCACGGACGACAACAAACAGACACCAACCAAGGGACGTGGTCATCCGCTTTGTGACGCAGGGATTCCGGAATCGCATCTCAGCCACGTCTTACCACAAGAGTTTATACATAAAGGGGCAAGAAGTGAAAGTACTGAAAGAGATCCCCCAGACGATGCTGCGAGACAGAAAGGAATATAAGTTCCTGGTCGACGAACTGAGATCACGTGCCTTGCGATTCAGATGGGAAACCCCCACGGGGATGACATTCTACTATAAAAATAAAAGACATCAACTGAACTCGGTTCAACAAGCCAGAGAATTCCTGGAAAAGGAGCTGATGCCGGAGGGATCCCAATACGCCACGAGAGAAGACGCAGAAAATCCACCAGACCGACAGACTGCTGCAAGAACACGAGAAAGGAAAGGACCAACTAGAGACACGACGACACAGAGAACAGGAAGCAACAACAACAACAAGGGAACAAGTCAGATTGCAGAGGGCAGGATAACAAGATCCACCACCAAACGCACAGATCAACACGACGCGATCCCTATATGCAACTCGAACACAAACTCGGATACCATGGGAGCGAGACCAAAGACTATCACAGGAGATAGAATGAAAGCGGTCTCGGAAGAGTATCCTGAAACCGACAATGACGACTAAATACTTGACATGGAACATTAACGGACTAAACTCTCCACAGAAAAGGAGGAAAATATTTCATTATCTATTTCATGGAGGAAACGACATAATTTGCTTACAAGAAACACACATCAGGGCAGCAGACCAGAAATATCTGACCAGCTACAAACTAGGTGCGCAATTTGTGGCAGCGGCGCCAAGAAAAAAGAACGGGATTGTTATATACGTAAAGAAACATATAATGGCGAAGCTAATAGAATCCGACCCCCAAGGTAGATACCTGGCAATTGAAATAACACAGGAAGACAAGAAGATTCTAGTAATGGGCGTATATGCACCAAATCAGCAGCAAGGCAAATTCTACAAAAAGCTACACAAGAAAATAACACAACTTAACTACAGATCTTACATCATCATGGGCGACTGGAACGGGGTCATAGAGACCGCTCTAGACAAAAAAAGAACTGCACCGAACCCACAAAAACACTCCAAGTTGCCTAAATCCTTCTTTGACATGAAGGAGGAACTCGAACTGACAGATGTATGGAGGAAAAGACATGGCAGAGAACAAGAATTCACCTTCTTCTCTGGCAGACATCAATCCTTCTCCAGAATTGACTTTATATTAACTTCTAGCGACTTGCTAACTCGTCTAAACGCAGTGGAAATCCTACCCAAAGCTCTGACGGACCACAACCCTGTGAGGATGGAGCTAAGACACGGCCAGACACAGAGGAGGTCCTGGAGAATCAATGAAAACCTGTTTAGACATGGAGACAAGGTGGCGGAATGCAAAAAAGCTATGAAGGAATACTTCAGCACACATATGAACAACGGAACACCAATAGAACAGATCTGGGACGGCAGCAAGGTGTACATGCGAGGGATCCTCATATCCATGAATAGCTGGCACCGGCGCCAACAAGAACAAAAAAGAAAAGAGTTAGAAAATGAGATAAGCAAAATGGAGCGGCTACTGATAAAAAGACCAGAAGACAAAGTCGCCAAAGAAGGACTCAAGATCTTAAGAAAGCAATTTGACATGTTGATGGCGGACCAAGTTGCAAGGAATATACAATATGCAAAACATAAGACATTCTGCAAGGCCAACAAACCGGGCCGCTGGCTAGCCTACACTATAAGAAAGAAACAGAAATCCCGCATAATTGAAAAGATAGAATACAAAGGCAAGCTAGAATTCCGACAAAAAACCATCAAGACAGCCTTCACAGAGTTCTACTCGAAACTATATGCCGAGGATAAGATAAAAGACAAAGAGATAGATGAATTCCTACAAAACGAAAAGATACAGGCGATTACCGACACACAAAGAGAAGCCCTGAATGCCTTAATCACAAAGGAGGAAATACACTCAGTGATCACACAACTGAAAGCAGGAAAATCGCCTGGGACGGATGGGATGACAGCGACCTACTACAAGCATCTACAGGAGGAGATGCTAGAACCCCTCAGAAAGCTATTCGCCAGCATTCAAGAAGGAGGCCAGGTCCCACCATCCTGGAAAACAGCCTACATCTCATTAATCCCAAAGGAGGGGAAAGACGACACACAGCCCGCAAACTACAGGCCCATCTCACTACTAAACACAGACTATAAAATCTTCACAAAAATTTTGGCCAATAGACTAATGACTGTTCTACAAAAAACAATACACCCGGACCAAAGGGGATTTATACAAGGACGCCAGATGAAAACCAACGTGAGACAGCTGTTGAACATAATAGAGTACCTGCAAAGGCACAACCAGATACCCGCCGCTCTAATGTTTGTGGATGCAGAAAAAGCCTTCGACAGACTGAATTGGCCGTTCCTGACGAACTTGGTCCTGAAGATGAAAATGGGAGCACAGTTCTTCAACTCCATAACGGCAATTTACCAGAAACAAACAGGCCAGATCATTGTCAATGGAGACTTAACAGACTCATTTAATATAGAGAGAGGCACGAGACAGGGCTGCCCGCTGTCCCCCCTGTTATTTGTCCTAACACTGGAAATTTTACTGAACAGAATAAGAGCGGCAGAGGATGTACAGGGCATACAGATTAAACAACAAGAATACAAACTATGTGCCTTTGCGGATGACCTGCTGGTGACAATGTCGCAACCAGCACAGTCAGCAAGGAAATTGATGGAGATAATGGAGGACTATGGTAGGGTGTCAGGCTTCAAAGTAAATATATCAAAAACAAAGATGCTAGCCAAAAACCTAGACAACAAAGCAAGACGGAACCTGGAAAGAATAACGGGTTGTGAAATAGTCAAGAAAGTCAAATACTTAGGAGTGGAGATAGAATCAACAAATGCGAAATTATACAAGAATAACTACGAGGTCCTGTGGAATAAGATACAAGCAGACCTGGAAAGGTGGAAATCGTTACGTCTGTCCCTGCTCGGCAGGATAGCGACAGTAAAGATGAATGTATTACCCAGATTTTTATTTCTCTTTCAAATGCTACCCATACTCAAGAAGGATGCGGACTTAGACAATTGGCAGAAAGGCATCAACAGATTTATTTGGGACGACAAGAGACCGAGGGTGAAACTAAAAATCATCCAAGACGCAAGGGAGAGGGGGGGACTCAAAATGCCTAATCTAAAGCTATATTACTATGCTGCAACGTTGGTGGCGGTTAGTGACTGGATCAACATGACAAATGATAGAGTTCTGAATGTGGAGGGGCATGGTCTACGATTCGGCTGGCACGCATACCTAATATACGACAAAAAGGCAGATAGGAACTTCAAGGAGAACCCACTACGAATCCCATTGCTATGGGTCTGGAAGAAATATAAGCACCTCCTACACGACAAGATTCCCATTTGGACGATCCCTGGACACGCAACAGGAGATATGAACACATCCCAGGGGCAAGAAGTGGTGCCCTACAGTGAACTTGTACTGGGAGAAGAAAACGGGTTCCTCTTGAAATCTCAAGCAACGCTGGCAAACAGAGGAATAGGAAGTAATTGGCTATCATATATACAACTACAGTCAAGGTGGCGTAAAGACAAGAAGAAGGGCTTCTCCCAGAATGACGAGAACCTAATTAAACAGATCAGAGAGCAGGGGATTATGCACATCAAACGAGTGTACAGCATTCTGATAGAAATGGACTCTGAAACCGAGCTAGTCAAGAACTGTATGATAAAATGGGCGCAAGACTTCAGACACTCTATAGCCATAGACACGTGGGAGAAAATCTGGGTGAGGAATGTAGAATTCACGAAATCGCAACACTTAAGGGAAAACTTCTACAAGATGTTCTATAGATGGCATCTTGACCCGAAAAAAATATCACTCATCTACCCGGGCACCCAGCCCAAATGCTGGAGGTGTGGAGATGGGGAGGCTACTTACTTTCACATATGGTGGGCATGCAGAAAAATCAAAGCATTCTGGAGGAAGATATGGTGGACACTCCAAACTATTTTCAAAAAGCGTATAGAATTTCTACCTCAGGCTTTTTTGTTAGGGATCACAGAGGATATCACTACCTCAGAGTCAAATTTATTTTTGAACTTAATTACAGCAGCAAGATTATTGGTGGGACAGTACTGGAAGAATCCAGAAATACCGCCTATTGAAAAATGGACTGTGAAAGTAACAAATCTGGCGGAAATGGCAAAAATATCGGCATATTTGAAAAATCGCTCCAATGAACAATTTGTGATGGACTGGAAACATTGGATAGACTATATCCAAGAGAGACACCAATCAAACAGAATGCAGCTGGCGTTCAGCTAGGGCTCGACGGGAGGAGGGAAGAAGGGTTAACAAATCAAAGGTTTACAAAAACTAACACCCAATGTTGAATGTATATGTTCTATAACTAATGCCTCTTAACATAACCTTATGACTAATGATGTTTGCTTTAATATGGCTAAAGTAGACTGAATCTCTACCTCAGGATATGAAACTCTCACCTCAGGACCTCTGGTTAGGGACTATAAAAGATTGCACTAGTAATGGGATGAAATCAAGTCAGAAGCGCAAACATACAATAGGCGATAGACTAGAAACAGTAGATAGACCATATATAAGAGAAACACCAATCCAACAAAATGTATTCGGATTATACTTGAAGATGCAAGGGAGGAGGGTAGAACGTTTACTAAAACAGATGTTTACAAAGATTAATACCTAATGTTGTATGCTATGTTCTAGGAGGGTTGTTTAGCAATAAGATCTTATGTTTCATGTTGACCACATTAATTTCGAAACAGATAGAAGAAACGCCAATCAAATAAAATGTAACAGGAGTATAGTTGAGACTAGACGCGAGGGGTGGGGGGGGGGAAAAAGGCTTACTAATTCAGACGTTTTCAAAGACTAATACTTAGTATTGTATACCAGGTATCATGTTGATTGCTGCATAATATGTTTTTATGTCCAATGCTGATTGTTTTAATAAAAGAATTAAAAAAAAAAAAGATAGCTGTTCTAAAAGGCAGCAATTTATTTTTTTAAGAAAATAAATAAATAAATAAAAAATTAGTTGCTTGGCAACTGACTCATATTTATGATATTTGTAGTGTCACAAGGTTGTGTGATCCCCTTTTGCGACCGTCCGTCAAGCAAAGTCAGTGGGGAAGCCAGATCCACTTAACAACCTAACAATGAAGAAAGGTCATAAAATGGGACAACATCCGCTTAACAACTCTCTTAGCAACAAAAATGTTGTGCTCAGTTGTGGTCATAAGTTGGCTGCCTGTATGTATGTGGAAATGAAGCATTTTTTCTCCGTCTCCAATGAATCAATTCATATTAAGCTAGTAGCCCTTATTCTATAGAGCTTGCAAAATAAGGATGATGCTTGCCTGGATTTTATTTTATTTTTTTAAAAAACCCTACCAATTCTCTTCTCAACTGTGTCTGGCTTACAGTTTAATGAGACAACTTTAGCATAGTAATGGTGATTTCAATCATGTGATTCAATGAGGTAAGTGAAAAAAGCTACAGGGAAGATAAAAGTTCTGAAAATGTTTGTTTTTTGGTAATGACTCTGTGTGCTTAGGGTTTGAGGCAGAGTCTTCCCACACATTGATCTATTTCTCTGCCACAGTTAACTTACAGAGTTGTTTCTAAATAAATGATTAATCATCACTATGTTTTAAAGCCCAAAAAGTTTTGGTATTGTGGTTTGCTTTTTTGTTTTTTTTTTGTTATTTTTAGGTGTGACTGTCACTGCTCCTGATACTTCCCAAGTTTTCTTAAGACTCGGTCCTGGGTATTTTTTCCAGGATGGGGTAGCATTTCAGAGCTGAAAGGAAAAAATGGGCTTATGGGATATATAGAGTTTCCGTAAATGCAAGTATAATTTTAAGAACTTTGAGTAGTTTACTTATCTCTTGTTTCTTTTATTCTCTTCTAGTGCTTGCAAGTATTCGCATGATATTTTCTCAGAAACTAACCAGAAAGTTTTGAAAATCCATGAACTCTCTGGCCTTAATGAAGACGAACTGTGTGTTTTACTTTTACAAAATGACCATTTTCTTTTACCTGATGTAAGTTGTGCCGACTTATAGTCCGGTTATTTGTTAACAGAGCCACCGATCTGAGAGAATTGGTTTAGCAGGAATAGATCTTGTTGACATAGGTCAGACTTGGGATAATCTACGCTGCTTCTGACATGAAAGATAAAATCCTTGCTCAGCATAAGGAGTTAGGGATGTTAGACAGACACATGTCATATAGACACAACATGTTTGAAGATTATGTGTTATTTGTGAGATCTGTTTATTCAGTTTCTATAGCTGCCGGTCCCTAGAGATGGCTAACAAGTCTTAATACACAAACTTACCTTTCAAGTCCTTATTTTTGAATGGCCAATGAATATACAGTGTCAAAGTGTGTGTCAAATACTTCATAAGCACACATTACAGTTGGCGTCTACTAAGAGGCAGTTCCTTTGAGTTCCAAAGAGTTCGTGTCCTGGAGAATAAAATAAGACAGTTTAGCATTCTTGCGCACTGCTGGGAGCGTGTCCTGAAATAATACTGATAAGAGCCTGACTAGGCAGCTTTCTTGCAAACAGACTCGGGGCTTAGTATTAAGGCCTCTACTTCGAAAGAACACGTCTTTGGGAGGCATCTATATAAAGCACGGGTCTTCAAAGCAAATTGTATTATTGAAACCTAGGCCAGCATTTCTGGGGTGTTTAAATAGATAAGGCTAAGTTAGCGTCTCAGAACAGGTGCCCAGGATGCTTCCTGCTTCCTGTGCAGTCCCAAATGTTGGCGTCTTTCAGCTTCTCTCTCTCTCTCTCTCTCTGTCTCTCTCTCCAGGTGTGTGGTGCCTACAACAAAGGGGAAGGGTCCTGCACTCAGAGGGACAATTGCTCCCGGCTTCACATTTGCCGCTATTTTCTCAAAGGGGAATGCCGCTTTCCCCGTTGCAAGAGGTCTCACAACCTCCTGGACCCCCACGCTACCAGCCTGCTGCTTTCCGAAGGCCTGGATCGAGACACAATTTTGAACTGCCAGACCATTTGCAGTGCCAGGATTGCTGCCTTCATGAAGGAGCTCAACTGCCGTGACAGTGAGCCTTTGACACACCCCCTCTTTTCTCATTCCCTTGTTGAAATTCCCCTTCCTTCCTTCCTTCCTTCCTTCCTTCCTTCCTTCCTTCCTTCCTTCCTTCCTTCCTTCCTTCCTTCCTTCCTTCCTTCATAATTTTTGTGCAATATTTTTTTAAAGGAAAATAAAAATAATACAAAAATAAAGTGTAAGAAAAATCGAAGAGAAAGCTAAAAGTGCAAAAAAGAAAAACAGGAGAGAGAAAAAACGCTATCCAATCTTCACTGCAGTTTTATGTACAATTATAAATTTGCTCCCTACCTATGGTTACAGCACACTTCTTTTTATAATCCATCCTGGCTAATCAACAAAACCATAGAAACCATCTCCTCTCCATTCTTGTAGGACCTCCAAATTGTGCACCTGCAGCAGATAAGGAACACTTAAATACACGTCCAAAAAATGAGAGGCCTCCACCGATTAGCCCAAATAATTTTGTGAAAGTCGGCCAGCCTGACCAAGGTAAGCCAAGTCTTTTTTAGCATCTTGGGCTGTTGTGGGCCAGCCCTGGGCCTCAGCTGGGCCTGTCTATAACAAAGCACACACTTCTATATTTGTGTAGGTCTTGGGTCACGTAATGTGGGAACCCACCACCCTGCAGGCTCAGTTCATTTGCATCTGGATGGGAAAGCACAGCGTTCTGTGGTGATTCTTAACTGAGACGGGACATTGTGCCCCTTAATTTCTCCCCTTTTTTATTTATAGGTGTACAAGGAGCTGTTTCTCTGAAATCTCCAAGCGCAGAGAAGGGAAAAAGTGATGAAATCTGTCTGTATTATGTCTGGCAGTTCTGTAAAAATAAAAGTAAGTCACAGCAAAGAAGATGACGGTTAATTTGTCCTTGTGAGTTGTAATATCTTTGCAGGATCCATCCGTGTCAGCCCTTGTGTTTTTGCCTTTTTTTTAATGCTCCTGCTTGCTTTAGGAGCAGCAAGCGGGTTGACAAGGTCCCTGAGCTGCCTTTCAGGAAAGGGGTGTAAAGGCTCTTTAACCCAGGGCTTTCCAGCCAGGGGTACGGGTACCCCCTGTGGTCCATTGGCACCTGGCAGGTGGTAGGCGACCATCCTAGAAAAGGGGTAGCGGGGGAGGGGAATGAGCTGAACCGGTGGCAGCACCACACAAGCCTGAGCGAGAGACGGCTGGAGCTGCAGGGCTGTCAGGGCTCAGTGGAAGCGCCAGGATCAGCGGCAGGATCCAGCTGGAGCTCAGCGCTGATCCTGGCGCTTCTGCTGAGCCCTGAAGAAGCACCCATCAGCTGGAAAACGGCACTGATCCTGGCGCTTCTGTTTCTGTTGAGCCCGGAAGAAGCGCCGATCAGCTGGAACGTGTTGCAGCATCTCCAGGGTCTTGTGATTTACATTCAGATGCTTGGCAAGTGATTCATATTTATGACGGTCACAGTGTCCCAGGGTCATGTGAAGTGACCAAAACTTGCTGCAACCACCCAGCAGACGGGGGGAATAAAGGCCAAACACCCCCCCACCCCACCCCCACTGCCAATCCTCAACAGAAATGCTCACAACAATGGAAACTCGGACAGGAGGAAGAGAGCCATCGGGTGGGCAGGCGGGTGTCTTGCTCAGCTGTGACTTGGGGGGCACTTTTTTCAGTGCCATTGTAACTTCGAACAGTCATTAAGCAAACTGTTGTAAGTTGAGGACTACCTGTACTTCATCACTGTTTTCCTTTTTTTGTTTTTGTCATCAAGTTTTTGACCCCTTGCTAGGCGACTGGTGGTCCTCGGATATTGCCATATCCTAAAAGTGGTACAATGGGTGAAAAGGTTGAAAAGCCCTGCTTTAACCTATAAAGCAGCAAAAGGCTAAGATGGGCATGCAGATCCCAGGCTGAGGCTGAAGGCCACCCTGGACTGTTTCCAGAGAGCAGCGGTTGAGTCATTCATCCATCAGTCATGTCTGGTTCGGTATTTTGAGTTCAATAAATGTCACCACTCAACTCCCAGAATCCCCCAGCCACGAAGTCCACACGTCTTAAAATAGCCAAGGTGGAGAAACACTGCTCTAAGGGTAAGAGAAAGAGGGAACACAGAAAGGCGAGGAAATGTAGGGGATTTCCTGGATCCAGAATGACTCCAGGGGGATCCCGAGATGCCTCCTGGTAGCTTCCTTGGCAGTCCTGTAGATACAGATTTTCATGGCTTTCTCCTGGAGATCTAACCCAGCTTATATAACGAACACCGTTTGATAAAGCAAAGATCCGCTACTTTATCATGGGAACCTGACAACGGGACAGTTTTTAAACGCAACAAAAGAGGATACAAAGTTCAACCTTATTGTTGCCTTTAAATTTACATCATGCAGAGCGGTCAATACTTCTTATTGTCCAGAAAATTATGAATTAGATTTTTGCTTTTATCCATCAGCTTGGAAATGTGACCCAAAATATATTCTTCTTCCCAGAGACGGTCAGTCGGTCACTGTCCTTTTGCAGTAAGCATATCTGTAAGCTTGCTTTATAAGCATGGTTTAGATCAGTGGTTCTCAACCTTTTTCAGGTTGAGACCCCACTTGCCCCGTCCATGCGCGGCGCGACCCCGATGTGCGCGCACGCGTCGGACTGATCTGTGCATGCGCGGCGCGCGCGCGACGAAAAAACCCCCCCAAAAATGGACCGCAACCGGCTGATCCGCGCATGCGCGGCACGCGTGTGACAGCCCAAACCGTGCATGCGCGGCACGCGCGTGACGAAAAAAAATGGCGGACCGTGACGGGCCGATCCGCGCATGTGCTGCGCGCACGCGACTGCCCGATCCGCGCGTGCGTGGCAAAAAAACAAAAACAAAAAAACAATGGCTGACCGCAGTGTCCGGCGACCCCCGCGAAACGGTCGTTCGACCCCAAATGGGGTCGCGACCCATAGGTTGAGAACTGCTGGCTTAGATGATTTACTTCACTCATTCTCTTTGTAGATAATTGCAGTATGATCCATTATGACCTTCCTTACCGGTGGCAGATCTTCACCAGCAATGGGTGGAAGGATCTTCCCAGAAGAGAGGAAATTGAAAAGGCTTACTGTGACCCGAATATTACCAGGTAGAAGATAAAATTGCACTCTTTGTGTAAAATATGTTGCTTTTCCCTAGTGGGATTGAAGCTGGAGTGCTTTCCTCTTGAAATGAGGAGGTGGGCTAATGCCAGGGGGGGCCTCTGCCAGGAGGAGGTACCAGAATCTGCAAGGTGGCAGCGGCAGGATTGTGGTTGAAGCCCCCCTCTTTTGGACTTGCACGCCAAGGGGGCGGGGCTTCACCTCCCCCCCTGCAGATTCGCACAGGTACAAGGGCACCTTGCGTTCAGTGGCTCTGCGTTTCAACTCAGGAAAACAGCTGCCTGTTACAAGGAAGATGGGTTGCCTAACGTTAGAGATATTACTTACGGAAACAGGCGGGCCTCTAGCGGGGTGTGTTAGCGAGGAGGGTTCAAGAAGGCCTCGTAAGAAAATGGTGCATGTCTTTGAATGTTACTTACTGCAGGGCTGGCCATTCCAGTAGAAATCCCATCATGTTGTTCCAGGATTCAGTGGGAGGAAAGCTAAGCTGGCAGGAGAAACGTTAGTCTAAAAGAAGTCACAGCCTATAGAGCAGGGGTGTCTGAGCATGTAAGGCAGGGGTCCTCAACCTTTGCAACTTTAAGACTTGTTGAAGTCCACAAGTCTTAAAAAGTTGCCAAGGTTGAGAGCCCTGATGTAAGGAATGGGTCTGGGGAAAGTCTTCTCCACAGGGGACTGCAGGATTGAGATCTGGAGTTGGAAAAGGACCCCAAGTCTGAACCCAAAGCACTGTGGTGAGGGGATCGAAAAATGGAAGAGTAAGATCTCCCTTATAGCCTGAAATTCACTCAAACCAAGCACAGAATTCATGGAGAACCAGCAGAGAGGTGGACCTGCCAGTACTGTGTAAACCCAATAGTGCAGTTTGCCAGACAGGGATCAAGATTTAGCCTCCTGGCTGAACCCAGACAACTATGGCTTGTTCAGGGCGGGGAAGGAGAGAGAAAACCAGGCTGCTTTAGCAGAGTGGGTGAACTCAGCCAGCTTCCTCCTCCTCCACAGTTTTCCAGATCTTCATCTAGATTTCATAACCATGACTTCTGTCGCTGATCCCATTCGGCGCCTGTCCACTGTGTCATCGGTCACCAAAGAGGCTAAGTTCGTCATGACAACCAAGTGGCTGTGGTACTGGATGAATGACCTGGGCCAATGGATCGAATATGGGAAACAGGTCAGTAGAGGACTGGGGTATGGCTAGTCCGGGGATAGGCCACCTTGGCTCTTTTGTGACTGGTGGACTTCAACTCCCAGAATTCCTGAGCCAGCCTGGCTCAGCTTGGAAACCTCTCCCTTTCCCCTCAGCATGGCTGGCTCAGGAATTCTGGGAGTTGAAGTCCACCAGTCATAAAAGAACCAAGGTTCCCCACTCCTGCTCTAAACTAATATTGTGGCAATGAAGGTGAAATGAAAATGGCTTCAGTTCAGATTGTCGCAGCGTTGACATCAGGCGTTCTTACCACGTCAGTGGATTTCTCTGGTGTTAATACCCGTTCTAAATGCCCGTAGTCCTTGACTTATGATTGCAACTAGAATTTTGGTCGATAAGCAGGTCTTCATGTGATTTTATGACCATTTTTACTGTGCTCATTAAGCGAACCCTCTGTTTATTAAATAAATGCAGCTTTCCCAGTTGGGAAGATCACAAATTGCGATCGCCTAAGTACAAGATGCAGTAGCCTGTGTGCATGTGAGCTGCTTTCCGTGCGTCAGAATCGCAATCACCTGATTTGTGGGGTGGTACGAGGGTCATAACTTCCCAGACAGATTATAAATTACTTTTTCCAAGGCTGTAACTTCAAACCATTATTAAAAGAACAGTCGCAAGTCGAGGACTACCTTATGTTGTGAACCCAGGATATATTCTTGTGTAAGTGTTTCATTCAAGAAAGTGCGTGGAGAAGGGAGGTCCTTATCCTCTAAGAAGAAATGACGTATAATGCTTGATTCCTGTAGGAGAGGCAACTCCAGCCTGCCACTCTAACTTCGGATGATCTGGAGAACCTCTTCCTAGCAGAGCCAGATGGAAGCATCCAGTTTGAAGCTGGCTCTCAGAAATACGTGCTGAGCTTTAAAAGTAAGGAATCCCACTTCCACGGGGGGTCTGTTCAAAATACCCCTCAGTCTGGCTCCCCCAACATGATCGTGACACTACGTGGAAACTGTTCTTGTAAGCTGGCCGTGCACAGGGGATTTTTGCGGTTGCTGCTCCGCTCTCAAATTCCCGTTGAATAAGAGGAGCAGTTGAGTGTTGACCTGGCAGCTGTAATTTGCTTAGGGTCTCCTGGGGCACCCCTGTTTTCCGATGGGTTTTGTTGGCCAAGTGGGAAGAGCCGGAATTGCTGGCCGTTTCTTCCCCACCCACCCACCCCCACCCCCCGCATAGGGAAGGGGGAGATGAAGACTAAAATCACTCCTGGGGGAGATGAAATGGGGACCTCTGTGACATTTAGGGTACCCATGTCTCCCCCGTCATCTGCCCCTCTACAACGAAGAAAGTTCTGCAGGCCAAAAACGGGACTTTGGAGCTTGCAAGCTCTTGTGTGCGAGGCTCAAGGGGCTACTCCGGCTTTTGAGAAGAAGAGCGTGGAATTCAGATCTGATGGGAATGAGCCTCAGCCCGTTCTTTCTACATCTTTTCTCTAGGCCCAGTCAGTGACTTTGGAGTGGGGTGTTTGTTTCAATCTAAAACCTTTCTACCTTCTTTCTCAAGATATGACCCAGATCAATTTGAACTATCCTACCAAACGGGAGGTCCGAAGACGTCCCAAGTTTGTTTCCTCCGAAGATGTCAAGACAAAGAAAGGGTAAAGTAGGGGTGTATGGAGGGAGGGGGTCATAATGTCATTAAGACCCCATGCTTCAGTTTGCTTTGTTCCTTCTTTTCCTGATTTCTCGAAAAGGGGCTGTGTTTGAGGACAGGTGGAATCCTGCTACAGACTTTTTTTTTTTTTTTTACCATTTTGGAGCAATCGAGGGTAATTGAGTCTGCTCTCCTCTCCTTGACCCACTGCCCAGGAGAGTGGCTTGGCTTGACTGCATTGAGGCTGACCAGTCTGGACCCAACAGATCTGCTCCAGTGGAGTGGGTGTGGCATGAATCATTCCAGACTCCAGTATCGGACAGTGGTTTGCTTAAGTCCTCAGATTGTTGGACAACATAACTTTGGACAAACAGAACTTTATTTCAATCATTGACTAATAAAAATATAATCAATAAAATGAACAACATAAAACTATCCCAAACAACAAGAATTATAAGCAACCATTAGTGGGCAAAGCTTATACATAATGTAGGAACATTTTGCTACCTTTAGAGAAATACATTCATCTTCATTATTTAACAGATAAATAATTTCCTGAATTACTTAAAGAAAACTGCCCCAGAAATTGAGGTATAAAAGAGGGGCGAACGTCCCTGTAGAACTGGCAATGTAGGAGGTGGGCCCATATCACAAGGGCAACATCGGGTCTCTCATGGGGTTTTGCTATATTCCCTTCCAAGCAGCTGTGGGGAGAACATTAAAATTGTGCTAAAAATATAGCTGTATTTCAGGATTGTAATACAATACAAATATGAGACTGGTTCACGCAGTCCCATATTTGGTTATTTGCAATTATGAGAGAAAGCAGCCGTTTCTCTTTAACTTTCTGTATCTAACATTATTTGCTTTAATATTTATCTAGCCTGGTCTCGCTCTCAGATGGCATCAACTGTTCCCTTCCCAAAGAAATAGCTAAGGAAGTCCCTTACCGTATCAGTGGATTGTCCTGAAATTAAAGAATATCTGTTCTCAATAGAGGTGGTCCTTCACTTAAGGCCACAACTGGACCAGAATTTTGGTCACTAAGCGATGTAGCCAAGGGTGACCTTCCTGCTGTGACCTCCAGGATGGGAAATTGCCTGGTTCCATTTTGATGGCTAATTATCATAAAAATTCTTGAGCTGCTATTGTCTTGAGAAACCATAATATAATCAGATTTACTTACGATTGAAGAGCTGTAGTGGCGCAGTGGTGAGAATGCAGTATTGCAGGCTGACTCTGCCCATCGCCAGCAGTTCGATCCTGACAGGGCTCAAGGTTGACTCAGCCTTCCATCATTCCGGGGTTGGTAAAATGAGGACCCAGCTTGTTGGGGGGCAACAGGCTGACTCTGTAAACCGCTTAGAGGAGCTGTGAAGTACTATCAAGCGGTATATAAGTCTAAGTGCTATCTGGTAAGATGGTTGTCTTTGTTTACTGAAATTGGATCCCCCCATTCCAAATTTCGCTCTTCCGGTTGGGTGAGGACTCTCTGAAGCTCTTTGCAAAGCCGGAGAAGGGAGAGAGACCCAGAAGACCCGGAGGGAAGAGGCTGGCTAGAGACAGCCCGGAAGGGGAAGCAGCTGAATGGGCAGGAAGGAGCCTCTTCTTAGATGGAGCCGGGGGGGACCCCGGACCCTTGTAGGTCTTTGGGCAGGACGCTCGTCGGCCGCGGGAGAAAGTGAAAAGGCCTTGAACCGTCTCCGACCAACTACGGCACAGGCAGTCCTTGACCTACGGCCATAACTGAGCCCAAAGTTTCTGTTTCTGCGTGAGGCGGTTGTTAGGCTAAGTTCTGCCCCATTTTACGGCCTTCCTTGCCACAGTCTTTAAGCGAATCGTAGCAGTTCAGTTAGTGACACAGTCCTTCAGTAAATCTGTCTTCTCCATTGACTTTGCTTGTCCGAAGGTGGCAAAATGGGGGTCCCGTGACCCCCCCAGGGCCCTGCAACCGTCCTAAACATGAGCCTGTTGCCCAGCGTCTGAATGCTGATCGCGTGACCACGGGGATGCTGCAACGGTCGTAAGTGTGAAAAATGGCCATAAGTCGCTTCTTTCCTGTGCTGTTGTAACTTTGCAGGGACTTGGGGCAGAATTCCCCTTCTCAGCTACTGCTCCGTGTCGTCTCCCGCTTTGCTCTTCAGAGATTCCCTAGGAAAAAGGGCCAAAGTCTCCCTTTATCGGCCCTCTGGCCTGGCTTCTAATGAGGACTAGCCAGCCTGAAGCCTGACTTTTTTTTTCTTCAGTCGTCCATTTGCTTTTTCCAGAGTGGTTCTTCTGGTTGGAACTAGATGGGGCGGATTAACCCTTGTCCCTCACAAGTTTTCTCTTGCTTGTATCCAGACACACGGCAACAGCAGCTCCTGCACCCACACCGTCTCCCATGGCAGCTCCAGTTTATCCTCCAAACTGGGATCTTGCAGCCTTACCTGCTATTGGATACCAGGTAACGGCTTTCTCGATGTTGTTTTTCTCTTTTCCACGTATGTTTGTCACTGCCGCCGCCCCTATTTTATAGAAACTCTATATTGCAGCGTGATGCAGTGCTGCAGAAAAGTTTTTACCGGAATAAAATCTAACATTCTAAGTGAGGTGTTGAAAAATAGTACATAAGTACCTGAAAAGCCTATGTCCTCTTTAGGCTTGCATTAAAATATCCAGAAGTACATTAGAATGTGTAAGTTTGAAGTGTAAAATAAGTTTATTTCCCTCAAGGCCTGCTACGCGGCTGTTTGGTGGAAGTTCTGGGGAGGAGGAGGTGCTTATTTTTAGCTTCATTACTCCTGTGGTCTCTTGTGCTTTCCATAAAAAGCCAAAAAACAAGAAGGAGAAGAGAGTAGCAATCTGAGGAGCAAATATGATATATTGCCATCACTCACCATGGGGTGCGGATGCTCTGTAATCTTTCAAACTCCGATGTGAACCCAAATTTATAGGCTTCCAAGTCCTCCAGTTTGGGAATTTAAATTGAAGAAATTGTTCCCTTTCTTTCTGGAGTCATGACCAACAATGTCTTTAGCACCTTGTAATATCCTTGGTTTTAGGCCATTAACCTCAACAGAGGCTCTCCGGAGTTCGTGAAAATTGAGAATCTCTTTCAGATGACGATGAAAAACAGTAACATTCGCAAAATAGAACGAATTCAGAACCCGTCTCTTTGGCAAGTCTACCAATGGTTTGTATATTTTATTTTATTATATCATTGCTGTGGATGTCTCAAGAAGTCAGGCATCGTGACTTCTTCAAGCAGTCACTTTATTACCTCCGTTGACTTACCCAGGGCATATCAGTCGACTTTCAAAATTAATTAGATGCGTATCTTTCATTTTTATGCCTCTATAGCAGTGTTTCTGAAGCTTGGCCACTTTCAAATGGGTGAATGTCAACTCCCAGAATTCCCTAGCGCAGGGGTGGGGAACCTGGGCTCTTTTATGACTGGTGGACTTCAACTCCCAGAATTCCTGAGCCAGCCACGCTGAGGTGAAAGGGAGAGGTTTCCAAGCTGAGCCAGGCTGGCTCAGGAATTCTGGGAGTTGAAGTCCACCAGTCATAAAAGAGCCAAGGTTGCCCACCCCTGGTCTAGAAGCAAGGCTGGGGAACTATGGCCTCTTTATGAGCTGTGGACTTCAACTCCCAGGTTTCCTGAGCCAGCTGTTGGTGATCTTTTGACATGTTGGCTCAGGAATTCTGGGAGTTGAAGTCCACGAGTCTTAAAAGAGCCCAGGTTGCCTCCCCCTGCCCTGGGGCACATTCACCCAGGGAAAAGAGGGGCTGTGAAGAAAGGGGCAGCTCTTTTCTCTTGCTTGTGTAGCTCATTCTCTGATGGAAAGTGATTCTCATCAGAAGGGGGGTCTTGCTTCATCCCCCCTTCTATCGCCCCCCAAAACCTGCCCTCTTAAGTGCCCTCTTGTCTCCAAGGCACTGAGCCGAGGGGCCGTCCCCTGTGGAGGAACGTAGTTGCCTTCAGCCTCAGCGGCGGTAGAGCAGCGTACATCTTTCCTTCCTTCCAGGCAAAAGGACCATATGAAGAAGAAGAAAGGAGGGCAGAACATTGACGAAAGGCTCCTCTTCCACGGGACGAGCCCTTCCAAGCTAAAGGCCATCTGCGTGGACAACTTTGACTGGAGAATCTCTGGCACAAATGGGACCGTTTATGGGAAAGGTGAGTCCTGAAGCCGCTTGGAACCAAAGCAGGAAGGAGCGTTCATTGTTCCCCGGGAAGGAAGGGGATGCTGGGGTGCATTTTCTCTTCCCCCACTAGGGGGCAGCGTTTTGCTGACTTTGCTGGGCTCCCTGGAGCTTAGGAAGACCATCTGGTTGGTGCTTGAACTAGGAGAACGTTAGGGCAGTGGCCGAGATTGGAGAGTAAGGGATAAAAAGATGAAGAAAAGTTGCCAAGGAAACTACATAGAGATGTCTCTAAAGCAGGGGCCTTCAAACTTGGCCCTTTTATGACTTGTGGACTTCAACTCCCAGAATTCCTCAGCCTGACTGAAGTTGAAGTCCACAAGTCATAAAAGGGCCAAGTTTGAAGAGCCCTGCCCTAAAGTCAGGAGGAACCCAAAAGTCAATAGGAACCACTCAAGACTTTTTCCACTACTTTTGTCTACGCTGTAATTTGTGACTGAGACATTTTCCATCTAAGAAAGGATTAGGTGTTCTCTGAGCTTGGCGGATGAGGTTATCCAGGAAGGGTGGTGTGTTGCTGTTGTCTTCTTCCCTTGTGACTTTTGTTCCTTTGGGAATAAAGGGAAGAGGAGGGGCAAGAGAAGAAGAAAACAACACACTAGCCTTCCTGGTTATTTTTATCAGCAGAGGAAATGATGGGGAATGAAAAACGCAGGTCTGTCGGAGAAACAACACACACTCATCAGGTGCTCGCTTATCAGAGTAACCACCCAGCTGCCGTAAGAGGAGCTGTGTGACAACATGATTCAGCGAAGCACAAACACACTGCATCAACCCAGAATATCAAAAAAAGGAAACAGACTATCTGCACAACTTCTTCTAGCAAAGCAGACGCCAAGCAGCTTTGTCAAAAAGTGCATGACTTCTCAGCCCACCACAGCACAATCAACTCAAGTTATCTGAAACGCAACTGTCCTGTAGGTCAAATAATGTGTCAGAAATAAGAAACAAGACTGTTATAATCACACAGCATCCTGGTGGCACACAAAGCAGCCAAAGGCCTCCAAAACACAAGTAAACAAAAAAGATCCAGGAGCGCGAGAAGAAAAAAACAGAAGAAATCTGCAACACAACATTGGAAGGACTATCATAGCCAGGGTGTAGCACAGAACTCTCCTCTCTTTGGGATGCATTTTGAATGTCTTTTTTCTCCTCTGCTGCTTTGCAGGAAGCTACTTTGCCAGAGATGCCAACTATTCTGACAACTACTGCCAGGCGAAGGACGATGAGAAGGTGATGGTCGTGGCGCAAGTCCTAGTGGGTGACTATGCCGTGGGGCGTCCGATATACACTCGCCCGCCAGCGAAACTGACCGGTGTGCTCGACACTTACGACAGCTGTGTGGATCGTACAGTAAACCCATCTGTCTTCGTCATTTTTGAGAAGCACCAGGCTTATCCTGCCTACCTTATCTTTTACAGTGAAGAAAAGAAATGCATTTTATCTTAAAAAATGCCTTTACGTTATAATAATCTTCTTGGCCGTTTAAATGCGTGGCCCTTCTTTTCAAATCGGTCCGGTTTTATGGAAGCGATCGGTGTCTTCAGAGGAGTGTGGAAGGTTGAATGGCTATTGTTGATGGATAGAAAGCCTACTCTATTTTTATCACAAAGATGCTTTAAGAATACCGAAAATTTGTAAAAAAAATTAGGGTTTTTAAATCCAATTTTACTCATTTCTTAGTGAACAAGTTTTATGTTCCTCTTCAGCCTTTTAGCTTTTAATATATCATGTTTAATTATAGATGGGTGTTTAATCCATCAATAAGGTTGGACAAACGATAATTATACTTTTGTCCTTCGAGACGGATGCAAATTGTTATTACTGAATAGATACAGCGAGTGATTATCCAAAGAAACTCCTGTTTGCGTATAAGTGAAAGTTTCGCGTCAGCTGTAAGATCCAATGGTTTGACAATAATACCTGTGGTTCTGAATCCGTGATTACAGTTCTTCGTTTTCTATTTCAGCTTACACAATCCTCCTCCTCCTCCTCCTCGTCGCTTAATGATTTGATGTAACGCTTTCTAGTATCCAGCTTCATATTTTCAGTTTAGCAAGTGTGTGATCCTAGCTTTTTCATTTTACGCAAGATTAGTATTACGTTCCCTTGTTTTGCATATTTGCCTATTAATTATACAGTTGGGAAAATGCGATGCTGGCTTGAAAAGCATCATTGTGGTAAGAGTGAGGGACCGGGGTTGGCATTAAACCCGGGAACAAAAGTTGCCCTTGACACATCTAGTTGTGCTTCTAAAGGAAATCTCTGTTGCTCTGTAAAGATAATCCTTGATTTATGACACTTTGTTCAGTGACTGTTCAAACTTACAATGTTCCTGAGCAAAGGGACTTAAGAGCCAGACCTGAAGTTAAAGCTGTTGCAGGAGTGCCACTCACACGTGATTGGAATTTGGGAATTGGCAGCCCACGCACAATTACAACTATAGGGGCACTTTAACTCCCCACCACACAGACACACACAACACACACACACACACACCGGCCTCTCCCCCCCATTTATGTGCCCTTTGGCCCCCTGCTGCCCGGCACTCCACCGCCCTAGCTGGCCCTCGTCAGAGCCGGGCCCAGCTGTGGCGCTGGACTTTGGCTGCAGAAAGGAAAAAGCCAAAAGCCAGCCTAAACCAGAGCACACCAAACCAGGTGCTGGGCTTGGGTTTTTTTCTTTCCCACGCCTGGCGGCGGAGGGCAGGTGCCTGCAGGGCCTTGGAGGGAAAGGGGCGAAGGGGCCTGGGTTGAGAGGGCCGCGGCTTCGGGGGGTGTTGCCAGCAGTCCCCAAATGGTGCAGTGCTACAGCTGCTGGCCACTGAACGAGGCAGGAGCCAAAGGGCACCGGGGGGGGGGGGAGAGAGCGAGGCGGAGTGGAGGAGTTGGAGACTGACCCTTCCCGAGGCTCAGGGTTGGGAGGCAGCAAGCACCAAAGTGGCCACAACCGGGGGTGGGGGGAGCCAGGATTGCTGTCATAAGTCGGTGTGGTCACATTACTTGGCAACAGAAATTCCTGTTCCTGTTGTCATAAGTTGAGAATTGCTGTAGTGATTTTTGTACTTTTATATTTTTACCTCCCTGCTAAAACGCTTCATGAATAAAAGGTCAATTTTAGCATGTGGTCGTCTTTTTTATGCTCCTCATCTGTAAACTGTACATCTGGGCAATTTGCAGGCGATACAGCGGCCATGGACCTCATTTGAGGTGGGGAGGAGTCTGCACAACAGACGGGAGGTTGGACAGCCGGCCCTGTGGTGCAGCTGGGACCATCTGGAGATCAGCAGGCTTAAAACCATGGAGATGAATGGATTTTTAGGAGGAACCCTAAAATCACCTCTTACCATATTCAACAGTACAGTATCAGCAGTACTGATACTGCTGTTCCATAATCTCCAAAGACTTGAAATGGACACCTAACATTAGAAGCCTCCTTAAGAAGGCACAAGAAGGAAGGTTCTTCCGGCATCAACCCAGGAAGTTCAGACTGGCCCGGAAGCTGCTGATACAGTTCCACTGAGGAATTGTTGAGCCTGCCCTCCGTACGTCTGCAACTGTCTGTTCTGGCCCAGCAACCAAACAGGGCAGGTACAGACTCCAACGGAGAGTTAGGACTGCAGAAAGAATCGCTGCAGCCAGCCGGCCTGCCGGCCTCCCTTCCACTGAGGACCTGTATATTTTTTTTTTTAAATTCTTTTATTAAAACAATCAACATTGAGCATAAAAACCTATTGTGCAGCAATCATCATGACACCTGGTATACAATACTAAGTATTAGTCTTTGAAAACGTCTGAGTTAGTAAGCCTTTTTCCCCACTCCTCGCGTCTAGCCTCAACTATACTCCTGTTACGTTTTATTTTGATTGGTGTTTCCCCTATCCGTTCTGAGGACCTGTATATTGCGCAGGTCAGGAGGAGGGCTGAGAAAATGTCTGTAGACCCCCTCACCTCCTGGACACAAACTCTGTCAACTCCCCCCCCCCCAGGGATGGCGTTGCAAGGCATTGCAGGCCAAACAACTAGACACGGGGACAGGTTTTCCTCTCGTGGCATCACTGCTGGACACCTAAATCTCACCGTGCGGTCTAATGTCTATGCACGTATACGTTCGAGATCCAGAATTTAACCTTTTTTTAAAAAAAACAGGCAATAAATTTGTACTTTCTGAATAATCAAATGTTTATTTGATAGCCCTGCAGCCCAAATTGTACCCCGTTAATTTTTTTTAATAGAATTTGTAAATCAGCATTGCCAACAGATCAAGCAGATGCCTTATTTATCTGGCTGCACAGAAGCAACTAACATTCAACGAACTAAGCAGGGTAAGATCAAGATGGGGCAAAATTAAGCCAGGGTAAATCTTCCAGATAACTCTTTTCTAAAGAACACCATAAATTCTTTGGATTTAAGCAAGGTTAGGCTCCAGTTTCCTTAACTTGAAAGTTGGGTTTATCCCAGGGCCTGAAGAGCTACTGCTTTTCGCCTCAGCCGCTCAGTCAATGGCGAGTTTGGTCTGAGTTCATCCCGTTCTAGGAGGAGGCATCTAGAGAACAAAGGGGCAAAACTCCTGAAGCATTTTATCTGGAACAGAAGAGCTTTTTAAAACCTGAGGCTTCCATTAGACTTCCCCAAAGAAGACCTGGGATGGCCGGCCGTGTGAAAAGTGCAACTTTTTTGGCAGACCTCAAAGGTAGCTATTAAACCAGACCTGGAAGGAACTTCACGAAACGCCTAACTAGCCCAGGGTTTCTAGACCTCAGTAACTTTCAATGGGTGGACTTCAAATCCCAGAATTCTGCAGCTGGGAATCCACAGGTATGCTCCAGTTGCAACCATTTGTTTAGTGGCCATTCAAAATTACACGGTCTTCAAGGAGAGGCTGGGTAGCCATCTGTCCACTGGACAACTGTGGCCCCTTTACAACCCGTTGCCTTCATGGTGGCTCAGGAATTCTGGGAGTTGAAGTTCACCGTCTGTAGGGGAGCCACATTGCCCATCCCTGCTGTAGTGGATCCTGGCTGAACATGGGGCTGGATTAAAGGATATCTTAAAAGTGCATTGCAACTCTCATTCCATGAAGAAACTAACTCTTGCCAATTCAGCTAATCAATATCAACAGAATTCAACACAAGTATCCCATCATTGGAGAGTTTTTCAAAACTCATTTTTATTTTTCAGCCAAATCACCTTCTCACGCCTTCAAAAATAATTTAATAAATGACCGTGCCTACTAATCCTGGTTAATCAAATCAAATTCTTCATTACAGGTCAGTGACCAAGACTAAATAAAACCTACAGAGTAAACTACAAAATAGTTTATCTTAAAAAAAACAAAAAACTAAGCAGGACTGTTTGGACCCAGCAGAAAATCCCACATCTGTGGATTACACTGAGAAATCAGAAAGACATCTTGAAATAGGGACAAGATGATGAAAGAAGGAAAGGCTCCAACTGGAATTGAGGAAAGCTGTTACCGGTAGCTTTTTTGGTAATACCAAAATGGTTTAGATTGCATTTCCGGGCAGATACAATTTAACTGCAGGTTTGTTAGTAGCAGGGGATGGGCTAATAATCACTCTCTAATGGGAGCCTGTAATGAGCTGTAGGCATTCAAAATAAAAGCAAAAAGTTCTTGCCTCCTTTCCGATAACAACAGATGTTCATGTCTTCCTTGCTATCTGGTGGTGACTGCAGAACTTCCCACCATGTCAACCACTCAAAAACTGAATCCTTGCTCCTCTTACGGACTGCAACCAGGATTCACCTCTGCGGTCATTGCTGTCTTTCAGCTACGTAAAATACAGAATCCAGTACATGTTGTACTTACCTAGCAAGTCTTTGGTTGGCTTTAGATTTACATTTTAAAGCAGCGTGAATGAGGAACTGGGCAAAAACATCTCTCTGGAAGAGAAAGAAATGTAGAAGAGACGTTATTTATTCCCAGCAAGATGACTGCAGGGTGAGCGTCTGGAACCGATTAGGTGTAAATGCAAAGAAAGTTTGCGGCCCACTTCCACTGAGCAGTTACCCAACATGGAATTAGAAATTTTGCTTTTCCAAAATTAAACGTAAGCATGTTCCCTTTTTTATTTTTTAAATCAACGGCCTCTGCTATGGGCTCTAAGGTGGAATGTGGTGCTCAGGATGAATTATATTCATGCTTGCTGCTCAGGTTGCTTAAACCCTCAGACTGACTGGAGCATCTGAAGAGGAAGATTGGAAAAAGTCAAGATATTGGCCAGGATGAAGCTCCGCCTCTTTTTTGACATCCATCGTATAACAAAAAAGAGGTGGGCTTTTGATTACATGGTCTCGGCCACCATCTTGACCTTTTTGATCCCCCCCCCATGAATACCCCTACTTCGGCTAATAATGAACTGACCACCTAAGAGGAAGTACCCCCCCCTTTACTTCCGTGACTCTGCTTTGCATACTGAATGAGCAATTCTCTTTCTCTCCCTTAAAAACCAAGGTAGCTAGTAATGCAGTGGTCGTTCTGGGCAGAATCCTTCCCAAAACCAACAGTTTGAGGAAAGAGAAAGAAGGAAGCCGAGTGGCGCCGAAGGCTGAACGCCCTTCCCACGCAGGAGAAATGGGCAAACCCAATTCCTGTGTGGAAAAAAAGACAAAATCAGGACAGAGACACGATTCCCAGGAAAGCTGAAGCTGAACATTTAGAATTAGCAATCCAGAGTGGAAGCAAGCTGACAAATCCCAGACAAATGTTAACGAAGATCGCAAAACGGGTGTTCCAGTCCCAGCAGCCAGCTGAAGGCCTTCCATCCTGCTCGTGGCTCACACCTGGAGGTGGGGGCCCCTGGAACCGGGGTCAAGGAGCCCAGCTGACACTTTATTCAAATGACATCCTGGGTCTTCCCTAGCTGAGTTTCCAAACCTAAGTTCTAGATTTGTTGTGCTTCTCAGTCCCTCTTGATTTGTGTATGTGTGTAATCCCCCACCCCTAACAGGATAAACCAGTAAATTTCTCAACCGGGGCCACTTTAGGGTGTGTGGGAATTCAGCTCCCAGAATTCTCCAGCCAGCATAATGAAAGGAAACCCTGGGATAAAGGAATGAAACCCTCGTGAAAAAGCCAGCAAACGCCGTCTCCCTCCTCACCTGGGCATCGCTCCCTCCTATTTTAACAACCTGGTATCGGACGGGGTACAGCAGCTCCACCGCCTTGTCGTAACGTCCTTGGTCAAACTCCACAAAGGCTTGCAGAAGAGGCAGCCCCAGACTGGGAACCAGGCCCAGCTGGTCGTCTTCCGTGGGAGTCCTAGGAAGGAGAGCCAGACTGGAAGTGACCCGCGTGAAATCAGGCAGTCCACAGGCCTGAATGAAAACGTTTCTCACTGGCACCGCAAGGCCAGGGAGCCCAGAGGAAGTCCAAAGCAGAGAATGGCTCAAATCTGTCCCTGTAGGCAATCCTTGACTTACAACCATCCTTTTAGCGACCGTTTGAAGGTGCCACACTGAAAAAAGAGGCAATCGGTCCTTGCACTTAGGACCACTGCAGCATCCCAAAAGTCAAATGATAAAAATTTGGACAACCAACATGTATCTAAGATGGTTCAGGGCCACCACGATTGGCACTGGTCACCTTCCCAGCCAACGTCCGACACACGAAGTCAATGGGAGAAGCTGGCTTCACTTAATGACACAATTCACTTAACAACCATGGCAAAAACCCAGTCAGTGACCCACTGAACGACTGCCTCGTTTAGCAACAGAAATCCCAGTGGTCGTGGTAAGTCAAGGACCGTGTCGCTGGAAGTGCGTCGGATTCTTTTGCCTGACTGTCGGGCAACATTCAATTGTTTATATATATATATGTTTGTTGTAAGCCGCTCCGAGTCTTCGGAGAGGAGCGGCATACAAATCCGAATAAAATAAAATAAATAAAAAATAAATTCCTTAGATTTGTTTGTTTGGCAGGTTAAGACTGAATTTATATCTTGAGGGGCAGCCATGCTTGATATCCACAGCCCTTCAAGCTCATTGAGAAGCTGAGCAGAGTGAAAAGCTGCAGGCGTCTTTCTGGTCAACGGTGACAAAAAAGGTGGCAAAGTGGAGCAAAACTCACTGAACAAACATCTCACTTAACGACAGAAAAATTGGGCTCGATTGTGGTTGTCAGTCGAGGACTACCTGTACTTTGATCAAGAAGTTTGTAAAATTGGGTGCGACTCATTTAACGACTGCCTTGGTTAGCCACAAAATGCTACCCCCCACTGTGACCTGAAGTCCAGGACATCTCGCAGTTCTTGGACAAGAAGGAGCGACCCCCATTGGCAGGCTAGTCCAGGAAACCAAAACAGGCCCCCCCTCCCTCCCACCGGGCTTCAGGAAGAGGCTCCTCTTCAACAGCCCACGCTGGAGGCCACGCTGGAGGCCACGTTGGAGGCCTCTTGCTGGGAGGGTGGGTCACTTACTGGAGCAGGTCCTGTAAAGTGGTGAGAAGCCCAGAGGACGTTTTCTGATCCTGAGCACCCAGGGAGGCCATCAGAAAGTGGGCATCGTTGAAGAGCAAGGTGTGGTCCCGCGTGTGTCTCTTCGTCACCTGGTTCACAGCTTCCCACCTGTCTCCCACCTGCACCCCTAGGAAGAGAGGAGCATGTTAGGTCTGAGAACTGGCCAGCGTCTCCATGAGCGAGTTGGGGGCAACACAAAGGTCTGAGAGAAGCCAGCGCTTTGTACACTTTGGAGCCTCTTTCTGCTGGGGGGCGATTCCAAGCTCAGCCCCCCAAGACAGACTCCGCTCTGCCCCCTCCCCACTTGGGAGTGAGGGGTTTCCCCTGCTCCTTTCTGGCAAGCAAGAACTGCCAGCCTTTGCCCCCAGAAGAGAACCCCGCTCACTCCTCTCGCCCAGCCCCCCCCCAGCTGCATGTCTGACGCTCAAGGCAGGATTCACGTTTGCCTTGTTGTCAGACTGCCGCCTTGTGATTATTTTGGGTTATTTTTCCATTGTTTTGATTAATTTCATTAAAACAATAGAATAAGAGCAGAATAATAGAATAAAATAACAGAACAGAATAAAACTAGAGCAGAGCAGAGCAGAGCAGAGCAGAGCAGAGCAGAATAATAAAACGGAACCGAACAGGATAGTATAGAACAGGACTAGAATTGAACAGAACAAAACAGAACAGGACTAGAACAGAACAGGAATAAAACAGAACGGGAACAGAATGGAAAGACACAGAATGGGATGGGATAGACCAGACTGGATTGGGATGGGATAGGATGAGATGGAATGGGATAAAACAGAATGGAACAGAACAGAACAGAGCTGGAAGGGACCTTGGAGGTCTTCTAGTCCACCCCCTGCTCAAGCAGGAGACCCTACACCATCTCAGACAGCTGACTGTCCGGCCTCTTCTTAAAAACTCTCCAGTGATGGAGCGCCCACGATTTCTGGAGGCAGGTTGTTCCACTGGTTAATTGTCCTCACTGTCAGGAAGTGTCTCCTTAATTCCAGGTTGCTTCTCTCCTTGATCCGTTTCCAACAGAACAGAACAATAACTCAGCTTCCCACAGCTGCTCACTCTTGTCCAATTAAACACAACTCACCAATGGGACACCCAGTTTTCAACACACTGAGCTGAACAAATCTTTTTGTTTGACAGGGAATATAAATATGAACTTAAACTGTAAAGAAGGAGGCGAAACAAGACGAAGGAGATCTCTCCTGGAAGACATTTAGAAAATATAAGTAGGAAAACTCTTTTTTCTTTTTTTACCTTCTAATTCAAGCCTATATAGCATGGAGCTGTTGTCAACCACATCCAACATGGTCCCGCTCAGCTGCAAGCTGGGAGCAATCTGCAAATCCCAAATTAATAAGAGTTTAGACCAGGGGTGGCTCCCTTCATGACTGGTGGACTTCAACTCCCAGAATTCCTGAGCCAGCCATGCTGAGGCTGAGCCAGGCTGGCTGAGGAATTCTGGGAGTTGAAGTCCACATGCCTTAAAATGGTCAAGGTTGAGAAACACTGCTCTAACTCCACAGAGAATTCGAACACCCCAGATTTTAACAACTCAACAAAAGACTAACACCCCCCCCCAGTGGTCACCTGTAACAGAGATTGTGTAACCTGGTGTACACAGAAGTGTGTCTTTACTCTGAAAAACTCTCTTGTTACCTACTCAGGAACGTGTATTATTATTTAAAAAAAAAAGCAGCACATATTATGTAAACCATATGAGCATGCTCAATTTGCAAATCCAGTTTTATTTTGTACAAAAATGTAATTATTTTACAGTTTGGAGTGCAACTGATAAGAGTTAGGTTAAAGCAAGGAATCTAGTACTTACATGGGTGTCATAAATTGTCAAAGCGGCCTCATAGTCACCCTGCACACACGATCATATGAACGCGGAAGAAGGAGAGGAAGGAAAAGGAGTCATCAGAATTTCAATTTCTCAGATTCTAACCCCAGTAACCCCTTGTCCTATCTGCAATTACTGAGTACCAGGATCCAAAAGAAAATGGAGAATATAAAAAGCCCAACAAACAATGATTTGTAAACACCACATTTCTGGCCAAGGGAAGGTGGTTTCCTCGGTTCAGCCCCGGGTGCGAGTCTTACTCACACTGTGGCTGCTGAAATCTCTGCCACCGTCCGCTTCAGGAATTAGCCACGCACGTGCAACAGGTCCCATCATCCCACTAGAAATACTAAACCAGCGCACTCAGCGCAAAACACACACACACCAGATGCCACATCTGCCCCAACGTCAGCCAAAGCGAACCTCACAGTTGACTCTCACGGTTGTGGCCCCCCCTTGACTCTTCTGAACTGCTGGCGAATGCCCTGATTTCCATCCCAGTTGCGCATCGAAAGCAAGATTTACTCTCACAAAAGGGAAGGATTAACATCTGGTTCTACTTCTACCACTTGGAGATGATACCAGCTCTCCGCTTCCCACATGCATTTGACCCCTTCTGAAAGGACAGATAGCGGTGGAAGAGTCCACTTACCTTTTCAATATAATATAACGCCCAGTGCCAATAATTATGGCAAGCAAGCATGTCAGAGTCCTGGAATGGAGAAAGCATGATCAACGTAAGCTAGAAACATATGAAAAGTACATTATCGGAAACTATCGTTAGAGAAATGCCAGGATGATCAACCCAAGGCCAAGGAGTTTGGTCTTCTATGCTGATGTTCCAGATGTGATACATTCCTCCATCCCTCTCCTGATGTTGACAGTCCCTGTTGTAGTATTCATTCTTAGAATAGTCTGCTAAGGTAGATCAGGAGGTAAACTTCCATATTCCTGAACGATGGATTTAAGCAAACGGCGTCTTGGTCAAGACCTGCCCCCAGAGTTGTGACAGCGACGAGATCCAAATGGAGAATTTTCTCACTACCAATCCTTTGACTGCTTCCCTGATGGATCACCAAACATCAACCATTTCATTTCCTTGCCTATTTTGGTTTTCCAATCTGTCTCCTGTGATCTATCCAGGGATAGCAAAACTGATCACACACAAGACCCCAATAATAAGCCAAGCATCCAAAGTGCAACAAAAATCTAGGATATTGATAAAATCACTCAAAATCTGCTAGCGGTCTGTAACTACCACGAACCTGCTCTCCAAAAGGCACTGCAGAAGATACGCATAAAACGGGTGACGCTTCAGTCACCGTCCCGATTCTTTCAACCCACCTGCAGGCACCCTGTAAGGAACCACTACTGCCACATAATGCGACACGTGGCAAAAAGTGCCACAGACCCTTCAGGGTGAGAGGAAGCTGGTGGCCATTTTAGAAAAACCGAATACGTAGATGGTTACCTTCCAGTTGTTTTCAGTTTGCTTCATGAACGCCAGCCCGCCCTTAAAATCCGCTTTCATTTCATTCACGTGCGCCAAAGCGTGGACAGACCAAGCATCCCTGGAGTTGATGGCTAAAGCCTAATTGAGGAATGCAGGGGATAGAAAAGGATGCATCTAAAGAAGCTATCATTGCATAACCAGGAGAGCTTGGCTAGATTTTTCATGAGTACTATGGTGGGAGAACCTCAAACCCAGATTCAGCTGAGCAAGGTGTAAAGAGGGGTAAACCAGGGTTTGGGGGATGAGGAAGGAAGGATTAAGGGGAGTGTTGCAGAAAACATCACAAATCCTGAGAAAGACAGAATCACAAAAGAGAAATTCATAAAAACTCCATCTTGATTTTGTGTAGTGTAAGATGGGGACAGAGCAGAACTTGGCCAGGCTTTCAAGATTCAATTACTCCACCTTATTATAATAAAAAGCATTGCTTAAATCCTTGCTGGGTATGTGCCTTAACCTCAGCTACCTCACATCAATCTTGAAAGCTGTCCAGGCTTCCTTCTGTCCCATCTCTTACTTAACAGAACTCAGGTGAAATTCCTTCCAGTTTCTTTCTCACATTCCCCACTTCCTCAGGACTGCGTAACATTTTGTGCAAGTCTGTTGCAAAAGTCCCCTTAAACCTGTTCACTCCTTCTCTATGCCAGAGATCATCTTGACATTCCTTTATACTGGGATAGCTAATATATTAGCATAAAGTTCTTCAGGGTTCCTGGAATAAATGCAGCTGGAGACTTCAGAAAACCCTCTAAACTGATGAAGAGAAGAATAAGCCAAGTCTGGGTCAGCTCAACAGAGACCCAACTCTGCGCATGTCCTCTCCAGAGGTTCCCATGGGCAATCCTGGAGGTCTTCTAAAGGTCCATCTTCCCCCGAGGAGAACAATTAAGTTTGGACTGGGCAACAAAGCCTCAAATGAGGACAAGCAAAGCTTCCATCCCATCCTCCTTCCACCCGGTCAATTACTAGGATGTTACTCTTTCTCCCTCTCTGTCAATCCCACTGGGATCATAATATTCCTGCAAATGCTCCAGTAGATTTTTTTTCCCTATAGAGGGGGGTGACGTGCTCCAGTGGGAGAAGAAGACACAGTCTTCTTAACGCTGAGGTCAGCTTTAAGAGCATCAGTTCAGTCTCCTCTTTGCTCCTGGGAGCAAAAATCTAGGTGGCATCAACATTTTGGAAATCTACCGGTAGAAGGAATCTCCTCTGCTGAGCTCTTAGGAAATTGACATGGCCACCTCTGCCACCAAACAGCCACTCTCACGCACTCACGGCAGCAAAAAACCAGAGCGTGCTTGTTAAGTGCCTCCACCCACAGATTTTACTTAAAGGCTGAAGCTTTTTCTGCATCTGAGGATGGAATTCCTGGAAACTTCGGCCTTTGAATAAACCGTGGGGCTCAGAGAGATATTACCGGTCCCTTCTGATCCCCCCCCACACACTCAGCTTCTCTGTCAAAAAATGAAGGGTGGGATTCTCCATTTGCACGGGTCTGCATCTTCTTTCCCTTACCTCAAAGGCCAACTTCTCAGCACGGTCATAGAAGTTGGTCTCGACCAAGCCGAAGGCGTACATGCCTTTGATGTAGCTAAAGGGAAAAGGGAGGTTGGTCAGCAAAGAGTTAGCCTTCTTTAAAGCAACATTTCTGACTTTCGCTGACAGGCAAAGTCCATCTGGTTTTGGGTTAGGGGTCCCTGAATTCCCAAACTAGATCCAGTTAAGCAGCTGCAGAATATCTGAACTTTGGGGTTTATCTTGAGGGGCCGTGGCATGTCTCCCCTCTCCTTGCCCCCTCCGGGGAGGGGGATGAATCTGCAGCCTGCTGAAGGTGAGCAGGTGGCTCCTTCAGAAAGCCCTTGAGGTTGGGGATGGCAGGAAGGCAGAAGGACAAGTCTCTGCCTGGGTTGGACTACAAGACCCCGAGAACCCCTCCAACTCTGTTATTCTGTATTCTGCTCTTTGTGCTTTAGCAAGAGGTGTGAACCTGGGCCACTGTCCGTTTAGGGCCCGTGTTCTGTCCGAACATGGGTTAATTTAACACGCTCAATATATTCATTGAGTAGATGCTGAGTAGATGGACTTTTGTTCTGTTTCACCACAAGCTTCCTGATGGAATCCTGGTTCATTCCATTCGTTCTCCGATCTTCTCCCCCATTCTTTTGTCTTCCATTGTGTCTGTTAACACACACACACACACCCTGTTAATGAGAGGAAGCTAGAGTACTTTGGACTAAGGGGCATTTTTGGAAAGGCAAACCGTGTCACACAATGCAGACAGGGATGTTGTGATGTCACAATGCATGCAACATCACTGGGGTTCGTAACAATGTGGGGAGGGAAACACGAAAAAAAGCAGGGAGGAAAGAAAGTGGAAGAGTGGAGGGCAGCAGGCAGGCAGGCTTAAACTGTGCACAGAAACCCTTCACACCGGATCCGTTTGTGTTGCACCAGTGGAAAAAATAAGAGGGTGGGGAACACGTGGAGCCAGAATAGCTTTTTGGTGCTAAAACAGAATCCCACCGATTCACTTTTGCACACTTCGACTGAGAGGTGGGAGACCTCTCGGCCTGAATTGTTTTTTTAAGCCAAGGAACATCTTAGAATCCGTTCAGAAGCCAAACTGCCTCACCTGCTAAGAGGAATGTCTGGAGTCCAGTGACGATACACCCGGCCAATGGAGTCTCTCATTTGATCCTTGGACCCCAAATAGAAATAGCCATCGTGGGCAAACTTTAGGGCCAGCATGTCGGTTGGGTTGGCCATCAGGATTTGTTCCCACGTATCACAGGCTCGGTAAATCTGCCTACAGAGGAGAAAAGTTTAGAAATTAGTGTTCACGCAAGGCCGTAAGTGTAGGTAGTCCTCAATCTACGACGACAATGGAGTCCAAAATTGATGTTGCTAAGTGAGAAATTTGTTAAGTGAGCTTTGCCCCATTTTACAACTTCCCTTGCCACATTTGTGAAGAGAATCCCTGCAGCGGTTAAATTCATAACCCGGTTGTGAAGTGAATCTGGCTTCCCCGCTGACTTTGCTTGTCCGAAGGTCACGAAAGGGTCGCCTGACCCTGGGACACTGCAACCGCCATTAAATGTGAGTCAGGCAAGACCCCAGAATATAAACAGATGGCGAACCCCACTAGCACTTACTAGCACTGATGGTGTTAGCTACTTAGGGCAACGAGAAGTCTGCAAGGGAACAGGCCAGCTCAGAGGGCCCCCGGGAGCCCCCACTGCTACCCTTTGGGAAGGAGAGAGATGGCGTTAACTCTGAGTACTCTAAACGGGCTTTGCTGGAGAAAGAGTTGATTGAGCTTCAAAACGTTCCCATTTGTCCAGTTTAGCACAGCCCGTACAGCGTCTGGAGAAGCTGCCTGGCATCTGGGCTTGCTTGGAAGGCAGACGTTTAAGCTCAAAGCCACGGAGCTTAGCGCACAGGTCAATAGATGCGGTCAAGCTCTTATCGGTCAAGGGCAACAATCAATGGAGCACAAAAACCCACACCAGAAACCTACCCCACAGGGGGAAGAGACTTCACAGTGTCGCCATTTGCAACAGAGACCTCAGGGAGAAGCTACTTGTTCTATGGATGTCTACGGACCTAGATTTGGCCGCAAATGCAAAATGCAATTCGTCAAAAGAAGACCTTACCCACGAGCGAAGAGCTCCAGGGCAGACACGTGCCATTTCTCCCGCTCGGTCAGTGGCTGAGAGTGTGAAAGGGACACCGTGTTCTTGATGGCATCGTCCAGTTTCTTGTCCAGCCGCACCGAACTCCCGGTACCAATCAGAACCAGGCCGTTGGCGATCACGTTGCCCATGACTGCAAATAGAGGTCAGAAGGGCTTTTCAAGTCTATAGGCAGGTGAGCAGGCAATCAACCAGCCAGTTAATCAGCCAAGTAACAATATTTTTACAAAATTAAAAGCTTTATGCTAAGCTTAAAAAAACGGCTGTATTGTAGGTTATATTTGCCTATTATATTGTAAATGTTTAAAAGATAAAAAGGAAGGAAGGAATATGAGGAAGGGAAGGAAGGAAGGAAGGAAGGAAGGAAGGAAGGAAGGAAGGAAGGAAGGAAGGAAGGAAGGAAGGAAGGAAGGAAGGAAGGAACTCAAGACAGTATGCATAGCACTCCATGTTGAATTTTCTTCCATAACAAATACCCTATGAAGTAACATTGAACAGAGAGAGAAAGGGGGGGAGGCTGACCCAAAGTCCTCCAGGGATGTTCCTCGTATGAGGATGGAGAAGAACCTGGGTTTCCCTCCTCCTCCTCCTCCTCCTCCTCCTCCTCCTCCTCCAGCCCCCTCTTCATCCCCAGTATGACTAATCAACAGTCACGAAGAAGCTGAAAACTCAAGGCAGAGCCAGGTTGAAGGAACCCGCGCTAAATCCATGCAGAGTGCAATTCTAGGAGTGTCAACCAGAACCTACTCCCAAATAAATGTGTAAAACAAAAAATGGAAAGCGAATGGGCAACCTTTCCCACGTCAAGAAGTTACCTCTGCTGCTACACTAGAACAACTATTCCAGACCTTCCTGTTCCCATGTTCCCAAGTCTCTTCTGGTGGTCCTGACCCCTGCTCCATTTGATACGGAAGTTTTGAAATTCAGGATTCCTTTTCTCCAGAATTCTAAGCAGTTCCACATCTTGAACCCTTCTCAGATTTGGTTAGCTAAAGACCCACTTACCAAAGTTAGGATCCGCAGCCTGCAGTTTTGAAAGAGTTCCTTCCAGGCCCCCGAGACTGTGGTCGTTTGTCCAAGTTACATACTGGAATAAAGAAAAGAATAAAGATAAATAAAGAAAAAGAAAGAAAGAAAAGAATAAAGAAAAGAACCGTGTTGGTTAAGAACACAAAGAGAGCCTTCTGTGAAAGAGGTCCAGAATGACAACTTTCACCCAAAAGCCTCTTCTTCCAAATATGGAAACCCAACAAAATATTCTTAAGGTCGCTTCTTTATTTCTATTCTTATTAAAAAAATTACAAGTGGATTTTGCTTGGCTTCTGTTTTGTCAGCCATCAACCTGAACACTAGTCTTTGAATTGCTTTCACAAAGCCTTCCAACCACGTCACAAGGATTATGTGGAATTACATTCGATTAAATTAAATTAAATTAATTTCAAGAATTTGCATCCAGGATTTCCATGCAAAACGCACAAATTCAGTGTGCATTTATTCAATTTGATTTTGCTCAACGCATAGAGGAATTTGCACCTGAACAAATTAAATGGCTCGTTTTCAAAGGGGACTCTGATCTGCCCAAACTGACAGCACGGAAGATTTGTCTTAGAGATGTCACAAGCTCTGTGGGTTTGCCAAAAAAAAGGTAGCTATGAAGTTAGTATTTTGTGACTTCTTGCACATTAACAAGTGCATTATGGTACCAGTTTTTCTGCACGGTGTTTTATGATGCTTAAGAAATCTAAGCATGAAAGAAGGATCTGTGAAACAGGAGAGTCAAGGGATATACAACAGATCAAACACAGTCAATAACCAATAGCATTAAAGAGTCATTCAGGAAATAGCTATTGGCAAGAACATGCTCTTTTTTCTGAATGGTTATTAATAATAATAATAATAATAGTAAAGTTGGAAGGGGCCTTGGAGGTCATCTAGTCCAACCCCCTGCTCAGGCAGGAAACCCTATACCATTTCGGACAAATGGCTGTCCAGTCTCTTCTTTAAAACTTCCAGTGTTGGAGCATTTACTGAATTTAATGAACACAGACCCTGTTTAGGAATTAAACCTTTCTCTCCCTTCAGGCACTTTTGAATGAAATGTATTTTAGCCGTCTCAGAGGCAACCCAACTCATTACGATAAATCTGCTTGTTCAAGAATGGCTGCCATCTGGCCAGCAATAGCAGGTCCTTGAAAAAAAAAGTTCCCCAGCTATTGCCCGAATGGCTTGTCTTCCTTTTGTGTGTGCAGCCACCGATAAAGAGACTTTTAGGGGGGAATTCGCATTTGCTACCCATTCACCCCTTCCCAAAAATGTCACACATGCATATTTCTAATATAGGTAAAATTGTACCCAAGACACCAGTTTGTGCTGGTGGGGGAGAGGGGGAGAGAAGAAATAAAGGCATCCTGACACATACAACCCCCCCACCACCACTATATCTTTCTCTACATTTATGAAGTGCTAGGAAGTCTGCAAAAACCATAACCAGAATCAGAATAACAGAGTTGGGAGGGACCTTAAGAGATCGTCTAGTCTCAAGCGCCAGACCCTGTACCGTTCCCGACAAGGGGCTGTCCAGTCTCCTCTGGAAAGTCTCCAGTGATGGGGCGCCCGTCAACTTGCTGGTCTTGCCATTTTTCCTCTTTTTCCTCCCCTTGTCACAATTTCTGCAACTGGCCACGAGTGATAAGGACGCTTATATGCCCACCAGCCCCTTCCACAACCCCTTCCTCGTTCCCACCTGAGTCAACGCAGCATCGAACAGTTTACAAGCCTCATTATTGGTGGTTGAAAGGAAAAGTCCTGCATCCTCCCAGGCCTGGAAAAGACGCAGAATGGAAAACTGAAGCAGAAGCACAAAATTCAGAAGACACAGAAAGACACTTTTAAGTTCTAATTTATGCTGCTTTTTTTTTTTTAACAACAAAGAGGCTTAAAATCTATGCAACAACTCTGGTAAATGTTGTATTTTTTCATTACCTTCAATGGATTAAAATATAGTATCAGTAGCCCCTAACTCACAACCACATCTGAGCACAAAATTTCCATTGCTAAGGAAGACAGTTGTTAAATGAGATTTGCCCCATTTTACAACTTTTCTTCTTGTAAGTGAATCACTGCAGTTGTTAAGTTAGTAACACGACTGTTAAGTGACTTTGTCAGACTGTCGCAAAAGGGAATCTCAAGACCCCCCCCCCCGGGACAGTGCAGCTATCGTAAACACACGCCAGTCGCCAAGCATCCGAATTTTGATCACGTGACCCTGGGGATGCTGCAATGGCCATTAACTGTGAAAAACAGTCATAAGTCACTTTTTTTAGTGCCTTTGTATGTTGAGGACTACCTGTACAACTTTTGGATACTTACCTCTGTGCTCATTCTTTACTAATTATGGAAAGTTGTTCTATAGGTTGAGCAGAACTGCAAAGTTTCTGACATAGCCACAAAAATGACGGGTGTTCTAGGACAGGGGTGAACAACCTTGGCTCTTTTATGACTGGTGGACTTCAACTCCCAGAATTCCTGAGCCAGCCACGCTGAGGGGAACTACGGCCCCCTCATGACTGGTGGACTTCATCTCCCAGAATTCCTCAGCCAGCCATGCTGAAGGGAAACGAAGAGGTTTCCAAGCTGAGCCAGGCTGGCTCAGGAATTCTGGGAGTTGAAGTCCACAAGTCATAAAGCGGCCTAGGCTTAGGCCAGAGGTAGGTAACCTTGGCTCTTTTATGACTCGTGGACTTCAACTCCCAGAATTCCTGAGCCAGCCATGCTGAGGGGAAAGGGAGAGTTTCTAAGCTGAGCCATGCTGGCTCAGGAATTCTGGGAGTTGAAGTCCACAAGTCATAAAGCGGCCTAGGCCTAGGCCAGAGGTAGGTAACCTTGGCTCTTTTATGACTCGTGGACTTCAACTCCCAGAATTCCTGAGCCAGCATGGCTCAGCTTGGAAACCTCTCCCTTTCCCCTCAGCATGGCTGGCTCAGGAACTCTGGGAGTTGAAGTCCACAGAGTCATGAGGGGGCCATAATTCCCCCATGCTGGCTCAGGAACTCTGGGAGTTGAAGTCCACAGAGTCATGAGGGGGCCATAATTCCCCCATGCTGGCTCAGGAATTCTGGGAGTTGAAGTCCACAGAGTCATGAGGGGGCCCTAGTTTCCCCCATGCTGGCTCAGGGATTCTGGGAGTTGAAGTCCACAGAGTCATGAAGGGGCCATAGTTCTCCCATGCTGGCTCAGGGATTCTGGGAGCTGAAGTCCACAGAGTCATGAAGGGGCCATAGTTCTCCCATGCTGGCTCAGGGATTCTGGGAGTTGAAGTCCACAGAGTCATGAGGGGGCCATAGTTCTCCCATGCTGGCTCAGGGATTCTGGGAGTTGAAGTCCACAGAGTCATGAGGGGGCCATAGTTCTCCCATGCTGGCTCAGGGATTCTGGGAGTTGAAGTCCACAGAGTCATGAAGGGGCCATAGTTCTCCCATGCTGGCTCAGGGATTCTGGGAGTTGAAGTCCACAGAGTCATGAGGGGGCCATAGTTCTCCCATGCTGGCTCAGGGATTCTGGGAGTTGAAGTCCACAGAGTCATGAGGGGGCCATAGTTCCCCCATGCTGGCTCAGGGATTCTGGGAGTTGAAGTCCACAGAGTCATGAAGGGGCCATAGTTCTCCCATGCTGGCTCAGGGATTCTGGGAGTTGAAGTCCACAGAGTCATGAGGGGGCCCTAGTTTCCCCCATGCTGGCTCAGGGATTCTGGGAGTTGAAGTCCACAGAGTCATGAAGGGGCCCTAGTTCTCCCATGCTGGCTCAGGGATTCTGGGAGTTGAAGTCCACAGAGTCATGAAGGGGCCATAGTTCTCCCATGCTGGCTCAGGGATTCTGGGAGTTGAAGTCCACAGAGTCATGAAGGGGCCATAATTCCCCCATGCTGGCTCAGGGATTCTGGGAGTTGAAGTCCACAGAGTCATGAGGGGGCCCTAGTTTCCCCCATGCTGGCTCAGGGATTCTGGGAGTTGAAGTCCGCAGAGTCATGAAGGGGCCCTAGTTCTCCCATGCTGGCTCAGGGATTCTGGGAGTTGAAGTCCACCAGTCATAAAAGAGCCGAGGTGGCCTACCCCTGGACTAGGACAACGGTCCCCAACCTTCCCAGCTTGGTGGCCCAGGCCGGGTGGGGGAGGCGCACAGCTTAGCAGTGAATCATTGATGAAGATATTGAAGATTACTGGGCCTAAAACAGAACCTTTGAGCTTCCCCACTGCTTCCTTTCTTCCATGTGGATGTAGCTCCATTGAGGAGCACAGGTCGAGTGCAATTTATGATGCTGTCTATTCCACATTTTGTTAGCTTACCAAGAAGCAGGTTGTGGTCTACTTTGTCAAATGCCTTTCTGCAAGAGCTTTAATTCATAGCCACCCCTGCAAATGCCGCTGGCTTTTAGCACTGTGAGAATACGTCCTAAGACAAAATTCATCATTATTACACAACTCGGGTTTTGAAATTCTTCCCCCGGGAGCCAAGACAGACATAATTGCTTTTCATAATAGCACTGCTATTTCTCACCAGGGATGCCAGGCCTGTCAGAAGAGAGATCAACCTTTTTTTGATCTGAGCGCAACGCCTGCTCACTTCATGTTGCTTTCTTGGCCTCTTTTGATTCTCCAATTAGCACAGGTCTGGGATCTCCTGGTAGCCTCCCATCCAAGTACTTAAAGACCCCCAATCTTGCATAGCTTTACATGTTCAGAAAGCCATGCTATCTTCCCCTCCATCCCATGATCTACTGTTGCTACAATCGATAGTAGCAACAGTACTTTCCATAACTAGCAAATAGTGACTGGCCTCTCCCCTCAAAGTTGCAGTGGTTTTATTTCTATATATCCCACCTTTATTACTGTTGATAAATAACTCAAGGTGGCGAACATACTTAATGCTCCTTCCTCTTCCTCTTTTCCCCACAACAACAACCCTGTGGGTTGGGCTGAGGGAGGGTGACTGGCGAAAGGTCACTCAGCCGGTTTGCACCTAGAAATCCAGAAATCGTGAGTTCTAGTCCAGCCAGCATGTGAAAATCATCTGGGAAATGGTTTCCAAACTTCAAAACATTGCCAAGGAATTTCCAAGGAGTCTCCAGGGGTCAAGACTAACTTGAAGGTGCACGTGCACACACACACACACACACACACACACACACACTTGCGCATGCAGGGGCGCATGCGCACACACAATCACCCCCTCAAAGTATTTTCTTCAAATTCTCCCCCCCCAATCTGGCACATGGATAGGTATGACCGCATGGTGGTGGCTTGCTTTCGGACCAAAGTCCACCTCAGCACACCCCAGTGTGCCTGGATCCTAACAAAGAGCCTTGTTGACCCTGGCAGGATATTTATTTTTAATAGCGTTGCACGTCGATGGGCTTTTTTTCCTTCCAATCACGTACAATTCTTAGAGATTGCCTGGGCAAGACCCCGCAGTGTTTTGACAAGGCTTTCCGGAAGTGCTCTGCCATGGTCTCCTCCCTAGGACTGAGAGAAAGTGGCTGTCTCAAGGTCACCCAGCTGGTTTTGTGCCCAAGGTGGCTCTAGAACTCCCAGGCTCCTGGTGTCTAGTCTGAGGCTTCACCACTACCCCAAATGGGCTTTGGTGGTCATTTATCCAGGCCCCTCAGGTTGAGATGCCATCCTGTATCCTGGTCTCCTCACACAAGTCTTGTGCACCACATATTGTGACCTCATTCAAGCAGTGATGCTCTACAGCAGGGGTCCTCAACCCTGGCAACTTTAAGACTTGTGGACTTCAACTCCCAGGATTCCTCAGCCAGCTTTGCTGGCTGAGGAATCCTGGGAGTTGAAGTCCACAAGTCTTAAAGTTGCCAGGGTTGAGGACCCCTGCACCTGTGCCGTGTCATTTACCAGCCTTTCCCCAATGGACATCTCTTTAGGCCGCCCAATCCAAGCAAGAACCCGGGCAGAAGCTCTAAAATCCTTAGTTCAACTTGCTTAAAGCCGGTTCTCGCCATCTTTGCAAAACTTCTTCATCAAGCTTCAGCCGCAGAATCCTGTCCAGGAGTCCCAAATATTATCTCCTGAACTTTGTCCACGATTCAGCTACTCAGGTAATGAGTAACCTGCTTTCTAACCGCTTCCTTCCTTCCTTCTCTTCCCACTTCCCATTCTGGTATTAGACTCCGGAACGGCTCCCAGCCAGATCAGCGCAATTCTGCCTCCGGGAGTTGCAACTCTTGACCAAGCAGACCCCCTTCCTTGCCCAGAAAACAAGCCGGCACGGCTCTCCCCACTCGGTACCCCCCACCTTGCCCCAGGGCCTCTTCTGCTGCAGCCGGGGGGGGGGGAATGACTGGGGTACTTGACCCAGTTTCTCTTGCCCCCAAGGGCCCAAGCAGCCGGGTCTTTAGGAAAGCCCATGCATAGGATGGATGGGGCACCACCAGGAAAAGAGCATCCAAGAGGTACAGATTTGCAATGGCAAACTAGAATAGAATAGAATAGAATAGAATAGAATAGAATAGAATAGAATAGAATAGAATAGAATGGACCTTGGAGATCTTCTAGTCCACCCCCCCCCCACCAAAGCAGGAATGTTCATACTACTGGGGTGAAGGAAAGATCACTTTCTGAGCTCTCCCCCCCACCTCTTGGTTCAGCAGCTGCAGGTGGCCCACGCGTTGCCCTCCCCTCTCAGCTGACCCCGCAGCGGGCGGAAGCCAGCCCGGAAAGCTCCGGGCTAAAAGGCTGAATCCGAACTCGACTCCCCTCCCGCCTAGGGCCGCCCTCGACTCTGCTCGGCCCCGAAAGCCGATCCGGGCAAACTAGCCGGGCGGGGCCGGAGAGGCCTCGAAACGCCCCCCGGGCCGCGTCCGGCAGCTGCGGCGGGAGCGGGACCCCCTCGGGCCCCGGCGACCCCTGGAGCCGGCCGGAAGGGTCCGGGGCGCCGCAAGGGCGGGCAGTCCGGGCGAGAGCTCCAGCGGCCGCCCCGGGACCCCGCCTGGCCCCCGCCTCACCTTGCAGTCCCGCAGCGCCGACATGCCGCCCCGTCCGCCGCCTCCCGTCTGCGGAGCGCAGCCCGGCGGCTCCGTCCCTGAGCCAGGAAGGGGCGGCGGCAGGCGGGGAGGAAGGCGCCGGGCGCCGCCTTCGACAGCCCCGGCCCGGCCCGCCGGGCTCCCTGGAGGCGGTGCAGGGCGAGCGGGTGCGTTGCTCCCTCCGGGCCTCCCCTGCCCTGGCCCCGGCAGCTCCCCCGAGCCCCGTTCGGGTCCCTTCGGAGGTGCCGGAAGCCGCAGCCCTGGTGGGTGCTCCGTCTCCTGCTTCCGCAGGGGGTTGGACTAGACGACCTCCAAGGTCCCTTCCGACTCTGTTATGCTACGGTATAGTTTCTTGCCGGGCAGAAGATTGAATATTTCAAGATTTCACTCTTGACGGGCTGGGAGCTACCAGCGAGCTGAAGAAGGGAAAGGGTGCCTTCGAATAATAATAGTAATAAGAAGGAGGAGGAGGAAGGAGGAGGAGGAGGAAGAAGAAGAAGAAGAAGAGGAGGAGGAGGCAGGAGGAGAAGAAGGAGAAGAAGAAGAGGAAGAAAGAAGAAAGAAGAAAGGAGGAGGAGGAGAAGAAAAAGAAGAAAGGAGGAGGAGGAGGAGGAGGAGGAGGAGGAGGAGGAGAAGAAGAAGAAGAAGAAGAAGAAGGAAGAAGGAAGAAGGAAGAAGGAAGAAGGAAGAAGGAGGAGGAGAAAGAAGGAGAAGAAGAAGAAGAAGGAAGAAGGAAGGAGGAGGAAAGAAGAAGAAGAAACTCAAAAAGGCATCAAGAGAACGGGGCAAAACTCAGCTAGCCAGCAAGGCCAATCAGCACCGTATTTTTCTTTCTACTTCAGTAGCAGAAGCCTTGTGCATGAAACAGAGTAGCCTCTGTCGGCAACCAGGCGTGCATGTGCACAAACACACACACATAACCCTTTGCATTACCAGCCTGCTAGCAAAATGAAGGAAATGCTACACCAGTGTGCAACCCAAACAAAAACAAAAAATACACAAACAGAGAGCAATCTTTGTGAGGCTTTACCACATCCTTAATTCAATGTTTCTCAACTATGGCCACTTTAACATAGCTGGGGGAAATTCTGGGAGTTGAAGTCCACACATGTTAAAGTGGCCATAGTTGGAAAACACTGTCTTAATTGTTCTTTCCTCTTTGCTTTCCAGGCTCAAACATTCCAGAATTGACAAAGTCTTCCACAATGGCCCAGAACTCCAGTTGCTCAGGGCAACCGCCCTGCTGGGGGGGTTCTAGGATCCAAACAATCTGCGTATCTGGCTTGGGCAGGATGGTGGCAAGCTGCTCTTCCTGAGTGCTCACCCCCCCTCCAAATGCACTGTGCAGAGCTCCTGCTTGTTCTGTTGGGGTACGTTGGTCAGTGTACAAAATCTGCACCCCTTCATATTTGGCCTCCCGCCTTGCAGGTGACCTGCTCAAACCCCCAGCGACGTGTCTACCAGAAGCACGACAGTGAACGGAGCCTCTCCTGCGTTTGGGATGGACAAGTTGACCTGAAGTATTCCAGGATGCCGGAAGGGACACCAGAGATCAAGAGAGGAGAACCAGATCCCCAACTTTCTCCTCCCCCTCCCTCCCCTCCTCCTCCTCCTCCTCATTGTCAGTGGTACCAAGGCACCTCCTTGGTCATGCAAACCAATGAGTGGTCAGGTCAGCTTGTGTTGAGCAAAGGCCCGGATGAAGAAAGGTCCTACTCACCCCGGGCCCTGACTCGAATTGTGATGCAGTGTGTGTCAGCCCTGTGCGGTCAGCCTCCCTGCGCTCACCACAACTTCAGCATTGAAATTTCCAGGCAGGATGTCCACCTGTTCCTCCTGTCGCCACAGAGCCTTCCTGTTTGGGAATGGCAGCCCGTGACATTCGGCTGGTGTGCACGCCTTAAAAGTTCCCTCTGGAGCTACCGCTTGAAGAGTGAAGGGGGGAGTCCTGCAGAGCACCTCATTCCCAGCAATCAACACAGTGAACCCTTTGCCTCCACTCAAGGCCTCCGCGCACCGTTGCTCCATGTCTGTGAAGACTACTATCAGTACCACGTCACCGTGCGTTATCCCCAGCGTGGACTCTATACAGTTTTGCTGCACCTAGAGGACGGGCCTCCCCTCAGCCTCAGCCTGAGCATCCAGGTGCAGCCTACTCTCCTCCATGTCTTCAGTGCTGCTTCTGACCTGCTTAGCCGAACCCAGAGGCCTCTCGCCCTCTCCTGGAGCCTCCAGCCTCTGAGCTCCAGTATAGCAGCCTACACACTGGAGGACCTGCAAGGACTGGAGGAATGGTCTCTCTCCCACAGATACAACCCTTTTGCTCTACAAAGCAATTTCTGTGCTCCGTCCATCTCTCAAGCTTCTGGGAAGAAGGTGATCTCCAGAATCTACTTCCGCACCAATAAAACTTTCTCTGAGAAGCTGAGAGGACACTTCAATTTTTCTAATGACACTCTAATTTTCCAAGGAAGCGGTGCCGCCCCAATTTCCATCAGGCTGAACCCACAGAAAATCAAAGTAGGGACGTACATTTTTAGCCAGGAGCATGGGCTCTTGTATTCTACCCAAGAAGGCAGTGGGCCCTCCAGTCTCCACCAGCTCTTTTTCCAACAAGTGACCCTTTCTACCCTGATTGCTATTGAATTTGTGAAGATACAAGGGTTCCAGTTCAGCGTGCACTTGTATCTGAACCGAAAGGAGAGTCTCTTCAAATCCTTAGGTGAGAAAGAAATTGAAGTTCACGTTTTTAACAGCCATTCTCCCGATAAAAACTTTGCCTATGTTGTGTGGTTCATTCCTGTGCCACACCCCCATTTGCAGTGTGACTGGGCTTTCCATCTGCAGCTTTTTCATTCCAGAAGGGAACGTCTCCTTTGGAATAAAACGTACACATATAGGGACCGTGTTAAAGATGTCACTCGTTTTCTTCCTCATTCTGTCTTCTCTTTCAGACCCACGCAGTATGCAGGCTTTGTAGCAGAAGTGAATTGCAGACAAAATGGACTTGTACGGGCTGTTTTAAAAGCCACTCTTGGGGCTTATGCTTTGAGGGTGTTGGAGCCAGCTGTGCCCTGCCAAAAAAGCTACTGCCGTAAACTGACCATTGTAATCCATAAACCCAGCCCGTTGGATCCTGTGCTGCGTTACAGGAGAGAGAAAGCCATCACTTTGCAAGCAACAGCCAAAGTGAAATGTAGGACCCGTCCAGATCCAGATTTCCTTTGGAAAATATACAAGCTCAGCACTGCATGGTCCACTCCAGATTGGCCAAACCCGCTCACACTCCCTGAAGGGATGAATACAAGCAGTGTGGTGTTGCACATACCCGGAAATGCCCTGTTGTGTGGTTTCTATCGTGTCAATTTGACCATGAGCGTGTATCTACCTGAAGAAAATATAACATTCATTCAGTCTGATTCGGTTTTCCTCCAGATTCTAGAAAGTGGGTTAAGGGCAGTCATAGCTGGAGGCCTGTTCCGGATCATTGGCATTTCTGATCAGTGGTCCTTGGATGGGTCCATATCCTCAGATCCTGATTCGACTGAGCCTCTGGAAGGAATTCTGTTTCACTGGTTCTGCAGCAAACGGGAATTAGACTATTCTGCTATGAAGTTAAGTCCAGGTCAGAAATGCCACTCTAGGCAACATGATCTGTCCTGGACCCGCTCAAAAGAGCCGGTGCAGGTCATGGAAGTGAAGACCCTCCAGGAAAACACAACATATTATTTTAAGCTGGTCATCACCAAGCAAAACCAATCTGCACACGCGTTTCAAGCAGTTCACATCCTCGCTGGTTCTGGGCCTGTCCTACGCATTGCCTGTCTGGAAAACTGCGAGAAAGCCATCAAAGCCACCGAAAGATTGATTCTGTATGGAAAGTGTCTGAACTGTGAAAAGGACCGCTTGGTTTACTTTTGGAGCCTCCTTTCAGCAGATTCCAAGGAAATATATTTTGATTGGGCTTCTAAAACCACCACTGGGAGAACAAGTCCATATTTGCATATAAATTCTTTGGCCTTTGGATCCATGGCTGGCCAGCTGTACATCCTTAAACTGACAGTGAGTGGGCAGGAAGCCCAGCTGGCTGTGTGTGGCTATTCCTTCTATGTCCACGTCCCCCCTCAGATTGGAAAATGTTTTATCGAACCAAGGGAAGGCATTGCGCTGATGACCAAATTCAGTCTCCAGTGCTCTGGATTTGATGACAAGAAGGGACCTCTCCTTTACAGAGTCATCGCCCGTCCTGATCTAACCCAAATAGCTAACGTATCATCTTTGCAAAACAATACATTTGGAATCCTAGTTTATCTTGGTCATCAGCAGAACATCCCACCCTCGTTTCTTCCCAGCGGTATACCGTCTGAAAAATATGCTCTGGATATACTTGTTCAAGTTTACGACACTAATGATGCTTTTTCTCAGGTCAGGTTGCAGGCAACGGTATACGAATCAAGGACCAGCAAGCCAACGGATGTGGTTCTCAGTGAACTGTATCGCCTAATCAGACAGCCCAATAGCTCTCTTTCTGCCTTCCTTGACACCGAAGATTACTTTCACACGGGCTTCCTTATCTATATGGTGGCTTCTGAATTAAATAACATTGAGCCGTTGCCTGGATTTTACCATTCTAAAACTGAACTACGAGAGTTGCTACTAAATGAATCTTCGCAGATTCCTATAACCGAGACAGGGATACTAAACCAAATCATCTCCAGCATTTGTCAAATAACGCAGAATGCAAATGAAGTCCATAGGAAATCCCAGCGGGTCGCGGTCCGAATCCTCCAAAAGACCATTGAAGCTCTGAAAAGGCACAGGGACACCGATCTCGGCTCTAAAGAAGCTGAGGTCTTCGCTGGTGGCATTTTTACCGGGCTGTCCAATGTGTTAAGAGCTTCCCTCTTAAACCCCGGGAATGGGTCTGTGAACACCATCAAGGAAATAATCTCCATGTCAGAATTATTGGCAGATATAGTTTTACAAGGCAAAGTCCCTGGAGAAGATCACGTTAATATGGAAGCCAAAGGCTGGTCCATCCATTTGTGGAAAGATGAAAAGTGGGACGTTTCTGGGACTCTCACTGGGAGAAGATCTTGTAAGAATTGCTTTTATCCTAAAGTGAACTTGGAAAGCCAGGCAGAGTTACCAGAAGATACTCCAATTTCCATGGTTCATTATGTATTTGAGGAGAATCCTTTCCCTTGGTTGATGAAGGCAGTAGACAACCGCACGGTCATGATGGGGTTCAAAGTGACTGGTTCCAAAGCAAACGGGGACATCATTGAAGTCATCCCTAAAGTGGCTGAAGTGATCATGGATAGAATGGATAAGGATCCTGTCGCATTTAATCTGACGATAGGGCTGGATAAAAAGCGTGTTGTAACAGCTGGTGGGTTTAGCATAGAAGTGCATAGAAACTCTCCAGACATATACGTCCAGATTTTGTGTCATAGGAACATTACTTTCAATGTCTCCATTTACTTGGGACTCAATTTTAGCTACCCCCCAGTTGTGTCTTACACTGCTTTCTCTGACAAGCCTCCTACCCCACAGAAAAGGGGGACTAATAGCGAATGTGCAATTAAGGCTCCATATGTCATTTGCCTTCCACGAGCCTTGCTGTGGTCTCAGGTCCTGGCCAGAGCTGCAAGTAAATGGAACATTTCCGTGGTCCTAAGAGCTCCACCCTTGGTGAGAAGGCAGACCACCAAGATAGTTCACATTGTGGTTTTTACTGCAAGCTGCCGAGATCTGGGTCACCTTCCAAACTTTGAACCCTCCGGAGAGACCTGCCAGCTTGGCCCTCGGACCAGATTGTCCAAACTCCACTGTGTCTGTGGAGCAAACCCCAAGAAGGCTCAGCACCAGTTATCAAAGCTGCCTAAACCTGAAGTCAGATTTGTGGGTGGCACCTTTGTTATTTATCCCAATCCTTTGGACATCAAGAAAGTACTCTTAGCAGATTTTGACACAAATCCAGTGACGGTTTTGACTGTGTTTTTCATTTTTGCCGGCTACATCTTCTGTTCATCCTGGGCCATAATTAGAGATAAAGATGACATGAGGAGAAAGAACAAAATCTTTGTCTTGCCAGATAACGACCCTTATCACAGGATGCACTATCTGGTCACCATCTATACCGGAAGTCGCTTGGGATCCGGAACCACGGCGGATGTTTTCCTTGAACTGGTTGGGAAGGATGGCTACAGCGACGTCCATCATATGAAGCACCCCAAATTCCCAACCCAGTATCGTGCAGCTGTTGATACTTTTCTTTTAAGTACAAGGTATGACATAGGGGATATTTATTGCCTTCACATCTGGCACAATAACGTTGGTTCTTCCCCAAACTGGTACTTAAGCAGAGTCAAGGTATTTAATGTGGACACTCAAAAATCGTGGCTGTTCATATGTAGGAAGTGGCTAGGCCTTGGCAAGGCGGATGGCAAAATAGAGAGATACATTTTTTCTTCAAATCTGAAATCAAGGTTAGAGAAAATGGATTTCTTTTTGATAAGCCTGGCTAGAGACTTAGAAGATAATCACCTCTGGCTTTCCATATTTTCTCAAGTGGTCACTGGTAGTTTCAACAGGGTGCAAAGAGTGTCTTGTTGCCTGGCTATCATGCTTTCAACTTTGCTCCTGAACATCATGTTCTTCAGTGGTCAGGAAGAAGAAGGAGTTATCTCACTAAAATTCCGGATTATAAGGTCCATGTATATCGGGTTCTTCAGTGCTCTGTGTTGTGTTCCTTTACAGGTGACCATGACCGTCTTGTTTAGATACTCCCAGGACAAGCCTTCTGATGACAAGGATGATATGGTGCCTGACTACAGTCCCTCATCCTCAGAAACAAGTGAGGAAGACGATGAGAGCTCCTCCTCGTCTACTACTGACGAAGAAGATGAGACCAAAGCAGGGGGAAGCTCAGCTAATGTCCCAGAAAAGGAGCCCCCTAAAATTAGTACCAAAAAAAGGTTGATTATGCTGATCAAGGTGTTCACTCGAAAGCCACAGTTTGCTTGGTGGTGGAGATACGTCGCCTGGGTCATCGTTTTTTTCATGTCTTTCATCTCCTCCGTGTTCATCATCTTGTATGGCCTCACCTATGGCTACAGCGCCTCCACAGAATGGTTCATAGCATCCATGACATCATTTTTTGAGAGCGTCTTTCTGCTGCAAACCCTAAAGATGGTCCTCATCTCCGGGGTGAGCACCATTAGCCTGAAGTACTGCAAGAACATCTCCTGGATATCAGCAGAGCAATACCAGAAGATGAAGCTTCTCAGAGTGAACATCGATCCCAGGGACGTCAGAAAGATCCACCACGAACTGATGAGGATTAGGCAGAGCAGGGAATATGAGCCTTTGGAGGAGGACGAAGTCGTCATCTTAAGGAAAAAAGTACGAGCACAACACCTAGCATTTGTTTTCATAAAGGACATCATTTGTCATCTCATCTTTGCCTCTTGTGTTTTAACTGTGGCTTACTCTACTGTGCCCACCATTTCATTTTATCACAATAAAGTGATCCATGATAAATTTTCCCTTGGTCTGTCCAAAGTAACAAAGCTCGAGGACATTTACGTTTGGATGAGTGACACTTTTGTACCATTGATACACAATGTCTATCAGCCCACCTACCTTTCGGACTCCTGGTCCAAAATCCTTGGTTTGCCCAGAATGAGGCAGGTGAGAGGACTGCATCTTGAAATGCCTTGTTTTCCTCCAGGCCATTTTGCAAACAATTACCTGATTGGCCAAAAACCCTGTCACTATGATTTTGCTGATGACCCAGAAGATCAAAAGCACTACCTTGGGTCATGGACCAACCCAATCGAGAAGTCCGTCTCCAGTCACATTGCCAATTTTCAAGGGTTCACGTATCAGTCAGATATTGACCAGTGGGAGTATAAATCTTATGGCATGGTAAATTCATATGGCCCAGGAGGATATTCATTTTATTTTTTTCCAGGAGAACAACGACCGAATACAACAATAAGATTGGAAGATCTGCAAAGCAACACGTGGCTTGATAAACGGACCCGGGCTCTAATTTTTGAGCTGACAACCTTTACTCCAGATGTGGAGCTGTACTGCAGTGTCACAGTCATTTTTGAGTCTACCAACTTGGGCATTATTAGTTCAACTTTGTCAGTTCATTCCTATAAGCTCTCTAAATTCCAGTATGAAGCCACATCTCGGATGGTGCTTTATGGAATCATCATCTACATTCTTGTGTTCTACTTAGCAGATGAATTTCATATGTTACGTCAAGAAAGGATAGGTTATCTCCAAACAGCAACAAATTTAAATAATTTCGCCATAAAGACCATCTGTATGTTTTTTATATTACTCATTGCCCTGAAATTCAAGATGGCATTTACCTTGCTGGAGTTTTACCTGCTTAATCCAGAAGAATTTGTCCCCTTCCAGGTTGTTTCTCAAATTGACCAACTCTACAGGATGGTGGCAGGCATTTTAGGTTTCCTACTGGTGCTGAAACCCTACCGATATTTCAGGTTCTTGTACAAAGTGCGTCTTGCAGAACAAACCATGTCAGCAGTCTTCCCCATGTTCCTTCATCTGACAGGCCTCGCCATTCTGCTCTTTTGCACCTTCATGTCCTTTGGATATCTCATATTTGGTCAGTATGAGTGGACTTTCAGTACTTGGCTTTACTCTCTGCAGACCGTCGTTTCCTATTGCTTTTCAGGATTTAGGCAGATGGATGTTGCATCGAGATGGTGGCTCACAATATTTTTCCGAGCTTCATTTCTATTTACAATGATGTTCATCTTCATCAATTTGTGGAGAAGTCTGTTAATATCAACTTACACATCCATGAAACAGACTGTTTATGAGCAGCATTCGGATGAGGCAGAAGCCATAAACTTTTTGTATTTGAAGTTGAGAAGCCTATGGTGTAATTTAACCCGCCAGCCGGACTCTGGAGAGGATCAAGCCAACGTTACCATCTTCGGGAAATCGGTAGTTAAGGGTGCTCAACAGCCAGGGCTGAAATGCCGTAAAATAGAAAGCAAGAAAATGGTTTTTCTTACCGCTTGAGAAAGGCTTCAGTAAAAAGCAGGTACATTTTTTAACTGCTTCTGTCCCAAAGAGTTTGCAGTTTCAAAAGGTTACCTTGCAACTATCTCCATCTTTGATGCAATCCTCAGATTCTTATTTTTCCTGTAACAACAAGCAGCCCATTCCTTCTTACACATTGCCATGTTTTTTTTAAACTGTTCTGTTCTATATTCCAGTTATTATTCTAATAAACAATATATTTAAACCATGGGCTTTTTCAAGTGTTTTTTTTGGAGAGGGGATTAATAAGATTAGACAATTCTGCCATTGCAGCAAATTCTATTTGTATTGCATTTGCAATCAGATTGAAAAAATAAAATCAAATAATGAACAAGTAAGTCAGTGCAAGACAAGAGAACTGAGTGTGTTGCCACTTTTCTAGTTTTTAGTCTGCTATTTCTAAAATCATTGCCAGTATTTTGTGTGATTGTAAAAGTTGTGATATAGTTGTAGTTTAAAAAGTTAGCTCTTGAAGTTGTGTAATCAAAATGTACTGTAGGACCCAGAGCAAATAAGGCTCACGGCAGTATTTATTCACCGAACAGTGTGCAATATAGAACTTCCTGACAGAGAAGGAATGGGGGGGGGGAATTCCTATAGACCAGGGTTAGGCAACCATGGCTCTTTTATGACTCGTGGACTTCAACTCCCAGAATTCCTGAGCCAGCCTGGCTCAGCTTGGAAGCCTCTCCCTTTCCCCTCAGCATAACTGGCTCAGGAATTCTGGGAGTTGAAGTCCATGAATCATAAAAGAGCCAAGGTTGCCTACCCCTGGTCTAGACAAAAGGGTTTCTCAGAACCAGACACTTGAAGGTTGCCTTTTTTAATGTGCCAATTAGTATGCATTCTTTCTGTGTTTCTATTTTGCTAACATGCTCCTTACTCCTTGAAGAATTTGTTTTGCTCACCAAATTTACAGCCACAATCTTCCACAAAATACCCATCAAATGCTACCAGTAGATATGGCCATTATAACATGAGGACATAGCCTAGTATTTCCAGTATTTGGACTTTGTAATTGTGGAAGTCCGAATCAAATGGGTTAAATTAATGCAAGCAGTTGAAATATATTTCACTATTTTTATTTTATAATTACTGCTCTCAAATTTTCCCAAATTACTTGGTTTGCTTTGTTTTAAGTTGGCCATTAAAACATGGACCGGAATTTTGGTGGCCATATTGAAAGTGGAAATGGGCCACCCAGGGCAACCAAAGAAAGATTCTAGAATCCATTTGCTCACTTCCTCCCGTTGGGATCTCTAAGGCTGCTAAACAGCAGCAACTGCCATGCCTGGCCCTACCGAAGCCGTTTTCTTCCTGGCGAGAATCCTGCCCTTCCTTTGGCCTCTGCTCCCCCTCTCCTGCTGGTCTGGCGGCTGCTCCAGCACCCTGACAGCACAGCTTCATCTAATGCCACCACCGCTGTCGGTCACCTGCGCCAAGCCTGAGAACCGTGTCTATCGACAACAGAACCACCCTTTCCAGGTCTCGTGCCTTTGGGACAGATATGTGGTGTTGCACTACTCAAAGGCCCTGGGACAAAACCCCCAGGGGGGAGGGGCAGAGTCTCCAGTGCCCCCTCTCTGCCACTGGTATCGGGATGCCATCCTGGCCAACCAGACTACTTCCTGGACAGGCGAATTGATGCTCGGTCCAGGCCTGCCACAGGAAGGTCCCCATCCACCTTGGGCTAGTACTCAGATCTCCGTGCAGTGCACCTCCGTTTCATGCTTGGCTCCCTTGTGCTTGTATCACAACCTGAGCATTGAGGTTGTGGGGCAAGATATTCATCTCTTTCTGCTGCAGCCTCACCTACTTCCCATTTTGGAGAGGCAGCCGGTGCGCTTGGGCTGGTGTGCACGCCTCAAGAGTTCGACCTGGCGCTACCACTTCAAGAGCCATGGGGGTCATCCTGAGGACCTCCTCATTCCCACCAACCAGCACAATGATACCCTCCTACTTAGTGACTACCCCAGTGCAGAATTGTACCAGCTCTGCATGTCTTACTATAGCTACCACTTGACTGTGCAGTACCCACTCCGTGGATCATACATCGCTTCGATCAGCTATCAGCCGGGACCCCAGAGCAGCCTCAGCCTGGATTTCTTTGTGGAGCCTGCTCTGCTGTTTGTTTTCAGGGTAACCTCCCAGTTGCAGAGACGGTCACAGGGGGCCCTGAGCCTTTCCTGGAACCTGCAGCAGCTCAGCCCAGAAATAGTAGCCTACCAACTCCTGAACACACAGGGATACCCAGAGTGGTCCCATTCCTATGATTACAACCCGTTTGGTCTGCACAGCCATTTCTGTACTGTGCCCACATCATACCAGACCAAGGAAACAGTTGTGGCCAGTGTGTACTTCCATACCAGCCAGAGGGTAGCAGAAAGAGTAAGAGGAAGACTTGATTTCTCAAACAGGACCTTAATTTTCAGAACAAGCAGGACAAGGTCAATTTCCATAAGACTCAACTTACAGGAAAACACAATTAGCACTTACATTTTTAGCCGTGCCCAAGGCCTCTACTACTCCACCCAAAAGGGCAACTTGACCAACGGCCTTGTTGAGAATGCCAGCCTCTGCTATGTACTTTATCAGCAAGCGGGCTTGTCTTATCTGATTACAGTTAAATTTGTGCAGCTGCAATTATTTAGATTCAGCCTGGATATTTATCTGAATCGGAAAGAGGCTCTGTTCCAAAGTCTAGGGGAAAAGGAAATGGACATTTATGTCTTCAACAGCACTTCTCCTGACAATAGTTTGGCCTATGTCGTGTGGTTCATCCCTGTTCAGCATCCACTTCTGCAGTGTGAGTGGGGTTTCAGTCTGCAAGTATTTGATCCCACGGGCAGGCATCTGGTGAAAAACGACAGTTTTGCCTACATTGATCAGACCCCAAATGCAGCCCATTTCCTTCCTGACTCTGCCTCCACTTTCAATCCTGCCTCGTATGCAGGATTTGTTGCCAGAGTAGAATGCATAGAGAGTGCAAAAATTCCTATAGTATTCATGGCAAGGTTTAATATTTACGCGTTGAAAGTCATAGAATCCCAACTTGCTTGCCAGCAAAAAACGTGCACCATTCCCAAAGTTAGGATCCACCGGGCTGTTAATACCAAACACAACCTGTATTACACACAGGGGAGTGAATTTACTCTTGCAGCAGACATGCAAGTCAGTTGTCCAGGCCCCAAAGCAACTAAAGTTAGCTGGAACATCTATAAAGTGTCTAATCTGTCAGATACACCAGACTGGTCAAAGCCTTTTAATCCACCTGGCATTGAAGGAAGAAATTTCATCACATTAAAAGTCCCTTGCTCCAGCTTGGATACTGGCCTATATATTTTTAATTTTACTGTGCAATTAATTTCATCCACTTTCCTCCAGAAGATGGAGCGGTCGGATGCAGTCTTGGTTGAAGTTGGGACGGATCGATGGGGTGCTGTCATCAATGGAGGCCACTTTCGGTCTGTTGGATTTTCTGACCGGTGGATTCTAAAAGGATCTGTCTTGTCTAATGGTGAACTGGTCAGTCTGTCTCAGGGACTGTCCTATACTTGGTATTGCACGAAACAGGAAACCGACTATACATCGATGACCCTCAGCAGAGCTGGGAAATGTTATCCAGATCAGATTGATTTGAAGTGGGCCACATCCTCTGAATCAGTTCAGATGGTACTTCCTGAAATTCTTCAAGCCAATAATACATACCATTTTCTCCTGGTAGTTCAAAACGGTAGCAGGATAGCTCATGCTCAGCAAACCATACACGTGGAGGCTCGCGGTGCCCTCACTCTGAACATTGCATGCACTGAAAATTGTGGAACTTCAGTAATTTCAACACAAAGGTTTTCTCTGTCTGGTAAATGTGGGAACTGCCGGGAAATCAAATCCTGGTATTATTGGTCACTGCGCTCGGCCCAGTCCAATGAAATCAAATTTGACTGGTCTTCCAAAACAACTACTGGAAGATCCAGCTCATATCTACATTTCAAAGCCTTTGCTTTGGTCTCCATTGCAGAAGAGTCCTATATTTTGAGCCTAAAAGTCATCACCAAAGAGGGACAGTCCTCTATCTGTGAATATTCTTTTTATGTTAATGCGCCACCACAGATAGGAAAATGTCTCCTTAATCCAAGGGTAGGGACAGCTTTTCTAACAAAATTCATTATCCAGTGCAATGGATTTGAAGACAGAAATCAGCCTCTTGCCTATAAAGTAATAGCAGCGCCAGATGAAATTAAAATTAGTCCTATATCCTCAATTCAGAATAATACTTTGGGGATAATCATCTATGCTGGACATGAATCCAAAACTCCCTGGTCTTTCCTCCCTCCTGGAAGACCATCACAGAACTCCGCTTTGACTATATACGTTCAAGTTTTTGATGCCCTTGGTGCATCTTCTCAAGTCACTTTGCAAGCAACGGTGCTTGATCCAAGACAACCAAAGACCAATGCTCTCCTCCATCAGCAGCTACATGATTTGATTAATGGATCAAGTGCCCCTATGGCCAAGTTGCTCATCACCAAGGATTACTTGAATATAGGCTATATTGTATACATGGTGGCCTCAGCCTTAAACCATATTGAAGCTTCACCCTCCAATCAGGTTCCTAAAGCAGATTTGCGTCAACGCCTCCTCCATATAACCACAAGGATTCCTAGTAATAGTATCCAGGAAATCAATCAGGTGATTCTAAGCATTAGTCAAGCAACGTGGGAAATTGCTGAAGTCACTAAAGCATCCCAGCTGCTTGCAGTAAGAAAATTAAAAACAGTCAGCGAAGCTCTGAGAAGACACAGGGAGGATCAAGGTTTAGGCTCAAGGGAAACTGAGATTTTTAGCAGTGGGATTCTCACAGGATTGTCCAATATCTTGGGGGCTTCCCTCTTGAACCACAGAAATCCTAATGTGGACGCCATTAAAGAAGTTATTTCTGTGACAGAAATATTAGCAGATCTCATTCTACAAGGCAAAGTCCCTGGTGGGCCTGAAACTAAAATGGCAGCCCAGAACTGGACCATCCGCCTTTGGAAAGACAAAACATGGGACATTTCTGAAACTTTTTCAAAGAGGAAGCAATGTAGGAACTGCTTTTATCCAACACTGAAGCAGGGATCTCATGGGGAGCTGGAAGAAGAGAATGTCATTTCCACTGTTCTTTATGAATTTGAGCAGAATCCTTTCCCTTGGCTGACTTTTGCTGACAATATTGGCACAATGGTGACAGGGTTCAAAATGGTGGGGACTGATTCTAAGGGGGACCCAACCAGCATCACCCCTGATGTGTTCGAAATGATTTTGACTAGAAAAGACAAGGCCATCTTTGACCTGACTATAGGGCCAGATAAAAAACTTCCTAAAACAACGGGTGGCTTCAACTTGGACATTAAAAGAAACTCCAGTGACATTTTTATCCAACTTGTGCCCAAAATGAAAATTACTTTCCAGGTATTTATCTACCTAGGTGTCAATTTGAGCCATCCCCCCTTAGTTTTATATAACGCTTCTTATTTAAGTCCTCCAACAGTCATCCAGAAGGATACAACTATCGCTGGGTGTGCTATCAAAGTCCCATACGTCCTTTGCCTTCCAAAGTCATTGCTTTGGTCTCCAGCCTGTAACGGGGGAGCAGACACACTCAAACTTTCCATTGTCCTGCAGTCACATCCAATTGTGAGAAGCGAAACTGCAACATTTGTCCGCGTTGCTGTCTTTGCAGCAGACTGCTTGGCTCTTGAAGGCATGCAGGATCAGTGGAAAGAAGAAAGCTGCAGCCTTGGGCCTCAAACCAGCTGGTCAAAAATCCACTGTGTCTGCAAAGCCCAAAAACACAGCCCAAAGTCAACTAGATTCAGTTCAAGAGGGGCCTCAGGAGCCAGAATCCGATTTTTTGCTGGCAAGGTACTTTTATTTCCCAATCAAGTTGACATGAAAATGTTCCTTTTACAACCAACAGGAGAGAATCCTGTCCTGGGGTTGACTGTGTTTGCTGTTTTCCTAATCTACATTTTCTTGGCTGTCTGGGTGAGAAGAAAAGACAGAACTGATATTGAAGAGCAGATCATAGATTTGCCAGATAACGACCCCTTTCACACCAGGAGATACCTCGTGACCATCTATACTGGGAGCCGCCCAAATGCAGGGACCAACGCCGATGTGTTCATCGACCTGGTTGGCCAGAACGGGTCAAGTGATGTGCACCTCTTAAAGCATCCAACATTTCCAAAGATCCTTCAGAACAGCTGCGTCGATACTTTCATGCTAACTACTGAGAAAGATTTGGGAGACCTCGTCTCTATCCACATCTGGCACAATTATTGTGGCTTCGGTCCGAACTGGTACTTGAGCCGAATCAAAGTCCTGAGCATAGACACAAACAAGTCATGGCTGTTTCTGTGTAGAAGGTGGTTGGCCCTTGGCAGGAATAAGTACCAAATAGAATGGACTTTTGAGGTCATTGATCCACAAGTCCCCATCAGCAGAATTGATTATCTATTGATAATGCTTAGCTATCGCTTGTTCCATGATCACCTCTGGTTCTCCATCTTTGTTCGCAGCCTTGACCGCTCTTGGACCAGATTTCAGAGGCTCTCCTGTTGCTTGGTGATGCTTTTAACCTCCCTGATGATCAACACGATAATCTTCAACACTAAGAAAGAAGAACAGGTCCACCTCCTAGAACTGCAGTATTTGAGATCCGTGAGAGCTGGCGTTCTCAGTGCCCTCATCTCCATTCCGGTGGGATGGATTGCAGTGAGCTCGTTTAAGTACTCCACGAAAGGGTCTTCCCAGGGTCAGGGAAAGGAAAGTTTCACTTGCTTGCCTGAAAGTCTTCCTAAGGCAGGGACCCAAATTTCGGAGATAACATCAGAGCAGTTTTCAGCCACGGATAACAATTTTAGTAATAATTACGCAACAGAAAAGAAAGCAACTTTGGGTAAAACTCAGAAATTGCAATGGCGCAGATGTTTGTCTTGCAGCGCATGGTTCTTTGTCTTCCTCATATCTGGGGTAGCATCAATTTTCATCACGTTCATTGGCCTGTCTTTTGATAACAAAACATCCTCTGAATGGTTAATAGCTGCTCTGATCTCGTTCTGTCTCCACGTGAGCTTCTTTGAGACCTTACAAATTGTTATTTCCTCAAGCTGGAATATCTGTTTGGAAAAATACTGTGCAAACATCCCATGGCAAAGCTTTCGAGATATGAAGTACGAACCAAGAACGATGGAAGCTGATGAGATGATGAAGTTGCACAATGACCTTGTTCAAGTCAGAGCTTCCAAGAAATACCAACCGATCAAAGAGGAAGACGTTAAAGCCCTGCAAAAGAAGCAGATGATTCAACATCTAGCTTACAAATACGTAAAGGACATGATCTGCCACTTTATCTTCTTGACTTTAATTTTTACAATCTCGCATCCAATAGACGTTACTACAGCCTTCTTTTACAATCGAGCCATGTCTAGAAAATTTTCTCCTAATTTACCTGATCAGAATGGAGTACAGGATGTTTACAGGTGGGTAAACAACAGATTTCTGCCGCTGATACACAATCCCTATCACCCAAGCTATCTTCTGAACACCTGGTCCACAGTGCTCGGGTTGCCCAGAATGAGGCAAATAAGAAGGAAATCTGATGACAGATGTTTACTTTCTCATCAATTGAAAAACATATTTTTGCTGCATAATATTAATTGCAAGAATAAATATGGATTTAGCCAAGAAGATCAAACTAACTACATGGGCTCCTGGTCATCTCCTACCAAAGCCTCCGTTCCCAAGAACCATGCTGAGTTTCTAGGCTTCAGTTATGAGCCAAGTAATACCCAATGGGAGTACAACTCCTACGGACAATTAAATGACTATCCTTCCAGGGGATATACTTTTTATTTTTTCCCTGAAGAACCGCAAGTAAATTCAACAAAAAGGTTGGAAGCTTTGGAAACAAAAAGCTGGATTGACAACAAGACGTGGGCAGTGATTTTTGAATTAACAGCTTTTAACGTTGATGCCAATATGTTCTGCAGCATTTCTGTCATCTTTGAACTTTCTTTACTCGGCCCTGTAAATGCCAGCGTCTCCGTGCATTCTTACAAACTCCCGTTTTTCACACATCAAAGCGTGAGCCAGATCTTCTTCTTTTGTCTAACGATATACATACTCATTTTTTATATCGCTGACGAATGTCGCATGGTATACCGAGAACGACTGAGCTATTTTACAATCGCTACCAACCTGATCAACTTAGGGATAAAGACCGTCTGCATCATCTTTCTGGTGGTGCTTGTGTGCAAATTCAAGCTTTCTTCTGACTTGGTGCAGTTTTACTTACTTCATTCCCAAGAGTTTATTCCATTCCATACAGCTTCCGAATTTGACCAGACACTCAGAGGCATTCTGGGGGTTTTGGTTTTTTTCCTGGTTCTGAAAACATACCGCTATGTCAGATTTCTGTATGATTTACGCTTAGCCCAAAAATCCCTCAGAACAGCCCTCCCTGGGATCATCAATATAGTCGTAATGGGTGGCATATTCTTCAATGCATATACGGCCCTTGGATACGTGGGGTTTGGCCAGCATGAATGGAACTTCCGTAGCATGATGTATTCCTTCATGACTGTGTTGTCTTATTGCGCCTTAACATTTAGGAACACTGAATTTTTGTCTTCCAAACTTCTCGGAGGTTTTTTTTTAGGATCCTTTCTTCTGGTGATGATCTGCATTTTTGTCAATTTAAGTCAAGTCATCATCATGTCAGCTCACATTGAGATGAAGGAAACTGTTTACAACGAGGCTTCCAATGAAGCAGAGGTAATGTATTTTATACTCCAGAAGATCTACAGAATGTGGTATTTTGCCAGCACCGGTACCCATACAAAATCAGAGACTGATTTGTTTAACACTGTACTGTATGGGAAATTTAAGAAACGTAGGAAACAGCTCTTGAGAAAACGGTTGGGAAGGAAAGAAATGCTTTATGTTGTTATCTGAGGAAAACAGTCGGAAGCAGGTGTTAATTATTTCCCTGGATTATTCTTTTGGATCATACTGAATTCCCAACCATTATCTATTCCCATTCCAGTTAGTCTTCCACTGCTTTGATTTAAAATGGCCATTCTGTTTTATTCTGAAAGTCCTACAGCAGATGAGTTCCTAGCTCTGGGCTAGTGACCAATCTGATTTTCATCAGCAACAGGGTCGAATAACAGGAGATAGGAGTGAAGTCCTTGCTGGGGAGACATTTAGCTTGCTCAAAATCTGTTCAGAATGAGGACCTCCTAAACATCAGGCAGTAACTGTGGTCTGACCAACTCAGAAGAAGCAGAAGAAACCACAAGAAGGTTTACAAGAAAAAAAATAAGAAAACCCAGGTACATTTTTGGTCACAAGATCCTTCACTGGGGCCAATCCACTCTGTACTCCTTTTGGAAAGTCAACACAGTGGTGGGAAGTTCTCCACATCAAGATCAGCTGCTACAAAGAACCAAGACACCACCACACGATGCCCTGTAGAATGTGCACACATACATCGGATACCCAGAGAGGAGAAATATTTACAGGGGGTCTGCAGGGGAGATGGAGAAGTAGCGATCAAGAAATTCAAGATGGTGGCTGAGACTATCTGACTGAAACCTGACCCCTTTTAACGCGCTTCCTGCCTGTGAGGCACGTAAAAGAAAGGTGAAGCTTCAACTCAACAGCCTCTCACTTATGCTTTAGATCCCCTTTCCTACCAACACCCCCAGACGTATCTCTCTTTTGTGGGATTGGGTTCCCAGAAATGCTGTGCAGTTGGGGTACTTCCTGACTGACGTCTTGAACTTTTTTCTCCTGACTGCCTTGCCTGGTTCCTATATTTCCTTTCTCTATCCTCATTTTCTTACTTTAAGAGACTTTCCCAGGACTGCCACTTTTTTGCACTTCTTATGTGATGTATGAAATCGAGTGAAGTGAAAGTTCTTTTTTAACCAGTCAGTTCTAAGCATCTCTCTGTGTTAAAACTTCCATTGATCTGAATAAATAACATAGTTTTGTTCAGTTAAGTCTTTCATTGATATTAACATTGCCTGTTTTTGTTATACCTTTCTGGAATATTTCCAGTTTGATTTGATTTCTACCTCCCTATTCAGTTTGGAATAGCCACAGTAAGAGCACTGAGACTTATACACCGCCTCACAGTGCTTCACAGCCGTCTCTGAGCGGTTTACAGAGTCAGCATTTGCCCCCAACAATCTGGGTCCTCATGTTACTGACCTTGGAAAGTCAAAAGGCTGGGTCAATCTTGAAGTGGTAAGAATCAAACTGCTGACAGTCGGCAGAATCAGCCTGCAATACTGCAGTCTCACCACTGCGCCACCACTGCTCTTGGTATAGAGCAGAGTTTCTCAACCTCAGTCATTTTAAGAGTGGGGACTTCAACTCCTGGAATTCTGCGACCAGCATGCTGGCTGGAGAATTCTGGGAATTGAGCACCACACATTTTAAACGTTTCTGAGGTTGAGAGACAGCGGAATACAGAATACTAGAGTTGGAAGGGACCTTGGAGGTCTTCTAGTCCACTCCTCTGCTCAAACAAGAGACCCTATATTAGCCTGGACAAAGGGCTGTCCAATCTCTTCTTTAAAACCTCCAGTGGTGGAGCACCCACAGCCTCAGGAAGCAAACTCTTCTGGAGCCTCCAGCCACTTAAACATCTTCGTTGCTCTTCTCTGCACTCTTTCTAGAGTCTCAACATCTTTTTTTGACCAAAACTGGATACAATATTCCAAGCATGATTTTTTTTTAACTTTCAACTTTTGAATCATATTTGTTTCCCAAAATGTTGAGAAGTTGGAAGTGCCAAGCTTCCAGAGCACCTTTTTTTCATAAGGGATGGATGAGTCTTCAGGGAAACGGCTCCTGTTGGCTACTCTGAATGGGGTTTCAGAAATCCTATGGCCTAATTGCAGCCCATCATATTTTTAATACATTCAGTACAAAGTTCTCAGTGGCAGAGAAGTTGTTGGTCATAAATCTATAAAGAGCAACTGAGATGGAGCTAGACTCTAAAAAAAATTATTGTACTAACTTCATGTGGACAGTTAAGGGAATCTTTGAAGACTCCAGTTTCATCATTTCTCTGAACGCTCCATGCATGGATCTTTCCGAACCAATAATCTCAGGTTATCTGATCAGGTCATAAGTGGTCCTAGATTGATTTCATGGGAATAAATATTGGCATTACCAGATTGAAGTATGGTTTAAAGCGATGTTATGTTTAAAAAATACCATTTGGAAAAAAAATCTTAAAATATCATCAATATCTAGCGTACTGATGTAAAGCACATAATTCTGATGTTGACGACAATAATAATTTCTTCAAGAACAAACATTCTTGTGACTGTTTCTCGGCACATTGGGAAAAACTCTGCCGTGGGTCCTGAGGAATTCCTGCCACTTAGAGCAGTGTTTCTCAACCTTGCCCACTTAAAGATGGGTGGACTTCAACTCCCAGAATTCTTCAGCCAGCACTTTTAGTCCACACATCTTAAAAGGTCAGGAAACGCTGACACAGAGCTAGATAATCAAAGGGTGGTCAGAATCACAACCTAATGGGACTCCAACAGAGGTTGCCCAGGTGCCACGTTCTAGAATCCACCCAGTCATTCCATCTGCAGCAGTTAAGGCCGTTGATCCAAGCTTTCCAGATGCGTTTCTTCTCCACGTTTAGGGTTTATTTCCCATGGGCAGTAATCGTGCCCCTTTCTTTATGCCTGCCCCCATCACTGGTGACATCTAACCACACCTATTGGCCAGAAGAAGACAAACCCCAGACCTCGTCTGCATGGGACACTAATGGTGAGGATGGCTCATTCAGAGTTGTAGACCTTCTTTCAAGAACCTGGAAGCAACTGAGAGATGGGTTTTCTCTACAGCATCGTTGGGTTTGGAGATCCATTTTGAGGCATAATATGCTTTCGTGCTCGGGACATGTGGCGCTGAAACTAGTCTTTGAAGGACGTAACATCCGTTTTTCTTCAACCTCCACCCACATCACAATCCAGGGTGTCTCCTGTTCCTACGGTGTGCCTCGTCATCTTCACCAACGAATGAGAATTAAGTTGTTTTGCCAAGATGTTCCTCTGCTCCTGCTCTGGCCATCCACATTCCCCAAACACGACTGGAAACAAATGTGGATAGGCTGCTGTGCATGCCTTGGTAAAACAAGATGGTGCCATCATTACAGTTATAGACGGGGTGGCCCTCCAGCCCTTTTCCTTCCCATCGGCCATCATCCAAATTCTTCACCATGTAACCACTACTGTGATGGTCGGCTGCCCCACAGGTGCTCCTCCTATTTCAGGTATGGTCAGATTGCACACTGCACCCACCAAGGACTGTCCCTTCCTTCCTTCCATATCAGGCAAGGCCCTTTGGTCAGGCCTAATTTGGACATGCAAGTAGAACCCATCGTATTGCATCTTTACAGTGCCCATTCCAAATTACTCCGCATCCCTCATAGGACTATCAATTTATTCTGGAATGTCTCCTCAGCCAACTCCCAACGAAAGACCTACAGCCTGGTGGATGCTCACAGTGGACGGTTCTGGTCTACCATATACAATCCATATGCTTTACGGAATAATTACTCCATTGCTCCTAGTCCGCCATCTTTCGGGGAAAAAGTTGTGGCTCGTTTTTCTTTGGTTCTTGAAGAGACAGACTCTGGAGATTTGAGTGGGGCATTAGATTTCTCAGGTGCCATTTTAGGTCTAAGGATCAGGAATCAGCCTCTGGCTTATCTTACTCTCAGAGACGCACGGAAAATCAAGGCAGGCACCTATTTTTTTACCCCCAGACAGGGGTTCTCCTATCTTATCAAAGGCTCTTCTAATGACTTACACATTCCTTCCAGCATCTACTATCTTTTTTACCAACAGCACGGTCTCTCTTACTTGATTACCATTGAATTTGTCCACTGGTGCTGCTACAGATTCAGCATCCATCTGTATCTTAACCAAAAAGGAGTCCCTTTGAAGTCTTATTCAGAGAAAGATGTAGAAATTCACATTTTCAACAGTGGCCCTGCGTTTGTGCCAGGTTCGGTCTATGTCGCTTGGTTCATTCCCCTACAGAACCCATTACTACAGCATAAGTGGACCTTCAACCTACAATGTTTGGATGTAGAGAAGGAAGCTCTTCTCTGGAATGCTACTTACAGTTACAGAGATCGTGTCAAAAATGCTGCCTGTTTTATATCTGATCTTCCTCTTAACCCTGCTTTATATGCAGGCTTCGTAGCACAAGTCAACTGCAGACGAATCGGCCAAATACATATCCTTTTAGAAACCAGAGTCAGTACTTATACCTCAAAGGCTCTGAAGTCTACAGTGGATTGCCTTCCAAGATTCTGTTTCCTTAAAAGAGTAAAAATCCAGGAATCTCATGATACTAATCTTGTTTTAAATTACAGTAAAAATTACCCATTCATTCTCTCAGCTGATATTGAGGTGAATTGTTCAGAACCAAGGCAAACACATTCAGCCTGGAGAATCTATAAAGTTCCAGATATGAAGACCGATCCAGACTGGTCAAAACCTTTGAATCCTTCTGGAATTGGGAAAAAAGATCTTTTAACCTTAAACATTCCTGCTGGTAGCCTAGATGAAGGCTTGTATTTATTCAATTTGACCATAACATTAATCACGGGGGACACTTTAGAGAAAGTAGAGGATTCTGATTCAGTATTTGTGAAGATTAGACCCAATAGACTTTGGGCGGTTATTGCTGGAGGTGATTTGCGGACAGTCGGATTTTCCGACCGGTGGATTCTGGATGGGTCTACCTCTTCTGATCTGGATGCCCCCCAAGCCTTTCAAGGCCTCACCTTCACTTGGTACTGCTCCAAACAAAAAGCAGACTATATTTCCATGACTTTGAGCGAGACTGGGAAGTGCCGCCCAGATCAGGCAGATCTGAAGTGGACTGCTTCTTCAGAGGCCGTGCAAACAGTTCTGCCTCGAACACTTCAAGAGAAGGCCACGTACTACTTTCTCCTGGTGGTTCATAAAGGAAGGAGACAGGCTCAGGCTGAGCAAAGGGTCCATGTGCAGCCTGATGCTTGGCTAGCACTGAACATTACCTGCATTGAGAACTGTGGAAGATCTGTGAATCCCATGGAAAGATTTTGCCTGTTTGGCAAATGCCTAAATTGCAGAAGGTTTAATAAGCCTCAATCTCACTGGTCGCTTTTTTCGGGAAATTCCTCTGAGCTCCAGTTTGACTGGGCCTCCAGAACTTCAACAGGAAGAACCAATCCATACCTCTGTATGAAACCGTTGAGCTTGATGCATATGGCAGAATCCTCCTTTACACTTGTATTTAAAGTAAGCCTGGAGGGATATGAACCATTGCTCTATGTCTACTCATTTGTGGTAAATATACCTCCAGCACTTGGAAAGTGCAGCCTTAACCCTCCCACAGGAATAGCCTTTGTAACAAAATTTTCTGTTCACTGTAGTGGATTCAGAGATCAGCATTTGCCTCTTACTTATAAGGTCAAAGTGGCATTAGATGCAATGCAAGTGCCTATTAGAGAAAACAGTACTTTGGGCACCATTGTCTATTTTGGTGATCAGTGCAAAAGTCCGCCCTCTTTTTTACCCATTGGTGTATCTTCTAAGCAATATCTCTTGACTGTATATGTCCAAATATACGATGATCTTGGTGCTTATTCCCAAATTACATTACCCGCCACGGTGCACAGTCCACTGAAAGCCAAGGAACCAGAGGCTGCGTTAAAGGAATTGCATAGCTTAACCAGTGGAACATCAGTTCCCATCCCATACTTTCTCAACAGGGGACATTATTTTAGCGCCGGATATTTTGTCCACATGGTGGCTTCTGCTTTAAATGATCTAGAAGTGCTTCCGAGACTTCATTCCTCTAAGACCAAACTGCGTGAAATTCTTTTAAATCATTTGGCTGGGATTCCAACAACAAATATAATGGAGGCAAATCACATGATCTCAAGTATTTTGCAGGTAACCCAAGAAATTGGAGAAATGAACAGGAAGTCACAGCTTCTTGTGGTCCAAAAGCTCAAGGAGGTGACTGATGGGTTGAGAAGACATAACAGAGAAAAGGGGGGTTCTAAGGAGATCCATGATCTTGGAACTGCTATTCTTGCTGGGTTATCCAAGGTCCTGAAAGCTTCTCTGTTAAAAAACCCACAAAGCCACAGAGTTGTGGCTGGGGAAACCGTCTCTGCCACTGAAATTTTAGCAGACCTCCTTTTACAAGGCAAAGTCCCAGGAGAAAATGAAACCACCATAGGAGCGGATGACTGGACCATCACATTAAGGAAAGAGGAAAAGCATGATATTTCCAAAACTTTTGCTATGAAGAGAGACTGCCGAAACAACTGTTTCTATGCCAAAATGAAGCAGGTGGAATATGACCGGCTGCCCGATGACGCAGTAATTTCTACGGTACTTTATGACTTTGACAAGAGTCCATTTTTTGGGTTGCCATCTTCGGACGACATAAGCACAAGAGTGGGGGGGTTCAAAATGGTAGGAACTAAATCTAATGGCGAAGTGATTGAAATCATGCCTGATGTGGTGGAAATGATCCTGACCAGAAATAAGGACACGACAGCTGTGTTTGAGATGTTGGTGGAACGCAGCCAAAACTTCCCTGGAGCATCTGGAGGACTCCGTTTGGAAGTCCCTAGAAATTCCAAAGACATCTTAATCCAAATAGTGACAAAACTAAAGCTCACTTTCCAGGTTTTGATATATGTGGGTCTCAAACTTACTCATCCTCCAATAGCTACTTTTAATGTTTCCCACAATAAGCCAGTGGTCTCAAAGACTAAAAATCCCACAGGTCATGATTGTGTATTTCAGAGACCGTATGTTTTTTGCCTTTCACAAAAGTTACTCAAATCCATATTCCAAGGCAGCAGAGCTGAAAAACGAAATGTTTCCATCATTTTCCGGTCTGACTGCTTTCTGCAGGGCCACAACAACTCAGGGAGACTTGACCTCGCACTGTTTACAGCGGACTGCTTGTATCTGGATGATGTCCAAACACACTGGAGGCAAGACACATGCCATCTCGGACCTCAGACTACATGGCAAAAGCTACACTGTGTCTGCACAGGCAAAAGGCGCCCTGTGAGGACCGTTGACCCACCAACAGGAAGAACCTCCATAGGAAACATCACATTTTTAGCAGGGAAGGTGACCGTCTATCCTGATCCAGCAGAGACAAGAAAGATCCAGCTGGCTCAAATCCAGAAAAACCCAGTGACAATCTTGACCGTAGTTTTCATTTTTCTTACCTATATCATGTTGGCTACTTGGGCAATGAGGAAAGATAAGGCTGATGCAGAAAGCAAAGCCTACACCATTGTCTTGCCTGACAACGACCCCTTTGATAAGGTTTGCTACCTGGTCACCATCTACACAGGCAGCCGCGTTGGGGCAGGAACCACAGCCACCGTTTTCATCCAGCTGATAGGGGACCAAGCAGTCAGTGACGTCCACTGCTTGAGCCATCCTGAACACATGTCTTTCCTCCGTGGGTCCATCAATACCTTCCTCCTGACTGCTAAGAATGACCTGGGAGAAATTTATTGCCTTCAAGCTTGGCATGATAATGCCGGTTCTTCTCCTAACTGGTTCCTGAGTAGAGTCAAGGTGGAAAACATGTACACCAAGCAGTCTTGGATGTTCATGTGCCGAAAATGGTTTGCTCTGGATAAGGACAATGGTCTAATCGAGAGGGTGTTTGTTGCGGTCCAGCCATTGGCCCCTTTAAAAAAAATGGATTTTTTTCTCATCAGCTTGGCCAAGGATCTTGCAGACAATCACTTATGGTTCTCCCTTTTTGCCCGCGTGTGCACGGGTTCTTTCAACAGACTTCAACGGCTGTCTTGCTGCTTAGCCACGGTCTTCTGCATCCTGCTAATCAACATGATGTTCTTCAAGGTTGGCGAGGATCAGCAGATGCATCCAGGACAACTGCAGTATCTGAGGCTTCTAATCATTGGAGTTCAGAGTGCCTTCATTTCAGTCCCTTTGCAGATGATTATAACAGCTCTGTTCAAATATTCGCAGAAGGAGCCTTCTGATCGGAAGGCCACTGAAACTCAGCAAAAAGTGTGTTCTAATTTAACGGCTGGAAATCTGAGGAACTGGAAAGAACTCTTGCAGAAATGTTACCTTCTAGAAACTGCTTCAAAATTCCCAGGGCCTGGTTTTCCAGACAGCAGCTTTTCTAGCGCCTCCAATCCCCCAAACCTGGCAGAACAGAAAAATGTTAGGTGGCGGCAGAGAAAAAAAATCCGTTACAACTGCACAATCCCAGAGGGGGATGCCAATATAATTTCAAGGGAGGAGGAGGAGGAGGCTTTGCAAGTTGGCCATACCAACACCAATTTTAACAATAATTGTGCGGAGAAGGAGGCAGGCCACCAAATGAGGCCTCCCAATACTCCCAGCATGCTTTTCTTCAAAAGGCCCCAGATCATATCTTGGTGGAACAGATACGCTTCGTGGATGCTGGTCTTGGTTATTTCTGCCGCGTCCTCTTTTTCTATCATATTATACGGCGCGTCTCAGGATTATGAAACCTCTTTAGAATGGCTCGCAGCTTCCGCCATCTCGCTACTGGTCAGCATGTTCTTCCTTCAAACCCTGAACGTCCTTTTTTTTTCAGCCCTAAAATCACTTCATCCCAATTCCAGTGAAAGCATCCCGTGGTCCATCAAAGAAACTTTCCTAGAGATTAAGCTGAACGGACCAAGTATGAATGCTGACGACATGCGAGAACTGCATTACGACCTCGTAAGAATGAGGGGCACCAAGCAGTACCAGCCTTTGGAAGAAGACGAAGTCACCATTTTTAAGAAAAGAGAGAAGATCCGACACCAAGCCTTTGTTTTCCTGAAGGATGTCATATGCCACTTCATTTTTTTAATCCTTATTTTGAACATTGCCTACTCCATGGAAAACACCACGAGTTTTTACTACAATCAGGACATGAACTCAAAATTGTCTGAGGGGCTTTTTGAAGTCAGTAAAATAAAGGAGATTTATCTCTGGTTGAAGGAGGTCTTTTTGCAACTGATTCACAACGACCTGAAGCCAACTTTCCTGCCAGAGACCTGGTCCAAAATCCTGAGTTTACCCAAAATGCGGCAGATAAGAGCAAAGCATACTAAAAAAGAATGCTTCTATCCGCACAGTTTTGTAAATAAATTTGTGATTAGTAAAAGCCACTGTCTTCACAAATATGGTGTTGATGAAGAGGATCAGAGCGATTACCTCGGCTCATGGAAAAACCCAGTTAATAAATCTGCGCTGAATCCTTCTGGCAATTTCACAGGATTCACCTACCACACAGTCAGAGATCCCTGGAGATACAGTTCCTACGGAGAGCAAAATGTGTACGAAGCAGGAGGATATGCTTTCAATTTTTATCCAGAGGAGACTCTCTCCGAATCAGTGAAAAGACTGGAGTCCTTGGAAGAAAGCAACTGGCTTGATGAAAATTCTTGGGTGCTAATAGTCGAGATGACAACTTTTAATCCTGACATGGACTTATTTTGCAGCATATCTGTGATCTTCGAACTTTCTCATTTAGGCCCCATTAACACAACTTTGTGGATCCACTCCTATAAACTCCCCATTTTCAAGCAGCTGGAACAAAGGGAGAAGTTTGTTTTCATCTTGGTGGGCTACATGCTGGTCTTTTACATCATTGACGAGTTTTGTGTGGTGGAGCAACAGAGACTCAACTACCTAAAAAACGTGTCCAATTTAATTAACTTTGGCATAAAGGCCGTGTGCTGTTTTTTCCTTCTGCAACTCGCTTACAAGTTTAAGCTGGCTTCGAGCCTTATCGATCTCTATCTCCGTCAGCCGAACGAATTCATCCCCTTCCATAAAGTTTCTTTTGTCGATAAAACCTTGCGGATCACTCTAGGGTTTTTGGCCTTCCTGATTGTCCTGAAAACTCTCAGGTACTCCCGTTTCTTTTACGACGTGCGCCTGGCCCAGAGGTCCATTCTGGCCGCCCTACCAGGGATCTGCTCCATGGCTTTAGTAGTGGCCGTCTACTTCTTTGTCTATATGGCCTTCGGCTACCTTGTCTTTGGCCAGTACGAGTGGAACTACAACAGGATGAGCCACTCGGCCCAGACCGTCTTCTCCTACTGTGTCTCGGCCTTCAAGGATACGGCTTTCACATCCAACCGTGCCCTGGGCGGACTCTTCCTGGCCACCTTCATGATGGTGATGATCTGCGTCTTGATCAACTTATTCCAAGCAGTGATCATGTCGGCCTACGAGGACATGAAGCAGCCGGTTTACGAAGAGCCTTCTGACGAAGCCGAAGTGGTCAATTTTCTCTTCCATAAAATCCGCCGAATATGGGCTTTCGTCACCTTTAGGCCTGTGTCGACCACAGACACGGAGCTTTTTAATCGGGTTCTTTTTGGGCTTCCTGAACGCAAAACCACGCATCACCTGGGACTCAAAGCCCGGAAAATAAATGGGCGGAAAATGGTGTATCTGGTCATCTGAGTCCTGGCTGTAAAAAGGACAAAAAAGGGAAAAGGGACGAGGAAGAATGAGGAGTTGCTCAAATCATGACTTGAATTTCTAAAATCCTGTTTCCAGTCTAGGTTATCTTTGTTTATTGAAAGCACAATTTTCTGGAATACTTTTTCTTCATTATTGGCAAGCATACATACAGCCAATCGGGATGAAAAATGAATATACGTCAGTCTGATTTCTTCCATTTTCATGCCTGCCTGCCTTTGTCATCCTGGATCTGGAGAAACAAAAAGGATCAGGACCAAGACTTTTATGCAACTAAAAGTTTCAGAGGGAATTTCATAAACATTAGAGCACCTTATTGAAAAAGAACGATCACCTTCAAGATTAAACAACATTTTAAGTCTTTTTATTGTTCTGTTTTTATTTGTAACATTTTCAAAGCTGCTATTCCACGTTCTGCTTTAACAATTGAAATTGCACAGTATATCGGTTGGGATCCATTAGAGGTGTCCACAAGGTGGATAACAAATAAATAATAATAAATAAAGTGTGCGTGTGCACAAGTGTGTACAGGGAGCCCTCAACTTAACGACCTTTCCTTTAGTGACCATTTGAAGTTACCACGGCACTGAAAAAACTGACAGGGCTGTTTTTCACACTAATGACCGTCGCAGCACCCCTTGGCGACAGAAATGCTGGGCTCAGTTGTGGGTGCAAGTGGAGGTCCACACAGCACGTGAAGAAGACCAGGACACTTTCGCAAGGCTGCCTTTTCATAAAATGTCTGCATCGGGAAAGGCCACCACGGGGGCACTGCTGATTTCTGCCACCCTGGGCGATCCGGCTTCCACTCGGAGAGAGAGCCAGGCTGCCTGGGCAGGCGGGCTTGTCCTCTTCTTCTCACACGCTGACCCACCTCTGCAAATCTTCTTGCCAGCACAGTCCACCTCACATCGAGGCTTTCCCACGTTTCCAGGGCTCCCGCCCGGCCACCCTGGGATTACCTGGTGGTCTCCCATCCGAGGAAACCGCCGCACGGTCAGCCCGGCTCCGCTGCTGCCTTGGGGCTCTCGGCGGGCGGACCAGCGGCCCTGGGCTGGAGTGGGGAGGCAGCTAGGGGAGTCTCGCCCCGTCTCCCGAATGGATGGAGAAACCGACATTGATTTGCACGGGATTTCCTTGCGGCAAGTCCGTTTAATTAATTTATTTTTATTTATTTATTTATTTTATCAAATTTGTATGCCGCCCCTCTCCTGAGACTTGGGCGTCGTCATCTGGCTTTGTTTGTGTGTGTGTGTGTGTGTGTGTGTGTGTGTGTGAGAACACACACACACACACACCCAGCGCCTCCAAGCACCGCTCGAGGTCGCCGGGCTCCCGAGGCGTCCTACGGCCCCTTTAAGGAGGGGCGGGGCAACGCAGCCGAACGTGCGACGTCGTCGCCGTGGGCGTGGCCAGGAAACCGGAAGAGGCTGCTGCTCGAGAGCCTCCCCCTCCCCGGAGCCCGTGTCACGTGTGAACTGAAGCGGCCAGGTAGGTTCCCGTGAAGGCGGCGCGGCGGCCCCCTTGAAGGAGAAGCCGGGCAGCCTGGCTCTGGGCCGGCGCCCTGCAAGGCGGAGAAGCGGCTGCCTTCCCCTGCCTGGGGTTTACTCCCGAGGAGGAAGGCGCAGCTTCCAAAGGAGGGAAGCGACGTGGGGAGGGGGAGGGTCTGTGGTCGGAGGGGGGGTGTCTGCAATTGCACACTGCACGAAGAAGCTGCTGCGTTGAAGCCGGCTCCTTCCCGGGGGGCCCGGCTCTGCCTCCCGCAGACGGAGCACCCCAAGACCCTCCCGCCTCCCCCGAAGGACCCCCCCCAAGTCGGGGGGGGCTGTCCTCGGGCTCTTTCTCCCTCTTCGGACTGTCTTAGGCAGGGGTCTTCCAACTGGGCCCTTTGATGACTTGTGGACTTCAACTCCCAGAATTCCTCAGCCAGCAAAGCTGGCTGAGGAATTCTGGGAGTTGAAGTCCAGAAGTCATCAAAGGGCCCAGTTGGAAGCCCCCTGGTCTTAGGGGTCAGAAACCACCCCGGCCGCCCTTCCCACCCAAGACCAGAAGAGAACAACCGGATGGCAGTCGGAAGGGACCTTGGGGGGGTCCTCTGCATCAGCATTTTAGCTTCATTTACTTATTAATTTGACAATTACTCACAGGTTGTTTCCCCGCTATGCTAAAAGCAATAACAGAATTAAGACGAGGAGTCCCCACTGCAACAACACCCGAGCAAAGCAGGAGGGGAAAGAAGCAGAGGAAGCAGAAGAGGTAGAGGGGATGTTTTGGGAAAAGCTCCCTATTTAATAGCTTTGTCAAAGCCTCCAGAGAGGGGGCCAGCCTGATCTCAAGGGAGTAGTCTAGCTAAGCTATTTGCACAGCCTTTGCCCTGGAGGTCCAGCATTTCTAGCCTGCTTCTTCCTTTGCGGATGGTCCTCTTGCCTGAGACACACACTCAAACATTTCTGAGTTTGTCCTCTAGATGGCAGCAGCACCCCAGGTGAGCAAGAATATTTCTCCGCCATTGATCCCTTCAGCAACTGCAGGTGAGGCCGCCAACTTGGTTGTTAAGCGAAGAGGTTGCTAAGTGAAACGGCCACTGTGCTTATAATCTCATTTCAGCTTTCCTTTGATTTACAGACCTGCAAAGGTCGTAAATGTGATGACTGGTTGCAAAGTTACTTTTTCATCACTATCGTAACTAAACGAGGATTACCTGTAGTGAGACGGGAGTGTCTGACAACCTCTGGCTAGCTCCAGGGTATGGCCAGGGAGGGCTGAGTTGTTGCCAACACTCCTGCGCAAATGGGTGGCCTCTTCTCGTTCCATTTTCTAGGATGCAGGGTGCCTGCCATGTCCGGTCCAGAAAGAGGGCACGGTGGTGGGATGGGGGTTTAATCTGGTTTTTATGTGCATTGCAAGTCCAGGGTGTTTAGAGATAGCAGTTAACTTGCTGGCTTCCGTAACCCCTCCATTCCCCCCCTCCTTTGAGTACCTCCTCTTCGCCCACCCTCTACTCTTTGATAAGATAAGATAAGATAACCTTTATTGTCAAATTTTTACTGTGGGCACAACGGCACACATGAAAAATGAAATTTAGCTGCCCGCTCTCCAAGTGAAACACATACATGACACACACCTAAACATACTATGAACAACATATGTATAACCCACATCCCTACATATACATAGCAAATAAATATTAAATACTGTCCATCTTGAATATATAAAGGAAGGAGGAAGCTTGAGAGTTCACAAGTTTAATGCTGTATGGAATGAAACTATGGCTGAATCTGCTTCGGATACCGCGGAGCCCCCTCCTCTCCCCCAGAAGGGAACAAGGAAAACAGGTCATGGAGAGGGTGTGTGTCGTGTCCCAGATTATCTTACGGACCCTGCTCAAGCAACGCTTCTGTGCTACGTCCTGGATGGGAGGGAGGGAACTGCCAATAATCTTTTCGGCCATCCATCCATTTGTATTCCGAATGATTGTGCTGCTTCTTCGTTCGTGATTTTTTTTTGGATGTCTTGCACATGTCTGTGGAGTCTTAGTGGCTGCATGAATATGGTCCTGAGAAATATGTATGTCCACTCCAAAGTGACTTTTAATTAGTGGCCAAATTCTGCCAGGCATCTCTGGAACTTGGGCCTAATTTAGGCACAGTAACACCCCATTGCTTGTGTTGAAGCCTAAATTTACGGTTTGATCCTGCACGAGCGCAAAGGATAAGCCACAACTGTCTGTTTATCTTCCCAGATCATTGACTTTTGCATGGTGACGTTATACTCTGGACAATGCACGACTGATCCATAAACATAGAAAGAACATAGAAACAGAAAACTGATGGCAGAAAAAAAGTTAGTGGTGCATCAAGTCTACCCTTTGAGTTTATCCCAAGCCTGCTTAAACTCAGTTATTGATGAGTGACCCTCTACCTCTGCTGGAAATTGGTTCCTCTGACCTGCCCATTTCCTGCTTTGATAACCCACATAACTCAGATTTGTGGAATGTCTGAATTGAGCCTCTGTGGAGGGGAAGTTTGCTCCTGGCACAAACAGATTGCACCCTTCTGATCCAGAAAACACTGGTGTTACTATTTCCATTAGTTGCCCTTAATAACTGTGAAAGAATACCCTGCGGAGGAAAATCCTATACATGCTGGTAGGAGTATAATTTAGGAAGATTAAATAAAAGGTTTGGCAAGTGGAAATCCTCTCTTGACAGAGACTGTATTGTCTGTTGAGGCTTGCCTGCCCTTAATCATAGCTCAATTTCTTAAGCTCTTGAAGAACCCCAGAAATAATTTACTCAGGAGAGGAACTGTGCTGTTGGAGAAGGCCCCCTCCCTGACTAATTTTATTTCTGTGGTTCTTTAAACCACAGGTCCCCAACCCCGGTCTGTGGACCAGTTACAGGCCACAGCATGCCAGCAACCGGTCCACACAAACAAGCAAAGCCCCATCCACGAGATGCAGGCAGCACACAAAACCACGCACACTCCGGTCCATGGAAAAATCTCTCTGTGGAAACGGTCCCTGGTGCCTAAAAGGTTGGGGCCCTCTGCTTTAAACCAATGTATGGTCTTCAACTCCCAGAATTCCCAGCCAGCATTCACAGGCTTTAACTCCCAGAATTCCCTAGCCAATGTTTGTGGGAGTTGAAGTCCACACAGTTTAAAGTTACCAAGCTTGAGAAACACTGTTTCAAGCTAAACATGGCTTGTTTGGCTCTCGTGAGCCTCTCAGACATAGGACTATTCAAAGGCATTTCATTTTTCACGAGTTTGGCATTGTTATTTCTTTACTTTGTGCATAATCCTCTTTCCTCCTGTTGTTCCCACGTCAGCAGCCTGAGAGATGGGTTGGGTGACCCGAAGTCATTCAACTGGCTTTCGTGACTTGGGAGGACTATAACTCAGGGTCTCATGGTTTCCAGTCCAGTAGCTTAATTACTAGACCAAACCAGCTTTGTCCTCTAGATGTATATTGGTTTCCCCCCCACACACACACACATCTGACGGGTGAAGAATGCTTGTAAATCTGATGTGTGAAATAGCAGCATTCCAGGCCCAGAAAAACATGGACTTATGTTTCTCCAACACAGACCAAATTGGTTGTCAGGTTACCTTCAGATGATCATCAGGGGCGCCTGGCTTGGCTAGGTGAATTCAGCAGTGACCTGCCTCCTCTGTAAAAGCTCAGCCATACCAAACGTGGTTAGCGGCTTGTGGAAAGCCTGCTGAGATACCGCAGGGGATTGCACAGGTTAGCCATCGTGCACACATCTTGTTCTGACACGTAATTGGGAGGGCTTTCCATGGCATTGGAATACAGAACCTGCAAACAAGATACTTGTACCAGGTTTATCGGTGAGAGAAATGTAACACTGCAGAGGAGTTCTAAAAAAAACCCATAACTCAAACCTCATAATGTATGTTATCCATTTACCTGAAGCCAAAGTCAAGTCATTACATGTCCGCCTTAATAAAAGCTTAGCTCATCTACCTTTCAGGTTTAAGAATTAATAAAACGATATAAGAGATGCCTCAAGGCTCTGCTCTGCCGGAGCTAGGATTAGATAAGTATAATTAAACAAATAAGGTATGTTGTGCCTCTTAATCTCTAGATCGGTATTTCTCAACCATGGCTGCTTGAAAGATGTGTGGACTTCAAGTCCCAGAATCCTCCAGCCAGCTATGAAGTCCACGCATCTTCAACTTGCCAAGGTTGAGAAACGCTGCCCTAGACATTTTCTCCCCCTTTCTCCTGTAATCACCATTGTGTTTGCTTTTGAACCACAAACCTGGCTTGTTATGTCATCGTCCAGGCTCTTCTACAAAGATACGGCGTCGGGTGTTTTTTTAGACAGCCCGCAGAAGTGGCTTGCCTGTCTTCATAGTCCTAAGATGTCTTCATATCTTCCATCCAAGATGCTGCAGAGAGGAACAGGCAGAGCTGGGGGCAGCGTTAAGCACATCATCAGCTTAACATCACTACATTGCCACAAAAGTCCCCAGTCTCACTGCTCTTGAATTCCGTTGACCATTATCCGGCTCCAGTTTATTACGGAACTTTAGTTAACTGGATTCTTGAGTATAGCTTTGAGCAATAAATCCTTTTTGAGCTGCAATCTAACATAGGGTCCTGATCCTTTGCATCTGACGTTAGTCAATTAAAGTTCAATACTAAATTGGCACCAGATGAGGGTCAGTGGAATTCAAGAGAGACTGGACTACACCTGTTTGTGGGAATGTAATGACTCAGCAAAAATGATGACAAGCTTAATGGCGCCCCCCCCAGCTCTACCTGTTCTTCTACAGATGCTGAGCCTAGACCTTTTTGAGAACAGCCCAGGTCAGTAAGTCAGGGCTCTTCAAAGTTGGCCCTTTTATGACTTGTGGACTTCAACTCCCAGAATTCCTCAGCCAGGGCTGAGGAATTCTGGGAATTGAAGTCCACAAGTCATAAAAGGGCCAACTTTGAAGAGCCCTGCAGTAGGTGGTTCTGGCCGAGACTGGTGAGTCTGAGATGAACCTTGTGTCATCTTCAGCTCAACCCCTAATTCTGTTCTGTACCAGCCCATGTTTCTATCAGGGCACCCATTCAGACGTGCTTGGCAGTCGCTGCATTCTGCCGTACAAAGAAAGGGTGGTACACATCCCCGGGATGAACCAGGGATGGATTATTTGGATATTCTTGCCTGAATCCCTGGAGCTCAGTCTTCTGCCCCTTCTACCATCTGTGATGCTGCGGCAACTTTAGGACCGGGTGGGCAATTCTGGAAATGGAAGTCCACCCATCTTAAAGTTGGCAAGGTAGAGAAATGCTGCTTTACAGAAACGCTGCTAATGTGGGGTGGATGGATTTCAGAGGGGAAAGACGAAAGTTTAGTTTCACTAGCCTCTCATTGAAATGTAACTTTCCCTTTGATATTAGACAGTCAGCAAAGTAAAAAGTCTATACATCTCCCTATTATTATTCCCTTAAAAAGAGTATTGTCTTATTATTGATTTGATGCCTACATAAAGAAGCACTTACATTACTATATTACATTCTTTCTATGTTTTGTTAACTGCACTTGAGCCTAATCTGTAACATGATCAAGCAGTTTATTTAAATGGGTTTTTCTGAGAACATTTTGAGAGGCTTACCTAGCACAAAAAAAGGTTAAAAGGCCTTGCTTTAGACATAAACATTTCTGTTTTCCCACTCCCCATAATAGTGCCCGGATGGAACCGAAAAAGGACACCTTTGAATGTCAGCTATGTGGACTAACAGCCCCCTATAGCTACTATGGGCATAAGCCTCCCAACGCCTACTCAGTCACGTAAGTAGATAGCCCTGCCCAACTTTTCTCACTACTCAGGGCCTGTTTTGTGGAGCTGATTGCCAGGCACCCTTTGCACAGGAAGGGCCAAATACGTTGGTCAACATTGTGCTGTTGCGATGCAAGCCCCTCTCCCTTTTTGCATGTTCATTGCCGCATTGCACACTTGTCCAAAAAGGGTGGGGCTGGTGGGGTGGCAATGAAGCAAAGGGGGTGTGTGTCAAAAAAAGGGCACAATGGCCCTGGGGCTTCAACCGCACAATTGGGGCTGCCATCTTGACTTTTTTGACCCCCTTTCCTACAGAGGTCTTGCTGCCCCTGCTACAAAGGTTCACTTGCGCCGATTCTTAGACCTTCTTCTCTTGTTTACAAATTTGGGGGCCAGCTTGAAGTGGGTGACGTGGCCTTACGGCGTGGCAGGGAGGGGTTGTGGTCACCCCAGGTTCAAAGTATGACTTGGGAATGTCTTTGCAAGTTTCTGCCAAGAACGCCTCTTTATAGACCAGCTTCCACACCTCTACGAGTTGTCAAGGTTGAGAAACACTGCTCTGTACACCAGGAAACTAAGGACCTTTTGTGTTCAGAGAACAAAGGCCTTGCCCAAGGAGGAGGAGGAGATAGTCCTCTGAAAGGAGCGATGATGAGTTCCTGGGCACGTCAGCTGCCTCCTCCTCCCCTTCTTTTTTTTTTAATATAAAATTCTTTTATTAAAACAATCAACATTGAACATAAAAAAAACATATTGTGCAGCAATCATCATGCTGCTGATCTCGGAGCTGAGAGAGGCAGCTGGCCGAAGGTGGCTCAGTTTCAATTGTTGTTGTTGTTCTTCTTCTTTTGCAGTCTGCTGGAAGACTGCTATGTGATGAATGACCCGTTCACCCCAGACAAGGACACATTCCTTATCCTTGGAGCGCAGTGTAGTCTGTGTCACAAACGGGTGTGTGCTGGCCCAGTAAGTATCATGTGATCCGGCTGCACGTCTGTCGCCTTCCTCGGTGACCTACCAGCGGCGGGACCGAGATGGACGGCCGGCCTCTCTGAATTCCCCAAGCGTCACTCCGTAGTAGCAACTCAGGGCCTCACTGGTTATTTTTACACAAGCAGACAATTGTCATCAGGGTCCAAATAACTTTTGGCTGCCCTGCTTCCTTGCTGGGAGTCCTTGATTTACAGCCATTCACTCAGTGGCTGTTTGAAGTTGTCCTGGGACTGGAAAAAGGGGCCTAGGACCAGTCCTCACCTTATGGCAGTTGCGCACGGTCACAGGATCTAAGTTTGGGCCCTGGGCCACCATCACTGGAGATTTTTAAGAAGAGACTAGACATTCACCTGTCCGAGACTGTGTAGGTTCTCCTGCTTGAGCAGGGGGCTGGACTAGAAGACCTCCAAGGTCCCTTCCAGCTTCTATATTCTATTCTCTTCTATTTTATTTTATTCTCTCCATTTCATATTCTGTTCTCTTCTGTTCTCTTCTGTTCTCTTCTATTCTCTTCTCTTCTATTCTATTCTATTCCATTCTATTCTATTCCTTATTCCATTCTATTCCATTCTATTCCATTCCATTCCATTCTTTATTCTGTTCTATTCTATTCATAATAGTAAAGTTGGAAGGGACCATGGAGGTCATCTAATCCAACTCCCTGCTCAGGCAGGAGACCCTATACCATTTCAAACAAAGTCAGTGGACAAAGCTGATTCGCTTAACGACCACATGGTTCACGTAACAGTTGCAATGATTCACTTAGCAACTGTGGCAAAAGGGTCATAAAATTGTGTGATGTGGGGATACCACTGTGCTTAGCGACGGAAATTCAGTTGTTATAAGTTGAGGACTGCCTATAATTGTTCTTGGGCTATTGGAAAAGGCTGCAAAGCTGCATATTAACTAGGTGGCCCTCTGCTTAGAAAACTCACTTAACAAATGTCTCACTTAACAACATAGATTTTGGGCTCCCTTGTGGTGGTTGAGAACTCAGGGATGGCCTGTATAGACAAGCTGGAAAAAGAGATCCAGGAAAATTGCTCTGCTGCCCCCTAGTGGCCGTGTGGGCTGTTGCAGCTTATTTCGGACCAGTGGAATTTGTGCTGCCCCCTAAAATTATTTGATGTCCCCAGATTGGCCAACCCCCCCTCCCCCATCCCAGATTTTTGGCAGTGCAGACATTGAGGCTTTTTTAATAGTGGTCCCTGATTGCAAGTTTAGGGCGATAGGCCGTGTGGGCCACCGTGTGAGTCTCCCACCACTTCCATACCTTCAACTGCAGCGACCTCTGTACTTAAGCCAGTGTTTTTCAAACGTGGCAATTGTAAGAATCCGGGGAGTTGAAGTCCCTACATCTTAAAGTTACCCAATTAGAGAAACCTCGGTTGAAATGAATAAACTCCTGATGAAGTGCTAGTGAAGAATTGAGGAACAGCCAAGCTTATTATAGAAGTGAATGTTACACTGTGAATGTACAGAATGAAATGTCTGGCTCTGGAGCGTAACGAAATGATTACAGCCATACACACACACACACACACACACACACACACACACACACACACACACACCCTCCGTCCCAGCCAGTCACCGTGCAAGGTTTGCCTCAACTCCTTCGGCTGGCCGGGTGCTGTAGACGACTTCCTGTGCCCCTTAGTCCCCCCCCCCCTAATCCAATTTTGGCCAGTTTTGTGGATACCAGGGCAACTTTCTTCAGAAGACACTAAAAGGAAGACTCTGGGAGAGAGAGAAAAAATCAGAGTAGGTGGAATTAAATACTTCATCGCTTCATTTTGTTCCATTCTGATGGAACAGGGTGGACTCTCCATGCTGCAGGTGTTCAGGCCTTGGAGAACATGGATGGATAGATGGATGTGTGGCTAGGTAGGTGGATAGATATGGAGTTTAAAGTACTTTTTGCTCATCCTGAGTTCCAGAAAGTGGCAGATTGCGAAGGCATGAGGAATTCTTTGATCTTCTACTCTGTTAATTTCTCCCAAAGAACTAAGGATGAGGGAGAATTTTTATTCCCACCAGGGCCCAGCGGAGCAGGAACCGAGCTGGCCTCTGCTTGCTGGGCACAGAGGACAGCTTCACTGGTGTCCCAAAACAGACTTCTGATCATTGTTTCTGTGCAAACCACCCAAGGAAAGGTCCAGATCCTCCAAGGATGGGCCTCTTCATGCCGTGTCCTGCTTTTGTGTCGCTTGCTGAGAAGACCTGCCAGGAGTTGCTCGAGTACGAACCGATTGCGTCAGACGTGATCGGAAACAGCCAGGAACTATGGCCTGCTGTGAGGCCTGTAAGAAAGGAGTGATTTTCCCAAGTTGTGCAAACATTTTCCATCCCGGCTTCCATTCACCCACATATTCTGGGCCAGGATGTGGTCAGAAGCATGACTGATGAGCCATTTCTTTCCTCATCTCCCTTTCTGAAAATGAGGAAATTAAATTTATTCAGGGAAATGTCGTGACAGCTAGCCGTGGCTTGCATCTGGGGCGGAAGCTACGTTCTCTGGGCCTGGGGCAACAGGCTGGTTAGGGAGATTTCTCCAGGCAGTCCTTGACTTACGCCCACCATGGAGCCTGCCCAGTAGGGTCGTTAAGTCACGGTGGTTGTAAAGCGGGTCATCCTAGGACTGACCCGATTTTACAACCTTTTTTGCAGCAGTTGTTAAGTGAATCACTGCAGTTGTTAAGTCAGAAAGGTGGTTAAGTGAACCGGGCTTGCCTGTGGGGCTTTCCTGATTGGAAGGTCGCAAAAGGGGATCACGTGACCCCAGTGGGGAAAACGGTCGTTAAGCCAGCACTTTTTTCAGTGCTGCTCTAACTTCGAACGGCCCCTGAATGAATGGCTGTAAGTTGAGGACTATCTGTATAGGGTCTCCTGCTTCTGTATGGGGTTGGTCTAGAAGACCTCCAAGGACCCTTCCGGCTCTGTATGTTGTAATTATTCCCGATAGAGCTGGGATAGCTTTGCAGCTCCCTCTTGGAGGATTTTTGCAAGCCAGACCCTGGGCTAAAAGGGAGGATGGGTGGTGGACGGAGGGCCCTTCCTGGGCGGGCAGTTTTCTGTTGCTCTCCCAAAGAGAGACGGGACCAATTCCTGGCTGCTCTGAAGGATTCAGATTAAGCCACCTGAAGATGATTCCAGAAAAGCTTGAAGCCACTCTGGAGGACTGGAGTCTTCTCCACACTTTAGGCCAGTTGTTTTCCAAATTTGACAGCCTTAAGGTGGGAGGATGTCAGAATTCCCCATCCAGCTGTTAGGCCATTTCCACCATTCCCAACTGGGTTGGATCCCAGTTGCATTGGATGAAGAGGAAGACCGCAGTGGAGTGGTTCACCCGAGTCCGGTTTCTCTAGAAGGAGAGAGAGGTTGTTAGAAAATGTGGACGCCAGCTGACAATTCCAGATGTAGTTATAACTTGCCCAAAGTTGTACCACTCACAGTTCTACATGAAGCCTCCTCAAAGCAAGGAGGGCCAAGGCCACAGCATCCCCTGTTGGAGGGAAGGCTGGCTACCCGATTGGTGGGTTGATTTCCCTCTTTCTGTTTCTTTCCAGGACTGCAGCCTTTTCTATTCCAAAAGGTTTTGCCTCCCCTGCGTGAGCGCACACATAAGTGAATTTCCTTTGGAAATAGAAGAAGATTTGAAAAAGAAAGCACACTCAAAATCTTCCAAAAAAGGAGATTCCAAGAATCCGGGGAAAAGCTAGGCTGATTTGACTGCAGAATGTACTTTTGGTAATTAGAATAAGAATGGTGTCTCTAGCAGGAGATGGTATTATTTTGAATGTGTTGCAAAATTTAAGCTGCTGTCTTGTAAGCCATCTGGCAGACAACCATTGCTAGCCAGGAGAGCTGGCTTGGAACATAAAGAGGTCTCAAATAAACAAGTCAAACCTCTTTAGAAGGACTGAAACACAGGAGATAAAAGAGTTCCACTTTTGATTTATATTTCTCTTTTAAGTATACACCAGGTTCCACAGCTCTACTACCTTCTGTGAGGGTCAGTTTCCAACTTCCATTCTGCATTTGCGTCTGGATTTGATCAGTCCCCGGAGAGGAGCGGCATACAAACCCAAATATAAATAAATAAAAATAAATAAAATATCGGCAGGATAGGGCCAAAGAAAAAATAAAGTTGGCGGCTACAGCCATGGAATTAAAGCTCAGCGCCGATAGATAGATCATCTTCTGATGCTTCCTTGTTACCTTATTATCAAGCTCACTCTGGGGTGTCTGAAGTAAAAAAAGGAAACTCATTCTTCAGTTGCCCTCAATGCCTGAAGCCACGAGTCGCATCCCTGCGGTTTTCTTTGGGGATCTTTTTTTCAGCTTCCTAGTCTGGCTTTCAGCCAGGGAATCTTCTGCTGTAGTAAGTAGACGGATCCAGGTCCTAACCAAACCTGCCTGTGCTGAGTTTGCAGAGGAGCCCTTTCACCGGGCTTTGGCTCTACTGCCTCCAGCGTGGCTCCCAGGACTTCGGGCAGGATGTTTGAAAATTTCATTACGTTGGTTGGCAACACGATCTCTGATTAACCGTCTTCTTTGGAGGCAACGCAGTGGGAGACCCACAAGCACCACCCAAGGTTGGGAACTGAAGGGGGGCACTGCAAACCAAAGAAACTAACCCTAGACCACCCACCCTTAGCATCAAAGACGAGAGTTACACTGCAGAGAAGTTGAGAACTACCGGTATTCTTTTTCAGCTGACCTGAGGCTTCTGGATAATGCAGGGTTCCTGCAGCATCTTTCTGATCTGCACAGCTGTGGCCAGGCGGTCCATCGGCTTAAAATAGGAAGGCAATAAATGGAACTTGCTTCCAAATCGCTGCTAGCAAGATGTTTAATGCACAGGGAGATGCAAAGAGCAAATACTTCTCCATGGTGTTACTTGTTCAGTTGGGCTGGTGGTAAAAACTCGGGCCTGGCCACGTGGAAATGATACATCAGGGCTTTTCAACCAGTGGTACGGGTACCATCTGCGGTACATTGGCACCTGGCAGGTGGTACAATGGGTGAAAAGGTTGAAAAGCCCTGTGATAGACCTACAGTGGAATTAATGGGGAGTCCACTCAGTCTTCCCAAATTTTTGCAAGCTTTGGCCAGGACTATTTCCCACTTTCTTCCCACGACAAAAAGGTTGATGGAGGACATGCTAGAGACCCACGTCATGGGTTGCAAAGCAAAAAGTCCCTCCCAAGGACACTGCCGGAGGTGTCGGATAAACCTTGTGCTTTTCAACACCACAGCCACGTTCACATGGCGGGGGGGGGGCTCGCTTTAGCATTCGGTTAATTTTTACAACGATTCTGAAGTGAGACGGCATGCTTATATGGCTTTCTTTAAAATTACCCTTCATTGAAATCAGCATGGAGGACTTTCCTTTCCATCTGGCTACATAGCAGCATGTTAGTTGGTCTTGGCTGATCTTTTTAAAACTAAGCAGGAACGGACAATGTCCCAAGATAATCATGAAACAATTTCCATAGTCAAGGTCAAGAACAAGGACACGTCTTTTGCCTTTGTGAGTTTTGAGCATGTGGTCACAGCTGCCACCTTGAGGACAACCAACCAGTGGAAGAGCTGACCTTCAGAGGTGGTGGGTGCTTCACCACTGGAGGTTTTTAGGAAGAGACTGAAATGGTCTAGGACAGGGGTAGGCCGCCTGGGCCCCTTCATGACTCGCGGACTTCAACTCCCAGAATCCCTCAGCCAGCATGGCTCAGCATGGCAACCTCTCCCTTTCCCCTCAGCGTGGCTGGCTCAGGAATTCTGGGAGTCCACCAGTCACCAAAGAGCCCAGGTGGCCCATCCCTGGCCTGGGGCAGGGGTGTCAAACGGCCAGTCTGCAGGCCAGTTTCATCAGGCTGAAGCCTGGCCCGCCCCATTGCCAGCAATGCAAAGAGCTGCGACACGTCACGTGATGCGTTTTACACCTGTGGTCTAGGGTCTCCTGCTTCAGCAGGGGGTTGGACTAGAAGACCTCCAAGGTCCCTTCCGGCTCTATTCTGATTGACACACCCTAGCCACAGACATCCTTGCTCCCACCTTCTTTTAGCAATTAATAAATTAATTCACGCTGCCACGCAGGTGAAAGTACAACTAGAATGCAGAGAAATGTTTGTTTGTTTTTTAACCCTGAACACCTTGCTGTACGTCAGGGGTTCTCAACCTTGGCAACTTTAAGACTTGTGGACTTCAACTCCCAGAATTCCTCAGCCAGCTTTGCTGGCTGAGGAATTCTGGGAGTTGAAGTCCACAAGTCTTAAAGTTGCCAAGGTTGAGAACCCCTGCTGTAAGTAATATTTCAGTGCCAGACTGTGGTCCATGGGCAGACAATGACATGTTTTACCAACTCTGTCTCCAGTGAAGGATTTCCCCTGGGTCATGAGACAGGATATCCTCTTCAATAAAACCCGGGCCATTTTTTTTTTAAAGAAATACTTTATTTGAGACCATTAAGGCAAGGAAGGGGGGGGGAAATCACACAGTGAAATTGCTCTTTACATACATTCATCAGTCTTACAGAAAAATTTAAAGTACTGTACACACAGATGTTGACCAAGATTCCCAGCAGACTCATTAAATACCTATTTTATTAGACAAGCTTCTATTCTTTGAATAGGGAAATTAGAAGGTTCAATTCAAGGTCTGAGAAACACTAAATGGTTTTATATTCTAAAATGCATGAGAAAGTCCAATGTTGCTTTTCTGTAAATCCCAGTTTTTGCTAGAATAATTCACCATTGCCTCCTGACTATGAGACATGGGTACCGTTAGCTGATCTGAGTTTCTGCCCGGTTAAGCAGGTGACAAAGCCGGCTCTTCTTTAAATATATCTCCTGCCAGCACCGCTTCTGACCTGCCTGTCTCCAAGGTGCGGGTCCCCCCAACATTAAGTGAGGATCCAGAGGTCTGGATCAGAATGACTTAAACTCTAAGCACTCTAAAATTTTGCAGTGACAGGCTTCTCATTATGGATAGAACACCTAATGCATTTTAAAATCAAATCTGACATCTAAAAAAAGCATGTGAAATGTTTTTTATCCGTATCAAGTGTCTTCCTTATTAAGGACAATATTAATAAACATGTGCTACACACAAATTTTGAACCTGCAAATCACCCTCACAGGAAAGCTAGGAAAAGTTTTTCAAAATCAAGCTTTTTTCCCCCTCTTGGCTTATTGTTCAGCTTTTACTGTGCACTGTTTACTGCAGCTGAAAATAATTCCTTGCAGTTCTCCCAGTCTCTCTCCCTAGAACAGGGGTGTCGAACGGTCGGCCCGCTGGCCGGATGCATCATAGCAAAACCACGGCCACCCCACTGCCGGCAATGGCAAAAAAGTCGCAATTGCGAGTTTGACACCCCTGGCCTAGAGCCTTAAAAACACTTCTCTCTAGACTGGAAGGACTTCAACTCCCAGTAGGCACAGCCAAGAAGCCTTTGCACACAAACTCCAGGCAAAAGCCGTCACAACACTGCATAATATATTATTTCACAAATGCTGCCTCACCACAACTGATGTAAATGATGAAATTTGCAGCATTTGTGCAATGCCATCATGAACTCCGTGACCTCGCCTGACTGGCCCTGGGCAAGCTGAAGTCCAACCCAACGGGATAACCTCAATCCTCATTTTAAATTCCCACAAACTCCATGGAATAGAAAAAGGTTAACTGATGTTCTGTAGCTGCTTATAAGGTCGGTTAAAGCTGGTTCAATGATTGTTATTTAAGTGCTCTTGAGGCCAAACTTCCACTTTCATAAAACCTCTTTTTCCTCCTCCTAATTATTGAGGAAAATCTCCTTTCTACGTTTAGCCCTGTAATCTCTGTGTAGTTGGGAAGAGAGGACCAATGGCTATTCATTCTTTTCGATAAGCCATCTTTCCAAGTGTTCTTCAAACTTCTTGAAGCAAAGAAGGCACCTGGAAGCAGCACCTGACATGGCTTTTGGTACCGTACACCACTTTTTCTTTTTTGCCAACAAAATGGGAAGCGAAATCCGCTTCCACAAATGCTCCCGGTTCCCTCCTGGGATTTTGATTTGGCTCATCTGGACTGCAGTCAGCTTAGAGGGAGCCACTATCTATAAAGGGAGCTGCCTCCCTAGGCAGTTCTCCATCACACCTGTGGAACTGAAGTCCACGGGTCTTAAAGTGGCCAGGTTTGGACCCCCCACCCCCACCCCCCCTGCTTTATGCAATTCAGGACTTGGCTGCTCCGATTCCCTTGAATACACTGCCAATAGCTGGGCCTATTCTACAAGCAATGTTGAGGGACACACAATGCTTTAGTGGAGTTTACAAGAACTTTAAGTGGACTTAGCAACTGTCCTCCACACGTTTTCCAGGATGATGGGCAAGAGGTGACTTTGTGCATATTAAGAGATCGTGAACTTGCATTGTTTCTCTTTCCCCCTCACTGAACAATAACCACAGGGGAATTTATAAGAAAGTGCTCAAAAAGTGCCATGGCACAAAAACTACTGAGGTGGGTACCAGCCCTTTATAAGGAGAGGGAGAAAAGAGACACGAAACGAAGACCCCGCCAAAACCCCTTCCCGTCTATCCCATTAAATACACCACAATGGAAGCTTTGCCATGTTTGTCAACAATGATCTTTGGGACACGGCTCGGTAGTTTCCTATCACATTTTCAGCTTCGCTTTTTTTCCTCCAATCTCTCAAGAACTGACCTGGAAATTGAATTCAAAGGCCAATGTTTGTCAAATACAATCAACAAGCATTTTCATAACATTGAGGACAACCCAATTCACCATAAGAATACTTTACAATTTAATAACAGAAGCTGAAAATTAAAAATATATTGTTAAATCCGTGGGCTAAATTTACAATTCTTCCCTAAAAACTGAGTTATAATCGTACAAGTAGAGCTTTCATACAATTTAAATATGGAGAAGAAATCTAATTTTTGATCTCCTTTCAGTGTTTTGCTCTACAACTCAGGAATAGCTTAAGATATGCGAAGTAACTCCAAACCATTCAGAAACAAGGCACTGGAAAGCAGATAATCACAGTACAATACAGCTGACTGAATTGCTCATCTGTTTTGTTTGATTGCTACCTCAAACCAGGAAAAAAGTGCAGAAAAATTAAGTTAAAAGTGGTAGTCAGTATCAGAGTTCAAGTCTGCTTAAAATGGGCATGAAAAACACGCACGCTTGCATTGCAAAATACCCATCTTTAAAGACGGAGGTGCTTAATTTATCACTTGTATTGTCAATGTATTTCACTAGAATGCTTCCTAATAAAACCTGAACTACAAATATTTAAACCACCTTTGCTAACAGCTGCTTGTATGAGGAAGGGGCGTCTGCAGGCCTGGTCCAAAAAATCAGGATGTTGGCTGTGACCGTGCAATCAAAAACTGGAACTGTTTCTTGTGTGTGTATGGCACATCTGGTAAAAAACAGATGGAGCTTTGATTCCACCATCTTGGCCAGACTCTGCAGAAGCTCCAGACATGAGGTCTGTCTTTATAATTTGCAAATTAGTGCAACCCATCATAAATGTTACTGCTTTGTATCTTGCTATGGATACCAGAGGGAGCACAATGGGGAGGGGAGGCAGACAAGGCAAACTGCCCTTGTTAATTGGCGTAATTCATCAAGAAGGGTGCTATAAATCTCTCCCACTAATTTCAATATACTGAAAACTCATATATTCCCCCTGTCTCATTGGATTTGAAGAGCAGTACAGAGAATTTTACATTGCTGCCAAGGGATTTCTAAAAGCTTTAATTACAAATACAGAGCAAATTCAGTGCATGTTGTCCCTACATTGAAATTGGTTGCTTGTGAAAGTCAACAGATTCCTACGAGGCCTCAAGATTAAATCCTCAACGTAAGGAGGGGAGGGGGAATCAAATGCATAGTAACTGTAAACATTTACCTTACACTAATCTTAGCAGACGGAGGACACTGAGTATTACGCTATTATGCTTTCCACCAGCTCACAATGAGTTTTGCACTCATCCACTAACGCTCGACTCCTCAGAGCTTGCATTATACGATTAACCTCCTACTGTATTTAAAAATCTGTCTCATTAACATTTGGTAAGGTTGTTCGTGGCACTTTTGTACGAGATGGATGAAAGCCTCTAGTGTGTTTAATCAAGCAGTCACACGACAGCCCAACCCCCCCCCACCAGAGGCAGAAAATTGGGAGGGTTGTGTGGTTCCAGATGTGTGTAAAATTTCTTCCCTAAGGTCCGTAAAGACATTAAAGCCTTGAAAACAAGAGTCGGGTTATGCAGCTTGAAAATGCAAGCAGGGTCCATCTAGTGGGGAACCCAGCTTCCCCACACTGAGGGGGCCTTCTCCTGGGGCAGCCAAAACTTCCTTCCTCATATGAGGGAATTCAACCCAATGCAGAAAAATTACACACACACACACACACACACACACACACACACACACACACACACACACACACACACACTTATTGGGTCAAGGCTCCATTATCCTTACAAGGTAAACCATTTTGCCTGTGAGATTTCAGCTACAGGTCCCCTTCAGCAAAAGAAGTTCATTAAGAGAAGCCTTTTCAAGAAATGTTTTGGCCATGCAGCCAGCAAATGGACCTGATTCCAATGGAATTTACTTAAAATACTGTGTGTGTGTGTGTGTGTGTGTGTGTGGCTAAGGGGCATAAAGAAATAAATTGGTACTGTGCTGTGTAAGAGCTTTGATGCAAAACATCTTGCTGTGGTGTGAGGCTGGTTAAACTTTATCTGCAAACACCTATCAATTATTTCAATTCCCCCCCCTCTCTCTCTCCCCCCACTCCTACTGCCAATGTGGAGGGAGGGGGGAGGAGGCCCCCAGCCGAAAGGACACCAACTCGGATGCCTTGTTGATGTGGCTGCCCTTTGCACAACTCCTGCTGCAGGAAAGTAAGGATGAGCAAATAAAGGTTATGCCATACAGAGAAGACCAATACAGCAGCGGTCAAGCAAGCAGCAACTATATAGTATCAATGCAAGTTTTCACTTTTCTGGAAAAAGAAAATATACAGTCTAGGTTTAAAAAGTGGAATAGCAAGACATTAACTCTTTCTCCAAACACTTCACTTAATGAAAGTATGAAAACGGTTTCTGGTTGACAGGCGTGGGCCTTCCTGAGCCGGTCAGTATGATGCATTAGTATTTCTTGAACAATTTGATTTATAACTCTTTTTTTTTTTAAATTTTATTAGTTGAGGTAGTTTGGTTTTATTTTTGGGAAGCAAGCCTTCCCAGCGTTAATTTCTATTTTATTGCCCCAATCCTGAGTAATCTGAATAATAGTGCAAACAGTTTTTTATACCATATTTTTAGATCGTATTTCTATTAAAATATATTGGCATAAGCTGCTGTTCCTCTGAATCCTTTCTCCCATTTTAATTCTTATGAGTCAGTTTCAGGTGGGGAAATTGGAATAGAATGGGCTCAGAATCAGCACTTTATGACACTTTAAAATATTATAGATTATAAACAAAGCTGCTGCAGAGAAGGACCTGGTCAGTCGGAAGCCAGGGTCAGTAAATGCCATTTTTAAATAAAGTGAGGGATAAACTGATTAAAATAAAATCACTTCCTGCAAGAAAACTGCCTTCTAAATAACCCAAATCAGCACTTTTTGCCTATGATTTCCAGAGTTTGTCCAAGACATTTTGATTATAAAATAATTTCTAGTCTGTGAAATGTGTTTGGAGCTTTGCAAAAAGTAGGCCTATTTTCCATAATATGGAATCCTCATCTATAAAACGATTAAGAATATACAGGTAATTATAATTCCAATTTGATATTAGAATACATCGGGTAGTTATCTTTTTTTCTTTTGAAATCAGGGTTTTATAAAAGTACTGTGTAGAAAAACTGATGAAAATATTATTGGAAGACCTTACAAGATGGAGCTTCCAGGGACATAAACTGAGGCAAATTTGGGATTTTTCAAAATCAAGGCCTTTTGGGGATAATCTGAACAAACCGAAGCTGTAGTTGTATATACACAGCACTGAAAGACTGTGAGCCCCTCTTCAGAATTTGTGTTCGGATGGCCAAAGAAAGGTGGATGAAACAACCCTCCGAAATACAAAGAATTTCAAACATGATGGTTTTAGAAGATACCTGGTTACTAAATGCAATGCACCAGATCAGGGGTTCTCAACCTTGGCAACTTTAAGACTTGTGGACTTCAACTCTCAGAATTCCTCAGCCAGCAAAGCTGGCTGAGGAATTCTGAGAGTTGAAGTCCACAAGTCTTAAAGTTGCCAAGGTTGAGAACCCCTGCACTAGATTATCTGAAGGATTTAGATGTCTAACACGTTGTCCCCCCCCCTTACAGATACACAGACATCATCAGTGGAAGATTGGGCTTAGACAAACCTGTAGACCATGGGTGTCTAACTTTGGCAACTTTAAGACCTATGGACTTCAACTCTCAGAATTCCCCAACCAGCATGGCCGGCTGAAGGATTCTGTGACTTGGAAGTCCACAAGTCTTAAAAGCTGCCAACCTTGGACATTCCTGCTGTAGACTATCCAAGTTCCCACTCACGGGTTGAGCTAAGTTCCATCCCTTTTCAAAAACACTTCTAGCCTCTTAGAAGTATTTTGGCTGCCACTAAACTAGGAAATATTCGTAGTGTTAAGTAACTCCCAGTTTCTGTTCCACGTTTCAGTGCAAATTAGATGCCAATGTTATTCAGCAGGGCTTCCATGAAATGTTGGGTATTCTTCATCCTTAAATGCAGGATTACAATCCATTTCAATTCCAGGCTGACCTCCTCCTTTCAGACATTCAAGACCGAAGCCAAGCTCTGAGCCCACCTTAGTTTACATAACTAAGGGAATGTTAGTCCAGATTATCAGTCATGCGGCGTGATTCATATCATAGTAAAAGAAGCACAAGAGGCTCATATTCCACTGAGATTCCCAAAGTCTTTGAGATCCGGCATAACGATGGAATCCAACTTCTCTTCAAATTTGGCTGCTCTCCTTAGTCTCTGCCTTCTCTCCAACCCTCAGAGGTACACTTTGAGGGGCTGGCAGGCTGTGGGAGTGGGAGATCCTCACTCTCCTATCCCGTCATTCCTCTGATGTTTCACCTGGAGTCCTCAATACTACACAGCTAAACGTATAGAGGTTCCACATAATTCTAGGGAACTCAGATTGTAATCTTAGCCAGAAAAAGTAGTGTTGTTTTTTCTAAGAAAAACACTCTGCTATAACAACAGCCCTTAGACTTATATGCCGCTTCACAGTGCTTTACAGCCCTCTCTAAGCAGTTTACAGAGTCAGCCTCTTGCCCCCCAACAAAATGGGTCCTCATTTTGCCAATCTCGGAAGGATGGAAGGCTGAGTCAACCTTGAGCCAGTCAGGATCGAACTGCTGACTGTGAGCAGGAGTTTGCCTGCAATGCTGCATTCTCACCACTGCGCCACCACGGCTTTTCTACGGTCACCGATCTGGGTACCAAACGCAACCCCCCCCCATCCCAGGAACAAAG